>CM056200.1:42231805-42892019 GCA_029692085.1 Gymnothorax javanicus
GAATTATGTACAACCCACTACACAAGCCCCAGAATTCACCATAGTCAAAATCCCGTGCTGGGGAGGGATGATGGCCCAACATTGGCGGGTACATAAACAGGCTGAGGAGGGGGGAGTCGTGGGCGGCTGCGCCTGGGCCCACCAGGTTGGGGGTAGAGGTGTCAACAGGGCAGGACCCCCTGACAGGGGTGGAGGGTTGACTTTGGGGATGACCGGCGTGGGGTTTGAGCTAACTCAATGGCAGGGAAACGTCCATGTGTGCAGGCTTAACCCTATCCATAGAGACAGTTTCAGGCCTACCACCGCGCCCCTGAGCAGACCTTTATCCCATGCTGCAGGACCTGAATGGCCCATCGTATGGGGGGACACAAGGCCCGCAGTGAGCATCATGGCGAATGAAAACACAAAATCCTCCGATCGCACGTTGAGGCACCCAGAAAGCAGGAGTGCCACGCTGCGAGTAGGGACGGGTGCGAAAAACCTCGAGGCCTCTAGCAGGGAGGCGTTGTCTGGCCGCAGACCAGGGACCGTGGCATCCGGAATGAAATCATCGGGCACCGGAGGGTCTGGCCGTGACGAGTTCAGCGGATGAGGCCTGCAGGTCTTCTTTAGGGGCACACCTGATGCCCAGCATAACCCACGGTAACCTATACACCCAGTTGCCATCTGTCAAACTAGTGCGGAGGGCTGCCTTCATGGGCGGTGGAACCAATCACACAACCCATTAGCCTGGGGTGGTAGGCAGTGTTGCGGTGCAGCAGGCCCCCCAAACTCCCAGCGACCGCGTTCAAGAGTTCCGAGGTGAACTGTGAGCCCGGTCGGAGGAGAGGTGGGATGGGGTGCCAAAGCGCCGCGGAACCCGTGCTGATGAATGTGCGGGCCACATCAGATGCCGCTGTTGAACAGAGGGAATGGCCAGACCCAATGGGTCGATCTGTCAACTGCTGTGAGAAGGTAGGTGAAGCCGTGTGAGGGTGGAAGGGGGCCCCAAAGGTCGACATTCACATGATCAAACCTCCGTTAGGGAACAGAGAAGGGCTTGAAGGGGGCCTTGGTATGGCGGTGCACCTTTGCCCGCTGACCGTGAGACACGAAGTCGACCCAGGCTCTCATATCCTTCTTAAGCCCCTGTCGCAAATTTCTGTGAAACTAACCTCACAGACAGTTTCCTGCCGGGGTGGGAGAGGTTGTGTACTGCTTTAAAACGCCCCGTTGCCAATTAGCTGGGACCAGCGGCCGCAGTTGGCCAGTGGAGAGGTCGCACAACAGCTTTCGTCTGGTCGCCAACGCAACGTTCTCCAGGCGCAATCCAGTGTCCAGAGGCCTGGGGGCCTCGATAACCTCCTGGTCGGAGGCCTGGTCCGCACTCATGCAGGCGTAATCCAGACCCGACTGAACTGCCCCAACGACTGCCCTGGAGAGGCAGACTGCCACCACGTTGGACTTGCCAGCGATGTGTGTTGTATGTCCGTGATGTATCCGGAGATATAGAACAGTTGGCGCTGCGAGGCGGGTGGACCACTGCTCGGCTGCCTTAGACATGGAGAGCGTTAGGGGTTTGTGGTCTCCGGCCCGTAAACTTCGACCCTCCAGCGGGAAATGGAAAATGGCCGATCGATAAGAAGAGGGCGAGGAGTTCCCTGTCGAATGCACTGAATTTGCGTTCCTGGGGCTCAGCTGGCGGCTGAAAAAGCGGCGGTTGCCAGGTGCCACTGACCAACTGTTCATGCACCGTGATGGCCCGGCATAGTCCAAGCGTCAGTTGTGATTGCGACAGGCGCCCCAGGTGACAAGTGAGCCAACATGGCGGCCTGGCTCAGGGCAATTTTGGTGGTATTGACGGCGGCCTCCTTTCGGCCGTCCACTCGATGGGCTAATTGGAGGATTTACCTTTAAGGGCCTCGTACAGCAGTTGCATGATATGGGCTGCCTGGCGGATGAACCAGTGATTGAAAGTCATCGTGCTGAAAATTCCCGGAGCACCGGGCATTGTGTGGGCGGGGAATCTGCGGAGATGGCCTCCACTTTCGATGGGGAGAGGCGGCTCCATCTTTGTTGATGAGGTGCCGAGAACTGGATGGAGGGCAACCCGAAAAAGACATTTTTGCAGAGTTGATAATCAGCCCGTGTTGGCTGAGCCTTGTGAAGATCCCGGAGATCGCCAGGTGCTCCTCCTCCGAGGAGCTGGCGACAACGATATCGTCCAAGTGGCGAAATTAATGGCATGTCCCTCGCGCCAAATCCATCAGTCGCTGGAAAGACTGGTCGCATTTTAAATCCGAATGGCATGTGCAAGAACTCAAATAACCCAAAGGGGCGTGGCTACTGCCGTTTTGGGGATGTCTGAAGGGTGCACAGGGACCAGGTCCACCTTGGAAAACCTGCTTATCCGCTAGGTCTTGGAGAAGTCTTGTATATGAGGACCGGAGTGGCGGTCGAGCTCAGTAGCTTCATTTAGGCGGCGTTAGTCCCCACATGGCCACCACCCACTAACTGGTTTTGGGACGATGTGGAGGGGTGAGGCCCATGCGCTGTCTGGCGTGCAAATTATACTAAGGCGCTCCATGTTGGCAAACTCAGACTTAGCTATCGCCTAAACCTTTCGGGGTTGAGTCGCTTGGGGCCCTTAGTCTCTATGTGGTGCTCGACTCCATGTTTAGCTGTGGTGGCGGAGAAAGGTGGCTGTGTTAAGCTGGGGGAACTCACAGAGGCGGTGCTGATATTTGTCGCCATCTAAGAGTGAGCTGGAGAGGCCGCCGTATGTCGTCTCGTTTGCAGGTACATGCGAATGAGGAAAAAAGTCAGAGCGTGCACTAGGGTCCATTTTTGATGTCTCAAAGCAGCCCGTGAGCACATAAAAAAATCAGCACCGAGGGGAGGGGAAAGGAAATGTCAGCCGTGATGAAATCCCACGTGAAGCGCTGACCCCCAAAACACAGCTCCATCGTCTTTGTGCCATAAGTGCGAATGGAGGTGTCGTTGCCGGACATGAAAGGCGGGCCACGCACTCCGCCGGCGGTGTCGCCTATTGTAGCTGGCAGGGCGCTCCTCCTGGCGCCCGGTGTCGCAGAGGAATTTTTGCCCGAATAGGGTGTCCTTGATAAACAGCAGCCGGTTACTTGCGCCTGTGCTCATGGCCGCTATAGAGCGCAGGCTTTGGCATTTCCCACCGGGTCGTAATTGCAAGTGGGGTGGCATTTTCTAGCTTTAGCTCCAAAACCTGCGTGGAAATAACACATACCTGGGTTGGCGCGACCGTTGGTAACAGTCCGGCCTTTGCTAGTTGGCGCGCCGCCGCCCGTGGGCGTGTAACTGCGAGTTGAGGCCAGTATCTCAGGGGTGAAACGCTCTGTTGCTAGGAAGAAGCGATCAGCCTCCTCGGCTAATGCGCGAGGTTTTGTAATAGCCGTATTGGCGAGCGTTGTTTGCACATGAGGTGGCATGTGTCGAAGAAACAGTTCTATGAAGAGGAAATTGGGTTCCTCCGTGCCTAGCAGGGATAGTATCATCTCCATGTGCTCGGAAGATTTACTGTCTCCCTGGCCCTGAATAGCAAGTAAACGTCTGGCTCGTTCTGACCGCGACAGTTCGAATGTCTTAAGGAGGTAAGCCTTAAATGCTAAATATTTATCCTGTGCAGGGGGAGATGTGATGAAACTCTGGCTGCGGTGGAGCTTCCGAGCGCCGAGACAATGTGGTTGTAACGGGTGACATCATCATCAATCCCGCGGAGTGCGAACTGAGCCTCCGTCTGTGCAAACCACGCTGCAGCGGACGTTTCCCAAAACTCCGGCAATTTAAGTGTAGCGGCGTTAATTGCCATGTTCAGTTCAGTCTCAGTGGCACATCAGCAAACGCCGACATGTATTTAGTTTAATTTCATCAAATGAACACTTGAAATATTTTCAATCATTCACAACTCTGTGTCATATTGTATGTTTTATTATGGTTTTCATAGCGCGAGTTAAAGTACTTGTGAATGGCCTTTTTTTTTCCTTTTCATTTTTGTTTTTTTTGGTGGGGCCCTATTTTAGGCGCTGCCGGGTCAATAACAGGTAGAAGCTGAGTAATATAGCCAGCGTCGGTTCAATTGTCTCAAATGTCCAGTTATTGAGCGGACGACGGGGGGCGCTCGTGCTAAATTAGAAGTTACGTCCGGGTGAACAACAGCAAAAGCTCGAATAATAGAGCCAGCGTCCGGGTCAATAGCCACTATTTTTTTTTTTTTTTTTCACGTTACGATCCGATCCATAACCCGTAGGCATCAGATGTTGATGACAGCGGACATGGAGCTGCTCTATTTATGCACGCAGTTACATTATTCTGTCACTAGATGGCACACCCGGATCAGTCAATGAATATTCACTGGCAAGCTGAACTCAAACACGGTTCGTAATATTGATATGTTTGATCCTACCCCTGATTTCCAGGGAGTTGCATTAATTAAACTCCTCAGTCATGCCTCATGTGCAAACTGCTCTTATCCAATTCCAGGCAGTATAAACTTTACAAAGTAACCGAAATACATTGTGAGTTCTCAATCATATAAGCTTTTTATTTATTAATTTTTATTTCTTTACAGCGTATGTCTTGACTACCTAAAATGGGTTTTGCCACCCTTAAAGAACTCTAGATTGCCCGGCTAACGACTGAAAAGAAAAGTTCATTTCTTGCCCTGGCTTTCATACTATTTATACTTTTTACAATATTTCACTTTTTATTTTTTTGACCCATAGAAATGCACTGAAACAGTCTTCAAACTCTTGTGCTATTTTGAACCTCTATAACTTCAGCATTCTTTCTCCTAGAGACTTCATTCGACTTCTAACATTAGCTAAGTTAGCTGAATAACGTGGTTAGCGTGGTTAACATTGTTAGCATAGTTACCATAACTGCTAACATTTGCTAAGTTAGCTGAGTAACATGGATGGCATGGTTAGCATTGTTCTTTCATTCTTTCTTTTTTCAGCTTTCTTTCTTTCACTTTTTTGATAAACATTCAAGTATTCTACATAATTCAAATATAATATTTTCATGGCAGCTATTGAGTGTGGTGTCAGCAAACATTAAAATCATTCAAACTTTATTGTATTCAAGACAGCATCAAAGAGTGTGTGGCTTCAGCTTTCAGCATTCACACTGCATAATTTCTTCGAATATTGCTTCTCTAGTTAGTGTGAATGCTTTCAGCATTCACACTATTGTTTTTCATGTCGGCCATTTTCTTTATACTTATTATTATTAGTGTGAATGCTGACAGCATTCACACTATTGTTTTTCATGTCGACCATTTTCTTTATACTTATTATTATTATTATTCTTACTTCTTCCGCCGTTCCACGCTATTAAACTACTCCTACATACTTTGTGCTATTTCAACAATTCATACATCAAAACGTTCAGCTTTTCTCGGACATTATTGCTTTTATTTTTCTCTTTCATACTGTTTATATTTTTTTGAATGATGTGGTTACATTGCTGACAGGATAAACGGTTTTTGCATGAGAAGCAGGAGTTTGAGGTGTGTGCGAACAAGGCTGAGTGACTCAGCGATTGCCTGTGTGTGCACTTGTCATTCCAATAATCCTTATGAATCTAATCTTATTTTTTATCGCCGTTACATTGATGATATCTTCCTGATTTTCAGGGGTTCCCAATCTGAGCTAATTGCTTTTGGTGAATATTTTACTTCACTTTCTGCAACCATTAAACTTAATATGGAATTTAGTACTTCTACTATTCATTTTCTTGATACTCAAATTACATTGATTGACAGCAAACTGTCTTCCTCTCTCCATGTTAAGCCCACAGACAAGAATAGCTTGTTACATGCTACTAGTTTTCATACTTCACCATTGAAAAGAGGCTTGCCTTACAGTCAGTTTTTACGTATCAAACGTATTTGCACTAATCCTTCTGATTTTGAACTGGCTTCTAAAAAGCTATATGACCAATTTGTTCAAAGGGGCTACCCTGTAAGTTGGCTTAACTTAGCTTTATCTAAAGTTCATTCTTATACTCCATCTAAGCCATCTTCTAAGAAACTTCAATTGAATTACCTTACTTGTTGTACTACCTATAGCACCATTAGTAAACAAATTAAGGACATCATAACCAGACATTGGCATATTTTATCTGCTGACGATGCGGGCAAAAGTTTGTTTTCAAAGTTGCCTCTTTTTGTTCATTCTAGGAGTCGCAGTATCCGTGACATGCTGGTGCACGCAGATTCTTTCCATCCCAGACCAGGGGACAGAATGGATGGCCCTAGTGGCTTTTTTTTCCGTTAATAAGCCATTGTACCTCTTGCCAAAATAACAAAAAAAAAGTGAACACCTTTTGCTAGTCATATCACTAAAAAACAATACAAAATCCAGAAATTTATTACTTGTCATTCTACTAATGTTATTTATCTTCTTTCATGTTCTTGTGGTTTACAATATATAGGGAAAACTAATCGTCAACTCAGAACTAGAATCAATGAACACAGAAGTTCTATCCATAGAGGGGATCCAAAATCCCCTGTGGCTAGACATTTTCAGGAGGCTAAACATCCAGCAACTGCACTTAGGTTTTGTGGCATTGATAAAATTGACCCTAGTCGTAGACACACAGATCTTGAAACCAAACTTCTTCAGTGTGAAAGCAAATGGATTTATTCTCTTAAAACTGAACAGCCTTATGGCCTTAATGAAACACTTAACTTATCTTGCTTCCTATAGGCTGTCTAGTTTTATATTTTTTTGTACATCTGCCTGCATCAGCATCGTCTTATTTTACGATCCTTTTTTAAATGCAATTGAGGTGCATTAGTTGATCTGTAATTGCATTGAGTGTCCTCAATTGGTTAATTGGTCGCACCTGACTTGGATTCTGCCTGCCTTTATCTGTGATATGTATTACGTTCTCTTGTAGCACTGATGATGGTCTAATGGACCAAAACGTTTGCTTTTTCTTTTGAGCACTTCGAGCACTTTTTATTTATTTATTTATTTTTGGTGATCCATCATGCCGCATTAAACGGATATTGGCTACATCTCAGCATATTAAGTAGTTTTTGTGGCAGTTTCTGCCCATCTTTTGGTGTGCGAGTACTTCCCTTGCTGGTTTCTCATTTGTGCACTTGTCTGTACATGCCTGGCTCTCACTAGTAATAGGACACCGCTCCTGCCATTGCCCACCGTGATTTTCTCATTTTAAATCTAAGTGCTCAGCTGAGTTTCCATGCGGATGCTTTCGTTAGAACAGAGGTGTCTTCATAAGAACGAAGTGAATCGAGCCAGCTATTTTGCGGTTAGGGAAATTATTGCAGCTCACTCTCCACGCTGCTTATTTCTATTTGCAGGTCTCAGTTAATGCACCAGTATTTTAAAACGTTGCTTTCTGTGTCAAACAATCAAACGCAAGGACAAGTTCGCTACAAATGCAGCGTTAAAAAGAGAAACATATGTTCATGAATGCGATGCGGCATTGTTTGCAGTCTACCTTAAATGGAAGAACTGCTTTGCAAAACTAGTATTTGTCTACCACTACGTTCATTCGCAAACGTTATGTCTTCACTGATTAGAATACAGGCTCTGTAAGTCAACAGTATCTGTTTGCCAGCGGTACCATTAATATAATCTAAACCTCCGAGGAATATTCGCGCTGACAGCGTTGAGCTCTGTCCACCGGCTGCCTCTGCTTGCGATAGCAGCTCTCATCGACTGAAGCTCTTTCAGTGGCGCATCAGCAAACGCCGACACGTATTTAGTTTAATTTCATCAAATGAACACTTGAAATATTTTCAATCATTCACAACTCTGTCTCATATTGTATGTTTCATTATGGTTTTCATGGCGCGAGTTCGTACTTGTGAATGGCCTTTTTTCTTTTTCTTCTCTTTTTTTTTTTAACATACGTTCGATCCGTTCCATAACCCGTGTGCGCAGATGTTGATGTCAGAGGACATGGAGCTGCTCTATTTATGCACGCAGTTACATTATTCTGTCACTAGATGGCACACCCGGATCAGTCAATGAATATTCACTGGCAAGCTGAACTCGAACACGGTTTGTAATATTGATACGTTCGATCCTACACCTGATTTCTAGGGGTTGCATTAATTAAACTCCTCAGCCATGCCTCATGTGCAAACTGCCCTTATCCAGTTCCAGGCAGTATAAACTTTCCAAAGTAACCAAAATACATTGTGAGTGCTCAATCACATAAGCTTTTTTTTTTTCTTGCTTTTTTACAGCGTATGTCTTGACTACCTAAAATGGTTTTTGCCACCCTAAAAAACTCTCGGTTGCCCAGCTAACGACTGAAAAGAAAAGTTCATTTCTCGTCCAGGCTTTCATACTATTTATACTTTTTTAAATATTTCACTTTTTCTTCTTTTTTTGTCCCACAGAAATGCACTGAAACAGTCTTCAAACTCTTGTGCTACTTTGAACCTCTATAACTTCAGCATTCTTTCTCCTAGAGACTTCATTCGACTTCTAACATTAGCTAAGTTAGCTGAATAACGTGGTTAGCATGGTTAACATTGTTAGCATAGTTAGCATAACTGCAAACAACATTTGCTAAGTTAGCTGAGTAATGTGGATGGCATGGTTAGCATTGTTCTTTCATTCTTTCTTTGTTCAGCTTTCTTTCTTTCACTTTTTTGATAAACATCCAAGTATTCTACATAATTCAAATATTATATTTTCATGGCAGCTATTGAGTGTGCCGTCAGCAAACATTCAAATCATTCTAACTTTATTGTGTTCAAGACAGCATCGCAGTGTGGCTTCAGCTTTCAGCATTCACACTCGCAATTTCTTCAGAAATTGCTTCTCTAGTTATTAGGGCCCGAGCCGACTGCAAGTCGTCTGCGGAGGGCCCTATTGAAATCGCGCTGTTTATTATTATTTTTTTAATTATTATTTTTTAAATTATTATTATTATTATTCTTCCGACATTTCAAAGGCCAATTTCGCCCATTTTCCCAGTTGTGAAAACGCTCGTCTAACTTTCCACATTAAATGCGTCCGAATCCGAAATTCGATATTTTAGGGTGGTCGATTCATGATCGACATAAAATGCCAAAATAAGCGCCCCTAAACACGTTTCAAAATTCCCATAGGGAAATTAGGTTTACTTTTCTCGTAGGCAGGCGAAATTGATGCGCATATGTATCATACCCAGACATACAAAAAATTTCATTGGAGCCACGCCCTAAACCCAACAGGAAGTCGGCCATTTTGATTTGAATTTTTGAATTTTAAAACGAACTCCTCTAGGATTTTTCCCCAATCGACTTCAAATTTGGCCCAGATCATCTAGAGACCAAGCTGATCAAAGTTGTTCTCTGCATGTCTCTAGGTCAAAAGGCGTGGCTGCTTAAAGGCGTGACAAAGTTTGGCGACTCAACAAAAAATTTCAAAATGGTCTCCGCCCATATACTTGATCTTAGCAGCTTCAAACTTGCTGGACATGATGATGTCTCCGCCCTGAACGTCCCCATATCATAATTTTTCACTTTACTAATAGCGCCCCCAGTGGTAACAGGAAGTAACCAGTTTTTTACTTTGAAAAGCGAACTCCTCCTCGGGATTTTGCCCGATCGACTTCAAATTTGGTCAAGACCATCTAGAGTGCAAGCTGATCAAAATTTCTGCTCTGCATGTCTGAAGGTCAAAGGGCGTGGCTGCTAGGGCGTGACAAAATTTGGTGACTCGCCAAAAAAAATTTCTAAATGCTCTCACACCAGCATACTTGATCGGAGCAGCTTCAAACTTGCTGGAAATGATGATGGCTCCGCCCTGGCGTCACAATATAATAACTTCCCATCTTACTAATAGCGCCGCCCAGTGGTAACAGGAAATGACCAGTTCAGTTACTTTGTCGTAGGCAGATGAAATTCGATGAACATATGTATCATACCCAGACATACAAAAAACTCATTGGAACCACGCCCTAAACCCAACAGGAAGTCGGCCATTTTGATTTAAATTTTTGAAATTTAAAAGCGAACTCCTCTAGGGTTTTGACGAGTGACTTCAAATTTGGTACAGATCATCTAGAGACCAAGCTGATGAAAAAATTGTGCTCTGCATGTTTGTCGGTCAAAGGGCGTGGCTGCTAGGCGTGACAAAAAATTGGCGACTGGCCAAAAAAATTTCAAAATGCTCTCACGCCCAACATATTTGATCGTAGCAGCTTCAAACTTGCTGGAAATGAAGAAGTCTCGCCCTGAATGTCATGATATCATAACTTCCCACTTTACTAATAGCACCCCCTAGTGGTAACAGGAAGTGTGCAATTCAGTTACTTTTGTCGAGGGCAGACGAAATTCGATACACACATATGTATCATCGCAGACATACACAAAACTCATTGGAGCCACGCCCTAAACCCAACAGGAAGTCGGCCATTTTGATTTAAATTTTTGAATTTTAAAACGAACTCCTCCTAGGGTTTTTGACCGATTGACTTCAAATTTTGTACACATCATCTACAGACCAAGCTGATAAAAAAAGTTATGCTCTGCATGTCTGTAGGTCAAAAGGGCGTGGCTGCTACTGGCGTGACAAAGTTTGGCGACTATAAAAAAAATTTCAAAATGCTCTCACGCCAAGATACTTGATTGTAGAAGCTTCAAACTTGCTGGAGATGATGATGGCTCCGCCCTGAACGTCACGATTTCATAACTTTCCACTTTACAAATAGCGCCCCCTGGTTGTGACAGGAAGTGACCAGTTCGGTTACTTTGTCGTAGGCAGACGAAATTCGATACACATATGTATCATACCCAGACATACAAAAAACTCATTGGAGCCACGCCCTAAACCCAACAGGAAGTCGGCCATTTTGATTTGAATTTTTGAAATTCAAAACGAACTCCTCCTAGGGTTTTCCACCGATTGACTTCAAATTTGGTACATATCATGTAGAAAGCAAGCTGATGAAAAGTTGTGCACTGCATGTCTGCAGGTCACAGGGCGTGGCTGCTAGGGCGTGACAAAGTTTGGCGACTCACCAAAAAAATTTTAATATGCTCTCACGCCAGCATATTTGATCGGAGCAGCTTCAAACTTGCTGAAGATGATGATGGCTCCGCCCTGAATTTCACTATATGATAACTTCCCACTTTATTAATATCGCCCCCCGTTGGTAACAGGAAGTGACCAGTTCGGTTACTTTGTCGTAGGCAGACGAAATTCGATACACAAATGTATCATACCCAGACATACAAAAAATCTCATTGGAGCCTCACCCTAAACCCAACAGGAAGTCGGCCATTTTGATTTGAATTTTTGAATTTTAAAACAAACTCCTCCTAGGGTTTTCGACCGATTGACTTCAAATTTGGTACAGATCATCTAGAGACCAAGCTGATGAAAAGTTGTGCTCTGCATGTCTGTCGGTCAAAGGGCGTGGCTGCTAGGGCGTGACAAAGTTTGGCGACTCGCCAAAAAAATTTCTAAATGCTCTCACGCCAACATACTTGACCATAGAAGCTTCAAACTTGCTGGAGATAATGATGGCTTTGCCCTGAACATCAGGATATCATAACTTCCTACTTTACTAATAGCACCACGTGGTGGGAACAGGAAGTGACCATTTTTTACTTTAACATGTATTGTTGACACATAGTTGAATCCATCAACTTCATTCCACTTCTTAAACATGCAGAACAAGTTGGTGAAGCTACATTATGAATGCTGTGAAGCTACAAGTAATAGGCGTTTAGGTGGCAACGCGACGAAGATGGATCCTTGCCTCGAAAAGCGTTTGTGTTTTTGATGTCTTTACTGAACTTCGTAACATCATAAAAATTCATACACAGGTCAAGGATGGCAAGCTGTTAAAACTGATAGGGGCCTGGCCCATAGGGGACCAAAATGTCTCTATAGAGCCCCCCTTTTGGAAACAGAAATGCCATATTTTACATTGTCATTGGCGATTTGCTTGAAACTTGGCATTTGTGCTGACGGTGTGCCCCTGAATGCACCTGCACACATTTGGTTATGCTCAGAGTGCGCCCTGGTGGATGAACTATCAACTTTTCATAACTACTTCTTCCTTTGTCCAATTAAACAAAACTTTATCACAGGTTGGTGCCTGTGCTTGAGCCTGTCCACTGGTCGTGAGTGCGCACCTGCACCCGTCAGGATCTCACCACAACCCCCAACGTGCACAAGGGTGCGAGGGCCCGTTCAACGCTGCTTGCAGCTTTAATTATTATTATTCTTACTTCTTCCGCCGTTCCACGCTATTAAACTACTCCTACATACTTTGTGCTATTACAACAATTCATATATCAAAACGTTCAGATTTTTCTGGACGTTTTTGCTATTATTTTTCTCTTTTATACTATTTATACTTTTTAAAACATTCAACTTTTTCTAAATTTTTTTGTCCCATAGAAATGCATTGAAACAGTCTTCAAACTCTTCTGTCACAGCTAGAGTGGGAGCTGAGAGCAGACAGAATGAAAAAGCTCTTTCTCTATCGCTCTAACTTCAATAAATTTGAATCCCTCCTCATGAAATTTCACAAAATTGGAGGAAAATTTGTTCTTGTTACAGCAGTATCATTTTTGTAGCAGTGAAGTGTATAGTTTTGGCTCAGGGAACAGTCAAAGGACAGGAGGCACGTCCACCTTCGATATATCTTGCATTCAAAAATCACCCAAAAAATTTTGGGAGAACAGCAAACGGCCAGAGTTTTTAGATCGCTGTTATTCCAAAAATATATCACTCAGAGACATAAAAAAAAGACATCCGTGCACTCAGCAAAGTCTCGTGTCTTGAATGATGTGCTTACATTGCTGACAGGATAAATGGTTCTTGCGTAAGAAGCAAGTGCGTGAACAAGGCTGAGTGACTCAGCGATTGCCTGTGTGTGCACTTGCCTGTACATGCCTGCCTCTCACTGGTAACAGGACACCGCTCCTGCCATTGCCCTCCGTGTCGTGATTTTCTCATTTTAAATCTAAGTGAGCTGAGCTGAGTTTCCATGCAGATGCTTTCGTTAGAACAGAGGAGTCTTCATAAGAACGAAGTGAATAGAGCCAGCTATTTTGCGGTTAGGGAAATAGTTGCAGCTCATTCTCCACGCTGCTTATTTCTATTTGCAGGTCTCAGCTAATGCACCACTATTTTAAAACGTTGCTTTCTGTCAAAAACAATCAACGCAAGGACAAGTTCGCTACAAATGCAACGTTAAAAGAGAAACATATGTTCATGAATGCGTCACGGCATTGTTTGCAGTCTACCTTAAATGGAAGTACTGTCTTGCAAAACTAGAATTTCTCTACCACTACGTTCATTCGCAAACGTTATGTCTTCACTGATTAGAATACAGGCTCTGTAAGTCAACAGTATCTGTTTGCCAGCGGTACCATTAAGATTATCAACACCTCCGAGGAATATTGGCGCGAACAACGTTGAACTCTCTATCCACGGCTGCCTCTGCTTGCGATAGCAGCTCTTATCTACTGAAGCTCTTTTAGTGGCGCATCAGCAAAACGCCGACATGTATTTACTTTAATTTCATCAAATGAACAATTGAAATATTTTCAATCATTCACAACTCTGTCTCATATTGTATGTTTTATTATGGTTTTCATGAAAGCGAGTTCATACTTGCGAATGGCCTTTTTCTTTCTATTTTCATTTTTTCTTTTTTTTTTTTTTACATACGTTCGATCCGATCCATGACCCGATGTTGATGACTGCGGGACATGGAGCTGCTCTATTATGCACGAGTTACATTATTCTGTCACTAGATGGCACACCCCGATCAGTCAATGAATATTCACTGGCAAGCTGAACTCGAACACTGTGAGTAAAATTGATACGTTTGATCCTACCCCTGATTTCCAGGGAGTTGCATTAATTAAACTCCTCAGCCATGCCTCATGTGCAAACTGCTCTTATCCAATTCCAGGCAGTATAAAGTTTCCAAAGTAACCAAAATACATTGTGAGTGCTCAATCATATAAGCTTTTCTTTTTTCATTCAAAGTCTTCAAACTCTTGTTCTATTTTGAACCTCTATAACTTCAGCATTCTTTCTCCTAGACACTTCATTCGACTTCTAACATTAGGTAAGTAAACTAATTACATGGTTAGCATTGTTAGCATAGTTAGCATAACTGCTAACAACATTAGCTAAGTTAGTTGAGTAATTTGGTTAGCATGGTAGGCATTGTTAGCATAGTTAGCTAGGTAACGTGGTTAGCATATCTAGCATTGTTAGCATACTTAGCATAACTGTTAAAAACATTAGCTTAGCTCGCTGAGTAACCTGGTTCGCATGGTTAGCATTATTCTTTCATTCTTTCTTTGTTCAGCTTTCTTTCACTTTTTTCCATAAACATTCAAGCATTCAACAAATTCAAATGTAATTATATTTTCATGGCACCTATTCAGTGTGGCCTCAGCAAACATTCAAACATTCAAATCATACAAACTTTATTGTATTAAAGACAGCATCGCAGTGTGGCTTCAGCTTTCAGCATTCACACTTGCAATTTCTTCAGGAATTGCCTATCTAGTTATTAGTGTGAATGCTGAAAGCAACACTATTGTTTTTCATGTCGGCCATTTTCTTTATACTTATTATTAGTGTGAATCACACTCTTGTTTTTCATGTCGGCCATTTTCTTTATACTTATTATTATTATTATTATTATTATAGGTTCCTCGCGCGCGCCGTTAAACTACTCCTAAATACTTTGTGCTATCTTAACAATTCATATATCAAAATGTTCAGATTTTTCAGGACGTTGTTGCTATTATTTTTCTCTTTCATACTATTTATTCTTTTTTAAATATTAATTTTTTTCTAAATTTTTTTGTCCCATCGAAATGCATTGAAACAGTCTTCAAACTCTTCTGTGACAGCTAGAGTGGGAGCTGAGAGCAGACAGAATGAAAAAGTTCTTTCTCTATCGCTCTAACTTCCATAAATTTGAATCCTCGTCATGAAATTTCACAAAAATGTAGGAAAATTTGTTCTTGTTACAGTAGTATCATTTTTGTAGCAGTGAAGTATATAGTTTTGGCTCAGGGAGCAGTCAAAGGACAGGAGGCACGTCCAACTTTGCTATCTCTTCCATTCAAAAACCACCCAAAAATTTTTGGGAGAACAGCAAACGGCCAGAGTTTTTAGATCGCTGTTATTCCAAAAATATATCACTCAGAGAAATAAAAAAAGACATCCGCGCACTCAGCAAAGTCTCGTGCCTTGAATGATGTGGTTACATTGCTGACAGGATAAACGGTTTCGCGTGAGAAGCAAGAGTTTGAGGTGTGCGCGAACAAGGCTGAGTGACTCAGCGATTGCCTGTGCGTGCACTTGTCTTTACATGCCTGGCTCTCAATGGTAATAGGACACCGCTTCTGCCATTGCCCTCCGTGTCGTGATTTTCTCATTTTACATCTAAGTGAGCTGAGCTGAGTTTCCATGCAGATGATTTCGCTAGAACAGAGGAATCTTCATAAGAACGAAGTGAATCCAGCCAGCTATTTTGCGGTTAGGGAAATTATTGCAGCTCATTCTCCACGCTGCCTATTTCTATTTGCAGGTCTCAGCTAATGCACTACGATTTTAAAATGTTGCTTTCTGTGTCAAACAATCAAACGCAACGACAAGTTCGCTACAAATGTAACGTTAAAAAGAGAAACGTGTTCATGAATGCAATACGGCATTGTTTGCAGTCTACTTTAAATGGAAGTACTGCTTTGCAAAACTAGTATTTGTCTACCACTACGCTCATTCGCAAACGTTATGTCTTCACTGATTAGAATACAGGCTCTGTAAGTCAACAGTATCTGTTTGCCAGCGGTACCATTAAGATAATCTAAACCTCCGAGGAATATTCGCGCAAACAGCGTTGAGCTCTGTCCACCGGCTGCCTCTGCTTGCGATAGCAGCTCTCATCGACTGAAGCTTTCAGTGGCGCATCAGCAAACGCCGACACGTATTTAGTTTAATTTCATTAAATTAACACTTGAAATATTTTAAATCATTCTCAACTCTGTGTCATATTGTATGTTTTATTATGGTTTTCATGGCGCGAGTTCGTGCTTGCGAATGGCCTTTTTTCCTTTTTCTTTTACATACGTTCCGATCCAATCCATAACCCGTGTGCACAGATGTTGATGACACGGAAATGGAGCTGCTCTATTTATGCACGCAGTTACATTATTCTGTCACTAGATGGCAGACCCGGATCAGTCAATGAACATTCACTGGCAAGCTGAACTCGAACACGGTTTGTAATAATGATACGTTCAATCCTATCCCTGATTTCCAAGGAGTTGCATTAATTAAACTCCTCAGCCATGCCTCATGTGCAAACTGCTCTTATCCAATTCCAGGCAGTATAAACTTTCCAAAGTAACCAAAATACATTGTGAGAGCTAAATCATATAAGCTTTTTTTTTCCTTTCTTTTTCACAGCGTATGTCTTGACTACCTAAAATGGTTTTTGCCACCCTAAAGAACTCTAGGTTGCCCGGCTAACGACTGAAAAGAAAAGTTCATTTCTCGGCCCCTGGCTTTCATACTATTTCAACTTTTTAAAATATTTCACTTTTTCTTATTTTTTAGTCCCATAGAAATGCATTGAAACAGTCTTCAAACTCTTGTGCTACTTTGAACCTCTATAACTTCAGCATTCTTTCTCCTAGAGACTTCATTCGACTTCTAACATTAGCTGAGTTAGCTGAATAACGTGGTTAGCATTGTTAGCATAGTTAGCATAACTGCTAACAACATTTGCTAAGTTAGCTGAGTAACGTAGATGGCATGGTTAGCATTGTTCTTTCATTCTTTCTTTGTTCAGCTTTCTTTCGCTTTTTTGATAAACATCCAAGTATTCAATATAATTCAAATATTATATTTTCATGGCAGCTGTTCAGTGTGGTGTCAGCAAACATTCAAATCATTCAAACTTTATTGTATTCAAGACAGCATCGCAGTGTGGCTTCAGCTTTCAGCATTCACACTCGCAATTTCTTCAGAATTTGCCTCTCTAGTTCTTCTTACTTCTTCCGCCATTCTGCCCTACTTCTACCCAATTAAACTAGTCCTACATACTTTGTGCTATTTCAACAATTCATAGATCAAAACGTGCAGCTTTTTCTGGACATTATTGCTATTATTTTTCTCTTTCATACTATTTATACTTTTTAAAATATTTAACTTTTTCTTATTTTTTTGTCCCACAGGAAACAATGAAACAGATTTCTCAAAATGTAGCTATTTTCAGATATTTTTTACTCTGTCATATTTTTAGCTAGAAACGTCATTCAAACTGTAAAATGTTAAGTTACGCTTGGATAATTTCTTTACCGTTCAACTTTTTTGTAACTTCTGTAATTTTCTAATTATAATTTTTAAATTTTTTTTTTTTTTTTTTTTTACAATTAATTCTGGGAACTTAGAGCGTGGAGACATCACGGCTACAGCGACGAACATCAGCAAAATGGTCCAGAAAAGACTTCTTAAACTTGCTTTAACTCCCACAGTTTTCATTTCGCATAAATATTTTTATATCCCAGTTGTAGCAAAAGTTGTGCTGGTCACGAAAATGTAACTATGGAAGCAACTGGACCAACGGTTTTGGCTGTATGAGCGGAAAGCGACGGACCGCACATCAAGCTCCATTAACTCCAATGTTAAATCGAAAAAGAAAATGCAGCTTGCAAAGGCTAAACGCACAGAGTTCTAACTTGCTCGTGTTATTTTTTGCCACTACTTAACACAATTTTGACAAATATTACCAAGCTGATTCTCCTCTTTCGTATGGTACATCCATTTCCTACATTGGACCTACCATTTTTGAGTTACAAGTCGCAATCTGTAAGAAATGCCGGCACCAAAATCTCCATTGCACGAAATGACTCAGCCAAACTCAAATACCGTATATGACCAAATAATCGCCAGCGTGCAGATACGCGCCTGTGTACAAAGAACGCCGGGGTCAGACCTCATTTGCGTGATAAACGCCCGGTTCAATTAAACGCCAGGCGATTATTCGCACTATTGTATAGAAAAGTCTGTGTTACCCTGTGTTGCAGTAACACAGACGCCAAAACAAGCTTCGGTTTGTCTTTGTATGTATATCTGATATCAATAAAGATGTGGTGGGAAAAAAATAGCAAACAGTCTTTGGCAGAGATATAAAAAAAATAGAGTGGACAACGTCACTGGCTGGACCAAAGCGCACACGGCAGAATAGCTCTGCCATCTTGTGTATGTATAAATGTCCAATGACATGCATGTAAACAGTAAACATGGGTGTTGACACTTATTATTTTTTTGGGTGGGGGACTTGTTCTCCGTGTTCTTTATCTTAAAAAAGGACACAAATACGGAATTGTAAATCAACAATATTTATGCTGTATTATTTGGCAAAGCTAAAGAATAACCTTACCCTTTCTATAGGCCTAGCAAATCGCTCAGTTACCAACATTTTCTGTTTCGTTCAAAAAAAAAAAAAAAAAGCGTTCGCATTCAGCTGTGCCTGCGAGTCTGACTCAGGTCTATACCTGGAAGAAACTAGTTGTTATATGTGTAACCCAGGGGTGCAGTAGGTGTTACTACACCAATATCACCAAGACTATTTAACACAGGTACCACACAAATTACCTGGAATCAAGACAGAGACGAGATTCTATTTCACCGAAAATTTATTAAAAAGAGCATCCCAAGTTGGAAGGAGCGATAATCCTGAAAGGGAAAACTAAGAGAAATTTGATCACAACAAAGCAGCAATTAACCACTACTTTATAAAAAGGATTTTTATTTAACAATGGATTAAACGCAGAAATATTAAAACACCAATCGAACCAATATCCAACAACCAGCCCCAGCTACAGGGGGCTGGTATTAAAGTAGGGTGAAGCACTGCCTGGGGGAGGAAAAGGGTACGTTAAACCTACTCACCAGCAGAGGTGTATAATCCAGGGGTCAGAAAGTAAAAGTCCTGCCAAGTTTTTCTCCCTCCCACAGAATGAGCTGATCACTCACATTGGCTCCATCTCCTGTCTGAAGTAAATCCAGGTGGTTGGAATAAAGTTCTGGGGAGGATTTTTACTTTCTGAACCCGGACTATACACCTCTGCTCACCAGTGACGAATCCGAGGTGCACACACACTCACTCCAGTGCTCGCTAATTATCGTGCTGTGCTCGCTATGATCCACTGCAAAGCTTGTGAAAAATAGTGACGCGATTAGAGCATATGCATATATATATATATATATATATATATATATATATATATATCACAGCACACACACATCCGCATTCCGTGACAAAAGTGAATAGTAACCCGCCCCACAGACAGCATATTCCCCGCAGGAATAAATAGCTAAGATTCTAATACAAAGGTGCGTTAAGAACCGCTAACCAAATTAGCGAATTACCAGTTGGCTTGTTCACAATTGCAGCAATGCCAAACACCCATGCCAGTTTCACATCAATTCTTACGCTTTGAAATAACCCAGCAAAAATAATAAAGCAAAACAGCAGGTAGCTCTAGAAAAACACCTTAAAAATACAAATCCACTCCCACGAAGCGGAAAAAAGAAAAACTCACAAAACGTCTCCCTATCGGGACAGCAACTGCAACCACAGGAATTCATTCACCACTTGGATTAGCCAGGAAGTGTCGCAAGCACATTCGCGGTTCACACAGGAAGAGGACGGCAGCCAACTCAAGGAGACCCGGAACACGTCAGAATAAGAAGGTAAAAGGGGGGCGATTTTAATTACCTCGTGTAGCTTCCTCAATAAGAATTTAAAGTGAAATGAACACCATTATCTTACTCCGCTACATATGCATATATGAATTTACATGTATGCTTTGTGTATTAAGATCAAAACAACTTCATTCTGAAGTTTTCGTACCTACTTGTCTTCATTTAGTCTGTCTTCGCCCTGAGACGATGGATAACAGGATGACATTGCGTGTTGCCCCAACTGGGATCAATGTAGAAGTCTCAAAACTAAAAGTATGTAAATGAAACCGCGCCAGTTTCAGTTTCATGAATACACTGTTAATAATAAATGAATAAACTGAAGCCTTTTTTGCCAGGTAATTTAACTGGCGCCTTTTAGCCAGTTATTTTAACTGTAATTTTACTTTAAGTTCACCACGGAGTTCAGAGCATGTTCAGTGTAAAACACGGTTAAGTGCGCGCAGGACTCCACTTACAGTTAAAATGACAAGGAGACAATACGTTCATTTAACGGTTAAATTCAGTCAGTTTCTAACTGTGTAGGAAAGCCGAACTGGCCTGTTGCAGGTCGGTGCAAAAATAAATAATGGCCTGTAGCAAATACCCGCCTGGTTCTGGGGGTCTATTTTATAAATAAACGCCTGGTCAATATATACTATGGTTATAACGCCTGGGATTTCGATTTTGCGAAATAAACGCCGGGCTACTAAATGGTCATATCGGTATCTTAAATATGGATCATTTGCCGTTCGATTCTGCCCTCTGCTGGCCTTTTTCCACACCTCAACACTGTCGTTTTTAAGACACAAAGATACAGACGACTCTAAAAGAATAATTCTGCGTCAAACTCAGTGAAAGAATTTCCGGTATAGTAGTTGGTACAGTCGCTGAAACCAGCTCCAGGACATGAAATCTTTGTGTACTTTATTTGAAAATGCATTGGCCGTTTCCAATCCTGCCTATCATTTTTAATGTTTCCAGCAAGGATTGGTTAAAATCATCTGTTCAGAGCATTCATATCTTCTAGAATAAGCTGACGCAATCTCGGTTATTTTTACATTATTAGTGCAAGGCCAGTGAAGAGAAAAAAATTAACTGTCTCGAGACACTCCTTCAGAAGTCCGGCACAAGGTCGCCGATTGGCTGTACGCAAACGAGTTTCTGCTGGCGTCCGGAACTCTAGTGGGGAAAAAAACATTTCGTCTCCAGCGAAAGCAGATTGAGTGCGGGAAAGGACGGTCTTTTTGCGGGGTGCGTCCAAGACAACACGTTACAGTAAAAATGGCAAAGCAGAAAAAACAATAGCTCGAGATCCTATTCCAGCACATAGCTACCAGCAACTGTTTTCATTCTTTCTTTGCTCAGCTTTCTGTTTTTTTATAAACATTCATGTATTCGGCATAATTAAAATATTATATTTTCATGGCAGCTATTCAGTGTGGCGTCAGCAAACATTCAAATCATTCAAACTTTATTGTATTCAAGACAGCATCGCAGTGTGGGTTCAGCGTGCAGCATTCACACTCGAAATTTCTTCAGGAATTGCCTCTCTAGTTTCTTTTCTTCTTTAGAAATGTTTTCGCAAATTCCCGTGAGATGGTAAATGGTAGAGACCTGAAATTTTGCAGACTGGTTGGAAGTTGTGTGTAAATGCTGCCCAAGGCATTTTTAACTCAATCGGCCTGATGGTGGAACTATAATTCAAGAAAAACAGTTTTTCACTTCAAGGGTCATAACTCCTACGCTGTAAGTCCGATTTACACGAAACTTGGTACAGACATTTCTTAGTCCAAACTCAAGAACTTTCCTATGAGGACCTCTAAGGTCTGCCATATTTGATTTGCCAGAATTTTGTATTTTTTGAAAAACACATTTTTGACATCTCCTCCTAGGCCGTAAGTCGGATTCCTTTGAAATTCGCTGTGGATCATCAATGGACCAAGCTTAACAAAGATTGAATAAGGCTTGTTGAAATCTCATTTCGTTTCCAAGATATTGACCAATGAACTTCAGCAGGGGCGTGGCTTAGCACATAAATGGACAAAATTCAACAACCATTGGGCCAATCATCACAGAACTCACAGGATATGTCCATATAAATACCACGAACATACTTTGACAGTTCTATGCAAATCGGCCCATAGGGGGCGCTATAAATGCAAAAAATGGGCATGGCATGACACAAATCAGACTATAAATCAACAATTATTTGTCCTATGGCCATAGAACTCACAGGATATATTCATATAAGTACTTGAAACATACCCTGAAAATTTCGTTCAAATTGACCGATAGGGGTTGGTATAAATGCAAAACAAAGCAACGTGGTATAACACAAATCAGACTATAAACCATAAATAGTTTTGCCAATCATTACAAAACTCACAGGATATGTCCACATAAGAACCTGAAACATAGCCTGAAAGTTTCCATCAAATCGACTAATAGGGGGCGCCACACATGCACAAAATAGCCTAACATAACACAAATCAGACTATACATCATAAGTTGTTGGTCCAATCATTACACTGGCAAAATAGGTCCACATAAATACCTGCAACATACTCTTAAAATGTTTTTTGTCCCCAGCCGCCGCGGTAGCGAGCAGAGCGGGGGACATAGTATTCAGCTCCGTCCGGCCGTCCGTCATGTCCCGTTTGTTCTGAACACGATATCTCAAGAACGGTTTGACTGATTCCATTCATCTTTGGTGTTAAGGTATATTGGTGTGATACGCCCACCCCAGTAGATTTCCGTGACCTTAGCATTATTCTCAAGGTCATTAAGACCATTTGACCACTTACAAATTCCTTATCAACATGATATCTCAAGGATAGTTCGACCGATTCCATTCATTTTCGGTGTCAAGGTGTATTAGGGGCAGGGGACATAGTATTCAGCTCCATTCGTCCGTCTGTCCTGTCCCGTTTGTTGTGAACGTGATATCTCAAGAACGGTTTGACCGATTCCATTCATCTTTGGTCTCAAGGTGTATTCGGGGCGGGGGACATAGTATTCATCTCCGTCCGTCTGTCATGTCTCGTTTGTTGTGAACGCGATATCTCAAGAACGGTTTGACCGATTCCATTCATCTTTGGTGTCAAGGTGTATTTGGGGAGTGCTCACAGCCCACTCGATTTACGTCACCTTGCCATTATTCTCAAGGTCATTACGACCATTTGACCACTTACAAATACCTTGTCAACATGATATCTCAAGAACGGTTTGACCGATTCCATTCATCTTTGGTGTCAAGGTGTATTAGGGGCGGGGCACATAGTATTCAGCTCCATCCGTCCGGCCGTCCGTCCGTCATGTCCCATTTGTTGTGAACGCGATATCTCAAGAACAGTTTGACCGATTCCATTCATCTTTGGTGTCAAGGTGTATTAGGGGCGGGGGACATAGTATTCAGCTCCGTCAGTCCATCCGTCTGGCCGTTCGTCCATTACTTCCCGTTTGTTATGAACGCGAAATCTCAAGAACGCTTTGACTGATTTTATTCATCTTTGGCTTCAATGTGTATTTGTGTGATACGCCAACCCCAGTCGATTTTCGTCACCTGGCGGGGGACATGGCCATGTTTAGTGGCAGCACTTGTTAATTAAGCTGTTAAAGCTTTCAACTACGAATGGTCTTTCTTGGCTTGAACCCCGGAATTGCCGCTTGCGGCTATATTTATTATAATATTCTTTCCACTTTTCCTGCCTCAATTTCGCCCCTTTCCCAAATGTGAAAACGCTTCTCACTTTCCACATTCATCCGGCCGGATCCGAAATTCGATATTTTTGGGTGCACACACATGGTCGACGGGAAATGCTGAAATAGCGCCCCCTACAAATTTTCAAATTACCCTCCGCATTGGGGTTACTTTGTCGTAGGCGGACAAAATTTGGTACAGACATGTATCCTACCCAGACGCACAAAAAAGTCTCTTGACATCATGGTCCAACCCCAACAGGAAGTCGGTAATTTTTGATTACCGGCGATTTCCTCACCTCGTATTTTAACGAACTCCTCCTCGGGATTTCGCCCAAACGACTTCACATTTGGTACAGATGATCAGGACCCCATGCTGATCTGAAGTTGTGCTCTGCATGTCTGTGGGTCAAAGGGTGTGGCTGCTAGGGCGTGACAAACTTTGGCGACTTTTCGTGATTTCGCCATCCATTTTCCAACGGCTCTCACGCCAACATACTTGTTCGTAACAGCTTCAAACTTTATGGACATGATGATGGCTCTGCCCTGAACGTCACGATATATTAACTTCCCTCTTCACTAATAGTGCCCCCCGGTGGTAACAGGAAGTGACCAGTTTTTACTTTCACTTGTACTGATGATGCAGAGTTGAACCCATCAACTTCAATCCACTTCTAAAACATGTAGAACAAGTTGGTGAAACTACATTATGAATGCTGTGAAGCTACGAGTAATGGCGTCCGTGTGGCGACGCGGCGACTATGGATCCCTCGCCATGAAAATACGTTTGGGTATTTGATGTCTTTAATTAACTTGTATCATTATGAAAATTCATATAAAGGTCAATGGTGGCGAGCTCTTACATCTGATAGGGGCGTCGCCCATAAGGGGAGCAAAATGCCTCTATAGTGCCCCATTGAAATTCTCAAAAACCCCTCCCCATTGGGGTTTTTTTGGGGTAGGAAGATGAAAATTGGTAAACATGTGTATGTTGCCAAGACTCACAAAAAAGTCTCTAGCACCATTGGTCTACTCCAAACAAGAAGTCGGCCATTTTGATTTTCACGTGTCATTTTGGCCTGATTTTCACACGTATTTTAACGAACTCCTTCTAGAGATTTCGTCCAATCAACCCCAGATTTATGACAGATCATCAGGAGACCATGCTGATCAAAAGTTGTGCTCTGCATGTCTGTAGGTCAGTGGGCGTGGCCGCTAACAGGAAGTGACCAGTTTTTACTTTCACTTGTACTGATGACACAAAGTTGAACCCATCAACTACATACCACTTCTACAATATGCAGAACAAGTTGTTGAAGGTACATTATGAATGCTATGAAGCTACAAGTAATGGAGTCCGTGTGGCGACGCGGCGACTATCGATCCCTCGCCATGAAAATACGTTTGGGTTTTTGATGTCTTTAATGAACTCGTATCATCATGAAAATTCATACACAGGTCAAGGGTGGTGAGCTCTTACATCTGATAGGGGCAGTGCCCATGGGGGGAGCAAAATGCCTCTATAGCGCCCCCTTTGAATTTTTCAAAAACCCCACCCCATTGGGGTTTTTTCGGAATAGGAAGATGAAAATTGGTACACGTGAATGTTGCCAAGACGCACAAAAAAGTCTCTGGCACCATTGGTCTACTCCAAACAGGAAGTCAGCCATTTTGATTTTCACGTCATTTTGGCCTGATTTCCACATGTTGTATTTCAATGAACTCCTCCCAGAGATTTTTTCTAATCAACCTCAGATTTATTACAGATCATCGAGAGACCATGTTGATCAAAAGTTGTGCTCTGCATGTCTGTGGGTCAATGGGCGTGGCCGCTATGGCGTCCCCATTTCTGATGCTCGCCATGCATATTCGAGCAGCTCCCTCTCCCTCATACTTCATCCAAACGGCTTCAAAATTCTTGTACATGATAAGAGCCCCTCCCTGAACGCCTCCATGTGCTTGTAGGCAATCTTGCTCATGGCGCCCCCTTGTGGAAACAGGAAATGCCATATTTTTCATTGACATTGGCCGATTTGCTCGAAACTTCACATTTGTGCTGAAGGTCTGCCCCCACGTTTGGTAATGCTCTGAGCGCCCCCTGGTGGATGAACTATCAACTTGTCATAACTCCTTTGTGCTTTGTCCGATTTGCTCGAAACTTCACATGTGTGATGAGGGTCCGTCCCTGAACGCACCTGCCCGGATCTGGTTATGCTTGTAGCACCACCTAGTGCATGAATGATACATTGCATTTCTTCGCTCCTTCCCGTTTTTTCTCTCTTCTCGCTTCACACCGTGGCACTTGCCTGCCGCAGGCCCCCCGCGGTTGTGTGTGAGTGCGAGGGCCCGATCACAGCTGCTTGCAGCTTTATTATTTATTATTGTTCTGACTTTTCCTGCCCCAATTTCGCCCCTTTCCCAAATTTGAAAATGCTTCTTACTTTCCACATTTGTCCGGCCGGATCCGAAATTTGGTATTTTTGGGCGCTCGCACATGGTCGATGCTAAATGCCAAAATAGCGCCCCCTACAAATTTTCAAATAAACCTCCGCATTGGGGTTAGTTTGTCGTAGGCGGCGGAAATTTGGTACACACATGTATCATAGTCAGACGCACAAAAAAGTCTCTTGACATCATGGTAAAATCCCAACAGAAAGTCAGCCATTTTGATTTGAATTTTTGATTACCAGCGATCTCCTCACCTCGTATTTTAACAAACTCCTCCTAGGGATTTCACCCAAACGACTTCCCATTTGGTACAGATCATCAAGACCCCATGCTGATCTAAAATTGCGCTCTGCATGTCTGTAGTTCAAAGGGCGTGGCTTCTAGGGCTCGACAAATTTTGGCGACATTTGGTTTCCACGCCATTTACATTCAAACGGCTCTCATGCCCACCTACTTGTTCATAGCAGCTTCAAACTTTCTGGACATGATGACGGCTCTGCTCTGAACGTCCCGATATATTAACTTCCCACTTCACTAATAGCACACCCTGGTGGTAACAGGAAGTGACCAGTTTTTACTTTCACTTGTACTGATGAAACAAAGTTGAACCAATCACCTTCATTCCACTTCTAAAACATGCAGAACAAGTTGGTGAAGCTACATTATGAATGCTGTGAAGCTATGAGTAATGGCGTCCGTGCGACGACGCGGCGACTATCGATCCCTCGCCATGAAAATACGTTTGGGTTTTTGATGTCTTTAATGAACTCGTTTCATCATGAAAATTAATTTACAGGTCAAAGGTGGCGAGTTCTTACATCTGATAGGGGCGTCGCCCATGGGGGGAGCAAAATGCCTCTATAGCGCCCCCTTGAAATTTTCAAAAACCCCTCCCCATTGGGGTTTTTCTAAAGTAGGAAGATGAAAATTGGTAAACATGTGTATGTTGCCAAGACGCACAAAAAAGTCTCTGGCACCATTGGTCTACTCCAGACAGGAAGTCGGCCATTTTTATTTTAACGTGTCATTTTGGCCTGATTTCCACACGCTGTATTTTAACGAACTCCTCCAAGAGATTTCGTCCAACCAACCTCAGATTTATTACAGATAATCATGAGACCATGCTGATCAAAAGTTGTGCTCTGCATGTCGCTCAATGGGCGTGGTCGCTATGGCGTCCCCATTTCTGATGCCTCGCCATGCATATTTGAGCAGCTCTCTCTCACTCACATTTCATCCAAACGGCTTCATAATTCCTGCGCATGATAAGAGCTCCGCGCTGAACGCCTCCATATGCTCGTAGGCAATCTCGCTCATGGCGCCCCCTTGTGGAAACAGGAAATGCCATATTTTACATTGACATTGGCCGATTTGTTCAAAACTTCACATTTGTGCTGAGGGTCTGCCCCTGAATGCACCTGCACACGTTTGGTTACGCTCTGAGCTCCCCCTGGTGGATGAACTATCAACTTGTCATAACACCTTCATGTTTTGTCCGATTCGCTTGAAATTTCACATGGGTGATGAGGGTCCGTCCCTGAACGCACCTGCCCACATCTGGTTATGCTCGTAGCGCCACCTAGTGGATGAATGAAACATTGCCTTTTTTCGCTCCTTCCCGTTTTTTCTCTCTTCTCACTTCACATCGTGGCACTTGCCTGCCGCAGGCCCCCCGCGGTTGCGCGTGAGTGCGCGGGCCCGATCACAGCTGCTTGCAGCGTTAATATTTTTATTGAAGTTTTAATAAATAATTAATAACTAATTTTTTTAGTTATTAATTACATTTGATAGCCATTTTAATGCCCTTATAAGCTGCTGCACCTACACTGGGGTGAGGGAGGCAAGCAAAAGAGTGTGTTGCATAGCATGAAAAGTCATTGCAAACAGCAGAAGTGAGTGAGCTTTACGTCTTTTAAATGGACTGCTGTATTACCTCATGTGATGTGTATTCTCCAATGTTTGTGTGCCTGCTGATGCTGACGTGGCTGGTAGTTTACCAGGCTGCTGTCAGCTGATGTAGCTCTACTCTAGTTTCCTGCCTGAAATAGTTACACTTATTTCAGTCAGGAAAACTCTCTAGTTTCCTGCCTGAAATAGTTACACTTATTTCAGTCAGGAAAACTCAAGCTTCAATAAAATAAAACAATTTATTCACAGGTATAAGCATTACATCGTGTTTGGTGGCGGTTCTGCTCTGGAGGTATGTCCTAAGTAGGCACAGCAAACTTACAAACATAGTTAGTTATGAACAGAAATCAAAATCCCCCAAAACAGCAACCACTGCCTAAATTATGTGAGCAGTGGAACACCCGCTGCCTCCTGGGTGACCAGGAAGTCCATAGAGATATCCAGGGTCAAAACATTGGCTGCTAAAGGCTGCCAAGTCTTTACCGCACGTTTGCTACCGCCAATGCAGATTACCTGGATCAGGATCTACATACTATCATTAATGTACATGACCTCTCCCCAGGCACGTGCAGGGGGGCTGGAGGGGCTTGAGCACCTGCCTCTTTTGCCCCTTGCCAGTAAGTGCCCTTTTTGTTAAGGCAGTTTTTTTTTTTTTTTTTTTTTTATTTTTTAGGCCCTCTTTTTTGTCCCTCAATATGATATTTATCATATAAAATCTGAATATTTTGTAATAAATAGCGTACCGTAACGTTACGTGACCTGACCTCTAACCTTTAACCTCTGTGACAAGTGAGTGCCCCTCGCGCTGCCCAAAGCCAGCCAACGTGTTTGCTGTTGTGAAGAGTCGAAGAGCCGGTAAGTAAGTGATTTTACTTACTAGTAGCTAGACGGCTTTGTAATATTATCATGCATGCGGCGAACCACGCACGTTTGATAGCATACGGAGCGGAGCCGTTGGTCGTCGTTCGCCAACTGTACACACATTTGAGTTACTAATTCCTGCCATAAATTCCAGATCTTTCGGCATTCTAGATTCCACCGGGCGTGTATCTGCAGCATAACATGAGTGATGCTAATTTGCTCCGTCTTGCAGGCGACTTCAAGTTCCACTGAGCGCGAACCATCAGCGCAGCGTCCTGCATATTTCGTCATTTTTACTGGCATATTTGTGCAACGAACTTAAATGCTTTCTGTTGTTTTTTTTCTGCTTTAATGACTGCGGTTTGGCCTATAAAAGTTCTGATGATCTTGTCAGTGTATTAATGGAATAAAAACATGGGTTTAGTTTTAGTCAGTGTCATGCTGTGTCCATTCCACAGGCTGTATTTATTCCTTTATTGTTATTAATCATCATTTCAATATATTTATTCTAATCTTTAGTTCAAAGATGCCTCGCAAAGAGAGACGCATTCAACAAAAAAAGAAAGAGCTGCGTGAAGCAGCTAAGGGTAGTGGATCACTACCCAACTGGGTTAAAAAGAGCACAGGTAAGAAGAACAACAATACAAAGTTTCTCAAGGCTGTTTAGAGGTAAATTTACATTCAAAAGTTAATTGTTTAAATTGTACAACGTATATCAGTGGAAATTAATTATAGATAGATCATTTCTTATCCCTATATGGACAGAAAGAAAGCGATAGGTCAGATGAGCAGATGGGGTTAGCAATAACAGGAGGAGACAATGAGCCAGAGTACAAAGAAGATACAAGATATACAGAGGAGAGGGCAAGGCAAGTGACAGTAATAACAGAAGGAGACATTGAGGCACAGTCCACAGAAGATGCAGAGGAAAGGACAAGGCAAGCGACAGTAATAACAGAAGGAGACATTGAGGGACAGTCTATTGAAGTTATAGAGGAAAAAGCAATGCAGGAGACAGTAATAAGAGAAG
The DNA here is from genome assembly GCA_029692085.1 of Gymnothorax javanicus. Taxonomy (NCBI): domain Eukaryota; kingdom Metazoa; phylum Chordata; class Actinopteri; order Anguilliformes; family Muraenidae; genus Gymnothorax; species Gymnothorax javanicus. Next base: position 42,261,479 of record CM056200.1, read on the forward strand.
GAGACGTTGAGGGACAGTCCACAGAAGATGTAGAGGAAACTGAAATTCAGGAGAAGGAAACAAAGACCAGGGCGAGGCCATTTTCAGATCTACTTCAACACCCAAATGACCCAGCCCATGTCAGACAATTCGGTATAAAATATGACGAGGCATTTATCCAAATGTGTGCAAATAATGGACCCTGCCAACCAGTGCTCTCATTTCCAAAAAATAAAGATGGGAGGTCGTTTCAAAATAAATGGTATCTCAATAATCCATGGCTGGAGTATTCACCCTGCACTGATGCCACGTTTTGTTTCAGCTGCCGTGTTTTTTTAAATGAGGAAAAATACTCAAGCCGCAAAGCATGGAGAAGTGGGATTGAACAGGTGGAACAGGACGTTAGAAAAAATTAAAGACCACAGTGCATCAGAGGCTCATATGTGTGCTGTGGTGAGGTGGAACACAAATTTAAAAAAAAAAAAAAAAAAAAACACTGGAAGCAGCTTTGCAAGTGGGTGACCTTGAGTCACAAGCTGCAAAAGACAGGGAGAAGCAGAGAAACAGAGAAATATTATCTCGGTTGATTTCTATTACTCTACCTGGCTAGACAGGGCATGCCATTTAGGGGGGATGACGAGTCCTCTTCAAGCCAAAATCGAGGCAATTTTCTAGAACTTGTTGATCTGTTCAGCAAGTATGATAATGTAATCAAATTACATCTTGATAAAATAAAGGAAATGTGCAAAATAAAGAAAAGGCCAGATGTGTCTCTTCTGTCTAACAGAAGCCAAAATGACCTCATCAGTGCTTTGGCTATAGCAGTAAAATGTGTCATCCAAGCAGAAATGCAAGAAAGGGAATTATTTTCCATTCTAATTGATGAAACCACAGATGTATCTCATACTGAACAAGTGTCATTTGTAGCACGATTTGTGCACAATATGGAGATCAAGGAGCGGTTCATTCAGGTGTGCAATATTCACTCCACCAGTGGAGAAACTCTTGAGAATTTGGTATTGGACGTACTTAAGGAAAATAACCTGAAAATGGAGAACATCAGGGGTCAAGGATATGATGGCGCCGTGAACATGAGTGGCCACTATAAGGGACTTCAAGCAAGGATTCTCAAAGACAACCCCAAAGCTTTGCATGTACATTGTCAGGCACATTGCCTTAATTTGGTTTTAGTTGAAATTGCCAAATCAAACATTTGTTTTATTACTTTTTTCAATTTACATGAAAAACTTTACTCTTTTATTGCAAACTCCTCAAAAGGCACACTGCATTTATTGAAATGCAAAAAAGAATGCATCCTCATCAGCGCCCACTTGAGCTGCAGCGGCTGTCAGACACACGATGGGCCTCCAGAGAAACTGCCCTCAAGGCTCTTAGAAAGGTCCTCCCAGCTATCATGCAGTTTTTGGAGGAAATGACCCAACAAAATCCCCCAGACCCCTCTGCAGGTGATGCAGCAATCCTGCTAAAGAGCATTAATTCTTCTTATACCTTGAAATGACCTGTCCCATTTTCCAAGTAACTGCTATTGCCTCTGATGCATTGCAACAAAAAAACATGGACTTGGCAGCAGCCTACAAAATTGCTGATGGGGTTTTGCAGAGGCTGGCCCACTGCAGGTCAGAGGAAGCATTTGAGGAAATTTGTAAGAATGCAGTAGAGAAGGCTGCATTGGTGGGCCTAGACCCCCCACAAGAGATCCCGGGACAAAGAAGGAGGAGGAAAGTGCCAGCGAAGTTTCAGCTTGTTGCCACATCAGCAACTGCTGATCATGTTTTCCCTTCCGCGCAAGACTTTACTGTGCTAAAGTCTATTATGTTTTTGTGGACACCATGGCACAGGAGCTTCAGAAACGGTTTAAAGGAGGAGGCAATGCCACGTGGGAAATTTTGAATGCTTTTCACTGCTTAACTGTTCCAGAGAACTGGAAAACAGAAACAGTTCCTACTGAGGCACTTCATGCTCTGAAGAAGCTCTGCCAGTTCTACAGCATTGATGACCAAGGCAAATTACAAACAGAGCTTAAGGTTTTTCACAGTTCATAGTCTGGCTTTGCATCCTTCAGTGTGTCCTCTATATCAAACAAAACAATGCAAATCTTATTTTTCCAAACATGACGCAACTTATAAAGATATATGGTACTCTTCCAGTGTCAGCAGCAACTGTGGAACGTTCATTCTCTAAGCTAAAGCTGGTCAAAACAAAGCTTCGTAGCCTTTGCAAGGAAGACAGGTTGTCGGACCTTCTATTACTGGCAATTGAAATAGATGGGCCCATTAACCAAAGTGAGGTCATTGACATATTTCGGGACATGACCAACAGAAAACTGCTGTTCTGAAAAAGAGCAGAACAGAAGCAGCAGCACATATAGTTTCATAAATTTAATCCTCCAAGCATTAAGAACAGGTTATTAAAAAGAGAAGAAAAAAAATGATTCACTTATGAGGAAAGAAGAGAATGGATAATAACAAACAATTCAATCAGAAAATGAGAGACATGCTTTTTGTTCAGAAATTAAGGAAAAGGGTAGAGAAGATAAAGACACTGAAATAAGACTTCAAATGCAAAATTTTAAGGAAGGGGGAAAAGTTCAGAACTCAGAAGTATCATATAAATAGAGTAAAAGAAGACAATGAAGCAGGAAGAGAGAATAGAAAAGGGAGGAGAAAAAGAGTAGAGGGAAAGAAAAAATTGTATATAGGTTCTTAAAACACACAAATAAAGTTTCAACCATAAAGTGTGGTGGTCAATGAAGTGCATATTAGGAAGGTCAGTGTGTGGCCTTATGGGTGAAAAACACTAAGGTAACCTCTCTCTTATGTTCTTATAAATGTCTGCAGTTCCATGTTCGAATTTGGTGCAAGTGCTGTTCCAGATGGGCCATTTAGAAAAGTCTCTACTTCACCTGCACTGTAAATACAGCAAACCAGAATATCATTCTGGCATTCATTTGTTATTAGGGGTTTATTACAGTTAACTAAAATATTAAATATTGTGCTCCCCTATTTTTATTTTTTCTTTCCATCATGACCCTCCCCAGTCTTTCCCCTCCTCATTCATGGTGGTTTGTTTTATATATTTTCTTAAATTAGATTAAAATCACTTATCTCCATGCCTACTACTTAGTAATATATAATAACACATTAAACTGTGTCTAATACTGGCCAATGCGCCGCAATACGCCCCAGTAGCATGTGCCCTTTTTACACTTTGAGCGCCCCCTTAAGAGGTCTCTGCACGGGCCTGCTTATTTCTATGAGCTGCTCCAAATCTCCAACTTCCAGCTCTGTAATGAAAACAACGTGTGAGAGACCTGAAACCAACGCCAGAATCGGCGAGAGTTACGCATTATTTACTTTTGCAAGAAATCTGTGTTGACAGGAAAACTGAACAGTCAACCATACTTGATTATTTTTATTTGGTGATGAGAATATCAGTAATATTCATAATATGGTTATCATCATAGAAACTAAAAAAGACACTTTGCATTCGTGGGGAGGGTTCTGTATTATAGTGATATCATAACATTGTTAATTAATATTATTATAGTATTATTACATCATCAAAAATTATGATAATCATAAAAATAATAACACCAATAATAATAAAAACAAAAATCATACATATATAATAATACATACATAGTAATCAAATAGTCAAGTTTTGAGATTCATCATATCCACATGTCGTTCAAAGCAGTGAGATTTGGTTTCCGCTTATTTATCTTAGTCAGTAGGGTGGCACGGTGGTCGGCCTCGCAGCAAGAGCATCCAACCGCGGCCTTTCTGGGTGGAGTTTGCATGTTCATCCCGTGTCCGCGTGGGTTTTCTCTAGGAGCTCCGATTTCCTCCCACATTCCAAAGACATGCATATCAGGCTAATTGGAGACTCTAAATTGCGCAAAGGTATGAGTGAGCACATGGTGTGTGTGCCCTGCGATGGACTGGCCACCTGTCCGGGGTATATTCCTGCCTCTCGCCAAAAAGATATGCTGGGACAGGAATACGCAGTAGAAAATGAATCACTCTCAGTATACAAAATTCAAACCCAATTTCAATACTTAGACAAAATTATGATTAAAAAAACCATTTAATGATAATATAAGACACAGTAGGCTATAAAAAAAACACACTGTGAATATACAAAATGATCTTTGCAATACAACCTACAAGTATATTATGCACTGGTGTGTATAATTATACATCTTTATGAAAGCGCATCATAAATATGATCAATTCAAATTGTTCAAGTTGTATCATTTAATGCGATTAATATGCATCTCTATCAGTTCACAAAATTCAAACCCCAATAATAATTAGAAAAAAAGATAATAAAAATGTCATCATCATACAGTAATAATAACAATATACAACCCGAAATCCGAAATGGTTGGGACGAAGTGTAAATTGTGAATGAAATCCAAATGCAATGACTTTCAGATCACATGAGCTAATATGTTATTTACAATAGAACGTAGATAACATTTCAAATGTTGTAACTGAGACATTTTACATTTTTATCCACAAAATGAGCTTATTTCAAATTTTCTGGCTGCAGGTCTCAAAAAAGTTGGGACACAGGCAAAAACAGGCTGAAAAAGCAATTAATATACAAGAGAATCAGCTGAAAGAATATTTAGCAAGTAATTAAGTTAACTGGCATCAGGTGTGTAACATGATTGGCTATAAAAGGGATGTCTGAGAGAGGCTGAGTCTCTCAGAAGTAAAGATGGCCAGAGGCTCTCAAACCTGTGAAGGCTTGCGTAAAAAAATTGTGGAATATTTTAAAAACAATGTTCCTCAATGTCAAACTGCAAAGGCTTTAAAGGTCTCATTATCGACAGTGCATAACTGTCCTTCTCCTTCAGAGAAACTGGAAAAATCTCTGTGTGTAAGGGACAAGGCCGAAGACCTTTACTGGATGCCTGTGATCTTCGGGCCCTCAGACGCCACTGCATCACTCACCGGCATGATTCTGTCATTGACGTTACTAAATGGGCCCAGGAATACTTCAAGAAACCACTGTCTGTAAACACAGTCCACCTTGCCATCCACAGATGCCACCTAAAACTCTATCATGCAGAAAGGAAGCCATTGTTAAGCATGATCCAGAAGCGCCGCCATGTTCTGTGGGCCCAGGCTCATTTAAAATGGACTGTAGCAAAGTGGCAAAGTGTCCTGTGGTCAGATGAGCCCAAATTTGACATTCTTGTTGGAAATCATAGGCGTTGTGTCCTCCGGGCTAAAGAGGAGAAAGACCACCCCTCCTGTTATCAGCGTCCAGTTCAAAAGCCTGCATCTCTGATGGTTGGGGATGCATTAGTGCATATGGTGTGGGACGCTTGCGTGTTTTAAAAAGCATCATGAATGCTGAAAGGTATATAAAGGTTTTAGAGCAACATATGCTCCCCTCCAGACAACATCTATTCTAGGGAAGGCCTTGTGCATTTCAGCAGGTCAATGCAAAACCACATACTGCAGCTATTACAACAGCATGGCTTCGTAATAGAAGCGCCGTGTGCTGAACTGGCCTGCCTGCAGTGCTGATCTTTCACCGATTGTGAACATTTGGCGCATAATTAAACGAAAAGTCCGTCAAAGGAGACCAAAAGCTCTCTAGCAGCTGGAAGCCTGTATTAAACAAGAGTGGGATCAAATTCCAATGGCTAAACTCAAGAAACTGGTCTCCTCAATGCCCAGACGCCTCCACTCTGTGTTAAAAAGAAGAGGGGATGCTACACCATGGTAAACAGGTCCCTGTCCCAACTTTTTTGAGACCTGTAGCAGCCATCAAATTTGAAATGAGTTCATTCTGTGGATACAGTTATAAAATTTCTCAGTTTCAACATTTGCTATGTTATCTCTGTTCTATTGTGAATAAACTACTGGCTGGTGTGATTTGAAAGTCATTGCGTTCTGATTTTATTCACAATTTACACTGTCCCAACTATTTCGGAAATGGGGTTTTCAGACAAAGCAGGCTCTAATAAACTAACATTTTGTATTTACAATATAAAGGGGATAACAATGGGTGAAAAGATAAAGGAGGCAGTTCAGTAATTCGTACTGAGAGAGCAGTGCACGTCTTATTGGACTTATGTCAGCATACAGATCTTATGTGGGTAGAAGCTGGTAATTGGTCTCGGCTGCAACGTTCACATAGCCTGGCTTAGATGAATAATAGTTGGATTAAAATCATATGCTGTGAATAATGACATGTCAATAACGATGATAGTGCATCAATAGCCATGTAAAATCGGGATATAGATAACAAAAAAATATATACCTGAACCATTACCAACAACAATAAAGAAGATCATCAACATCCAAATAACTTTTATTATGCTACATACCAATGATGTAGCTTGACAACTAAATTAACCCTTACCATACATATGCCCTGGTCACTTTGACCATGCAATGGACGGTCATCATGGTTTACCATATTTGCCTATCAGTAAAGAAGACACTTTGCTCCATATCATACAGCACAGTGCAGGACAATGCAAAAATAAACATCACATTATACAGAGAATTGTGCTATCACATGCAAACTCAGAGTTTCTTAAACTCATTCTAGTTATAACCTACGTCCTTCATTAATGCATCATGATACGAAACCAAAATGTTCATGAGCCATAAATACCAACATGAGCATAATAGTACATAAGCACAGGACAAGTTAGACAACAAAAAAATTGTCGTTTGATGTTACAGTTAAACAGACTTATGCGCAGATCTGAAGCACCTGACGAACACATTTGTGTTACGTGCCATCTAGCAATTTGTCAAATTTTAGCAATTTAATGTTTGTCGAATATTATTGTTTTTTATGGTGTTACTTTTTTTGGTTTTATGACCAATATCTCACCTTATTCAATTATCAATATTGAAAAAACGATGACTGAATGAGGGGAAAACAAATATGGACTAATAATCCCAAGATGTGTCAGTATATGAAAGTACTTTGTTCAAATATCAGGCACTTGAATTTTCAGCTTTTGTACAACATCATTTGAACACCCAATTGTGTTTTAGCTGAGTGTCACGTATGGTTAGCCATTCAGAGACCTGAACAGCAAGATGGGGAAAACAGCTACATGTCTCTTATCAAAATACCATACACAGGTTTAACCAACCAATTCATATAACTAATGGCCAATAGATGGGGACTGATATTTACATAATTTAAACAGCAGTTGTGTGCCTGACTGGAGAGATGGAGTACTAACAATGAAAAGGTTGAATTTGGACTGTGAAACGTGCAAAATTTACATCACTGTACTGCATCCCTATTTCAAGCATCCTCTCGGCTTTTAATTGCTGATATAGGGGTGAGAAAAATACTGACATTCCACTGAAAAATGCCATTAAATTTGAAGATTCATCACCTAACTACAAAAGCATCTACAGTAAACAGGCCATTGTCATCCTAGTAATGGCCGGTGGAGTACGGAGGCCAGGTGCAACAACCGGAGAGAAAGAGAGTAGCACGGACACAGTATAAACACAGAGAATAATACAGACCAAATGAAAGTACTCAAGGCTTCAAAGGACGTATAATAGTCCAAACCGCGGAAGCAAAGCAAGATAGAAAAAGGGAGAAGAAACTCCAATAATTAGAAGATAGAAAGTAAAAAAAAAAATCCTGACCACAGCTATCTTCGGCTGTAGTGCTTAGCTACAAACAGACACTCTAGCAAAGAGGCGTGGCGAATATCCGGCTTATATAGAGTCCAGGGAAGCGCCGCCCCAGTTCAATCAGCCAGCTGGGTAAAGAATTTGATTAAACAGCAATACGATATCGTCCCGGGACGAGAGCCACAAAGAAAAAGTCAAAACACGTGCACAAGCATCCAGAACCATGACAGCACCCCCAAGGGGATGGCCCCAGACGTTCCCAAAAAACATTGAGCACGGAACTCCGGAACTCTGAGTAAGAAAGGAATATGGTGTGCATGTAAATACAGTCACTGATGAGCACCAAATAAAACCACGTTACTACGCGATCCATTCAACCCAACTAACAGCAGCGTAGTCTATTGGCTCGAGCATGAGCTGGTGGGTGGAGTATTCCGTCCTAATAAGGGTACAGTGGGCTACACGCGGTTCGTTTCACGCTTCTTCATGATGTTCCTGGAGCTTGCGCCCCCAGGCGGGACGGAGTGCGGTGCTGGAGTCGGAGAGCCAGAGTCGGCTTGTGAGTTGTGTTTTCTTGGCCGACCCTATATTATATTAACCCCCCCCAAATATTACTGCAGATTTGCGCATATCTCGTGTTACGGACAGTTGTGTGCTCCAGGTTATTCTGGAATATTCCAATTTAGAAGAAGGATTAAATTTAAACGGTTTATTAAATAACTGAGCAACTGAACGTAGCAATTACAATTGTACAGGAATGGGTAATGAAATTACTACATTGAGGATAGAAATACTGTTCACTAGCCCAAACTGTCCGTCCTTGCGTTGTTCTCACGACGATGGTGAAAATCCACTGGAATCCAATGTCTTTGGTGTGGTGGTCCTGATCACCGCAAAGTCCGTATCAAGAGGTGTCTGTGTAATCCAAAGTCCAATTGCACTCGGCAAAGCCGGTCTAGCTTTCAGGTGTAGCAGACCGGGGATGATTCTCTAGTCTGATGATTTTTCAGTCTGATGATTCCCCCATCCGTTGGCTGCAAGTTCCTTTTATAAAGGCCTTGTACTCCTGTACGATGTCATAGAAGAATCTTGAATGATGTCATAAGGAAGAACCTTGAAGGTGATGGCTCTTGGAGAAACCTGCAGACAATGGAACCCTGCAGACAATAGAACCCTCTAGATGGCTCCTGAAGATTCTATGGTGTTCCCAGGCTAGTCATAATGTTTACAAGCACTCATGACTATTCATTACCCTCACACAAGAATACAGAAACTACTGGCTGAGCAAAATAATACAATCAGGTATTATAAGTTGTTGTAACGTAACACTCGTGACCCCACTTTTGAAAGGTCTTCGTCAAATTTATCGTCAAATGTGACTTACAGATCGTCAAACTGCAGGAGAGATCGTCAATTGCGAATTGACGAACGGGTAGCGCAAGCTCTGAGTACATAGCTCCCAAGTGACCCGCATCTGGTGGGTCCGACCCACATTTGAATAGCAAAACCTGCAGACCATAAGCAAGTGAAAAAGACCGAAAAAGATGTCGGGATTTCGCGTTATTCCTCCACCCACGTAATAATGTGTTTTTGAATCAATGAAATTATACTCAAATTCCACCCCCCATTCAACAAATGAAAGAGAACCCTGCCCCCCCCCCAGCTCAACAAAATGAAACGCTGTGGTTATGGACCAGCATTTTGATCCTTCAAACTTGGAAGATATGTAGTAGAACTGACTTGGAAGCCAGTAGATAATTGTCCTCTACACATTACATCAAATAATTTGAGTGGATAGATGATGAGTATTCATTTTCAAAACATCAAAATTTTGATTATTTAATTTATGTCATATGCAATCATGGTGAAATAGGCTTTTGGGCGATTCTAATAATTTACACTTTTTTCAATGCCGAGAGTTACAATTAAGTTAGTTGTCATCTCTTTCCTAATCACAGTCATATCAAAGCTAAAGTGTCAGTCAGTCAGTTCCTAACTTGGAAAGTAAATGCAGTTAAGCAGACAGTCAGAAGCATACATCTCATGTGCTTACATTATGTGGCTCAGTGGAAGGGCTTCGGCAGCAGATGCAGGGCAAATTATTAAGGCATGGCAGCTGGTCCATCTTGGAGATGTAGATTAGGGGCTCAATGCTGGCACTGATGTCCATGAGGACGAAGGCAATGGGTCCAGCCTTGCAGTATTCCGGGAAATAGAAGTAAATGTGATAAAAGCTGTTTGTGAAAACAACCACAGGAAGATAATTAAACACTATGATGGCCAGAGTGATTTGCATTGTTCTGAGGGCTTTCTTTTTCATGGGGTGCATCTTCTCCTTGCCAAAGACCGACTTCCTCAGACTCCACATGACGGAAATGTTGCAGAAAACCATAATGGCAAAAACAGCCAGGATCAGCCCGGAAAATATTTTTCGTGGGACCTGCAACCACAATGTCTTGCAGATGGCATAGGCTAACATGAGCCCCCAAACAAACATGGAAATAGCCACCCTGGACTTGTTATCCTTGATGTTGGTGAACACAATGGGGTGGACCACGGCCACGTAGCGGTCCAGACAAATGCATGAGAGGAAGAGTGAGGAGCTGTCTTTGATCCCGTAGGTAAAGAACACAAAATCCCATATAGATGTCATTTCCAACCTTTGGAGGCCAACTAAGCCGATGGGGACCATCACGCAGTAGCAGGCATCGGCGATGGCCAGGTTGAAGATGAAGATATCCGAGGTGGAAGAGTCACTCTTCTTTCTGGCCACCAGCCAAATCACCATGATGTTGGCAGGGTAGCCCACTACAAGGTTGATGACCCTGAAAATAAACTGAAACAAATACTCACCAAGTGTTGGTACGCATCCTCCATCAGTGTTCAAGAGCTGGGGACTGGATCCTGAAGAGGAGTGGTTGAACAGTAGGCTAGAATTGATGACAGAGCTGTTCATTTTGGCTTTAACTGACCCAGCAGGTTTGAGGGTTGATGTTCCTTAGAAAGGAGAGTGAATGTAAGTTACATGGTCTAACCCAACTGAACAGAGCAATGGTCCTCACTTCCTAAATGGGCTGTAAGGCTAAATTATGTTCTTTATTATTCTAAATTAATCATGCTGATTCCAGCATTATTTTACATTATTCTGTTCTCCAAAGTATTCCTCATCATAACACGTGTACTGCATAATAGAAATGGTAACACTCATGCTGGCCTATTTTGAGCTCTCTTTTTTAAAAAAAAAAAAATTCATGTCAAGGGACCCTAGCGCAATTTTGTAGTCTTGTGGCACTGAAGATAATTTTTGTTTCCTGGGAAGACTACTTTCATCCTGGGAAAACTTCTGAGACACCAGTCTTTACTCTATGAAACTGCACTGGAGCTCCCTGAGACTGGAGACAGCGTTCCCAGAAGACAAGGTTTGCCCTTTGGGTCTATTTTTTACTGTCTGCAAAAGTCTATCAGTCAGGCACATTAGAAATGAAAGAGTTGTTCATCAGATTGAAAGAAAGAATAAGTAACTCACCTGAAAAACTGCAATGGCTCAACATACACTCCTGAAGGTCAGACAGCCCAATAGGCGACTGTATCCTGATCGTCTGTGTCCGTTGGGTTATTTTTTTTGTTCAATATCGTTCCAATTTATGTAAATATATAAATTTGAGTGGTACGTAAGCAGTGCAGACAATAGCCAATCACAAATCTATTGAGGGAGCAGTAGCACTTGGAGTGACTGTACAATACCCCGTGATCACAGGATTATATTTGGGGATGGATGGGTGTGGAAAAGGACTTGTACATGGGGGGGTTGGTTTAGGAGAGTGAGTTTGTGTTCTGACAAATGAACATGCAGTAAAACAGAGCAGGAGGAGGGGCTAAAAGGAGGGAACAGACAAGTTCCCCTCTTTCCCTGTTCTAACAATATATTGTTTTTTAGTGATGCAATCCAAGAAGAGCATCCCAGACAAACAAGTGACGCAATGCAGTCAGCCTACTGGAGCACAAGTGAGACTGTGTAACCTAGTGTAAGGTCTTACACATGAAACCACACAGTTCATCAAAGCAGACTCAAGCAATTCTCTTTCATCACCACAAGGAAAAGAAACAGAACAATCAGATACTATAAATCCATTTCTGCAGAAAATACATGCTGCATTTACGATGGTTTGACTTTCATATGAATATTTGGCAATTAGGAAGTTGCAGTTTAGAAGTCTGCGTGGAGCGGTGGAGCGCTGCGGAGGCCGAGGTGGCCGCATCTGTGGGAGGCTGTAGCAGAAATGATGCAGCTGCGGGGGTCTTTTATGATTTTGCTTGTGGCTGCTCATGAATTCTCTGTGGTTTTTCCCAATTTTGCTGCGGTTTTCCTCCATTTTTCCCACAGCTCTTTTTACCAATTTTCAGCAATTATTCATGAATTTTTGTGGATAAAATTATCTTTAGATAAATATTTAACATTTATGTTGAATGTAATGTATGCTATGGTGCAACTACACATGATTTGCAATCTAGAATATTATTATTCAATTTTTATATGGGTCATTCCATGAAATAGAGAGCCAGAGACCCTGCATTTTTTACAGGACTATACGATTTACAAAAGTGGATGCCACCTATAGAAAATGCCATGCATGAAGGCAAGAGTATATTAAAAAAGCTAACACAGGCAATATAATTGGTCTTCTGAAAAAGATAAATAAAAAAACCGCATGTCTTTGAAAAACCTGTGGATAAAAAGTGTCCAAATTTGTGACATTCATTGCCTTCAGACTTTGAATGTAAAATTCTACAATTTTTAAATAAAAGTCTGGCTGAAATAGCATTTTATTCTTAACATCAATTCCAGCGATTAACCCACAGCGGCAATTAACTGGGAAATCCAGATGTATAACACTGCAATTAGCGCTTAAAATCTTATTTGCGAAGCGTAACTCATGGTGTCCTGAAAAGTTACGTTGAAACAGTGCAGAAAACCAGGAAACATAATATATTATCTTGATTTTTGTACCAACGTGTTGATATTAATCTGTTGCATAACCGTCCAAAATATTATCTCAGAAAACATACGGGTTTTATAAAATTCTTCTTTCTGTGAAGCAAAATTTTTCGCGTCATATTTTCCAAGTTACATTCAACCACGAGCTGGGCTCGCTGCCCGATCTGCTGTATCCTTGGGGTCTCACAGTGGTCATAGATATGGATTTCCTTTCGAACCTCCTACTTCTCATCCGGGAACCAGTCTATCGTCTTCATGACGGAAGCTGAGCAGGTTAGTATTTTTGTGTCCCAGAAAGTTACGTTCAAATGAAGTGATCTTCAAACACTAAAATCTTTTGGTATATCACCGATTTTCAACACAAGTATGTTTTCTATAAAGGGATTCATAATTTGGCCTGCCGTTTCCGTGTTTCAAGGAGTGATGCATCGTTTTTGGTGGCGGAAGTTAATTTGGATTAATTAATTACAGGAAAAATAACAGCGCTAAAAAATAACGCATTTAATCGCGCCTTTCTCAGTTCCTCATTTCTGGCACACGGTAACACTGATGCACACTTTAGCCGGTGGGTGGCGTTAATGCACCTTAAGTTTTAAAATGTTGAATAAAAAAGGATATAATTGCACTTGGGGTTTGCACTAATCAGTGAATGTAGTACACAGATGAAAAAATGCACTGATAAATATAGATGAAAAATAAACATTTGTTGTTGAAGATCACATATGTCTATTCATTGATTCATGTCGTCAACCAAAATTTATTTGAATTGAAAAACTTTGCTTATTGTGTCAAAAATTGGTATTTGATAAAAAAATGTGATTAATCGAGATTAATTAATTACAAAGCCTTTAATTAATTAGATTGATTTTTTTAATCGCATCCACCACTATTGTTTACATGTCTACGGCACCTCTCATTCATATATTTTCTCATTGAAAGCGCCACTTTCGGCAGTTAGGTGTATTTTTGTGGGGTTGTGGCAAACCCAACTGGGACATGGCCAGTCACTGCTGTTATTGTGTCCATGTTGTGTTCAAGCACTTTGGCGAAAAAAAGGATAAATTTTTCAAAATAAAAAAAATTTTGATGGAAGTTGTTAGGCTAAATTGCCTGTTTCACATTTACCTTTTTTTTTTAAATAAATGTTGCACAACAAATGTAGGGTTGCTTTTTGTGAAGTTCCTGTATTTCAGCCCAGAATTGTGTTGAATGTTTAACTGCATGCTCCTGCTGAATTGAAATCAACAAATTCATCCTGTTGACCATTAGTTGTACCATTGTAAATTGAATAATTAGTGGTTTCCAATATCAAAAAAGGGCGTAGGGTGAAGACAGGTGATGCATTTGCTAAGTCGAGCATTTTTTTCGTGCCCATGTTACATTCGGCAACATTTGTCATGTGGTACAATCCAGATGACAAATTTGCATTTCTTTAACTAGTCTACTCTAAAATATTTTCCAGAGCTGATGTGTACCCATGGGCTGCCTTCTCATTTATATTTTGTCTAGAATATTGCATTTGTTCTGTCCTCAGATGAACCACGACCAATGAGCGACTTATCAAAGCCCTGCCAAACATGTTCAGACCTTATTAGAGCACAACTGGGCATTGCCCAGCTGCTGGATTTGTTTTAAGTTTGTTCTCTGTTATACTAATTGAACAAGTTGAGACTTTGTTATATTTTGAAATAAAATTTTTATTGCATACTTTTGTGTTAGTTTCGTGTCCTTGTTACATCGGCAACGCTGAACGTTCAACACCTAGCCTCTTGCATCCCACAGTAGATCTTGCCATTTAACTTGTGTCACATTTTGACTCATGGGACGCCAACAAAAGTGAACCAGTACTTCATACCAAAATCTTTGTTTCAACTTTGAACAGTCATGTCACACTTTGGCTCTCTTTTTCATGGAATGACCCATATCTGATAATGTAAAACCCTTGGTTTCTATAAATGCAAAGATACACATTCCTCATGTTGTAAAACATTTGATTTCTATAAACATTATATTCAAATTTAACATGCAAAAGTTAACCAGATAATCTGCTTGACATTTAAGAGACAATCTCCTTAAGCACATTACAAAAACACTATCACAAGCCCTACCCTAACCTGGCTTCCTATAATTGCTATTCACTAGTTATTAAGTGTCAAATATGTCACAAAAATTAGCAATCATTCTGTTTGAGAAAGATAGAAAAACACGAAGCTTCTCACAGGCTAATTTCAATGTTTATATTTAATTTGGGTACCAAGGGTGTGGCTTCATTTACTAACCCCAATTCCAATGAAGTTGGGATGTTGTGTAAAATGTGAATAAAAACAGAATACAATGATTTGCAAATCCTTTTTGACCTATATTCAACTGAGTACACTACAAAGACAAGATATTTTATGTTCAAACTGATAAACTTTACATTTTTTGGAAACATTAACTCATTCATGCAACTCTTCGGAAACAGGGAGGGGACTGCACTCATCGTTCGAGCTTGACTTTCAAGCAAATATTCAATAACTGATCTGGGTCTGCCATCTATTGATAGAATAGTGTAACTGCATGCATAAATAGAGCAGGTCCATGTCCGCTGGTGTCTACATCTGTGCGGAGGGGTTAACTGATTGAGTCTCTGTGACTTTATGGGCCCTATTTTAACAATCTAAGTGTACAGCCTGAAGCGGATGGCGCAAGTGCGTTCAGGGGGTGTCAAGATCCGTTCTCCACTTACCTGCCCTATGGGCCAATGAGCTATTGTCGTGGTTTGGCGTCCGTCGTCTGGAACATTTTTTGTCTTTCTTTTGGCTTGATGAATTATTGTCCAAATTTGCCATAACATACTAGACCATTTCTCCAGACAGTATTTTTGGATTTCTGATATAATAATTTTTGTCTGTTTTATTGGCCTTTGAAATTTTGGCCTCCATATTCAAGACAGTAATTTTAGAAATTTTAAGGTCCACTGGGGAAATTGTGCTGCACTTTATATGAATATGCAAGATGGCCTGTGGAGGCCAAGGTTTTGACAGATAAATTAAGTTTGTATTTATACACATAAGATAGTCATATATGACCTATTTTTTTGGCTAGAAATTAAGTTTGCACTTTACCTCATGGCCTGTAGATGTCAAATAATTCTGAGAGGGGAAAATATTAACAATGTCAAAAGACGGACTTGAAATTTCAAAAAATTATTTCTCTCAAAACTGTCCGACAAATTTTTTTTTCCTAAATTGGGCAATTTAGAGCACACTAGATATGTACAGTGCAAGTGCCATTTTGATTGAATGGATGGAAGTGGGTCTAGGGGGCGCTGTGCTTTAACATTGGGTCATATGGAGAATGGGCAAAATGGCCTGTGGTTGCAGATAGAGATCGTTTGTATTATCGACATATAGGAAGTCATATATGACCTATATTTTGGCTGTGTTAAAGTTGACATTAGGCGACCAGAAAAAGTCTCATTGAGGTCAAGCAAAATGGTACAATTTCCAAAAGGCTTCTAGGCTTTAAAATACTGGAGATAGAGAAAAATCATATATGAACTCTCATTTGGTGACGTTGAACTTGACCTTCAGTGACCTTCAACGGCCAAACTTTACAGTGAAATTTCAATGACTTATGTCACCAACATCTTTACAGGTAGAGCATAGGTTTATATTAAAGACATACAAGAAGTCAAATATCAACTTTCATTTGGTGACCTTTGAAGGTCAAATGTGACCTAGTGAAAATTCAATGACTTGTATTACTAAAATGATCACAGATGGAGCCTAGGTTTGTGTTACAGACATCTAGGAAGTCACATATGAACTTTCATTTGGTGACATTCAACTTGACTGTCGGTGATCTTTAAAGGTCAAACTCAACATAGTGAAATTACTGTGACTTGTGTCACCAAAATGGTCACAGATAGAGCCAAGGTTTGTATTAGAGACATTTAGAAAGTCATACATGAAGTCCATTTGGTGATCTCAACTTCACCTTCTGTGACTTTTAAAGTTCATAATTGACATAATGAATTTTGAATTACTTGTACCACCAAAACTGCTTTAGAGCTTGGGATTGTATTACGGACATATAGGAGGTCTTATAAATGTGTGTGAACTTTTATTCAGTGACCTTGACATTGACCTTCAATGATTTGGTCAAACTTCAAATGAAATTTTCATAATGTGGATCATCACAATAAGATCACTTGACGGTAAACTACAGGACTGTTGGTCCTATTTTAGCTAGTTTACTGGTGGGTTATCAGGGTACGATGTAAGGTGCAAAATTCAAAGGAGTTGTCCTTAATTTCTTAATTAATCATGGGCTTGTTTTGGGTGCAACATGAAATAAACCAGAGTCTCATGTCCCATTCCCTTTAAAAGCCAGATACCCTGACCACTGTGCGAATTGCTATTGTAAGGGCAGATTTTCCAAATAGTATGAAAAACACTTCTCTGTACAGACGGGTCCAGTCGTGTGTGAAGTGAAGGTGCACAAGCAAATCACTGCTGAAACCTGATCTCTGTAATGTCCAAAAATGTTAGCTAATAACTAATGTATTTTCAAATATTGTTCAAAATTGTTTTAATCATATTCCAATGAAAAAAAGTCTTCATACACCGTGAATCCTCGGGTTGCATTAGAATTTGTGCATTAAACAAGGAAACAAATAAAACTTTTTAATTCAAATTAAATCGGTAAAAACATTGGATGGGACAACGGCCGAGAAATTGGATGTAAAGGTTGTGTCTGACCCGTGCCTATGTTTTCTCTCCTTTCAGATTCTGATGGTGGAGAGACTGTGGATTTGGGCAGAGACCTGACAAGCCTGAATAAGGCGGCAACACCATAAAAACCCCCAGAACAGCAGTATCTGGTCCGCACCAGAAAAGACTAGCAGCCTGCCTCCCCAAATAAAAAAGCTTTGCCAATTATTTTCAAAACTATTTTGAGTCAATTTAATGTGCTCGCTATTTTTTGTGCCTTTTGGATTTTGTTGGAAGATTAAGACACTGACACGCCCAGTGGGCTGGTCTTGACCCAACCTCCTGCCTCGTCTGCACCTTGTTTTCCTGTGTCTTGTTCGCCATGCTCATTTACTCTCATTTGCTAAAACATTTCTTTGTTTTTGTAAGAGATAGTGAAAAGTGGACTCGCTAGAGTGCACAATTCTCAGATGAAAAGCTAAAAGAGCACGAGGCCTAAACCACTAAGGTCTCGAGCGAGGCGGACTAGAAGGACCAATCCCTAAAATAATGCAACTCAAAAGTACACTCCTGTGGGAAAATCCCAAGACATAGAAAATTGAAGAACTGAGGCTTCAGGAGTATTTTTACTAACAGCTCTTCAGACAGAGAGAGTTAAGTGCAAAGTACCGCACAGATTCTAAAACACCAAAGATCCTCGGCCGATAATAGAGGATAAATTCATGAAGCAAAATAAAAGAAATTCAGCAAAAGGTATGACACTGCTTACTAAACTCTAAGCAAATACTAGCAAATCAGCGGACAAAACATCTGCCTAATCTGACGAAGTGCAAGTGTGACAGGTTCATAAAAGCTTGTCTTATGAATTTCACGAAACATCCCCTTTATTGTACTTTTCCTATTTGGTTTAAGTCTCATGCCTGTATGTGGCTGCAGAATTTGTGTGTGGGAGGGCTCATTTTGTAGCTACCTAAGTACTCGCACCTCTTGAGATTCAATCTTTACTATCTTCATGGAGGTAGGTCACGTTGCACCAAGCTCTGCTGAATATGTGCTATAAAACTTGTGAATTGAGGTTTAAGCATTGGCTCACTCAATGCATTTTGCTCTTGATAATATCCGTTTCATGCTGTGTAAGTGCTGTTGAGATCTGAGACCGCCAAACCGTTTCTTTCAATGAGTTCGTTTCAGAAAAAATTGGCAGACATTAGCATGCTACATTACGCTAATAGCATGGAGAACCACCGTTTTCCATGCTAATTACTCAGGCGTAGGCCATGAGTCTAAGATTTCGGCTCCGTTTTTTTTTTTTTTTGAGGGCCACGATTGTCCAGCTCATCTTGGCGTCTTGGTTTCGCGATTGGCCCAGGCCTAGACCGGCCAGTACAGGCTCTGAGGAGCCTCTTGTTGGGTTTAATCTGTTCCTTTTATCGGGGGAGCCAAGCGTGTCGCACACACAGCTGATGATTTATTGCATTTTTGTGCGTCACAACAGGTATGGAGACGATTTATTGCTCTAAATGGTTCTTTTGATTGACATTTTTCTTCATACTGTGTTGCTTGCTGCTAATGAATGGCTGTAGCCTTGTGGCGTTTCCACACCCGTGTAGCTATATAAGCTGAGCCAAACTGGCGTGCTAATACGTTTTGACTACGTTTGAACTGAAAAAGGTTTTAAATAACGACAGATTCTTTGTTCTTTGAATTGTTAACCCACATTTCAATGGTCATCTGGTGACTAATCCTACAATGTCATTGTGCGATTCTCAAACCAATTTGATATTTCAGAAGAACAAGTATGCAAAATAATTGATGCTTGTCTATTCACGGTTACACTATTTTGTGGAATTTATATTGTGAAGCTGATCCAGTTTGTTATATCCTTGTTTTGAAGCAGCTATTAGCTTGAATATTGTATGAAATAAGCGATCCTGTATAATAATGCAACTTGGCTTAAATCTTTTACTATCTTAATGGAGGGGAGCCAAGCATGTCGCGCACACAGCTGATGATTTATTGTATTTTTGTGCATCACAACAGATGTGTTCAATTGAGAGACTGCCACTAAAAAACCAGAGACCCAGTACTGCCTCCAGCCTCTTTATTTCACCGACGCCAGAACACAACGCAGAGTTACCATCATTAGGCGTAACACCCACTGGTCACATTGGGGCCGTGATCACCGGCTACATTAGTGCCATGAACACCGGCTACACAAGACGACACTAACGCAAAGAAATGCTGGAGCCCTGGGTAATATATAGACTTCACACACCTGAAACCAATTACTAATCAGCCACTCCAGCAGTCAGCAGATAGAATGCAAACAGATAGGAAAAGCTGGCCGATTAGCAAAAAGAAAGTCGTTAGCTCCTCGATGATAGTACAAAGGAAACAAACAAGACAAAAGATGTGAGAAACCCCACAAATAAGACCAAACTAGTCCTGTCAATAAAGAAAAATACCCAGAAGCTGGAAGCAGCTCCAATCAAGGCAGAAAAAAAAATCAAAGAGAAAACCTGCAACCATGATAGTTTTGCCATCACTTCTACTTGGTGACCATGCCATTGTCTCCTAATAGCTATCGCTCCTGGGGGGATCACCTAGAAGACTGCAAGAATGGCACAGTTTGCTCGGATAAAGGAGTCATGGCTTTATACTGAATAATTTGCGAATACCTATATGTCTAATCTTGCACGCTGAATCGCAAATCATCTGGATGTTGATTGACTACGCTCCCTCACGATTTAAAGAAATCAGAGCATTCGCACTCACCATTAAGACATCGATTCCTTTGAATATCTTAATACGATAATAATCTTTCGCATTGCGATCTTTTTATTTTTAATCATATGCATGTCTGCACGCTACTGCTCATTCCTGTTTGTGTAACAAGCTGAGGGTACGCGCGTTGTGCACTCAACAACAAAAGCACATCTTAGTAATGCACCCTAAAAATAGTAGTTAGAAACTGTGTATTGACTTTTGTCTGGGTCTTTGTTGGTCAGTCATGCAAGAGCTTCATGCTACCTCAATGTAGCAACATGCAAGCAGAATGCCAGACCTCACCTCATTTTTAGACCAACACACCCATGGGTGTGCACTTTGGCACAAATGCATTTGTTATTTATGCAGCATGGATGCTGTATGGGAAAATGGTATCTGCATTGGTCGTAGAGTAGCAAAGACACTGGCGTTATGCTTTGTGCTGGGTGTAATCTAGAGGCCTTTGTGATTTGTTCATTCTAAAACGACAATTAAACCGCAAACCACTTTTTTTTTTTTAAAGATTATTTTTTTGGGATTTTTTTCCTTTATTTGACAGTTATATAGTGGAGATAGACAGGAAAGTTGGGGAGAAGAATGGGGAAGATATTCGGCAAATGACCCGAGCCGGAATCGAACCCAGGTCGCCGCGAGAAGGACACAGCCTTTATGGTGCGCGCACTTAGACCAAAGAGCCACCGGGGCGTGGCACTTTTTAAAGCTTATAAGCAATGTATTTCAATATTTTGGATTGTTTTTGATGTATTCAGGTCTAAGGCTTCACATTTTTCTCCTCTACTGTTTGAAAACCTACTATTGCATTAGATTTTTTTTTGTCGGCTGATCTAATGGCGAGTGACTCATATGGTGCCATCTTTCATCACCAAATGGGCTGGGTTTTTCCTATATTTTGAATTTTTTATAAAACCTTAAAAATGTACCTCCTCCAAGATGGTTTGTCTGCTTTGTACAAAACTTGGTTCAGAGCACATTTAGACCGATATCTTAAAATATTATATTAAAACAGTCACTACTTTAAATATCAATGCCCCAGGGTCACATGTTAATTGAATAAGCCCCACCTCCTTCGCTGATTGGCTTAGCTTTCACCCTTCGTAACTATTGAACTGTTTTTCTTTGACAGGAGGGAATTGGATAGTTTTACTCAGGAGCGGATCACGTGTTAACTGACAAAGCTCTGCTATTTTTTTACTGATTTGCTCATTTTTGATCCTTCATGACAGTTGAATTTGTTGGGTTGGGTTTTCGGACTCACAAAAAGCCCGACCCCCTTTCCTGATCGGCTTAGCTTTTCTTCATTACTATTGATTCATGTGTCATGGAGTGTAGGGGTTGGGTTGTTGGATTTGGGAAAGAATCACATCATAATTTATGAAGCCCCACCCCCTGTGCTGATTGGTCTAGAATTTACCCTTTGAAGCTTTAAACTGTTGGTCATAGAGAGTCATTCTGGGCAAGCATTCTAAATACACACGCACACTCACATACATATCTGTAAGGGGACACTTAAATCACATATGGGCCATTCTTTGACAAGTGAACCAAAATGTGACACACGTGACCAGATGTCAGCAAATAAAGAAACACTTTGAAAATTAATTCAAGGTGTCAAATTTATTCCTTGCTATTTTCCATACCCCAAAACTATGAATATTCTAGATTTTTCAACTTCACAGAGTTTTTGAAGTCAAATAGAGTGATGAAAAGCCTGTTTCCGTGTGAAGTCACACACGTGACCAGTCGTATTTGACCTCTGACCTTAAGTAGTTAAAGTTAATGTAACAAATAAAATTTTTACTTGATAGACTTGGATAAGTAGTACTCCTATATAAGGTCCACAGTCATGAACCTCCAATGCTTTTTTTTTGTAATTGAAGGAGATTTTTCTACTATTTGTTACATTTTGGTCTGCGTGACTAAGAATGGCCCACATCAGATCTTGATGAAAGAATTATTCAAATTGAAAATCTTAACTGATGTACATTGTATAATTTGTTAAGAAAAAGAAAAAGACATAACAACAGTCAGTGGCGTAGCTAGGGATTTTGGGCCCCCAGAATGAAAAAATTACACAGCACCCCCCCCCAACCAAGAAAAGGGTTTTTTTTTTAAACAAATATCTATGCATTTTTGTTTTTTTTTTTACTCTTAATTTCCTTGTATTATAAGCAATAGTTTATTTCCTATAAATAAATACTTTGTGTTTATTAGCATATACCCAAAGTAGGATATAAAATATACACCTTTTAAGCATCTAACTCCCACATTCGGACAATTCCTATAACACTGCATATATATTTCTTGACTTTACCATTTGTGGTTCTTTATGTAACTTACACGGTTGCACTTTATAAAATCACAACACACCAGGTTCTTTCAAGTTTGAACAAGATTCCAACTGCTGGGTTTTATTCAGAGGTGAAAAAAGTACACAACTATTGTACTCAAGTAGAAGTACAGTAACTCTGGTTAAAATTAACTTAAGCAAAACTAAAAGTACCGGTCTATAAATCTATTCAAGTGAAAGTAAAAAGTATTCAACACACACGCACACACTTAACAATTTTTGATAATCCGGCAAAATGCTATAGTATTCGTAAAGCAGCACTGACACAGGAGGTTGCATTGGCTAAAGTTGTTTGGATGCACGTTGTTTTAATAACAAGGAGAGGCAAAGTTGCGCATTACAATGCAGACGCAACAATAACTGGCACCAATCTGGCGCGCTTACATGAGTAATCACCTGAATAAATGCCAGGTATAGCCTATCAGAGACTGGCACGCAATAAGTGCACTAGCAACTAATAGCCTGCAGTATAACCGATCGTGTGACATTATTTAACCATCCATCTACAACAAATACGATCAGACAGATACATCATTGAACACATACACAAAGCACATTCGCCGAACTGTGCAAACAGGCAATCTCTTAAATTGAAAAAAGCACCACGGCGGATGCTTACAAGACAGCCTACTAACAACAAGCCAAACACCACCACAGCGGGTGCTCTCTCGCTCTCTCACACACAGATACACACACGCGCGCAATCACCCTAACTTCTCCAACTCCAAGGCTCCGGTGCCGATGAGGTTTGTCAGGCCGAGTCAGGAGGTTGACCTCACGGGCGTCTTGATGGAATGGCGATTGGCGAAAATTGCGGGAGAAAAATTAATTCCCAGGGAATCGGAAACTACAGTCTCGGAAAGTTTATGAGGGTTTTAAAGCGGCTAATTATTTCAATATTAAAATTGAGGAATAAAAATGCTTGCACGGCAGGTGCTGTGAGTCGATCGGATGCCAACGTGAAGACAGGAAACAGGAAGTAGAATCAGGTAGTCACGCACCTTGTTCCTCTTATTAACTCCATCAACGGAAGGGAGAGCCACTCTGCTCCCCCCAGGTAGGGTGTCCCAAATGACCATGAATGCTAACATCTGAAACAGTCAGTGTGTGTAGCATGAGAATCATAAGGATCCTGAAGCCATAAACAAATAATGCCTTTTATTTGTAAACTTTCCAAGCAGAGCAACCAGAAGCTGCACCCCTGGTGTGGCTCTGGCAAAACTCTTGATGGTGGTAAACCAGGGCAGGAGCCCGCAGATGGCGGTCCTCTGAAGGCCTCTGACAGCGGCTGCTGAGCAAAGCGGGACTGCAGCTGCTCGCGGGAAGACTCAGGCGGTCGAATATCTTGCGGACACTGGAGTAGGGCCCATAGGAGATCGCCAGGGATTTGGCTGCCATCAGGTTCGTCCAATCACGCTGGGCGCTTCCAGAGATGGGCGACATCTTCGGACACACTATCCGGGGCCATGGTCATCACTTTGACTGGGCCAGCAGACCGATGGTGAAGTCGTCATTCGAGCACAAGAGGGAGCTCGTCGTCCGGAAGAGGGTCGCTGCCAAGGTTTCAGACAGACCGCCGCCCGCCGCCCGGCTCTCAGGCTGGCCCCGAGTCAGCCTGG
This sequence comes from Gymnothorax javanicus, assembly GCA_029692085.1. Taxonomy (NCBI): domain Eukaryota; kingdom Metazoa; phylum Chordata; class Actinopteri; order Anguilliformes; family Muraenidae; genus Gymnothorax; species Gymnothorax javanicus. The sequence goes on from CM056200.1 coordinate 42,285,562, forward strand.
AGGCGCTCAAACCGTAGCTGGCGCTCACGCTCCTCCCGGGGAGCGCTTGCACAGGCGGCACGGGGAAGCAGCCTCCGCCTGGTGCCGCCAGCCCAGACAGATGAACAGTCATTGTGCTGGTCGAGGGCGCCATGGGGAGGCATATTGAAGACAACCTTTATCCATATTTCTAGTGACACAAGATAGTGACTAAAATCCGAGAGTCCAAACTTTCATCAGGCTGAGTGAAAAAAGGAAGGCGAGCATTGGCAGCACTGAGGCTTTATAGGAGGTGCGTGAGTTCAATTTTCTTTCTCAGGCACCGAGGCGGGGCCTCGGAGGGGTAAACCAATAGCGAAGCCCGTTAGAGGGCGGAGCACATACGAAATAGAACGTACTTTTCATGGATTGCCCATGAACGCACCGATCGTCATCTTTGCAGTGCAGCATCCAGTCAAAATCACAGTCGAGTAAAGCGCTCAAGTAAGAGACTTATTTTTTCAATACGCGAGCTGTTTCACAAATGGGCAACCCGACCGAGTAAAGTTGTGAGCTTCTCAGTCAGTCTGCGACTTCTATCCCATGTGTATTGGCTCTTATTGACCACATTGTCACACATTCATAGTGAGAATCACTAGCGGTGCCACAAAAGCGCCCCCCCATACACATCTCACTCCAATCTGAAGTCAAAAGTTGGCAGCCCTGTAGCTCAGCTGTCGCATCTGACAGAAACTGAGATCACTGGTGACGACCCGAGGTCGTCTAAACACGGTGACAACACATTTAAATTAATTTCGCATGTTAACCAGCAAGTATTAGATTTTACTTACCCAATCCACTCTTCTTCCTGTTGTCGTGCCTTTGGGACTTCAGATGCTCCAGAATGGTCTTTTTCCTCAGGTAATCCACGAGTGCTGACACACTTTACAGAATAACACGCCCCCGTCTGCATTAAAATCACTGGCAAATTCATATGCCCTATCTGCCATGATGATCCGTGTAAGCTAAATGCGGCGCCTCTTCTGCTGTAAATCTTGTTTTCGACATCTTTTAGATAGTTGATAAAACTATTTTTCTCCTGTGTTGTTCCACCTGAGGACACAATATTGACAGAGGCGGGAGGGACGCGAGACGTAAGTTCACAGACACGGGGAGGAGGGGCGAGAGGCGTTCAAGTAAATTTAAGTTTAATTAAAGTAAACTGCTACACTGCTGTGTTCAAAATTCCTCGGAATTACCGGGCAGTTTTCGTTCAGATTCAGTGCGGGCCTGGTAACCATGCAATTATTGCTAGGGGCAGTTTGACATGGGGAGATGGGCCTTTAAGCGTGAACTAATATATTTTACTGGTCTCACAATGATGCACCTAAATTTATATGCTCATGACAATGAAAAATGAGAATACAGAAATTCAAACTCTGAGGAAATGGGAAAAATCAAGCAGCTGGACCGGGGCAGAGGTGGGCAACCCTACCTTCTTGACACACAATTATATGTGTTTTTTCAAGTCAAAGAATAATAAAAAGAATACTATTTTGGAACATGGAAAAAAAAAGGATAAAAACAAGCTTGTTGAAAATGTTCTTCTGCTCCCTTTTCCCAGAGAGGCATCATTTCTGGACCTGAAAAAAAAAAAAAAAAGATGTGATGATGATGTATGTTTTTGGGTCTCATGCTATTTTTATGGAGTTTGTTGGGTCTCATATTATTTTATTTTCTGTTATTTGGTTTAACACCATTTTTGATTTCTCTAATTACACTGTTCTGTGTGATCATTATTTTGAAATATTTAATATTTGGACATTTTGACAGATTACATTGTTGGGCAAGGTCAGTATTTTGAAAGGTCTGAAGATTTGAGCAGTTTAAATTGTCTGTTAACTGACCTCCTTTGTGATCGCGTTCACCCATAAGAGGAGGTGGAGTGGGGTGTGCAGGGATGTAGGTTTCATTGGCGTATTCTGAGTCAGCTCATAGGATTTCCACTTAATAATATGCGGTGTACGTCCCTCCCTGCATCCTGTTTTGCACCATGCTACACTGTTTAGATGGGGATCACTCATACACTTAGCCCTGATGCCAGTGAGATCAGCATGCTGGCTATGCGGGATGATACCCGGCGGGCTATTTAATCAATTGTGTGTGTAGGTGTCCAGGCTCAGAGTAAAAAACCTCTCAAAGAGAGTGATTTTGCATGCAATGCTCAAAACAAAATCAAAGGTGAGCTTGGACCAGGCAGAGGCCGCAGTTCTGAGGCAATATGGATAGTCTGCTGAAAACTACACATTTTGAAACTTGAAACTCCTGGCGAATATCGTTTCCCCAGGTATCAAATTCAGTGTTTCTGGTGACATAATCAGGAAAAAACAGTTGGAGTAGCCACTGATAGCAAAGAAAGCTGAGGGATGGCTCAGAAATAACCTCCTGATATTTTTTGTTGTTTAGTCTGTTTTTTACCACTTATACTCTCCCTACATTTTGGTGTAAAATTTTCTTTTTGTTATATACTTATTGGTTCACCGCTTTAAAAAAAAAAAAAAAAGTAGGGAATGTTGGAAAACACGGGAGGCAGTAGCAGAGAGGCCCTGTAAAATGTTACACCCTGTGGAGGGCCAATGCACAACCTCGTCTGTTCCCTCTGCTTTTCGGGTATACTTCTTTGATCATTTCCTTTGTGTGATTACTTTATCACCCCTCAGCCCACGCATCAATTTCCCCTCACCTTGTTTGTCTCCCTCCACCTCCTATCATTCTTTGCAAATTACCATTTGTTCCTTTGCATCCTTTGAACTTTCAGCTATAAGTGATCACATTTTCCCTCAGTTGTTGGCTCTTGTTTATCTGTACTTGGGGAACAGACCCACTAGTTCCTCTACTCCAGGGGTCACCAACTCTGTTCCTGGAGGGCTACCATCCTGTAGGTTTCTACTCAGCGAATTCAGCACACCTGATTCAGCTCATTAGCTACTTAACAAGATCACGCGCTGGGCAATTAAGTAGCTAATTACTTGAATCAGGTGTGTTGAATTAGGGTTGAGTAGAAACTACAGGATGGTAGCCTCCAGAACAGAGTTAGACCCCTGCTCTACTCTATTAAACTATCCACTTTGCAACTAAGATGTGTCTGCATTTATTTTTCTACTGACAAAAGTACGGAGAAATACAGCAAACTCTTAAAAAACCCCACAATCATGTTATTACCAGTGTTTAAAAAAAAAAAAAAAAAATATATATATATATATATATATATATATATATACACAGTTTCAATAAAATTATTCAACCCACATTGCAAATTGGGCTTAATAGCAAAATTTACAAACTTTCAGCTGGTTGTGATAAACAGATTAAAAAAGAACATTTGAAATAGCTCAATATAACAAATATTACAAGTGGTTTCTCCAAATTTAATGCAAAATGCCACTTTTAATGACTACAGTACTCTTAGAGACACCATGTGCATCCCCAACACCTCTATACATTGAGCCAGTCGCAAGGAACCTTAGTGCTATGGCAACCTGTAAAACAATTAAATAAATAATATTGAGTATTTCTTCATATTTTGAGGAATATATAGCAAATAAAAATACATTTAAGTTTGTCAAAACCTTACCCTCAGTACATAGGTGATTCCACGTGAATGTGCACTTCCTCCACCAGCTACAGGTATTTGACAAACGTTCAGCAAGCCTTTCAACTACTGCTTTGTTAACCCTATGAACGATCTGTCCGGAAATTCAAGGATAGGATCTATCCTCTGTCTGAATTTTCTCTCTTCATGCTGTTCTCTTTCTAGTACCTGCCGTATGGTGAACGCCATTGTTCCTTTTAGATCCCCGTATATGTTAACATTCGTAAATATCAGACAACTCTCAAGTCCTCTTATTTCTTCTCCTAAATATATGATTTTCATAGGCCTACGAAACTCTGTGAAACGCTTTACGAGTCTATTTTTATGAGTTCGCAAGTCTCTGATCTCTGTGAAACACTCTTAGCTACGAACTTGTTACTACCTAAATATAGTACATAATCGTTCGCATCTGACCTTTTACGATCTCTGTGAAACGCCACCCAGACCAGTAAGAAAGTGCAGATAAACTTTAGCTAAGCTGTGTCTATTTTCGATTAGGATCAAAGAATCCAAAAACTGCTCGTATTCAAGATTTTTTTTTTTTTTTTTTTTGAAGAAAAACAGGCTCTGCAGCAATGTGGAGGATACGTATTTCACTTCACTTGAAGAGGTAGCATTTTCATAAAATTCTTTTCCGGAGGTTTCCATCAGCCTGTGGAAGGCCTGTAGACATGAAATTAACTCCAGAAGAATAAAATTTTACAGCTAATTAATCTATTTAATCATTAATTGTAATGCTGGGTAGATGACAGGTGTAATAAGGGGCGGAGTAATCTGGGAAATTTCCTGGTCGTCCCGATGGCCACTCCGCCCCTGGATGTAATTATTTATAAGACATAATGTTATGTGCTCAAGAGCGAAAGCTAGATTCCTCTTATTATCATATTAATTGGCTCAGAATGTCTCTCTATGAGGGAATTTGTAATGGTGAAAAATTTGTGGAAATCCATTGAACAAAGTTACAATATGCAGGGTGGCCCAAAAAAAACTCCAACCAAAACACAGTGCAGAAACTAATTCACTTTAGTGAGATGGAGTAGTCCTACCAAATTTATTTCTTATCAACTACATGAAATAAATATCTTGTCTTATCAACTATTCAGTTGGGTTTTTACTCCATCATCTCACTAAAGTGAATTAGTTTTTGCGCCATGTTTCAGTTTGGTTTCTTTTTTTGGGCCACCCTGTATTATATGGTGATAATATCTCCCTCTAAAAATATATTTATGTTGCACTGATACCAAAAGGCATTTTTGATGAATGATATCAGCAATATGTATTTCAGTGATTTTGTATTTTATCCTAATTATGAAACCTATAGAATGTGTTCAATTTATTTTTCAGGTTTATGAAGTGGGCATTTCAAGAGAATCTCTGTAGAACCTCAGTGACTTTCAATTTATTCATATTACATTTTTTTTTTCTTTTGTGAAAGTGACACAGAATTAAGCTCTGCAAATAACCAGTTTGGTAATAAAACAGAATATTATCATATCTTACAAGCCAGTTGTGTAATTCATCAAAACCAGTCATTTATCTGTTACAATGACTAAACTAAGCAGTTATGTAACAGAGGTATTCCTGGTCTGCTGAAGTGCAGAAATTGGGTGTAGTGTCTGTAGGCCCCCTGTTACTGTTCACACTGTCTGGTGTTCGTCAAAAAGGTTCACAACACTGGATGTACAGATCAAGATACTGTTTGACTTGAATAACTTTAAAATGTCTGTGGACATGGGCAATTTGAGATATCAGATTACATAACTGTAGTGTCCTTATGCCCCCCCCAACAAGTGTTTGTTTGTCTTTGTGTGTTCAGCATTAATTCATTTGTTGCTTATGGACTTGTGCTAGTATGCAGCTTGTGTTCTAGTTATATTTAAAAAATCCATTGAAATATCAAACATTACACTATTCTTCAGATACAAGCAATTTTGAAAATGATCAGTTGTAAAATGTGCTTGAATACCACAATTTCAATCTGTGGGTTTGTTTCTACATGTAAAAAGTGATTATGTGCATAATTATATTCGTTACAAATATACAGTGTGTCCCGAAAAAAAGGAAACTTGGAATAAAATGAGAAGTACTCTGTTGAAACTTAGTATCTATAAAACTAATTAGCACTATTTATTACACAACTGTGTACTTTTTCACATCATACAAAGAAAACAAAATTAGTCAGGCATCATTGTCAGAACTCGTTCTGTTGTCAGCTGCATGATTTGTGCACATCTGTCATGCAGCTCGTAGGGTTTACATTTAAAGCAGTGCACATTATGCAACCGAAAGCACTAATAGCTCTGGCAATGAAAAGGTGAAACTGATCATCCAGGTTCATCCATGTTTAGGCCTGTCATCATTTTATGCAATCTGGTGCAAAGTGGTTACTGACTTACGCCAAGTGTGTCATTGTTGTTCAGTTGACTGCGGCACTACCTGCACTTAATTGACATCAGTAGATAAAAGACATAGTTATGTAACACCGAATGCTATTTTTCATAAAAGAATGTTAAGCAATTGTGATAGAATTAACCATTTATTCTTGGTTTCCTTTTTTGGGACACAGTGAAAATATATATACCATTTTAGATAAATTGATATGATAACTTGATTACTTTTCTGGGTGATTGTGCAAGATGTTGGTGTCTGTAGTGTCCGTAGGTCCCCTAATCCAGATATAATAATAACCTATGTCCTTCATTAATGCATCATGATACAAAACCAAAATGTTCATGAGCCATAAGTACCTACATGAGCATAATAGTACACAAGCACAAGACAAGGTAGACAACAAAAAAATTGTCAAGTTTGGTGTTACAGATAAAACACTGATTTATGTGCAGATCTGAAGCACCTGACGAACGCTTTTGTGTTATGTGGCATCTAGCAATTTGTAGTTCTTGAAAGTTATTTGTCAATATTTGTCAATTTAATGTTTGATCGTTGAATTATTGTGTTTTTTTAACTGTTTATTGAATTATGACCAATATCACACCGTATTCAATCATCAAAAAAAAAAATCATGATTGAATGAGGGGAAAGCAAATATGGGCTAATAATCCCAAGATGTGTGATTATAATATGAAAGTACTTTGTTCAAAATATCAGGCACTTGAATTTTCAGCTTTTGTGCAACATCATTTGTGCACCCAACTGTGTTTTAGCCGAGTGCCACGTATGGTTAGTCAATCAGAGACCTGAACAGCAAGATGGGGAAAACAGCTACATGTCTCGTATCTAAATACCATACACAGGTTTAACCAACCAATTCATGTAATTAATGGCCAATAGATGGGGACGGATATTTACATAATTTAAACAGACATTGTGTGCCTGACTGGAGAGGTGGAGCACTAACAATGAAAAGGTTGAATTTGGGTTGTGAAACATGTAAAATTTACATCACTGTACTGCATCCCTATTTCAAGCTTCCTCTCTGCTGATATAGGGGTGAGAAAAATATTGACATTCCCCTGAAAAATGCCATTAAATTTGAAGATTCATCACCTAACTACAAAAGCATCAACAGTAAACAGGCCATTGTCATCCTATTGATAGAAATACTATTAGCAGTTACTCACCAAAAGGGGTAAAATTGCTAGAGCCCAAACTGATTGTGTGTCTTTCTCAGAAAACTATTTAATTAGACAAGGGAACATCAACAATTATGGCAACATGTAAAAACTTTTGTTGGATGGTTGCTGAAAACCAGTAAATTACAACTGAAGTAATCACCAAAAAACTGAACCAGTTTGAACAAAAACAGGACACCATGAGCTAAACAATGCCGGCCTTGTTTCTGACTATCCCCGGTGCTTCCCCTTGTTCCCCAAAGCTGTAACTAACATCAGCTGCACTCAAAACAAAGTACAGCATCCTTCTGCACTCAGAGACTGAGGTTAGTCTATGATCAGCAAAGGACACTTTTCCTCTTGGCTCACTTTGGACACGTTAGAGAGGCATTACTCAAATACTTTACATTTAATTTCAATTCTTTTTCTCTTTTCAAAGTCGGTTCTGTTTGTGTATTGGTGACATTTCCTGTTTCATTTTGAATGCGTTTTATCATTTTGCAGAATAAAATAATTTCAATGTGGTATTTGCTCACTGATTGTCAGAAGTAAGCACAGGAATCGCCAAAACATTCATTTTGTGTTTTCATATGTGGTGAGCATCTAGAAAAGTATGTTCTCGCTGTAGGCTTTTCTTCAAGCAAAACTAGATCCCATGCTGGCATAATGAAATTTAATGGATAGAGTAAAACTGACTTGGAAGTCAGGAGATAATTATCCTCAACACATTACATCAAAAATGGTTTCTTTAATTTGAGTGGATAGATGATGAGTATTCATTTTCAAAATGAATTGTTTAATTTTTTTAATATGCAAGCATGGTGAAATAGGCATTTTGGCAATTCTAATAACTTACACTTTTTTCAATGCCGAGGGATACAATTAAGTTAGTTGTCATCTCTTTCCTAATTACAGTCATATCAAAGCTAAAATATTTGTTTATCACTCACCATTCTTGTTTTGTTTCATGAACTCATTTTCAGTTCCTAACTTAGAAAGTAAATGCAGTTTAACAGACAATCCCAAGCATACATCTCATGTGCTCACATTATGTGGCTCAGTGGAAGGGCTTCGGCAGCACATGCAGGGCAAATTATTAAGGCATGGCAGCTGGTCCATCTTGGAGATGTAGATTAGGGGCTCAATGCTGGCACTGATGTCCATGAGGGCGAAGGCAATGGGTCCAGCCTTGCAGTATTCCGGGAAATAAGAGTTAATGTGATAAAAGCTGTTTGTGAAAACAACTACAGGAAGGTAATGAAACACTATGATGGCCAGAGTGATTTGCACTGTTCTGAGGGCTTTCTTTTTCATGGGGTGCATCTTCTCCTTGCCAAAGACCGACTTCCTCAGACTCCACATGATGGAAATGTTGCAGAAAACCATGATGGCAAAGACAGCCAGGATCACCCCTGTAAATATTTTTCGTGTGACCTGCAACCACAATTTTGTGCAGATGGCATAGGCTAACATGAGCCCCCAAACAAACATGGAAATAGCCACCCTGATCTTGTTATCCTTCATGTTGGTGAACACAATGGGGTGGACCACAGCCACGTAACGGTCCAGACAAATGCAAGTGAGGAAGAGTGGGGTGGTGTCTTTGATGCCGTAGGTAAAGTACACAAAAGACAACATAGATGCGATTTCCAACTTGTAGAGGCCAAGAAAGCCGATGGGGCTCATCACACAGTAGCAGGCATCGGCGATGGCCAGGTTGAAGATGAAAGTATCTGAGGTGGAAGAGTCACTCTTCTTTCTGGCCACCAGCCACATCACCATGATGTTGGCAGGGTAGCCCACTACAAGGTTGATGACCCTGAAAATAAACTGAAACAAATCCTCAGCAAGTGTTAATATGCATTCTGTTTCAGTGTTCAAGAGCTGGGGACTGGATCCTGAAGAGGAGTGGTTGAACGGTTGGATAGAAGTGATGACAGAGCTGTTCATTTCAGCTTTAATTGACCCAGCAGATTTGAGGTTTGATGTTCCTTAGAAAGGAGAGTGAATGTAAGTTACATGATCTAACCCAACTGAACAGAACACTTACTAACTGGACTGAAAAGCTAAACGATGCTCTTTATATTTCTAAATTATTTGTGCTGATTCCAGCATTATTTTCCATTATTTTGTTCTCCAAAGTATTCCTCATTATAATAACACATGTACTGAATAATAGAAATGGTCACACTTATGCTGGCCTATTTTGAGCAAATCAAGCTCTCTTTTGAAAGAAAATATTCATGTCAAGGGACCCAAGCGCAATTTTGTTGTCTTGTGGCATTGAAGGATAATTTTGTTTTCCGGGAAGACTACTTCCATAAACCCGTTATTTGGGGATTTAGCATTGCGTAAGAGGCGTTCCCCCGCAAAAGTTGCTATCTTGCACACCTGCCTATATCCCTAAAACACCTGCGCTATCCGTTATATTACGCATAGGCGTGGTTTGGGCATTACGCAAGTTAAAACAGTCAGTGTGCCAGGTGCCAATGCCTTTAGGAGCAGACTGCGCTATCCCAGATCCTCAAACCGAAACCCGTGATGGAGAGAGGAAGGTCGCCACGTTTCTCCGAAGACGAGGTTAAATTGCTCGTGCATGAGATCAAATCCAGTTGGGGGAGGATCTGTTTTTGTTAAGTTAATCGTGAATTGTATTATATAAGAATAATAATAATAATAATAAATATTATATAATAAAAATAATAATTAATATTCTTATTATTATTATTTCATTTCAATGTCAAGTGATAATAATTATAATAATAATTATTATTATTGTTATCACTTGACATTGAAATATTGTTTTATGTTTGGGTTGTAACTAAAAAAAACATCAAGCCCCTACCCCTTTTGTGATGGAAACTTAAGAAAAAAAAAGAAAAAAAATGCGTTTCGCCATGCACTTCCAACTCCCTCTCCCGTCTGAAGTGAAGCATAGAACAAAATCCTATTTTTGAAAAATAAAATTAGGTCTATGCACTGGCACTCAGCGACTTTACTTTTTTTCTAGCGAGAGCGGCATTTCAGAACTCTTAAGCGAATGAAGGTAATTCTGATGACAATTACGTGGTTTCGTCCGTTTACATTTTCCAGTCGGACAGCTGTCTATTTTTTACGGCAAGTTGCGTGACCGTGCTGCAAAAACAGGTGTGCGTACTCGCCGAAATTACCTTCATTCGCAAAAGAGTTCTGAAATGCCGCTCTCGCTGGAAAAAAATTACCGTTGCTGAGTGCCAGTGCATAAACCTATTTATAATTAAATCATTTTTCTGGACTGAATGTGGCCGATTATTTTGTCGCTGTTAGATCGCATGGGGGAGAGAAGCCATGTCTTCAATTGCCACTTGATTATTCTTGAATTGGAAATTGTGTTAATAAAGGAAAACCATCTAGAATTAGCCAGGACTAATTGTAGTCAATAAAGGGATGGATATTTTCCCCCAAATTTTCAGGTCTAGCGCCAGCCCTGATATTATATATGACATATATCATTAATATATATTATATATAATAATTATATACTATAATAAAAGCGGAAAAAATGATTGATACAAAATACAAACAATATAGAACAATATAGACTTACCTGAAAGGCCCAGGTAGCTGGTGCGCTGGCGGTACACGCGTTCTGGGCGTCTTCTATTATTTAACTGGCAATCAAGGCGATTTAGTACTATCTCTGCCATTTTCTCAGGGGCTCAACTGAGGCTAAAGTTGGGTGGCTTTTTATAGGCGAGTTAATTCGGTAAGTGGAGCCGCATGTGCACGTCCACATGTGTCCAAGTGGACTCGCATTGAAGCCGCCTGGGCGCGCTCTTGTAAAAGCCCAAATGGGTAGCGGGTGGTTTGAGGACCCGCTATACGTTTTGCCTAACGTGTGTGGTCAATATAGCAATTGTAGGGAAAGCGCATAAACACACCCACGGGCACACCTCCAGGCGCAAATAAGGGAGTTGGCATAATGCATAGCGGGTAGTGTGGCCGCAAGATACCATTTAGGGATAGTGGAAGCTGCTAAATGGGTAATTCACGGGTAGCGGGTAGTGGCAATGGGTAGGGCAGTGTGAAAGATAGAGCCCAGTGTTCCCAGAAGACAAAGTCTGCCCTTTGGGCCTATTGTATTACTGTCTGCAAAAATCTTTCAGTCAAGCACATTAGAAATGAAAGAGTTGTTCATCAGATTGAAAGAAAGAATAAGTAACTCACCTGAGAAACTGCAATGGCTCAACATACACTCCTGAAGGTCAGACAGCCCAATTGGTGACTGTATCCTGATCGCCTGTGTCCGCTGGGTTATTTTTTTGTTCAAGATCGTTCCAATTTATGTAGATATATAAATTTGAGTGGTACGTAACCTGTGCAGACAATAGCCAATCACAAATCTACTGAGGGAGCAGTAGCACTTGGAGTGACTGCACAATACCCCGTGATCACAGGATTATATTTGGGGATGGATGGGTGTGAAAAAGGACTTGTACATAGGGGGGGTGGTTTAGGAGAGTGGGTTTGTGTTCTGACAAATGAACATGCAGTAAAACAGAGCAGGAGGAGGGGCTAAAAGGAGGGAACAGACAAGTCTCCCCCTTTCCCTGTTCTAACAATATATTGTTTTTCAGTGATGCAATCTAAGAAGTGCATCCCAGATAAACAAGTGACGCAATGCAGTCGCCCTACAGGAGCACAAGTGAGACTGTGTAACCTGGTGTAAGGTCTTACACATGAAACCACACAGTTCATCAAAGCAGCCTCACACAATTCTCTTTCATCTCCACAAAGAAAAGAAACAGAACAATCAGATACTATAAATCCATTTCTGCAGAAAATACATGCTGCATTTACGATGGTTTGACTTTCATATCAATATTTGGCAGTAAGGAAGTTGCAGTTTACATCAGAAGTCTGCGTGGAGCAGTGGAGCGCTGCGGAGGCTGAGGTGGCTGCATCTGCAGGCGGCTGTAGCAGAGAGTTTGCAGCTGCGGGGTCTTTTATGATTTTGCTTGTGGCTGCGGTGTGGCTGCGGCTGTCAGCTTTGCAGAGGTGGTGCAGCTGTGGATGCTCATGAATTCACTGCAGTTTTTCCCAATTTTGCCGCGGTTTTCCTCCATTTTTCCACAGCTTTTTTTTAAACCAATTTTCAGCTATAATTCATACATTTTTGGTGATAAAATAATATTTAGACTAATCTTTTACATTTATATTGAATGTAATATATGCTATGGTGCAACTACACATGATTTGCAATCTAGAATATTATTATTCTATTTTTATATCTGATGTGGTAAAACCCTTGGTTTCTATAAATGCAAAGGTACAAATTCCTCATATTGTAAAACGTTTGATTTCTATAAACATTATGTTCAAATATAACATGCAAGAGTTCACCTGATAATGTGCTTGACATTTAATAGACAATCTCCTTTAGCACATTACAGAAACACTATCACAAGCCCAGGAAGCCCTACCCAAACCTGGCTTCCTATAATTGCTATTCAATAGTTATTAAGTGTAAAATAAGTCACAAAAAATAGCAATCATTCTGTTTGAGAAAGACAGACAAACATGAAACTTCTCACAGGTTAATTTCAGTGTTCATATTTAATTTGGGTACCACTGGTGTGGCTTCATTTACTAACCCCAATTCCATTGAAGTTGGAATGTTGTGTAAAATGTGAACAAAATCAGAATACAATGATTTGCAAATCCTTTTTGACCTACATTCAATTGAGTTCTCGACAAAGACAAGATGTCCAAATCCATTCTCAGCTTAATGGCCCTATGGACCAATGAACTATTGTCGTAAGGTTCAGTGGGGTGCGCTGCACTTTATGAATATGCAAGATTGCCTGTGGAGGCCAAATGGTTGCAGATAGAGATTAAGTTTGTATTATCGACACATAAGAAGTCATATATGACCTATTTTTTGGCTATGTTAGAGTTGACCTCAGATGATTTTGAAAGGTCAAACTGGAGGTCAAGGAAAATGTTAACAATGCCAAAACACTGGACTTGAAATTTCAAAAAATTATTTCTCAAAAACTGTCAGATAATTTTTTTTTCTAAATTGGGCAATTTGAGCACCCTTGATGTACAGTGCAAGTGCCATTTTGATTGAATCGATGGAAGTGGGTCTAGTGGGGGCGCTGTACTTTCACATTGGGTCTTATGGAGAATGGACAAAATGGCCTGTGGTTGCAGATGGAGATCAAGTTTGTATTATCGACATATAGGAAGTCATATATGACCTATATTTTGGCTATGTTAAAGTTGACATAAGACGACCTGAAAGGTCTCACTTGAGGTCAAGCAAAATGGTACAATTTCCAAAGGCTTCTAGGCTTGAAAATAATGAAGATAGAGAACATCATATATGAACTTTAATTTGGTGACGTTGAACTTGACCTTCTGTGACCTTCAACGGCCAAGCTTTTCAATGACTTATATCACCAAAATCTTTTGAGGTAGAGCATAGGTTTGTATTAAAGACATATAGGAAGTTGAGTATGAACTTTCATCTGGTGACCTTCAAAAGTCAAATGTGACTTTGTGAAAATTCAATGACTTGTATTACTAAAATGATCTCAGATGGAGCTTAGGTTTGCGTTACAGACATCTAGGAAGTCACATATGAACTTTCATTTGGTGACATTCAACTTGACTGTCGGTGATCTTCAAAGGTCAAACTCAACAAAGTGAATTACAGTGACTTGTGTCACCAAAATGGTCACAGATAGAGCCAAGGTTTGTATGAGAGACATTTAGAAAGTCATATATGAAGTCCATTTGGTGATCTCAACCTCACCCTTCTGTGACCTTTAAATTTCACGATTGATATTATGAATTTTCAATTACTTGTACCACCAAAACTGGGATTGTATTGCAGACATAGAGGAGGTCTTATAAATGTATGTGAACTTTTATTTAGTGACCTTGACATTGACATTTCAATGATTTGATCAAACTTCAAATGAAATTTTCATAACTTGGATCATCACAATAAGATTGCTTGCCGGTAAGCTACAGGACTCTTGGTTCTATTTTTGCTAGTTTAATGGTGGGTTATCAGGGTGCGAAGTAAGGAGCAAAGTTCAAAGGAGTCGTCCTTAATTTCTTAATTAATCATGGGCTTGTTTTGGGTGTAGCATGAAATAAACCAATCAGAGTGTCATCTCCCATTCCCTTTGAAAACCAGGTGCCCTGACACCTGGGTGAATTGCTATCGTAAGGGCAGATTTTCCAAATAGTAGGAAAAACACTTCTCTGTAGAGACAGGTCCACTCGTGTGTGACGTGAAGGTGCACAAGCAAATCACTGCTGAAACCTGATCTCTGTAATGTCCAAAAATTTTAGCTAATAACTAATGTATTTTCAAATATTGTTCAAAATTGTTTTAATCGTATTCCAATGAAAAAATGTCTTCATACAACGTGAATCCCCAGGTTGCATTAGAATTTGTGCATTAAACAAGGAAACAAATGAAAACTTTTAATTCAGTCGCGGGTAAAAACATTATTATGTACGGATGGGGCAACGGCTGAGAGAAATTGGATGTAAAGGTTGTGTCTGACCGTGCCTATGTTTTCTCTCCTTTCAGATTCCGATGGTGGGGAGACTGGGGATTTGGGCAGAGACCTGACAAGCCTGAACAAGACGGCAACACCTTAAGAAAACCTCAGAACAGCCGTATCCGGTCAGCACCATAAAGACTTGCAGCCTGCCTCCTGAATAAGCAGGCTTTGCCAATTATTTTCTAATTTATTTTGAGTCAATTTAATGTGCTCGCTATTTTTGTGCCTTTTGGATTTTGTTGGAAGATTAAGACATTCACCACCGAGTGGGCTGATCTTGACCCAGCCTCCTGCCTAGTCTGCACTTTGTTTTCCAGTGTCTCAATACAACATGCTCATTTACTCTCATTTGCCAAAGCATTTCTTTGTTTTGCCATCACTTCTACTTGGTGACCATGCCATTGTCTCCTAATAGCTATCCCTCCAGGGGGATCACCAAGAAGACTGCGAGAATGGCAGAGTTCTCTTGGATAAAGGAGTCATGGCTTTACACTGAATAATTTGCGAATACCTATATGTCTAATCTTGCACATTGAATCGCAAATCACCTGGATGTTCATTGACTACATTCCCTTACGATTTAAATAAATCAGAGCATTCGCACTCGCCATTAAGACATCGATTCCTTTGAATATCTTTACACGATAATAATCTTTCACATTGTAAGATCTGAAAGGGGGTTGAGCTCTGCAAACGCTGATGAGTGGGGGAGCCCAGAGACTGGAAGTGGCAAATGGCTGATAGCTCGGGAACTGGGCCTCAAGGAACTCCGGAGCCATGCAAGATAACAATAAAACTGTTTGGACTTCCTCCCTTATGAGTGGGACCAGCCTGCAAGTAGAAGGTGTTAATGGTCTTTCTGTGTCCTTGGTGTTACTCTGTACGGGAGGGGTAGTTGCAAGGCTCTGGCTGACACAATGCCCCCTGTGGGAGTCATATTACTGTCCTCAGTCTTTAATATAACTGGACCTTAACTTATCTGTTTAAAATAATCTAAACCTCTGGGTACTTCACAATATGCTCATATGTTCAATATACTGCTAAGAAATCACTTCTGTGCTTATAACCCAATTTACCTATATAATAATTCATCTTAAGACTTTTTCATGACAACTGCATCATATTAGTACATATTCATATCATGTTTAGTCTTGTTTTTCTCAGGGGAATCCAAGGAGTTGAATAAAGTATGTTTCATTCCCATTTGGAAACTCCTGAAAATTGGTCAGAATCCTCTCGGGTAATCATTCTGTTCTTCTCTCTCTGCTAAATTGTTTTATTACATCCTCCAAATGGTGGAAACCCAAAAATCAGATTCGACCCCCCTTCCAGGTAATTTATGGCCATGCCGCCTGGATCAAAGATGTGATTGGTCTGAAAGCAAGGGCAGACAATCAGTTCGGGGAAGATCGTATCCGATCTCTCCCCGCGTACACAAGTGCGTGTGTAGCCTCTTTAATTATGGAAGATCGCAGCTGACTTCCCACATGTGCACCTCTATGGTTCTGCCTCTTATGTGTTGTCTTTGTGCTTATTTGTGCTTAGCCTCGTTTTTTTTTTTTCAGCTTTATTCCGCCATTATTCTCTCTTTGCCCAAGATCTGAGTCTCGTTGTCTCTCTGTGGTATTGCATTCATTGATCTCTAACCCCTAACCAGCACTTATTTGAGGATGATTGTAAATATTTTGTCACTTAGTATTAACCTTAATTAACTCATTAGCGAGTGCGAGTGTGCTTTAGTAATTCCTGTCTAAGCTTTTCCTGATTAACTGCGTTTAAAGCTGTGCTTTCCTTTGGTGGTGCTTCTTATATCACGTTTAGATTACCTTAATCTAAACTGTCTAGTTTGATTGATGGTCTCAGCGTCTTGTCTCGAGTCATTATGTTAACTTCGGTTCTGTGTAATTGTTTCATTAATCCCAGGTGTTTCTGTTTCCATTCGAGATTGCGTTCCGAGTCCCCGCCTCCTTCCGTGTCTATTTCTGTGGGCAGGAGAGAGGAGACAGAACTTTGCTCAACTCTGTTCTGCACTGTGAAATCTCAGCTCCTGTGCCTTCCCGGGTATTTCCTTGTGTTATTTTCCGAGTCTTGTTTTTGCTGCACCCTCGTCTTGTCTGCCCCTTGTCTTAGTCTCCCAGTGCGTCCGTCTGTTCAGTTTTTTGTTTTTCAGTTTATCTCTTGGAGGGAGTATTTCTGTTTCCCCCTTCCTTTCAGTGTACTTAGTTTTCCCAATTGTTCAGTGCATGTGTGTTTTGTTTCTGGCCTGTGTGCCCATTTTCTCCTAGTGTTTTGTGTTTTAATGACTTGGATCCTGCATCTGGTGTCCCCTGACCTCTTTTAACAGAAGTTCCGTCTCCTGGAAACCAGCAGGATGGACCCACGGGATGCAGAGCTCCTGATAGAGGCAGCAGATTGACTTTGCCCTTTAGTGCCACCTCACCCTCCTGCTGGAGCTGGGTCCTGCACCAGAGCCTAAATGGCAACCCTGGGTTCTGCAGACCTTTCCTGACCACCTGCAAAATGCCTTTCGCTTACAGCCCTGTGACATAAAGGTGGGTCATATCCCATGTGATCACTCTTTGGACATTCTTTCTGGCCTCCGAAATGATTTTTTTTACGGCCGCAGGAAGGGGGTACCCCCGGATCTGGCAGGGAAGCCACTCGGGGCCATCGATTCAGACCCTAGCGGCCAGTTCGAAAGTGGAACCCTGAAGCACTGAGACCTATTTGTGGAAGGCCTGGCTGATCGTTAAGGACCACATGATTTTTTTAAGCTGCCCAAGACTTTGATGGTGATCTGTCAATCCGGATTGACCATCGGTTCTAAAGCTCCTTTTCAAGGAACTCCTAAAGCATCCACCCGAGCCCACCAACCCGAGCCAGAGCCTATGCAGAAACCATGCGGTCCAAGGCCTGCCTCTACTGTGGTCAGCAGAGGGGCTAGTGATGAAGCAGTAGTGGGCGCCTCTCGACCCAAGGCCTCCAACTGCGGACCTACATCCCGGTGACCCCCCTCCTGGGGCAACCAGAGCCACCGTACCTCTGCCTTGTTGGATTCGAGCGGAGGGAACTTCCCGGCCGCTGCCTCCTGGGGTGTTCCAATTGGGTCTTTGATCAAAGACTGGCTCAGAACATCAAACGGCTCCAGTCCAGCTGCTGGCCTCAAATTTCACCTTCCTGATCATCCAGTGTAAAACCCCTGGGTTCATGGCCTGGTCTTGACTGGTATGTGAGTAAGCCATGCGGCCTCACCTGTGCCTGGGTCTTAGGTTTCTTCCAAGCCAGCGCCTGATCTCTCCGTGTCATGGCTGAATACAATGACTTCCAAAAAACCTCACCGCCCTATGATTCAGATTGACCTCCTGCCAGGAGCAGTGCCGCCCGGGGCGGATCTTCTCTCTCAGCCCGAGAGTCGCCATGGAAATACCTTCAGGAGTCTAACGGCTGGGATAATTGCCCCCGTCGCCAACAAGAGCTGGGTTCTTTGTGGCGAAGAAGGATGGGCCCTGCAAATGGGCCCTAATTTTCTCCTAGTTTTGTTTTAATGAACACTCTGGATCCTAATCTCTAATTTGACCTCTTCCTAACATCATGGCAGATGATTCGCCCTCACACAACTCTGTGTGTAGCCTTTGCCAGGTATGACTTATATTTGTCTAAATTTGTGGTAACTGATGCTTGGTCTGTTGTAAGTTCTTGCCTACCTGGAGAAGAAATCATTGTTATTCTTTTAAACTTTGGTCTCTGACTGGAGTCGGTACTTGGGGGTGATTCTTATCATTCCAGACTGGCTAGCTGATGTTTATAGGTAGTGATGAGTTAAGTTGGATTGTAAATTACGATCTACTTATAAAGGGTTTATGTGGTACCAGTTCTGGGGATTTATAAGCTGGTGCCTGTCAGATTCGCCTTTAAGGAACCCTTGGGTTCACATAAATCTGGGTTCATGATATGTTTAAGCCAAGATGCTGCTATCATGGTGATTTCTTCCATCCTCAAACTATCACCGAACTAAGAGCAATTATGCTAAAATCCGGGGGCATATATTGTAACGCGGCCTACATTCAAGGTATAACGCATGTTTTTTTAATGGAGTCAGATTGCCCCGTTCTTCAAACGGAGAAAATTCATTCATTTTATTGTGATTCGCACCAGTCAAAGATCGTGCTTGTAACACCAGCCCAAAGAACACATTGAGCCTTCGCCCCTGCAATTTCCGTCGTTGGTATTGTTTTGTGGGGTTTTACAACATTGCGATATTTTTATTTTTAATCATTTGCAAGTCTGCATGCTGCTGCTCATTCCTGTTTGTGTAACAAGCTGAGGGTACGCGCGTTGTGCACTCAACAACAAAGGCACATCTTAGTAATGCGCCCTTAAAATAGTAGTTCTGTCTATTGACTTTTGACTGGGTATTTGTTGGTAAGTTGCGCAAGAGCTTCATGCTACCTCAATGTAGCAACATGCCAGCAGAGCGCCTGACCACACCTCATTCTTAGACCAACACACCCATGGGTGTGCAATTTGGTGCAAATGCATTGCTATTTATGCAGCATGGACACTGTATGGGAAAATGGTATCTGCATGGGTCGTATAGCAGCAAAGACTCTGGTGTTATGCTTTGTGCTGGGTGTAATCTAGAGGCCTATGTGATTTGTTCGTTCTAAAAGAACAACCAAACCCCCAAACCGCTTTTTAAAGCTTATAAGAATGATTTTCAATCTTTTGTAGTGTTGTTGATGGATTCAGGTCTAAGGCTTCACATTTTTGTCCTCTACTGTTTGAAAACCTACTATTGCATTTGAATTTTTCTGTTGGCTGATCTGGTGGCAAGTGACTCATATGGTGCCAGCTTTCATCACCAAATGGGCTGGGTTTCTCCTGCATTATGAATTTTTTAATAAAACCTTTAAAATCTACCTCCTCCAAGATGGTTTGTCTGCTTTGTACAAAACTTGGTTCAGAGCACCTTTAGACCAATATCTTAAAATATTATATTGAAACAGTAACTGTTTTAAATATCATTGCCCCAGTAAATCAATTCATTTTTTGGCTTTGGATTAAATTTCTTTAATGGGGTGTGACTCCTGAATGCAATGCACTTTCATCATGAAACAAGAATTTACACCTGAAGGACAAGAAGCTGAAACCTGCAAAAAATGGTGTAAAAATAGAGCTTCGGCAAAAATGATGATGGGCCATGGAGTCGAGCTCGATTAACGTAGAGCAGCTGCTTCAACCTGCTGGAGAGTCGCCTAAATGCTTATGACTGTTATCTGACTTCTCTGTCAGATGATTGCTTGACCGTTAATTTGCAGGCTGATTTAAGTTGCCATCCTGAGAAGCAGCTCCTTGCACGGCTCACTTGGCAACCCTCCTCCATCCCAGCTCCACCTGTTAACTGTAGTATTTATCATCCTTTTTCCATATGACAAAGTTGCCAACCTATAATGAAAGCACTGAAGGTGCTGATGCCTCGGTGCTTACAGCAGTGACAAGTAAGTCCCTTAATGAAGCTATAAAATTGGGTGTGGACATGTCAGAGTGTTCTAGCTGTGCATCTATGCCTGACATACTCAAGTATTTACCCACCAGTGGCAGTCTGATGAACATTAATGAACAGTTATGGAGGGAAACACCTTTCACACTATTCAGGGTCTATTTAACACTGACCAATAATTAGTGCAATTCAGACTCTGTGGGAACAACAATAGGTTTTTGGAGGGAAGCACCTTTCATACTATGCAGGACAGAGGTCGCGCTAACCGAATATTTTCCGTCATTGACGGATTTTTTTTTTTAACAATGACGGAACATTTTGAAGGCCGTCCGTCATTTTGACAGAATGTAATTCACACCCCCGTCCAACTGGTGGTGGGTGTCCTATTGCCTCGAACATTGTCTTTGATCCGTATGATCCTGTATTCCTCATATTTTTGTCATATGATAATTTGCTCTTCATTTGTAATATATGCTGCTCTGCTGCCGGTAGACGATTGGTCATATGCTACAAACACCGTCTCTGTAATGTGAAGATGCAGATATCTAGGTCGGGAAAGCCCTGGTTGACATAACAAGTTGATAAGCAGCTTCGTAGGACCGCTTAGCGAGACTGCGGTTGTTAGGCTTAGTGAAGCCCAGCAATAACTGCATTGTTCATTTGCACACTGTTACTGTATGGGGGGAGAAATCATTTGTGATGTTTTATAAAGTTCATACAACAGTAAGTTCGAAAATCCACGCAGTGCTGTATTTAACACAGTGCGCAGTGTGTGTCTACATGAATCACTGTCGGCATTGTGCTCCGTTTGTCAAGTTTTGCCATCAGCAGTAGCCATTGCTGTGATATAAATCAAACTCACAAGTTGTAAAGTGATCCACTGTGAAGAGCTTTTTCTTCGTTGAAGTCTTGATCGCTCGCAGCAGCCATCGTGGTAATCAAATAGTCCTATAACTCAAAAACAAAGCTCTATCTCAAAAATCTGGCAAATTTAAATCCAAGAGATCATGACATTTAACCCATAGAGCCATATTCTAGGACTTGATTTTGACCGGCGTAGCAGCTATCCCGGTAACAGACAGAATGACTGAATGAATGACTGAATGACACACAAACGAACTACCGTATACCGTATACCTCACTTACGCATGCGCACCAAGGCATAACAATGTCTTTTCCTATTCATGTCATGGTAGCTGTAGGCTCAATTCTATTGGGGGTCTGCAACTCCCTGCCGGTGCCAAGTTTGGACGGGCAGGGATCTCTCAGAACAGAGCCATGAGTGCCTGTATGCCTTCAATAAATCTTTTTTATTTGACAAAGTGTTCCTATGAGAATAATCAATAGGTGGTGCTGTGGGATGATTATTTATTGATCTCCAGTACCATTTGTCCAAGTTCAAATTCTGCCTTTTGTGTTGTGGTTAATAAAGTCTATGAAGGAATGCCACGAATAATTAACCATCATGAACTGGAAATTGTTTCAAAAATTCATCTAACTTTGTACGAAATCAAATATGTGCTTATGAGAGGTATCAGCGTCGTTTTCCATTGTGAAGTTCATTAAATTTTTTGTAATGATATGCAACCAGTGATAGCTCAATGAGTCTTAATGATAAAAAATTCAAAAATGAGTTCTCTACACCATCATAAATATGACACTGTAAGCTATTGGCTGCTTGTCATGTGTAATTTTATAATATTATGGTAACTATTTATTGAAAGGAGGGATTCCACACATTATTTGGAATAGAGATGATTGATGGATTCATCCAAGGTTTTGGTGGTGAATCCCAATGAATTTGTTTTATTTGCAGCTTTGTTTCAGGTAATTTTTCCATCATGAAGTGAACTACAGTTTAGAAATCACCCATTTTCTACCCTTGATGTTTTCTCACCAGGAAATTGTACCAGGTGAAATTTTAGAAAAACAAAGTGCCCAAAATGGACTGAACTACTGTTTGAAAATTTGCGCCCTCAGGCACATCTTTGACGTTAAGTTGCACCTATGCATTTCGAGTTAAGACTCATTTTGCTATCAGAAGTTACATATTCTAATAAAAAAAATATTTTGAGATGTGCTTAAAAAGTCAAAAGCCTCTGAGATCACATTTTTATGCCTCTGCATTGGCAAAAGATGCGGGCGGTGCCATTATACTTTCAGGTTCTCCATCTACCTGTCCTATTTCTGTGAATGAGATATCAGGAATGCCAGGAGGGAATTTCATACCATCTGGCAAAAAAGTCCACTTGGACCCAAGGATGAATTAATTAGAATTTAGTGGTCACTGTGACCTCACCAGTGGCAGTTTGTGAACTGGCAATAGGGGAAGCTCAAACAATCCCTTAAAATTAGTGATTGGTCATGACCTGTTTTCATTCATTCATTAAAATTTTCATTACAGAAATCCAAAAACTCTCAACATTCAGGTGTGGCCAGTTATCATTAATAACGCATAGCTGTCAACTCTCACTGTTAGGATTTGGCATGACAGACGCCAGGTGCGAGATGAAAAGGAACAATGAATGTTTATTAACAAATAGAGCAAACAACAAGGCACGAGGGCCAACAAAAAACTACACCCAATGGGCTGATAAGGAAACAAAGGTACGCTGCACAGAGCTAATAAACTGAGAAACAAAAATACCAAAAAGGAAAATACTAAACTAGGAATGCACGACTTGGCAAAAACAAAACAATACTAGAAACTCGGACACAGGAAAGTGAACGCTCAAGAAAACACTATGAGAGACTAGGCTTGTGAAAGACATGAAGCAAGTGGCAAACAAGACACAAGGTTCCGTCTGCAGCCTTCCTCCAGCCTCTTCCAGGTATAAGCAAGGGGGCGGGACAGTGGGAATGAGGGACACCTGGGCTGCACATGAGGAGAAAAGCACATGATAACAAGACATGGGGAAACACAATGGAAATGTGGACTCTGACAAAGACCAAGCAATCAGACAATGACAAGTTCATTAAGAGTAATGAACGTGATCAGCATAGGAGCACCAAAAAGAAGATTAAAGGAAAGCGGAGAAGTGAAACTTTGAACAGAGTAGCACAGAACTGAAAATTGCGAACATGGGAATTTAATCACTCAATGCCCTAACTAATTTAGTAATGATTAGTAAGTGCCTATTTAATAAAACACCTTCCCATGCGTTGTTGGTAATGGGGTTAGTAATTAGAACTAATAAAAAATCAATCAATCACTCAAGCTTAGAGCAGGCCCGAATATAGAACAGCTGTGAAGGAAGTAAGAAACACCAAATGCCACACCTGAATGCAGTGATGAAGCGAGACTACGAAATAACAAAAACATGAACCGGAACGTGGACTTGGAGAGGTGGAGTCTGTCTGGCAGACCAGGGAGGGAAAATGCAGAAATAAACAAACACACATATCAAAGGCAAGGCAAAAGATGAACAATACATGGCAGAACACAACACTCACGCATTTGGTGTGAGTTTAAAGCACTGGGCTATCTGCTGAGCAAAAATTAACCCATTTGCTCTCTGCTGTAGTCAGCAATTATTCGAGGTGAAAATCAGTGCTACTTGATGCTCACAACAAAAATTAAGAGATTCTCTTATTCTTCTTCTTTTTTTGTTTATTGGCGTTATTGAATGGTGCATTACCGCCACCTTCTGTGCATGGATCAGACGGCAGATTTTGCTTGCATGAAAATGTTTTAAATGATGCGTTTTGATTGGTCATGAATTTCGTGAGCTTGTACCTCAAATAACGATGAGGTTTTCACACATGCATTATTTGATCTTCTTCCAACCCCTGAGTAAAAAAAAACGTGAGAAATCTGCTGGCAAATGGTCACGAATAACTTTTTGTTCAGCAGTATGCCTAAATATAAAAAAGTTATTCAATGGCCATTGAGAAGTTTTCAATGGAATTGCTTTATTCCATGAAGATGTTTTAAATGATCTTATTTCATTTAAACGATCACAAAATGCATGCCTTGCTTCCAACCCCTGAGTAAAGAAAAGCGTGAGAGTCAAGTCGGTATGCCTTTAAATTTTAATGTTGAGAGTTTTGAGTGTCTGTAATGTAATTTTAATGAATGATTGAAAACAGGTCATGACCAATCATTAATTTTATGGGATTGTTTGAGTTTCCCATATTGCCCATTCATGGACTGCCATTGGACCTCAAAGAACACGTGGTTAGCCATAATTCAAGAAATTATGCGTTATTTATGACAAAGTTTCACACAAATGTGTAATAGGGTAAAATGATGAAGTGATGACAACTGCTATATATCCAAAATGCCAAAGGTCAACATTGCTGTGACATCAGAATGTTCTGCAAAAACACTTTACTGGCTATTATTCAATGCCATAATTCGGGAACACAAGGGGAAATTGTGACCATATTTCACATTTGAATGCCAGTTAGATTTGCGTCCAGTTTTATCCCGACTTGCTGCGATGTCTTGCATACAAGGGCAACAGAACTTAAAGAGACTGAGGCAGCTGCAGTTTTTAGAGCTGGGCGCCGCAGTAGCTGTCTAGTGACTGCGAGGACTGCAGCATGATGGGAAATTCCTGGCTGTCTCCTGATTAAAGAGCTGATTAGCTGTTATTTTGACCAAAAACACAGCATTTTGAGCAAAATTTTACTTTGCTGTGTAAGTTAAATCTTGAAAATTAGATTTTATTAGTCTCATTTCGGGCAATAAAAGTTTAATTTGTCAGCAAACAAATCTTGTATGGTTGATTATAATGAACTCAGGCGCAATATCTGGCCATTCAGCTCAATGCGAATGTACGTCTGCAAGCTTTAAGTAGCTCACAGATGGATTTAGCAGGATGTAAAATATTTCTGTGACTTCCCATGAATTTTTCAAAGGCTGCTCGCCGCTGTCCGAAATGACGGCGGCTTTCTGTCACCTTCTGTTGCTACTGCCAACTGATCTCATCCACTTTCCAAGGGAGGAACAGTGAATCTCAAATATGCCCTCTGAGAGAAGGGGAATGGGTTTTTGGATTCAGGATAGGGTCACATGTTAATTGAATAAGCCCCACCTCTTTCGCTGATTGGCTTAGCTTTCACCCTTCATAATTATTGAACTGTTTTTCTTTGAGAGCAGGGAACTGGATAGTTTTACCCAGGAGAGGATTGACATGGTTTGTTTGGTGCGCGTGTTGTTTGGACTTCTCTTTGTGGCTCTCGTCCCGGGACGATATCGTATTCCTGAACTATCGAATTCTATCGATTGAGCTGGTGCAGCACTTTCCCAGACTCTATAAAAGCAGGTCACTGAGCGTATTAGAGCCTTGTCCACACTAATCACACAAAATGTTGAACAAGCACAGTCCGTACATCTTCCCTGAGAGCCAAAGCTTCAGTTACCCCCAAGATATGGAGGCGAGCAGGAAGATGTAAAGATTTCATTGCTCAATGTGAGATATTTTTTAAAGCGCAGCCTTCACGGTTCGTGAATGAAGAGTCTCGGGTTTTGTTTATTCTATCCCTGTTAACCGACACAGCACTCACTTGGGTCGGCCCACTTATTCGATCTAATTCATCGGTAGTGAATACTGTGGAGACTCTCGTTTGAGAAATGGTTTCAGTGGTTGATCGGGATGTTTGTGGTCAGGACGTGGCTACGCGTTTAATGCATCTAAGGCAGGGCTCTGAGAGTGTCGCTGTGTTTTCAATGACATTTCGCACCTTGGCGACAGAGACAGGCTGGCCAGAAGCGCCTCTTATGACAGTGTTTGTTCACGCTTTGGCTGAGGAGGGTAAGGACGTTCTGGCTACATTGGAGCCTTGTTTATCTCTAGATTCATTGGTTCGCACTGCGGTGCAAATTGATAATCGCATCTGCGAACGTAACAGGGAGAAATGTACTGCATTGACTCTTGCTGGCAATGGGGCTAATGCTCCTAGCAGCATGCATACAGCTCCCATTCCGCCCACTGAAAATTCCACTCCTGGTGAGCCTATGCAGTTTGATGGCTCATATGAGAGCCGGGCTTGTAAGCCCGTTCGCAGACATATTTTGGAGGGCTCCGCCCATTTTCCAAGATGGCAGCTTGTCTTTGTTTGCTCAGTGTTTGTCTGTTTTAACATTTCTTTTGGATTTTATTGCCTTTTTTTCACTCCTGAAAAAGGTTTTTACTTTGCTGTTACTTAATTTAATTTAAGCATTTTGGACATTTTTGGGATTGTGGCCTATTTACCCTGCTATTTTTGCGAGCTACTCTGAGGACTTCGGCCTGCTCCATCTATTTTGAGGCCTGTCCTCTTGCTGTAGCTAATCAGAGATCCTGGGATCTGCTACAGTGTGGCTTGTCTTTAGCCTAAAACTTGTAGCAGCAATATACCAACAGATACTGCAAGCTAGCAACATATAGACCCATCTCCTGCTGCAGTGTAGTTTGCTTTTAACCTGGAACTGCAGCAGCTACTCAGCTACGTTGGCACAGAACTGTGTGCCATCTACCCCACACTGGGGCTGATGCTGTTTTGCTGGGGCCTGTTTCACCATTCTGGGGTCTGTGCTGGTTGCTGAAGCCATCCACACCACGCTGGGGTCTGTGCTGCTCTGCTGAGGTCTTCTTCATCATTCTGAGGAGTGCGCTGTTTGCAGAAACCATCTACCCCACACTGAGGCCTGTGCTGCTCTGCTGCAGCCTTTTTCATCATTCTGAGGTCTGTGCAGCTCACTAATACCTATTCACTCTGCATTGTCAAGTGCTGAGAGTTGTGAACAATGGCACTTCTGATGATTTTATTATGTCTACTGACTGTGTGGGACTTGGGGGCAAGAGATTGTTCTTGGGAGAGTACATCAAACAATGTGTTTAGCCTGTGGGACATTGCTCATAGATGCACTTGCACTATGGCTGTAGTACAAGCTGTACAACCACCAATCCATATGGCACAGGACATGAACTTATCATCTGACCTGCCCAGAGATTTACCCCGACTTCAAAGCCTTCTAGCTCTCCATAATTACCTCGCGTTCCGAGAGAAATCCTTGGCTCCAACATACCAAATGACAAGTTCATTATGTAATGTTACGAAGCAGAGATTGTTGATTGTTTTATTATTACTCCTATCTGGTAATGTGCAACCAAACCCTGGCCCTGAGTTGCAGTGTATTCAGACACCATCTGATTTTAAATCCTTGTCTGGTCTTAAAATTGTTCACCTTAATGTGCGCAGCTTGTTATCCAAGATGGATATGGTTAGAATTTGGGTTAAATCAACAGATGCAGATATTGTTGTAATTTCTGAAACCTGGCTGACCAAATCTATTGCTGATGAAGATATTAATATGCTTGGATACAATGTTTAATGTACTGATAGACCTAAGAAAGGTGGCGGTGTTGCTGCTTTTGTTAAATCAAAATTTGATGCCTCAGTAGTTCTGTCTGAATCCATCTGCAAACAATTGGAATTTTTGGCAATGAATGTGGAAATTGCTAAAGACCTTTGTATAACTGTTGTTGGGTGCTACAGGCCTCTATCTGCCTCTAAGGAAGCTTTGCAATCTTTGAAGCATATTTTGTCCAGACTGAATTATAGTGAACTTGTTTTAGCTGGTGATTTAAATTGGGACTGGCTTAAAGCAGTTTCTGAGGATTTTAAATGTTTTTGTGATTCTATTAATCTTACCCAGCTGGTCAATTTACCCACTCGGCCAAACCTTAAAAGCCCTGAGAAGTCCACCTTGATTGATTTGATTTTGACAAATGTTCCTCATAAATTCTCATCTCTTGGTGCCTTCTGCAATGATTTAAGTGACCACTGTGTTGTTGCAGCTATTAGAAACACTAAGGTACCCAAATCAAAACCTCGTATCATTACTAAGAGGATTCTTAAACACTTTAATGAACAAGCATATCACCACGATTTGTCCAATTTTGATTGGAAAAAAATAGGACTTATCCCTGATGTAGAGATAGCTTGGACATTCTTTAGGGATGGTTTTATGCAAATAGTAAATAAACATGCCCGTTAAGGAGATACAGGGTAAAAGGGCGAGATAACCCTTGGTTCTCCCCAGAGCTGGCAGATGCTATTCATGAACGTAACCTGGCTTGGGCCAAGGCTAGGAAAACCGGTTCTACCACTGATTGGCTTATTTTTAGAAAACTACGAAACAAATGCTCTTCTTTTGTAAAGAAAGCCAAATCAGAATATTATTTGTCTGTCACCACTGATAACCTAAATAACCCACAGAAATTTTGGAAACTTATTAAGTCTCTCACTGTTAGTAAAAACTCTCAGGCTCTACCTACTTATGTTTTAAATGATTCTGTTCCTGTCTATGATAGGATGGAGGTGTTGAATTGTTTTAACAAGCATTTTATATCTTCTGGCTCTTTGTTTGACTCTGTAGGATCTGTCTCTGTGAAACCCTGCACAGGTCTCCCAACGTACACTGGTCAAACTTTCAACTTTGTACCTTTCTCTGTTGAGGAAGTTCATAAAGCCCTTAAAGCTCTAGATCATAGAAAATCTTCTGGACCTGATTTTATCGATCCTTACTTTTTGAAGCTGGCAGCTGATTTTGTGGCAGAGCCTCTTACATGTCTTTTTAACCTCACAGTGGAAAAGAATGAAATTCCCTTAGTATGGAAATCAGCTTTTGTTTTACCTTTATTAAACGGTGGCAACCCAGCAATTTTAACTAATTATAGACCAATATCTAATCTATCAGTGCTGGCCAAAATTCTCGAAACACTTGTGAGTGAACAAGTAAAGGAGTTTTTGCATTCCAATGCCATCTCATCAGAATATCAATCAGGTTTCAGGAAAAAACATAGTACCATCACAGCTGCAATCAAGGTGGTAAACGACATCATTGTTGCATTAGACAAGAAACAACATTGTGCATCACTTTTTATCGATTTTTCAAAAGCGTTTGACACTGTTGACCATGATATTTTAAAACTTAGACTCTTTCAATCGGGATTCTCGGAGCAAGCAGTCGCTTGGTTCACGAACTACCTCTGTGACATGGTTTGTGTTCTGAATTTGTTACTGTCCTCAAGGGGGTGCCGCGGGGTTCTGTATTGGGTCCCCTTTTATTTATTATTTATATTAATGATATGGGTTTTTATGTGTCGGATGCCAATTTGCATTTTTATGCTGATGACACAGTTATTTATTGCTGTGGTTCAACTCTTGTCCAGGCCATTGAATCCCTGCAGAAAGCCTTTGTTGCTGTCCAGCACTCATTACTTCAGCTGAAACTAGTTCTTAATGCAGACAAGACTAAGCTTATGTTGTTTTCCAATTCTAAGAAGTGGTCACAAATGATACCCTCAGTGATCACTCTCGAGGGAAATGAAATAGAGGTGGTTCACATGCATAAATACCTGGGTGTGTTGATTGATGACTCCCTCACTTTCAAGCCACATGTGGAGAAACTTGTGAAGAAGCTGAGGCTTAAATTGGGTTTTTATTTTCAAAACAAGCTGTGTTTTTCTTTTAATGTAAAAAAGCGGCTTGTCACTGCGACTTTTTTTATCTGTGTTGGATTATGGAGATCTTCTATATATGAACGCTTCTGCTCAATGTCTTCGAACGGTTGACACTGTTAACCATGCTTCTCTGAGGTTCATTACAAACTGTAAAGTGTTGACACACCACTGTGAATTATACTCTCGGGTGGGATGGCCTGCTCTGGCCACCAGAAGGATCAGTCATTGGTATACTTTTAGATATAAAGCAATACTCGGACTACTGCCTTCCTATATTTGCACCTTAATTGCGAAGAGAGGTGCTGCTCATGACTCTCTCTCCGTTCACAAGATTACTTGTTGCTTTTTGTTCCATATGCCCGTACTGAATTGGGTAAAAAGGCTTTTTGCCCCTCAGAACCTTTGCTTGGAATATGCTGCAAAATGAGTGGAAATTAACAGAGTTAATTTCATTGCGCTTTTTAATTCCAAATTGAGAGTACTTGAGGCCAACTCCACAACATGCACTTGTTTTTTATAATTTGTTTGAAATTTAATCTTTTTTCAACTTTTTATTTGTTTTTTGTTTGTGTCTGTGTAATAGTGTAACTGTGTTTTGTAGTTGCTGCGGCCGATCTTGGCCAGGTCTCCCTTGAAAAAGAGGTTCTTAATCTCAATGGGATTTTCCTGGTTAAATAAAGGTTAAATTAAAAAAAAAAAAAACATATAATCTAATAATTGTAACAAACCGGGACATATCCGTCCACGCTGCCCTGAGCTTCAGGGAAACGGGAAGTCCCTCGAGCGGTATGAGGGGGCGCTAGAGGGACAGACCCAATTTCCCTTTCGAACTTTAATCCCTGTAGAATTAACTGTGGGGAGAAAGAGAATATTTATCAAAGCTTTTGTGGACTCTGGCACTATGGATTGTTTTATGGATGCAGAGTGGGCTCGGAGACATTCCATTCCTATTCGCCCTCTTTTACATTCATGCTCTGTTAGATCTTTGGACGGTCGCCCGCTGGGAACTGGATTTATAACTGAAGTTTCTGAATCATTGACAATGTTCATCTCTTTTGGTGGCCATTCTGAGGAGGTCCGGTTTTTAATTATCAGTTCTCCTGTTTTCCCTGTTGTTTTAGGACACTCTTGGCTATGGGAAGAAAGGCCTCATATCATGTGGGGAAGTCAGGATAACCCGATCGTCCCGTGGGGCACTGATTGTAGGTCCCACTGTAGAGAGAGTTTGGCGTGTCATCCCGGGCATCAACCTATGGGGGACGCTGATGCCTGGAGTGATTCTGAGGAGTTTGTCTCACACAACCCTCCTAATCTACAGAAACAGGAGGAGGAGGGGTTGGAGTGGGATCCTCAATTTGACTGGCGGCAGCCAGAGGGGGATTGCTGTTTGGACGATTTCTCTGACTCGGAATCTGACATAGAGAGGGCAGGTTCCAAAGAGGGTGAGAATTTGGGAGCTGCTTTGGATTTTTGTCTGCCTCCTAATGTTCCTGACGACTATGCTGATCTCGCAGAGGTTTTTAGTAAGCAACGGGCCTCGACTTTACCTCCTCATCGCACGTTCGATTGCAAGATCAATCTCCACCCGGGTACCACTCCCCCCAGGGGTTCATTATACTCGCTGTCAGGGCCTGAGCGAAAGGCCATGCGAGAATATATTCAGGAGGCTCTGGCTAATGGATTTATTTGGCCCTCCACGTCTCCTGCCGGAGCGGGATTCTTTTTTGTGGGCAAAAAAGATGGCGGCCTGAGAACATGTATTGATTACAGGGGCTTGAATTATATCACTATTAAAAATCGATACCCACTTGCGTTGATGAACTCCGCATTTGAACAGCTGCAGGAGGCGTTGTTTTTTACTTCGCTAGACCTCCGGAATGCTTATTGCTTGGTTCGGATCTGGGAGGGGAACGAGTGGAAAATGGTAATTAATACACATGACGGGTACTACGAATATTTGACCACACCGTTTGGATTGGTTAACGCCCCCTCTGTGTTCCAGGAACTCGTGAATGACGTCCTCCGAGAGATGTTGGAGAGATTCGTCTTTGTCTACCTTGACAATATTCTGATTTTCTCTTCAACTCTCTCGGAGCATAAACAACACATCAGACAAATGCTTGAGGCCCTCCTCAAAGCCAAGCTTTTTGTCAAGGCTGAGAAATGCGTTTTTCATGCTAAGACATTTTCGTTTCTTGGCTTCATTGTTTCAGAAGGCTCAGTCTGCATGGATCTTGACAAGGTGGCAGCGGTCAGGGATTGGCCTGCCCCTCAAAACGTCAAGGAGGTGCAACGGTTTTTGGGGTTTGCTAATTTTTATTGGAGGTTTATCTGTAATTTTAGCGCGGTAGCTGCCCCCATTATCACGCTTACTAAGAAAAATAATTCCTTGTTGTTTGCTTGGTCTCCAGCAGCTGAGGCTGCTTTTCAGGAGTTAAAGAAATGATTTAGCTCAGAACCCATTCTCGTTTTGCCCGACTGCTCCCTCCCATTTTTTGTGGAGGTGGATGCGTCGGAAGTTGGAGTAGGTGCCATTTTGTCCCAGCACCCCCTTCGGGATAATAAGTTGCACCCATCTGCCTACTTCTCCTGGT
Organism: Gymnothorax javanicus; assembly: GCA_029692085.1. Classification (NCBI taxonomy): domain Eukaryota; kingdom Metazoa; phylum Chordata; class Actinopteri; order Anguilliformes; family Muraenidae; genus Gymnothorax; species Gymnothorax javanicus. The sequence goes on from CM056200.1 coordinate 42,317,858, forward strand.
CATGGTCGATGGCCTAACGGAATTACAGCATTGGTGACCAGGAGTTGTTGTCTGTCAAGTTGGCGTTAGAAGAGTGGCGCCATTGGTTGAAGGGGGCTGAACATCCGTTTGTGGTTTGGACGGATCATAAAAATCTCCAATACATCCAACAGACTAAATGACGTGATTCTCGGCAGGCGCGGTGGTCGTTGTTTTTCAACTGCTTTAACTTTATGTTAACCTATGGCCTGGGGTCTAAAAAAGCATCAAGCCCGATGCTTTGTCGGCGGATTCATGACCGCTCCGGTCGCAACCCCATTCCTGAGCCGGTTATCCCGGCAGCTCAGATTGTGGCTCCCATTCAGTGGGACGTTGAGTCTATTGTGCAGGAGGCCTTGAGAAATTATCCCGGTCCTGGTGGGGAGCCGCCTGGCTGTTTGTTTGGGCCAGGGTCCGTTCCTCCTTGTTGCGCTCTGGACGGAAACAAAAGACCGCCGCAGATGGAAGGCACCGTTCGGCCCCATCTTATCGAGTTGGCCAAAGGGTCTGGCTTTCCACTTGGGATCTGCCCTTGAGAGTGGAGTCACGGAAGTTGGCTCCCCGCTTTATTGGTCCTTTTAAGATTGTGCGAAGGATCAATCCTGTCACAGTCCGGTTGAAACTCCCTCGATCCTTACGGATCCACTCCTCTTTTCATTTCTCCAGGCTGAATCCGGTTAGCACTTGCGTCCTGGCTCGGGTCGACCGACCTCCGCCGCCGCTGCGGATGATTGAGGGGGGGCCTGTTGACACTGTGCATCGTATTTTTAGCCAAGAGGCGTGTGGGTCGTGGGGCTCAGTTTTTAGTCGACTGGGAGGGTTATGGTCCTGAGGGCGGTGCTGGGTTCCTTCTCGGGATATCCTGGATCACTCCCTTATTTCAGAGTTCCATGCATGGGGCTCTCTGGGAACTTCTGGGGCTGTTCCTTAGAGGGGGGATCCTGTCATGGTTTGTTTGGTGCGTGTGTTGTTTGGACTTTTCTTTGCGGCTCTCGTCCCAGGACGATATCATATTCTGGACTATTGAATTCTTTACCCAGCTGGCTGATTGAGCTGAGGAGGCGCTTTCCCAGACTCTATATAAGCAGGTATTCCGGCACGCCCCCTTCGCTAGAGTGTTTGTTTTTAGCTTCGCACGATAGCCGAACATATCTGTAGTTCGGTTTTGAATGACTTTCTCTCTTCTAATTATTGGAGTTTCTTCTTCCTTTTTCTATCTTGCTTTGCTTCCGTGGTTCGGACTACTATACATCCTTTGGAAGCGCGAGTACTTGCATTTGATCGATATTATTCTCTGTGTTTGTACTGTGTCCGTGCTACTCTCTCTGCTCGTTGCTCTTGGCCTCCGTATACTACCGGCCATTACATGGATCACACGTTACCTGACAAAGCTCTGCTATTTTTTACTGATTTGCTCATTTTTGATCCTTCATGACAATTGAATTTGTCATGGAGAGTTTGGTGTTGGGTTTGCAGACTCACAAAAAGCCCGAACCGCTTTCCTGATTGGCTTAGCTTTTCTCCATTACTATTGATTCATGTGTCATGGAGAGTACGGGTTGGGTTGTTGGATTTAGGAAAGAATCACATCATAATTTATGAAGCCCTCTCCCTTTGCTGATTGGTCTAGAATTTAGTCTTTGTAGTTTTAAACTGTTAGTCAAAGAGAGTCATTCTGGGCAGCATTCTAAATACACACGCACACACACATACATATCTGTAAGGGGACACTTAAATCACATATCAGATCTTGATGAAAGAATAACTCAAGTTGAAAATATTTACTGATGTACATTGTATCATTTGTTAAGAAAAAAATGACATAACAGTCAATGGAAACCAAAATCATCAACCCACTGAGGGCTGAATTCAAAATCACCCCATAAATAAAAGTAAAAAATTTAAATCACAGGTTTGTCCAACTTGCTTAATTCTATCACAGCAACTCATATTGTGACTCATTAGTATGTATAGCTCCTGCGTGCCTGCATGCACTCCTTACATCGTCTGGGCATGCTCCTGAGGAGTCGGCAGATGGTGTCCTGTGGGATCTCCTCCCAGACCTGGATCAGAGCATCAGCGAGCACCTGCACAGTTTGTGGCGGTATTTGGCAGCGTCAGATGCACTGATCTATAACGTTCCATGGGTGCTCAATTGGATTTATGTCTAGGGAATGAGAGCAACAGTCAGTGGCATCAATGACTTAGTTTTCCAGGAAGTCGCTATACACTTTGGCCACATGAGGCTGGGCATTGTCCTGCACCCGGAGGAACCCAGGACCCATTGCACCAGCATAAGGTCTGACATTCACCCAAAGAATTTCATCTTGGTACCTGACAGCAGTCGGGATGCTGTTAGCTATGACATGGAGATCTGTGCAACCCCCCGAGGATATTTCTTCCTTGACCATCACTGACCCACCACCAAATTGGCGATGCTGGATGATGTTACAGAGAGCGTAACGTTCACCACGGCGTCTCCAGATGTTTTCATGCCTGTCACACTTGCTCAGTGTGAACCTGCTCTCATCTGTGAAGTGAACGAGGCACTAATGGTGGATCTGCCAATTCTGGTATTTTCTGACAAATGCAAATCGAGCTGCATGGTGCTGGGCTGTGAACTTTGGGCCCTCATGCTACCATTCTCAAAAACCCTCATAAGCCTCTCATAACCTGAAAACGTCATTCCGCTTCCATTCCAAGGTATCAATATGGTCACGCCCCAGTCGACAAAGACGAAACGCACCGTAAATATTTATGCAAACATTGTAGGATGTTGTGCACCCCTACAAACAATCTCAATGAGACAATAACTTTTTTATTATTATTGCATTCAAAACAATTTTAACAAAAGATGAGAGATCCAAAGCATCTGTATAAACCGTAGTCCTGTATCTGCTACGATCTCCAAAAAAAATTTTTTTTTTTTTTTAATCAGTAAAATAATCCATTTTAACATTGGCCTGAGTGGCTCAATTCACCCCTGGCTAAATGGCTCAACTTACCCCAGAGCCACCATATTGACTTAATTAGCCCTCACAGCTAAAATAGTGCACTTTCATGCTAGGTTTACTGCTTCATTTTGTAGCTCATAGATACCCCTACTGATGTATAAAACACATTTAAAATTAACTGTTTTGGCAGTGCTGCCAACTCTCCCATTTTTTTTGAGTTTTAGTGTATTATGACCTGGCTGTCAGATAGCGAACAACTTTGAGAGACCCAGTAGATTTGACTGAAGTTGCTTTACTGAATCTTCTCAGTTATTTTTTGTAAAACTGCAACACAATGGAATATACGCAATGTTACTATTGAAATTAAATATATGCAACAACACTGGTCACACTTTTCTTCTTCCTTTTCAGGTTATAAATCAGGTAAGAACATCACACTATTAACTAAGACACATTTTTTTTACAGTATGCGTTCACAGGTAAGTAACAGCATAAACACAATAAACAGCAATATTGGTTCACACACAAACATAGCATATAACACCAATGAGGCTTGACAATGGACTGAATTTGCCTTAGCAGCTAAACTAGCCTCTGGCTAAAGGTTAGCTTCGCGATTAGCATTAGCATAGTTAGCACGGTTTTTGTGACTTAAAATAAATGTCTCAAACACCATCTTCAAGATCACAGTGCCATGAATCAACTAAAATAATCATTTTCATCCATGCTCACTGTTGGTTCCACTCCAAGGCTCAGACAACCAACTCTCTGTGGTGGAGCACTTGTAGCTTATGCATGAACACTGAAAGTGCCTGGTTATTAAAGCCGCAGTAACTCAAAATTACCACCAGGAGGAACTTAACCTTTTCAGTCACTGACAGGAGTCAGAACATAGCGGCATATTCACGTTCCTGTGACCTGCTCAGCAATTATTCAATTAACGCATATTAAAGAGGTCCGCCCACAGAATTGAAGTCTTCGTGCGAGGAGGTTTATCAGATTCACGTGCGTTAAGGTGGATTTCACCACTAGTATTACGGTAACTGATTATGACTCCAGACTTCTAACTCTTTTCTTTACTCGGGGGATGGAAGCAATTAAAGATGTTTCACACAGTCTTGTATCATTTAAATCATTAAAAAAACATGCTTTGCTTCCAACCCCTGACAAGAAAACCGCGAGAAGACAGGAGTTATAATCAGTTTCCATATTACTAGTGGTGAAATCTACCGCACTACACGTATAGCTGATAAACCTCCATGCGCAAGGATTTCAATTCCGCGTGAGAATCTTTTAAATACGCATTGGTTGAATAATTGCTTACTACGGCACGGGAACATGAATATGCCACTAAAACTCCCAGAAAATAAAGGAGAGTTAGCAGCACTGTTTTGGTCTGAACACAATCCTCAAGAAACTTATGATTAACTAAATTCACTTTCATGAATGAAAAAATGTTTTTTGGACGTAAATCTCAAACCTGTTAAGAACAGACGGAAACTCCAAATGCAGATCAAACTCAGCAGGGCGTTTATTAGACGTGGGATTCGATCCCTTACTCATGGTCAGTTCAGAAAAATAGTCAGAAGCCAGCAAACAGATAGATACAGGTGAGCAGAATCGTAATCAGTAATACAAGCCAAGATCGGGAAACCGGGAAATCAGTCCGCACAAAGACTATGTACAAAAGGGGAAAATAAACTAAAGGAACGAAGGGAATGGGGAAAAGGGTAAGGGGAAAATAGGGAAGGAGAGATAGGGAAACTAACTAAACAATTGGGAACACATGGGCAAAGGGAATACAAGGACCTATCAATCACACTGCAATCTTACTTCAAACACAAAACTAAAATAAACAGACTGATACAAACAGACAAACACTTTCAAAAGAGCAATCACAAACCAAAATAGCGCAGAGACGAACCAACCAGACAGAGTCAAGGGATGAACGAATCGTCTTGGAACAAAGGGGGAATGGGATATTTAAGCACAAGATAATTAACGTGATTGCCTGACTAGATAGGGAACAGCTGTGGCAGGAAGCCAGAGAGGGGCGGAGCCGGGAAGAGCAGGACAGGGATAAGCGAGTAGAATGAAAAGGGCGTGGAAACCTATGCTAATCAGCTCTAAACACCCAGGCCCTGATTCTAAACTACTCTCAGGTGCAGACAGGCAGCAAGAACAGAATGAAGGAGGTAAGAATCACCTCACCGAATTAACAGGGGAATTAGTTCGTTAACAAGGACTGACAGGAGGGAAGAACACAAGGATTTACTCTGACAATGACAATCAATCAGAACAATACACAATCACTCAGAAAAACAAAAAAAGGTACGTAAATGAAAATAAAAACTAATAATGAAAACTAAAAATAAAACAGGCAGACAAAATCCTACTTTCTAACAGTACCCCCCCCCCCCCAGGGACGCCGCCTGGCGGCCTAACAGGCTTGGGAACAGTTTTATGGAAATCAGAGATAAGAGTCTTGTCCAAGATATGGCGAGCAGGAACCCAGGAACGCTCTTCGGGGCCATATCCTTCCCAGTCGACGAGGTATTGCAGTCGCGACCGCCGACATTTAACATCCAGAAGCTTGTGGACAGTGAAAGCCTCTCCACCATCGATGAGCCTAGGGGGAGGAGGCTCGGACGGGGCAGGGAAGTGGGTGGAGAAACAAACTGGTTTGATATGAGAGACATGAAACACTGGGTGGATTCTACGCATGGAGAGGGGTAATCTTAGCTTAACAGTCACAGGGCTTAAAACTTTCTCTATGGTAAAGGGACCGATAAATCTGGGTGATAACTTTTGGCTCTCCGTGTGGAGGGGAATGTCTCTAGTAGACAACCAGACACGCTGTCCTACTTGATAAGATGGTGGGCTTGAACGATGACGGTTGGCTTGCTCTCTCATCTCCTCACCCGACCTGAGTAAGGCCTCCCGAGTGCTGTCCCAAGTCCGCTTACACCGTTGTATGAACTCCTGCACACTAGGAACATCCACCTCTGACTCCTGGGAAGGGAATAGAGGGGGTTGGTAGCCAAGGCAGGCTTCAAAAGGTGAGATACCTGAGGCGGCAGATGGCAGGCTGTTGGTTGAGTACTCGACCCAGGGCAACTGTTCACTCCAATCCTCCTGATCCCTGGAGGTCAGGCAACGAAGGACACTCTCCAGTTGTTGGTTGGCTCGTTCAGTCTGGCCGTTGGACTGTGGATGGAATCCTGAGGACAGGCTGACAGAAATACCTAGAGACTTGCAGAAGGCTTTCCATACATGAGATACGAATTGAGGACCACGATCAGAAACAATATCAGAAGGTATGCCATGGAGGCGAATAACATGGTTAACTAACAGGTCAGCAGTCTCTTGGGCAGATGGTAACTTAGGCAATGGCACCAGGTGAGTGGATTTGGAGAAGCAATCAACTATGGTAAGTATTACTGTGTTACCGCAGATAGAGGAAGTCCGGTGTGAAATCCATGGCTATGTGGGACCAAGGCCTGGATGGCACGGGAGAGGTTGGAGGAGGCCCGCAGGTGGCTGGTGAGGGTCTTGTTCTGAGCGCAGACTGAGCAGGCAGATGTAAACTCTTTGACGTCTTCGCGTACTGACGGCCACCAGAACCTCCGGGACAACAGTGCCAGCGTACGGTGTACTCCGGGATGGCAGGCGAGCCGTGAGGAATGGGCCCAGTGTAGAACCTCCGACCTTAGGCCTTCTGGAACAAACAAACAAGATCTAGGACAGTTAGATGGTGGTCCCCCAGGTGGTTGAGCCCTTCCCACTCGGTCCTCCAATTCCCAATTCAGTACCCCCACTGTACACTTTTGAGGAAGAATGGGTTGTGGTTCCCTGGTGATTAGATCTAGGGCGAACTTCCTAGAAAGTGCATCTGGCTTGCCATTAAGGGACCCTGGGCGATAAGATAACGTAAAATTAAAGCGATCAAAAAAAAAGTGACCAGCGGGACTGTCTGGAGTTTAGCCTCTTGGCAGACTTGAGATACTCCAAGTTCTTGTGGTCGGTCCACACTAGAACGGAACCTGGGCCCCCTCAAGCCAGTGTCGCCACTCCTCTAGAGCCATCTTAACGGCCAACAGTTCCCGATTGCCGATGTCATAGTTGCGCTCTGCCTGAGAAAGTCTGCGAGAAAAGGAGGCACATGGGTGAATCTTGTTATCAGTAGCATTGCGTTGGGATAGGACTGCCCCTACCCCCACATCAGATGCATCAACCTCCGAGATAAACTGCCTCTCCGGATCCGGTTGTTTAAGGATAGGAACAGTGGTGAATCTCTCCTTGAGATTAACGAAGGCCTTCTCAGCGGCTGGGGACCAAAGGAACGGAACCTTGGGTGATGTGAGAGAGGTAAGTGGGGCAGCTACAGTGCTGTAGTTTGAATGAACCTCATATAGAAATTAGCGAAGCCCAAAAACACTGTAGTTCTTACGGTTGGTGGGCATGGCCCAGTCCCTGACTGCCCTCACCTTCTCCTGATCCATGAGGATACCACCCGGGCCCACCACAAAACCCAGGAAAGGAACAGTATCCTGGTGAAAATCACACTTTAAGTTTGGCGAACAACTAATTCTCCAATAAGCACTGAAGGACTGACCGGACGTGGCGTACATGCTCCTCCTTAGAACGAGAGAAAATTAGAATGTCGTCCAGGTAAACAAAAACGAACTGGTTGATCATATCGTAGGACATCATTTATGAGGTTCTGAAAAACTGCTGGAGCATTGGCTAGACCAAACGGCATGACCAGACATTCGTAGTGTCCTCGAGCAGTATTAAACACGGTCTTCCACTCATCTCCCTCCTTTATCCTAACTAGGTGGTATGCGTTACGAAGGTCCAATTTCGTGAATATGCTAGCTCCTTGTAAGAGTTCAAATGCGGTGTTCATGAGGGGTAATGGGTAGCGATTCTTTACCGTGATATTGTTCAGGGTCGATGTCGATGCACGGCCTCAGGGAGCCATCTTTCTTTTCCACGAAGAAGAACCGGCGCCGGCTGGAGAGGAGGATGGGCGGATGATGCCGCTGCCAGGGAGTCCTCCACATACCGGTCCATGGCCTCTCGTTCAGGTCGTGACAGCGCATACAGGCCCCCTTTGGGAGGAGAAGTACCGGGAAGCAGATCTATCGTGCAGTCATAAGGCCTGTGAGGAGGTAAGGACAGAGCCCATCATTTGGAAAAAACGCCTGCTAGATCATGATACTCCCTGGGCACCCTTGACAGGTCTGGAGCAGGATACTCCGTTCTGGGGCGGAAACTGGATGGACTGGCAGGTGCTTTCAATAAGCAGGTTTTCAGGCAGTTGGTACTCCACTCCCCAGTCTGGCTGTTGCTCCAGTTGATCACTGGGTTGTGGATCTGTAACCAGGGGAGCCCCAGAATGACAGGCGCGGAAGGAGAGGAGGTGACGTGCAACCGGATCCTCTCCTGATGATTCCCAGAGACAGGGTTAGTGGGGAAGTGACATGAGTGACACGGCTTAACAATTGACCGTTGAGGCCCATAGCTTTGAGTGGAACTGGTATGGACTGGGGCAGGATCTTAAGTTCGGCGAGCAGACCTTTGTCGATGAGATTCAGGTCCGAACCTGAGTCAATGAGAGCCAAAGTGCACAGAGTGTGAAGTTCATTGACAATAGTGACCGGTATGAGCTTACGTGGAGAGTTGGTATTCTCCGAAACGTGACCAAGGTGCAGACTCACTGGTTCCTTCTTGTTCTTGACCGGGCAACTCGCCAAACGATGACCCTCTTGAGCACAGTAGAGGCATACTCCAGTCTGTAATCTTCTGGCGCGCTCTTGCGGAGATAGACGGAACCGATCTACCTGCATGGGCTCCTCCAACGCCTGGGGCTTGCTGGTCTCCTGAATAGGAGCATCGCCCCGAGACGAAGAAGGGTTGCCACGCCGTTCAGACTGGACCATCTCAGGAATGGTGCGACGCTCGCGTCTGCGCTGCAGGAGGCGGGAGTCGATCTGGATCGTAATCTTCATAAGACTGTGAAGATCGGGGGGCAGCTCCCGTGAAGCCAGCTCATCCTTGATCCTATCCGCCAATCCCTGATAGAACACATCATAGCACGCATCTTCGCTCCAGTTAGTAGAGGCAGCCAGCGAACGGAACTTGATGGCATAATCCGAGACGCTCAGGTTACCTTAGCGAAGGGCGAGGAGTTCACTGCCGGCTTCCCTTCCACGGTAGGAATAGTCGAAGACCTCTCGCATCTCAGCCATGAACGCCTCCAGGGTTAGAGTACAGGGGTGGCCGGCGTCCCACATGAAAGTGCCCCACTCCCTGGCATGGCCGGACAAAAGCGTTATGATGTAGGCCACCCTGGAGCGAGAAGTGGGGAAGGTGAGAGGTTGTAGCTCGAATATGATGGAGCACTGGGATGGGAAGGCTCGGCAGGTCTGTGGATCTCCGTCATACTCCTGCGGGGGAGACAGACGGGGCTCCTGGATGGGAGGTCCCACTGCTGCAGCGGCTGGAGGAGCAGGTGGAGTGGGAACAGAATGGCTCCATGAAAGACTCTGGAGAGCAGCCCTCATCTCCTCCAATTCGCGTCGTTGCTGTTCGATGACGGTAGCCTGATGTTGTTGGATACGCTGCAGCTCGGTAACATCTGCTGGAGTTGTAGCTGGTCGATTCATACTGTTAAGAACAGACGGAAACTCCAAATGCAGATCAAACTCAGCAGGGCGTTTATTAGACGTAGGATTCGATCCCTTACTCATGGTCAGTTCAGAAAAATAGTCAGAAGCCAGCAAACAGATAGATACAGGTGAGCAGAATCGTAATCAGTAATACAAGCCAAGATCGGGAAACCGGGAAATCAGTCCGCACAAAGACTATGTACAAAAGGGGAAAATAAACTAAAGGAACGAAGGGAATGGGGAAAAGGGTAAGGGGAAAATAGGGAAGGAGAGATAGGGAAACTAACTAAACAATTGGGGACACAAGGGCAAAGGGAATACAAGAACCTATCAATCACACTGCAATCTTACTTCAAACACAAAACTAAAATAAACAGACTGATACAAACAGACAAACACTTTCAAAAGAGCAATCACAAACCAAAATAGCGCAGAGACGAACCAACCAGACAGAGTCAAGGGAAGAATGAATCGACTTGGAACAAAGGGGGAATGGGATATTTAAGCACAAGACAATTAACGTGATTGCCTGACTAGATAGGGAACAGCTGTGGCAGGAAGCCAGAGAGGGGCGGAGCCAGGAACAGTAGGAAAGGGATAGGCGAGTAGAATGGAAAGGGCGTGGAAACCTATGCTAATCTGCTCTAAACACCCAGGCCCTGATTCTAAACTACTCTCAGATGCAGACAGGCAGCAAGAACAGAATGAAGGAAGTAAGAATCACCTCACCGAATTAACAGGGGAATTAGTGCGTTAACAAGGACTGACAGGAGGGAAGAACACAAGGATTTACACTGACAATGACAATCAATCAGAACAATACACAATCACTCAGAAAAACAAAAAAGGTACATAAATGAAAATAAAAACTAACAATAATGAAAACTAAAAATAAAACAGGCAGACAAAATCCTACTTTCTAACAAAACCACATTTCCCATGTGTATCTTACCTTCACAGACTCCATAAAAGGATGTATTCCTCCTAAATATTTGGTCACATGCTCATTTTTGTTTATTGTTTCCTTGACACAAGCGGTGGCTCAACTAACCCTTATGCTCAACTTACCCCGCTCTCCGCTTCACTTATTTAAACAATAATATGTATATATTTATAAATGTATTGGATATATTTAGAAATATTTTTTTTTTTAAATTAATTGCCCTTTAAATGTTTTTTTCAGTGAAAGAAACATTTGTGATCACCATCTGAGTTTATTCCAACAGAAGAGTAGATCCTATGAAAATGACATTATCTACTGAACCCGTGAATAAATGATTAAAATTCTATTTATTTTTTTCCCAGAGGTCAGTGAATTACAGTAAAGAGGAGGTCAGTGTACTGATGGAACTAGTCCATGCTAACTCTGATGTTGTCCTTGGGAAATGGGAGAGGTGTCTCTGAGGATACCAAGACCCAAGCCTGGGACTTGATTGTCAGTAAGTGTACAGAGGCATGCTTTTTATAGACTCACTTTATAGTGAAACTACAAATATCCAAGGTAATTGTCTGTTAGACAGAATCTCTCCCACTACTGAAACATGACAACTTTAGTTCTCTAATATTATCCCTTAGGTTCCGGTATGGATTTTGTGTTAAGGAAAGCATTACAGAAAGAAATTATGAGAGCGCATCATAATATAATTATTGTGAATAGGAAGAAAGTAAGGAATGTTATAAATGATACAAAACATAATAATGTGAATGTAATTATTTTTTTTTTTTAGACAAAGTGAACACATGTTCCACACAAGTAAGGAAAAGGTACATGCTGGAAAAAAAAATGCCTCATTATACATCAGAGACTAAAAGAAAATACTTGAAACTGTTGCAAAAGTATGGCACCATTGAAACAGTGAAGTCTCAGATGTCCAATGTAGAGAAGTTGGCACTCAAGATCCTGGGGGAAATTCTTCTGTCTGGCATCCCTTGGTCTACATGTATGAAGCAGCCCTCTTTTGGTAAATGTTTTTAAGAAAATTATATATTTAAACATATACCTTAAATACTTGTGAACAGCCTTGGGATCACCTTAAATCCATTGGATCTGGAACATATTTTATGAAAAAAAAATAATAATTTTTTTTCCCCTTTTCAGAGTTCTTTGGAGCAGGAAGGAGGAGGCCTTCTGCTACAGTGGTCAGGGAGGCTTCTACTGTCTCTGACAGCACAGAGGACACAGGGGTGACTGATACAGTCTCTGTGTCTTCTGACAGTGAAGCATCCCAGTCACTGTTGGTTAGAATCCAAGAGGGAGGAGCAGGAGATACACACCTCCAGTCTCAGCTTGCTCTGCACCACTGCCTTCCTAAAGTGAATACAGTTTGGAGGCAGGTGTACAGCAAGATGGGATGGAGTGACCCGACCGCAGTTGTTGAAAAGGTGCAAGTGCAATAGCGAATGCACTCCCTAACAGATAAAGACAGTTGTAAATTATTACAATCTGTGCTTCCTCCATCAGTTTTGATTCTGTTGGAATTTGTGCATGGTCACAGAAGTCTGTTGTTTTTCCCAATCACGAGACTAGGTTAAAATTAATGTGCGAAGCTTTTAATTATTGCGTGGTTGCACACATGACCAAAGTCCTTGAATTTGTGCCGAAAGAGGGGCAGCATCCAACCGACTTTCTAAGAACATTTGTTGGTGTCTACAATCGGAACAGAGTTGGAGGGGCCAGAGCAGAGCTGACTGGTGATGACCCGATTTTCTGGAGTTTGGTCATCAATAAATACAAAGATCACGTGTCCCCTACTTGCCAACATTTATTATCACAGTTTATTAGACCCATTTACAGCCGACGTAATCATAAAGATACATGCGCATCTTGGCAACGGAAGCAGCGGTCTCCCCAAGTCAGTCAGACGAGTTATGAATCTGCAAACATTGAATTAGATATTTTACCAGCACTGAAATGTCTAGATGTTGCGTGTATGGCTGTCAGAATCGAAATTCCATTGGTGGACTCAAGTTTTACAGGATTCTGAGAGGATCACATCCCTATCAGAGCAATCTGCAGCGTCTATGGTTTTAAGCTATCAAACGCGTTGACTGGATTGAGGACACGAACAAAAATGCTTGTGTTTGCAGTGCCCATTTTATATGAGGTATGTTATCTATTTTATCACTGATTTCACTGGAAAGGCTCGGTTATATGAACAATTGTTTGTAAGATATAGACCACTAATTGAATGCAGCTAAAGTTTGATAATTAGCATTAGTTTGTCTCACGGTTACAGACATTAAGTGAAATATGTGAGAATATTGGTAAACCGAAGCAGATTTCATGTTTGCATTACAACTATGTCGTCAAACTCGCTAGCTTGCAAGCCAGCAATACAAAATAATTCTTACCCTGCCATGCTGGTACAATTAGATGTCAGGACGTAGTTTACTGTTTTTTTGATTATAACCCATGCGTCATACACGGCGGTTTTATGCCCTTGTCTTTGACTAGGAAGGACCTCTGATTTCGAGACACAAAACTCCAAGTCTATGTCGTGGTATTTAACATTCTGCTTATGTCCACAGATAACGTAGCCATAAGCATCCAGTGACTTGAATGCTTGTAGTTTCTCCCTAGTGTACATGGCACGCTAGGTTTCTTGATCAAATAGGTATATATATCAGGCCACGGAATATGGAGCCACTAACTAACATCATCTACCCACTCAATGATACCATACGGATCTGGAAGTTGGTTGCCATTTGTCAAAGTCAATTTGTTTAGATAGCATTCGCGATCTTTGATGGCTAGTGCCCTCGCATAGGTTGACAAGCTGTTGTGGTCCGCCATACTTCCGTTGCCGAGCTGCGCGCGCAACCTGTCTTCGTCATCGTTGTTTGCAAACTCGAAAAGGGTCTAGAGGGAATTGGGTGCACAGCCAATCAGACAGCACATAGGGAGAGATATCCAAGACTGTTTAATGGCATGGAATGAGTCTCAAATCAGTGAGTCCTACAACAAGTCGAAGAAAAAGATTGCTGTGTTGTCATCTAATAGGGACCAGGTCAGTTGTTTTAACTGTGGGAAGCTAGGCCACATTCAGAAGGAGTGTAGGGTCCCCGTGTGTGTGCCGATTGCCAGCGTGTTGGCCATTCCAAGCGACAGTGCTGGTCAAAGGGAGGAGGGGAAGGAAGGAAAAGGACCAAAACAGTTGGGTGTACGGCAGCCTCAGACAGAGCAGTCTCAGACTGAGGGCTCTCCCACATTTACAGATCTACTGTCTGCTGTACAGCAGCCTCAGACAGAACAGTCTCAGACTGAGGGCTCTCCCACATTTACAGATCTACTGTCTGCAGTACAGCAGCCTCAGACAGAGCAGTCTCAGACTGAGGGCTCTCCCACATTTACAGATCTACTGTCTGCAGTACAGCAGCCTCAGACAGAACAGTCTCAGACTGAGGGCTCTCCCCCATTTACAGATCTACTGTCTGCAGTACAGCAGCCTCAGACAGAACAGTCTCAGACTGTGAGCTCTCCCACATTTACAGATCTACTGTCTGCTGTCAAGGTTATGGGGAACCTACTACTGTCTTGTGGGAACAGGTGTTCTCACAGTAAGGATTTCCAGAATGACTAGAAAGTGATGAAAGTGCATTTTTCATTTCCAGAATTCTGCACCACTTTGGTCCTATCTGAGGGCAATAACTTCCAGTGCCATATTCGCAATCGTTCACAATCAATTTCTAAGGTATTTGAGAACTCTTGGGCAAACTGGGGGAAACAAATTTAAAATTGGCGATACAAGTAGCAGGGCAGACCACAAAAGTATTTGTGGTATCATGGGGATCAGTATAAAATGTACAATAAATATGAATTGCAGGGGTGGATCCAGGAATTGGTGAAAGGGGGGACGCAGCAAGGAGGGTCTGGGGACCCTCCCCCAGAAAAATTTTAAAAATGAATGTGCTGAAAACACATTTTTCTGGTATCTTGGGAGAAAAATCTGGCATATCTGTTCAATGATTTTCCCCCCAAGGTTCCAAAAATTAAGCTAAAAAAACTTTCAAAGCGCCGTTATAACGCAGTTTTACATTAACTGACAACTTTAACCTTTACCTAAGACTTTCACTTTTCTGGCAAAGTTCATGACCTTAACCCTTTCACTGCTGTTGGTGACTTGGTCAAAATTTCAAAGAGGAGAAAATCTTTCGAAGTTGTCCAAACCCTACAGTGTTGGTATTCATTGGAAAGTGCTTGATGAGAGCTTTCCAGTGAATACCAATGCGCTATGGTTCGAGCAATTTTCAAAGGCTTTGATGTTTCAGAAATGTTGACAAAATCACCACTTGCAGTGAAAGGGTTTGACCATATTTCCCACAAAACATTAATATTATTAGTTTTTGAGTTGATATAACTCCAAATAGCCTCCACCAAAATAATTATAGTGTTACTGTATATCTAACATGCAAACCCAGTGGCTAAATACATCTGTGATTTTAGGAGATGTTAGTAGATCACCAAATCCCCCCTCCCTCCCAAGTCCCTAAACCAGGCTTAGTATAAGATACCACACTCAACAGCTTGTAAAAAGTTTTTACAATGCTGTGATTGCCTTTTTTCAAAATGGTTCTAAAAGATGAGGCTTTAATGCTTCCAAAACACTCCCGAGTCTTGTGAGAGTAGCAAGTGTTGTCACACACATAATCCGAGTCATCATTAAGTTGAATTTATGCACATGTGAGTGAATTTACTAATCTGGAAGCAGTGGTTGGGTGGGTAATGTCCAAAAACAAACTATCTTATTTATCTTAAAGATCCTATTTATCCTCAAGATGTGCTGATAAAAAATGTAATACAATGATACTGTCCTATATTAAAACATAACATTGTCAACATATAAACTATTTTTTTACGGAAATATTATTATTATAATTATATTTACATGAATGCATGTGAAAAAGAAATGTGACTTTAGGGCCATTTAGAATTTTTCAATAAGACCATTGAACTATTTGGATTGACTCATACATAACCTTTTTAAAATAATGTCACATATCTTCCGTACAGACTCTCAAGGGCATAGAATTGCGGTGGCCCTGAAGGGCAATCGTAATAAATATTTCAAAAGCGCAAAATATATTTCACAAAACAAATACATTTCACAAAACTCAAAATAATTTCACAAAACACAAATACATTTCACAAAAGACAAATACATTTCACAGAACAAAAATAAAAATTTCACAGAACACAAATACATTTCACAGAACAAAAATAAAAATTTCACAGAACAAATACATTTCACAAAACACAAATACATTTCACATAACAAAAATAAATTTCACAAAACACAAATAAATTTAACAGAACAAAAATAAATTTCAGAGAACACAAATACATTTCACAAAACACAAATACATTTCACGAAACCGGAAAGGGTAGGGCCATGGTACTTGTTTGTGATTGGCTAAACCCAAGTCTGTCCAGCATCAGTCATTTATCATTTCCTGTTTACACTGGATACTGCAGAGCCAGCGTGAAATTTCAAGTGTTTACCAGGAAGGAAGAGGAGATTGAGTTGATAGCGCAATACTTCAATACTTCTAAACCTCTGGGAAATTCATAATATGTTTATATGTTCAATATCCTGTTAAGAAATCACTTATATACTTTTCACCCAATTAAACTAGATAAAAGTGCATCTTAAGTTTTTTCATGACAACTGCATCATATTAGTACATATCCATATCATGTTTGGTCTTGTTATTCTCAGGGGAATCCAAGGAGTTGAATGGAGTATGTTTCATTCCCATTGAAATTATGGTTCATTCCCTTTTGGAAACTCCTGAAAATTGGTCAGAATCCACTCGGGTGATCACTCTGTTCTCCTCTCTCAGCTAGATTGTTTTTTTACATCCTCCAAATGGTGGAAACCCAAAAACCAGATTCGACCCCCCTTCCAGGGTGTTTATGGCCATGCCGCCTGGATCAAAGATGTGGTTTGGCTTAAAGGAAAGAGAAACTATCCATTCGGGGAGAATCGTATCCGATCTCTCCCCGCGCATGTGAGTGCGTGTGTAGTACTCAATCTATATCGTCAAAAAGAATTGTATCCGGTCTCTCCGCGCGCACGTTAGTGCGTGTGTAGCTTTTCCTCCAGGTATGACTTTATTCTCTCTATCTAAATTGTGTGTAACTTGTAATTGGCTTAACATTGATTTGTTTGATTTAAGCTTTAGCCTACCTGGTGAATAAATTATTGTTATTCTTGTTAAGCTTGCGTGGTCTCCGTGACTCTTTACACTAGTACATTCTTTCTAACCCTGTTGCGGCGGATAACTAGGGGGTTAATCCCAACCGAGGAATAACTGGCCAGCAGCCTGGTATGGGAATTGGTTTTATTAAGTTGGAGAGACAATCATGACCTACTTAAATAAAGGGTTTATGTATTGCTGGTTCTAGGATTTCAGCTTTAAGGAAACCCATGGACAAAAAGTCGGTTATCTGTTAAAATTCCCTGAAGGAACCCATGGGCGTGCATAAATCTGGGTTCACTGTATTCACGCCAGAAGATGCTGTTGCAGTGATGGCTGACTTCCAACCTCTAATCCAACCAACAAACCTGGGATCCGGACATGGTGTTAAACCCGGGAACATTAATGGAGTAACGGCGGTTGTCTTTTAAGAGTTCGAGGTATAATCGACCCGAGATTCATGCATGTGTCCCTAAACTATAAATTCTAATTCTAATTTGGAGTCAGATATTTAATGAGGGTATAACTAAATTTGGTATTCTAAATGTATAAAGGAGTCAGATTAATTGTAACCGCTGTGCTTTTGTGCCCCGTTCCTCGAACGGAGAAAATAGAAATAGAAAATAAAAAATCCATTTTTATTGCGATTCACACCAGCCAGGAGGTCGCGCAAGTTATCGCCAGCCAAAAGAACACATGGAGCTTTCGGCCCCTGCAATTTCCGTCGTTGGTATTGTTTTGTGGGTCTTACAGCATGCTGGCTGGAAACATGGATGATACCCTGCACATTCTTTGGCTATTGGGTCTTACAGCATGCTGGCCATCGGATGAAATGGCTATTTAATCAAATGTGTGTATAGGTGTCCAGGCTTAGAGTAACAAACCTCTCAAAGAGAGTGATTTTGCAGGCAATGCTCAAAACAAAAACAAAGGTGAGCTCGGCCCAGGCGGAGGCCACAGTTCTGAGGCAATATGGATAGTCTGCTGAAAACGACACATTTTGAAACTGTTTCCCCAGGAATCTAATTCAGTGTTTCTGGTGACGTAATCAGGAAAAAGCAGTTGGAGTAGCCACTGATAGCAAAGAAAGCTGAGGGATGGCTCAGAAATAACCTCCTGATATTTTTTGTTGTTTAGTCTGTTTTTGACCACTTATACTCTCCCTACATTTTGGTGTAAAATTTTCTTTTTCCTTATTCTTATTGGTACACCAGTTTAATAATAATAAAAAAAGTAGGGAATGTTGGAAAACATGGGAGGCAGAAGCAGAGAGGCCCTGTAAAGTGTTACACCTTGTGGAGGGTCAATACACAACCTCGTCTGGTCCCTCTGCTTTTCGGGTATACTTCTTTGATCATTTCCTTTGTGTGATTACTTTATCACCCCTCAGCCCACACCCCAATTTCCCCTCACCTTGTTTGTCTCTCCCCCCACCTCCTATCATTCGAGGCAAATTACCATTTGTTCCTTTGCACCCTTTGAACTTTCAGATATAAGTGTTCACATTTTCCCTCAGTTGTTGGATCTTGTTCATCTGTACTTGGGGAACAGACCCACTAGTTCCTCTACTCTATTAAACTATCCACTTTGCAACTAAGATGTGCCTGCATTTATTTTTCTACTTACAGAAGTACGGAGAAATACAGTGAACTCTTTAAAAAACCCCACAATCATGTTATTACCAGTGTGTTTAAAGAAAAAAAAATCTATATATGTATATATATATATATATATATATATATATATATACAGTTTCAATCAAAATTATTCAACCCACATTGCAAATTGGGCTTAATAGCAAAATTTACAAACTTTCAGCTGGTTGTGATAAACAGATTAAACAAGAACATTTTAAATAGCTCAACGCAACAAATATTACAAGTGGTTTCTCCAAATTTAACGCAAAATACCACTTTTAATGACTACTGCAGGCTCCAAATTATTCAACCCCTTCATGACAAGCATCTTTAATACTTAGTAGAGCACCCTTTTGCTGCTATGACCTGCTGGAGATGTGATGCATAGGCAGATGTCAGCTTTTGGCAGCATTGCCACGGAATCTTAGACCAGTCCTCATGGACAATGGCCTCCAGTTCACTAATATTCAAGGGTTTGCATGCTGCAACTGTGTTCTTCAAATCGTATCAGAGATATTTTTTTTGGGGTTTCAGTGAGGCGACTGTGATGGGAACTCTAGAATCTTCCCAGACTTATTCTGAAACCAAGCCTTGGTGGATGTTGAGGTATGCTTAGGATCATTGTCCTTTTGGAAGGTGGATATCCTGGTAATTGACTGAATCCATCTTGCCCTCCACACTTTGCAGATTTCCAGTGCCAGAGGAAGCTAGGCAGCCGCAGAGCATCAAAAAGCCCCCACAATTCTTCACTGTAGGCAGGGTGTTCTTTTCAGTATATGCTTCTTTTTTCCTTCTGCAGACATACCACTGATTCATAAGCCCGAAATATTCCAGTTTTGTTTAATCACTCCACAGAACAATATCCCCAAACTTTTGAGGCTTATTAATTTGGTTTTGAGCATATTGGAGCTTGTGCTTTTGGATCAGTTGTGGTGTATGTCTTGGAGACCTTCAATGTTTAGTATGTGCCCAACTGTGCAAACTGAGACCTCAGTGCCTCCTGCCTCCAAGTCTTGCTGCAGGTCTCCTGCAGTCACTCGAGGGTTGTTGACCACCTGTCTCCTCAGGAATCTGGTGACAGCCATTGAGAACTTCCTCTTTCTGCCACATCCTGGTACTGTAGCCACTCTTCCTTTAACTCTGAACTTGTGAACTATGCATCCAACTGTATCTCTATGGACAGTAGTTATAGTTAAAGTGTTTTCAATCACTAGTAAAACATGTTTCAATTTGGGAATGACTTGATATAGATTCATATATATATTATCTTGAAGTAAATATTTTCTCGTTCCTGAGTACACAAGTTCAAGTTGTTTGTGTGATCTTGTTGGCTTTTGTGCCTGAAAAATTCCAAAATGGTGATATATTATAAATTGTTCTTTTAGGGCTCAGAATGCACCAGAATGCACCATTTAAACCCAAGAAAAAAAAAAATTTCCAGGGGGGGGTCATTTCCCCGGATCCCCCTGCTCCACGGCCGTGATGTCAATACTTCCTTATTTTTATATCCTCCCATATAGAATTTCCTTATTTTTAAAAAAATCTCTGAGTCCCCCTGTACTCAGTTGAGATGTTGTTGAGGAGGTGGACCACTGCATGCACACATCTACACACAGTACTCTTTGAGACACCATGTGCGTCCCTAACATCTCTACACACTGAGCCAGTCGCAAGGAACCTCAGTGCTATGGCAACCTGTAGAACATTTAAAAAAATAATATTGAGTATTTCTTCATATTTTGAGGAATATATAGCGTATAAAAATACATTTCACAAGTTTTCAAATATTTCACCAATTAAGTTCGTCAAAATCTTACCCTCAGTACATAGGTGATTCCCATATATGTAAACATTTGTCAATATTAGATAACTCTCGAGTCCTCTTCTTTCTTCTCCTAAATATACGATTTTCATAGGCATACGAAACTCTGTGAAACGCTTTATGAGTCTATTTTTACGAGTT
Organism: Gymnothorax javanicus; assembly: GCA_029692085.1. Taxonomy (NCBI): domain Eukaryota; kingdom Metazoa; phylum Chordata; class Actinopteri; order Anguilliformes; family Muraenidae; genus Gymnothorax; species Gymnothorax javanicus. The sequence goes on from CM056200.1 coordinate 42,338,301, forward strand.
CGTAAGTAGTCTCTGATCACTGTGAAACACTCTTAGGTACGAACTTCGTAACTACCTAAATATAGTACATAATCGTTCATATCTGACCACTTACGATCTCTGTGAAACGCCACCCATACCAGTAAGAAAGTGCATATAAACTTTAGCTAAGCAGTGTCTATTTTCAATCATGATCAAAGAATCCAAAAACTGCTCGTATTCAAGATTTTTTTTTTGAAGAAAAACAGGCTGTGCTGCAATGTGGAGAATACGAATTTCACTTCACTTGTAGAAGTAGCATTTTCATAAAATTCTTTTCCGGAGGTTTCCATCAGCCTGTGGGAGGCCTGTAGACATGCAATTAACTCCAGAAGAATAAAATTTTACAGCTAATTAATCTATTTAATTATTAATTGTATTGCTGGGTAGATGACAGGTGTAATTATTTATAATACATAATGTTATGTGCACAAGAATGAAAGCTAGATTCCTCATATTATCATATTCATTGGCTCAGAATGTCTCTCTATGAGAGAATTTGTAATGGTGAAAAATTTGTGGAAATCCATTGAACAAAGTTACAATATACAGGGCGGCCAAAAAAAACCCAACCAAAACAGTGCAGAAACTAATTCACTTTAGTGAGATGGAGAAGTCCTACCAAATTTATTTCTAATCAACGTGCAACTTAAATTGCACTGATACCAAAATGCATTTTTGATGAATGATATCAGCAATATATATTTCAGTGATTTTGTATTTTATCCTAATTATGAAACCTATAGAATGTGTTCAATTTATTTTCCAGGTTTACGAAGTGGGCATTTTCAAGAGAATCTCCGTGAAAACCGAAATGACTTTCAATATATTCATATTATATTTTTTCTTTCTTTTGTGAAAGTGACACAGAATTAAGCTCTGCAAATAACCAGTTTGGGAATAAAACAGAATATTATCAAATCTTACAAGCCGGGGGTGTAATTAATCAAAACCAGTCATTTATCTGTTGACAAAACTAAGCAGTTATGTAACAGAGGTTCCTGGTCTGCTGAAGTGCAGAAATTGGTTGTAGTGTCTGTAGGCCCCCCGTGACTGTACGCACTGTCTGGTGTTCGTCAAAAAGGTTCACAACATTGGATGTACAGATCAAGATACTGTTGAACTTGAATAACTTGAAAATGTTTGCGGACATAGACAATCTGAGATATGAGATTACATAACTGTAATGTCCGTAGGAACCCTGTAGTGTCCGTAGCATTAATTAATTAGTTCAGCATTAATTCACTTTTTACTTATGGACTTGTGCTAGTACACAGCTTGTGTTCTAGTTGTATTGAGTCCACTGAAGAAATATCTAACATTACGCTGTTCGTCAGATACAAGCAATTTTGAAAATGATCAGTTGTAAAATGTGCTTTATTACCACAATTTCAATCAGTGGGTTTGTTTCTACATGCAAACAGTGATTATGTGCATAATTATATTAGTTACAAATATACAGTGTGTCTCGAAAAAAGGAAACTGGGAATAAAATGAGAAGTATTCCGTTGAAACTTAGTATCTATAAATCTAATTAGCACTATTTATTACACAACTGTGTACTTTTTCACATCATACAAAGAAAACTAAATTAGGCAGGCATCATTGTCAGAACTCGTTTTGTTGTCAGCTGCATGATTTGTGCGCATCTGTCATGCAGCTCGTAGGGTTTACATTTAAAGCAGTACACATTATGTCACCAAAAGCACTTATAGCTCTGACCATGAAAAGGTGAAACTGATCATCCAGGTTCATCCATGTTTAGGCCTGTTATCACTTTATGCAATCTGGTGCAAAGTGGTTGCTGACTTACGCCAAAAGTGTCATTGTTGCTCAGTTGACTGCGGCACTACCTGCACTTAACTGACATCAGTAGATAAAAGACATAGTTATGTAACACCGAATGCTATTTTTCATAAAAGAATGTTAAGCAATTGTGATAGAATTAACCATTTATTCTTGGTTTCCTTTTTTGGGACACAGTGAAAATATATATACGCACACACACCATGTTAGATAAATTGATATGATAACTTGATTACTTTTCTGGGTGATTGTGCGAGATGTCGGTGTCAGTAGTGTCCGTAGGTCCCCTAATCCAGATATGATTATAACCTTTGTCCTTCATTAATACATCATGATATGAAACCAAAATGTTCATGAGCCATAAGTACCTACATGAGCATAATAGTACATAAGCAGAGGACAAGGTAGACAACAAAAAAATTGTCAAGTTTGGTGTTACAGTTAAAACACTGATTTATGTGCAGATCTGAAGCACCTGACGAACGCTTTTGTGTTATGTGCCATCTAGCAATTTTTAACTTAATGTTTGTCGAATGATTGTGTTTTTTTTTTTTTGTTTTTTTTTACTGTACATGGTATTATGACCAATATCTCACCTTATTCAATCATCAAAAAAACCATGACTGAATGAGGGGAAAACAAATATGGACTAATAATCCCAAGATGTGTGAGTATAATATGAAAGTACTTTGTTCAAAATATCAGGCACTGGAATTTTCAGCTTTTGTGCAACATCATTTGTGCACCCAATTGTGTTTTAGCCGAGTGCCACTTATGGTTAGTCATTCAGAGACCTGAACAGCAAGATGGGGAAAACAGCTACATGTCTCTTATCAAAATACCACACACAGGTTTAACCAACCAATTCATATAATTAATGGCCAATAGATGGGGACTGATATTTACATAATTTAAACAGACATTGTGTGCCTGACTGGAGAGGTGGAGTACTAACAATGAAAAGGTTGAATTTGGGCTGTGAAACATGCAAAATTTACATCACTGTACTGCATCCCTATTTGAAGCATCCTCTCAGCTTTTAACTGCTGATATAGGGGAAAGAAAAATATTGACAATCCCCTGGAAAATGCCATTAAATATGAAGATTCATCACCTAACTACAAAAGCATCTTCAGTAAACAGGTCATTGTCATCCCATTGAAATAAACACTATTAGCAGTATGAATGTATTTAACAGAAGACCAACCAGCAGTACTTTGCTTGATTATCTCTCAAAAGCATGATTAATGTACTCAACAAAAGGGGTAAAATTGCTAGAGCCCAAACTGATTGTGTGTCTTTCTCAGAAAACTCTATTTGATTAGACAAGGGAACATCAACAATTATGGCAACGTGTAAAAACGTTTGTTGGATGGTTGCTGAAAACCAGTAAATTACAACTCAAGTAATCACCAAAAAACTGAACCAGTTTCAACAAAAACAGGGCACCATGAACTAAACAATGTCGGCCTTGTTTCTGACTATCCCCGGTGCTTCCCCTTGTTCCCCAAAGCTGTAACTAACATCAGCTGCACTCAAAACAAAGTACAGCATCCTTCTGCACTCAGAGACTGAGGTTAGTCTATGATCAGCAAAGGACACTTTTCCTCCTGGCTCACTTTGGACACGTTAGAGAGACATTACTCAAGTACTATACATTTAATTTCAATTCTTTTTGTCTTTTCAAAGTCGGTTCTGTTTGTGTATTGGTGACATTTCCTGTTTCATTTTGAATGCGTTTTATCATTTTGCAGAATAAAATAATTTAATTGTGGTATTTGCCCACTGATTGTCAGAAATAAGCGCAGGAATAGCCAAACATTCATTTTGTGTTTTCATATGTGGTGAGCATCTAGAAAAGTATATTTTCGCTGTAGGCTTTTCTTCAAGCAAAACTAGATCCCATGCTGGCATAATAAAATTTAAAGGATATAGTAAAACTGACTTGGAAGTCAGTAGATAATTATCCTCAACGCATTACATCAAAAATGGTTTCTTTAATTTGAGTGGATAGATGATGAGTATTCATTTTCAGAACATCAAAATTTTGATTGTTGAATTTATGTAATATGCAAGCATGGTGAAATAGGCATTTGGGAGATTCTAATAACTTACACTTTTTTCAATGCCGAGGGTTACAATGAAGTTAGTTGTCATCTCTTTCCTAATTACAGTCATATCAAAGCTAAAATATTTGCTTATCGCTCACCATTCTTGTTTTGTTTCATGAAGTCATTTTCAGTTCCTAACTTAGAAAGTAAATGCCGTTTAACAGACAATCACAAGCATACATCTCATGTGCTTACATTATGTGGCTCAGTGGAAGGGCTTCGGCAGCAGATGCAGGGCAAATTATTAAGACGTGGCAGCTGGTCCATCTTGGAGATGTAGATTAGGGGCTCAATGCTGGCACTGATGTCCATGAGGACGAAGGCAATAGGTCCAACCTTGCAGTATTCCGGGAAATAAATGTAAATGTGATAAAAGCTGTCAGTGAAAACAACTACAGGAAGGTGATTGAACACTATGATGGCCAGAGTGATTTGCATTGTTCTGAGGGCTTTCTTTTTCATGGGGTGCATCTTCTCCTTGCCAAAGACCGACTTCCTCAGACTCCACATGATGGAAATGTTGCAGAAAACCATAATGGCAAAGACAGCCAGGATCGGCCCGGTAATAATTTTTCGTGTGACCTGTAACCCCAATGTCGGGCAGATTGCATAGGCTAACATGAGCCCCCAAACAAACATGGAAATAGCCACCCTGATCTTGTTATCCTTGATGTTGGTGAACACAATGGGATGGACCACGGCCACGTAACGGTCCAGACAAATGCAAGTGAGGAAGAGTGAGGTGGTGTCTTTGATCCCGTAGGGAAAGTCCACAAAATACAATATAGATGTGATTTCCAACCTTGGGCACCAACGAAACCGATGGGGCTCATCACGCAGTAGCAGGCATCGGCGATGGCCAGGTTGAAGATGAAGGTATCTGAGGTGGAAGAGTCACTCTTCTTTCTGGCCACCAGCCACATCACCATGATGTTGGCAGGGGAGCCCACTACAATGTTGATGATCCTGAAAATAAACTGAAACAAATCCTCACCAAGTGTTGATATGTATTTTGGATTAGCGTTCAAGAGCTGGAGACTGGATGCTGAAGAGGAGTGGTTGAACGGTTGGCTAGAATTGATGACAGAGCTGTTCATTTCGGCTTAATTGGCCCAGCAGGTTTGAGGGTTGATGTTCCGAAGAAAGGAGAGTGAATGTAAGTTACATGGTCTAACCCAACTGAACAGAGCAATGCTCCTCACTTCCTAAATGAACTGTCAGGTTAAATTATGTGTTTTATTTGTCTAATTTATTTATGCTGGATCCAGCATTATTTTACATTATTCTGTTCTCCAAAGTATTCCTCATCATAACACATGTACTGCATAATAGAAATGGTAACACTTATGCTAGCCTATTTTGAGCAAATCAGGCTCTCTTTTTAAAGAAAATATTCATGTCAAGGGACCCTAGCGCAATTTTGTTGTCTTGTGGCACTGAAGGATAATTTTGTTTTCTGGCAAGACTACTTCCATCCTGGGAAAACTTCTGAGACACCAGTCTTTACTCTTTGAAACTGCACTGGAGCTCTCTAGATTGGAGACAGTGTTCCCAGAAGACAAGGTCTGCCCTTTGGGTCTATTTTTTAATTTCTGCAAAAGTCTTTCAGTCAAGCACATTAGAAATGAGAGTCGTTCATCAGATTGAAAGAAAGAATAAGTAACTCACCTGAGAAACTGCAATGGCTCAACATACACTCCTGAAGGTCAGACAGCCCAGTAGGCGACTGTACATAACCAGTGCAGACAATAGCCAATCACAAATCTATTGCGGGAGCAGTAGCACTTGGAGTGACTGCACAATACCCCGTGATCACAGGATTATATTTGGGGATGGATGGGTGCGGAAAAGGACTTGTACAAAGGGGGGTTGGTTTAGGAGAGTGGGTTTGTGTTCTGACAAATGAACATGCAGTAAAACAGCAGGAGGAGGGGCTAAAAGGAGGGAACAGACAAGTCCCCCCTTTCCCTGTTCTCACAATATATTGTTTTTCAGTGATGCAATCCAAGAAGTGCATCTCAGACAAACAAGTGACACAATGCAGTCAGTCTACAGGAGCACAAGTGAGACTGTGTAACCTGGTGTAGGGTCTTACTCATGAAACCACACGGTTCATCAAAGCAGCCTCACACAATTCTCTTTCATCTCCACAAAGAAAAGAAACAGAACAATCAGATACTATAAATCCATTTCTGCAGAAAATACATGCTGCATTTATGATGGTTTGACTTTCATATAAATATTTGGCAGTAAGGAAGTTGCAGTTTACATCAGAAGTCTGCGTGGAGCGCTGGAGCGCTGCGGAGGCTGAGGTGGCTGCATCTGCGGGCGGCTGTAGCAGAAAGTTTGCAGCTGCGGGGTCTTTTATGATTTTGCTTGTGGCTGCGGTGTGGCTGTGGCTGTCAGCTTTGAAGAGGCAGTGCAGCTGTGGATGCTCATGAATTCTCTGTGGTTTTTTGCAATTTTGCCATGATTTTCCTCCATTTTTCCATAGCTCTTTTTAACAATTTTTAGCAATTATTCCTGAATTTTTGTGGATTAAATCATATTTAGATTAATATTTAACATTTATATTGAATGTAATGTATGCTATGGTGCAACTACACATGATTTGCAATCTAGAATATTATTATTTAATTTGTATATTTGATACTGTGGAACCCTTGGTTTCTATAAATGCAAAGATACAAATTCCTCATTTTGCAAAATGTTTGATTTCTATAAACATTAAGTTCAAATATGGCACGCAAACGTTCACCTGATCATCTGCTTAGCATTTAGTAGACAAACTCCTTTAGCACATAACAAAAACACTATCACAAGCCCTACCCTAACCTAGCTTCCTATAATTGCTATTCACTTTTTATGAAAGCAACACTGAGTAACTTTTCAACCTTTATATAATATTTTCAGAACTTTTGTGACGGTACATCGATTACAACTGTAGAATCTGAAAATATAAGTGACAAATGGCCGATAAGCTCGGTCCAGGGCCAGGCCAAATGGCAATAGAACTGTAGACATTGCATATTTGATTTTACAAAAGATTGTTCCATTTCTAAACCAGTAAAATTCGTCTGTGCCTTTGGGTTAGGTTCTGAGCGGCACCTCTGTAAGATCTGCGAGCGCTGATGCGTGGGGGAGCCCAGCGACTGTATGCGACAAATGGCTGATAAGCTTAGTCCAGAGCCATGCCAGATAGCAATAAAACTTTTGTGGACTTCCAGGAGGTGACAATGGTCTAACCACAGGGGGGGGTTGTTGCAGGGCTCTGGCTGACACAATGCCCCTGTGTGAGTCATATTACTGACCTAAGTCTTACGTTAAAGTCCAGTTATATTAATCTGTTTCAAATAATCTAAACCTCTGAGAAGAGCATAATATGTTTATATGTTCAATATCCTGTTAAGGAATCACTTATATACTTATAACCCAATTAAACTATATATTAATTCATCTTAAGACTTTTTCATGACAACTGCATCATATTAGTACATATTCATATCATGTTTGGTCTTGTTATTCTCGGGGAATCTAAGGAGTTGAATGGGTATGTTTCATTCCCATTGAAATTATGGTTCGTTCTCTTTTGGAAACTCCTGAGAATTTGGTCAGAATACTCTCTCTGGTAATCACCCTATTCTCCTCTCTCTGCTGAAGTGTTTTATTACCCAAAAACCGGATTAGACCCCCCTTCAAGTGTTTATGGCCATGCCGCCTGGATCAAAGGCGTGATTTGGCTTAAAGCAAAGAGAAACAATCCATTCTGGGAAGATCGTATCTGATCTGTCCCCGGCTGCGTCAAAGTGCGTGAGTAGCCATTCCGTATGCCGTATGTAGCCAATCTATATAGTCAGGGAAGATCGTATCCGATCGGTCCCCGCGCACGATAGTGCGTGAGTAGCCTTTTTCAATGATGTAACATCGTATTTCGAACTTCAGCGCACGTTAGTGCGTATCCTTTTCCTCCAGGTATGACTTTATTCTCCTCTTCTAAATTATGCGTAACTTGTAATTGGCTTAACGTTGATTTGTTTGATTTAAGCTTTTGCCTACCTGGTGAATAAATTATTGTCATTCCTTTAAGCTTGCGTGGTCTCCTTGACTCCTAATCCTTTTGTTCTTTCTAGCCACGTTCGACCGGTACTTAGGGGCGAATCCTTGCATTCAGACTAGCTAGCTGATGTTTTAAAAGGTAGTGATGGGTTTTAAGTTGGATTGCAGATTACGGTCTACTTATATAAAGGGTTTATGTAGTATCGGTCCTGGGGATTTGGCCTTAAGGGCACCCTTGGGCTTATAAGCCGGTGCCTGGTCGATCTCCTTAAGGGGCCCTGTGGTGCACATAAATCTGGGTTCATGGTATGTTTATGCCAAAGTTGCTGCTATCATGGTAATTTCTTCCATCCTCTAGAACTCTCACCGAACTAAGATCCGCAACCGCGCTATTACCGGGGCGTCGGTTGAGTAACTGGTTTTTCACGGAAGAGTCTGGCGGCTTAGTTGCTCGAGATTCACGCATGTGTCCCTAAACTATAAATTCTAATTCTAATTTGGAGTCAGATATTTAACGAGGTATAACTGAATTTGGTATTCTAAATTTATTATGGAGTCAGATTAATTGTAACCGTTGTGCTTTTGTGCCCCGTTGTTCGAACGGAGAAAATGTATCCATTTTATTGTGATTCGCACCAGCCAGGACGACAAGCATGTTAATACCAGCCAACAGAACACGTTGAACCTTTGCCCTACAATTTCCGTCGTTGGTTATTGTTTTGTGGGTTTTACAGCTGGTGACTGCCCTCCGTGATGGCTTTCGTGTATTATACCGTAATATGTCGGTTTGGGAATCTTTGCATTTTGCGGCGTGACGGCTTGCGTACCATACGGGCGATGCCTATAATCGGGAGCGCGTGATTCTGTTTTTTCCGGCGCCTTCGAGATGTCCGCATTGTGCTGGCTGAAGTGTGAATCTCCACATCCAATGTGATCCTGGTTTCTTCGCGATCTGGCGGCTCCATCAGTCGTCATCCACATGTGGTAAGTAACGCGGTGCTTTCTATTTTGTAGAAAAGTTAGAATTCACTGCATAGAAACCGCTGCTAAGGGATCGACATATCCCCAAATAGGCCTGGGACCGTAGAAACCAGGCACAAGTTTTAATTCTATCTTTTTCGGGATCAGAGAATGGAGTGCAAGTTGTAGGAATGTTTGCATGAGCCTACTTTGTTTTTCTGTTATCTCTTCAGACTGCGCTGTTTTCAGATTAATCCGGATCATTTGATATTTTCATGCTTTTGTGTAGAAGGTTTAATGGCAAGTTGGAGGTGATTGGGTTTCTGTGTGCAGTCGGGGGTTTTGGCAGTTTTAAGTGGATGCGAATATCTGTTGTTGTTGCTTGGCACATCGGGCTTGACTCTTCTTCGACCGTAGGTTGTTTGTGCTTTGGCACCTAGACTGGGCGGTTGGGACAGCGAGGATCCGGTGGTAATGCCATAGCAGGGATAAAGCTTGCCACTGAAAGTGTTGAATACTCTTGGCCTGTTCTTGAAGCCAGGAAAGATTGTGTTCGAAGGTTTGCGTATGTGTACCGAAAGTAATCCGCAATTGTGTGCATTTGATGGATTTGGTGCAAGGTCCTGCTGTAACTGTGCAGACAATCTTGCCCAAATACTGGAAGAAATGGGACACTGGTGAAATGCCAGTGTGATTTTGAAGGAGTCTTGTACGTAGGGGAGTGAGGAGATTAGCTTCGAAATATCATTGGACTTACGGATTTTATCGTTGTAACAATCGCACAGGGGTTGCAAGTATGTTGTTTAGTGCTCTGACCCGCATCATGGGTTCGGTTTGAGTTGACAAATATTTCCATCTTCTAGTCTTGTTAAACTTTGTGTAAAGGTAATAGCTTACGGTTTCACTGCCCAGTGTGTGCGCTCTTTTGATCAGCGCCCTGAGAGAGCTGCAATGTCGGCATTCGGAAAATTGTAATAATTTGGACTCAAACGTTTAAGTAGGGTGCATTCTGCACCAATGGGTTTTCGAAGTTGGACAAAGTCGGCAGAAGTTTTCGTGCGGCAGTCTTTTGAGGACACGGACAGTGACTAGACTAATTCTTGATTGGGTTTGTAATGTGGTTTTTCGCAAGCGGAATGTTCAGCAGTTTGGGTATGGGCTGAAGTTTGCTGTTACGGGCCCGTGGGCTTCTCGGACTGCAGGTTGTTTTTGCTTCAGGCGACTAGACTGTCGAATTGTGGGAGGATATGTGTCCTGGACATAGCAACGGGAAAGCTTATTGCTGAAAGTGTTGAATATTTTTGCATTGCACGTAAAATTGGGAAATTGCCCTTATAACCGCTCTAAAATCTGCTTGCATTTAAGCTTATCCAAGTACGCATTGAAGCTGCCATATTACTTTTGCACAAAGGATTAACAAGTTGAACGGCCCGCCATTTTTTGACTCGCTTTGTTGGGGAATATCCGTGGTTTCATCTGAGGCAGCCATTGGTTGAGTTAGCATGTGGGTAGGTGCTTCCTCCAGAGGGGGGAAGTCTTAGCCGACCCATTGGGTCACGTGACTATTCGCCGGGAGCTGGTTGGCTGATACAGCCCCGAGTCAATCCGGGTAATATGGTGACGTAGCCCGTTGTCGGTGAGCTGGTTGGCTGACCCGGCCCTCATCATAAATCTGAGTCAAATGGCGCTCTTCAAATCGGCCAATCACTGCCACGTTTAATGCTGGTTTCGGTCTTCCTTCCGAGGAGGAGAAGGAGAAGGCGGAACCAACACTAAGTCGCATGCTGTGACCACCATCTTGAGTGTGGCCATTCACTAACAACGTACTTGCCCTTTAACCGTTATGTTTTAAGCAAACAGTCCAGTATAATTACGTTTTTTGTGTGGATTTCACCAACCATCAAATACGTTTCTTGGAATTAATGTTTGGTTAACCATTGTTGTATACTGTCATTGCCACTAGTCATCAAGCAACATCTGAGCTCTAAATGTCTAGTGGGACATTGAGTCTCTTTTGTCTGCCCCAGCAGGGGGGTACTGTTTATGGCCTCATGGAAGTAGGTAATTAGATTTAGAATGCCTCGTGAGTTGCCTTTAGGGAGAAATATTCCTCCCCTACATTTATTTTTCCTGTAATTCATTTCTATTAAATTTGCATCCGTCCTAAAGTATTGGAGCCAGATGGGTTTGGTCACTTTTGGCAAAGATGAATGTCTTTCTACTCATACTTGCTGTGTTTCTCACAGCCTGCCATTCCTCTTCTTGTGCTCCCTCTCTCTGATCCTATTCACCCCTTTGTCAGTTAGGACTATGTTCCTCAAAACATGGATCACTTCAATCTATAAGCCTGTACTCTTTATAGAGTGCATGAATTAATCAGAGTTACTAGTACATCAGTAACTCAACGATGGTTGCCTGCATTCCTACTGGATTGCATGGTTCAGCCTATTTTTAATGTCTGTTTGTCATTGTCTTTTCAGTGTCTGAAGCTATGCAGACATTCACCCTGCATAGTTCATTCTCTTACAGTCTTCACACCTGAGAGCCTTGGTTTTACAGCAGATGTCTAAGGTGATGACATCCTCTCAGGGGGTGGAAGAAGTTGCGGGGCCATAAAACACCCGCTAGTGGGTAACAGGCCCCATCCGAGCCACTTTACAACCCTTAGTCACACGCGCGCGCGCACACATACATACACACACATACATACACCACTTGCGTTTCTCCATGTTTGTATGTGTTTATCCTGATCCGAAGGGAAAGCCATAAAGCATTGTTTCATTTAAAACTGATACTAACTTCGTCTGTTCTTTCTTTCTGAAAACAGGGGTGATGGAATCTTCAACAGTGCCATTCACTCGTCCTCAGTCGCTGTCCCCTTTGAGGTGTCATAAAGTTACCCAGACGGCGGGGACATGTGAATTGTGGGGTAATTGCATGCACTGCATTAACTCTTTCATCCATTGTTTTCCACAGGACAGGTTGCTGGCTCAGGAAAACCCAAATGCATCCTGAGTGTCTAATTTCAAAATGCTTCCAATTAACTTTCACTCTTTCTGATTCCTACAGGTTGAGTTATAACGGATTACCTTGGTCGTGTCTTGTCTTGTCTTGGTCTCCCTTGTTGTTGTCAATTTGGCAGGGTACTGTTTCTAAAATTTTTCTATACAGGCATCAAGGATTCGAGGACCTGACTTTTGCCATTTACACCTGAGTAACAGAAGCTTCATTTATATGTTTTTGGCTGATTTGGATTTAGGGATTTCATCATAAACATGGTAGCGGAGCGGGGGTGTGGCACGCCAGGGCACAATAATCCCTGTCCACCCTTCTGGCTCTTGGGAGCCATTTCTTCCACTATTCAACTTATTATGGACACACGTTCAAATTCCAACAATATGTGCACCAACGCGGGCGTGTCAGGACCTCAAACATCTCTACAGCTACCGGACTCATACAGGACAAAGGACATTTTCATATGGACAAACTGCGGTTGTGTTTGTGATTGTGACTTGTAGATTACATGTAAAGAGTGTGGGTTGATACAAAAATAGGTTGAGAGGAATCAATCAAAATTCTATTTTATAATGTGGCATTTAATGGACTGGAGCATAGAGGTTTCTTACACTGAAGGCCAAAGGTAGTGTGCCTTAAAAGTTCATGAAGTGAGGTAAAACTACATATGCATTGATCCAAATAAGTCCCATTTACCTTTAATATTTTTCAGAATTAAATTGGGAATTCCTACAAAAGTGCTTCTGACCAGCCTATTATGTGTATCAGCCCCACTCTCTCAGTTAATCTCCAAATCATATCATGTGACGTAAATTGCTGAATGTCTGGACCTATGAATTTCATGATTTCCAATATTTCACCATATCACTTCAGTATAGCTCATGTAAATGTTCTATTGTTTTTTTTTCATCTGTAACTGTTTATTTTTTGCACTTTAAATCAGCTGCTTAAATGATTTGATATTGTGACCGCCATTGGATTTTTTCCCTCTGGGGTTTTTTCCAATTGGTTGGTTACTTAGTTAGTGGCACATATAATCTTTTTGCTTTCCCTAGTCAAGTGTGGGGAAAGTTTTTGGTTTATGTGCTGGTTTGTTCTGCGATTTCTATTTTTACTGATGTTAGAAAAATTACTTTTCGAACCATCATTCCATTGGCTATAATAACATTCGTCCAATTGGTACACTAACTTCAGATAATAGACTCATAGAACAAACCTAGATGACATACTTTTAATTTTATTTTATTTTTTGTTTTTCCTTTTAATTTCTTCACGTTTCATGTTAATAAAACGGTTGTCTCTCTTTCTTTTAACTTCCCAAATCACACTTCTCTAAATTCTCAATTATATTGCAGTGAGAGGAAACAATCCCTTTTCCCTTTTATCGTGTTATGCAACTGTCATGAAAAACGCAACTACTCTTAAATCTGTAATTTCTCATCAATATTTCTTCTATAGCCTTAGCAAGCATTCCCTGGTACTCGCAACATCAGCCGTACAATCACCTAGGTAATCTTTTATGACCCCGTGTGTGGACCTCTATTGTACGGGGTCAGGGGGTGGATTTGTAGAATCTGAAAATATAAGTGACAAATGGCCGATAAGCTCGGTCCAGGGCCAGGCCAAATGGCAATAGAACTGTAGACATTGCATATTTGATTTTACAAAAGATTGTTCCATTTCTAAACCAGTAAAATTCGTCTGTGCCTTTGGGTTGGGTTCTGAGCGGCACCTCTGTAAGATCTGCGAGCGCTGATGCGTGGGGGAGCCCAGCGACTGTATGCGACAAATGGCTGATAAGCTTAGTCCAGAGCCATGCCAGATAGCAATAAAACTTTTGTGGACTTCCAGGAGGTGACAATGGTCTAACCACAGGGGGGGGGGTTGTTGCAGGGCTCTGGCTGACACAATGCCCCTGTGTGAGTCATATTACTGACCTAAGTCTTACGTTAAAGTCCAGTTATATTAATCTGTTTCAAATAATCTAAACCTCTGAGAAGAGCATAATATGTTTATATGTTCAATATCCTGTTAAGGAATCACTTATATACTTATAACCCAATTAAACTATATATTAATTCATCTTAAGACTTTTTCATGACAACTGCATCATATTAGTACATATTCATATCATGTTTGGTCTTGTTATTCTCGGGGGAATCTAAGGAGTTGAATGGAGTATGTTTCATTCCCATTGAAATTATGGTTCGTTCTCTTTTGGAAACTCCTGAGAATTTGGTCAGAATACTCTCTGGTAATCACCCTATTCTCCTCTCTCTGCTGAAGTGTTTTATTACCCAAAAACCGGATTCGACCCCCCTTCCAAGTGTTTATGGCCATGCCGCCTGGATCAAAAGGCGTGATTTGGCTTAAAGCAAAGAGAAACAATCCATTCTGGGAAGATCGTATCTGATCTGTCCCAGCGCCGCGTAAGTGCGTGAGTAGCCATTCCGTATGCCGTATGTAGCCAATCTATATAGTCAGGGAAGATCATTATCCGATCGGTCCCGCACATTAGTGCGTGAGTAGCCTTTTTCAATGATGTAACATCGTATTTGAACTTCCGCGCGCGTTAGTGCGTGTATCCTTTTCCTCCAGGTATGACTTTATTCTCCTCTTCTAAATTATGCGTAACTTGTAATTGGCTTAACGTTGATTTGTTTGATTTAAGCTTTTGCCTACCTGGTGAATAAATTATTGTCATTCCTTTAAGCTTGCGTGGTCTCCTTGACTCCTAATCCTTTTGTTCTTTCTAGCACGTTACGACCCGGTACTTAGGGGTGAATCCTTGCATTCAGACTAGCTAGCTGATGTTTTAAAAAGGTAGTGATGGGTTTTAAGTTGGATTGCAGATTACGGTCTACTTATATAAAGGGTTTATGTAGTATCGGTCCTGGGGATTTGGCCTTAAGGGCACCCTTGGGCTTATAAGCCGGTGCCTGGTCGATCTCCTTAAGGGGCCCTGTGGTGCACATAAATCTGGGTTCATGGTATGTTTATGCCAAAGTTGCTGCTATCATGGTAATTTCTTCCATCCTCTAGAACTCTCACCGAACTAAGATCCGGCAACCGCGCTATTACCCGGGGCGTCGGTTGAGTAACTGGTTTTCACGGAAGAGTCTGGCGGCTTAGTTGCTCGAGATTCACGCATGTGTCCCTAAACTATAAATTCTAATTCTAATTTGGAGTCAGATATTTAACGAGGGTATAACTGAATTTGGTATTCTAAATTTATTATGGAGTCAGATTAATTGTAACCGTTGTGCAGTTTTTTTGTGCCCCGTTGTTGACGGAGAAAATGTATCCATTTTATTGTGATTCGCACCAGCCAGGACGACCACAGCGTGTTAATACCAGCCAACAGAACACGTTGAACCTTTGCCCTACAATTTCCGTCGTTGGTTATTGTTTTGTGGGTTTTACACAACAAGTTGAATAACACCTCTGTCATGGCCTGAGGGCGTCTGCATCACTTTCACTGGCACTAAGCAGTTTCGAGGTGGATGGTAGGAACCCCTCCACACAAAACACTACAAATTCGCTCACTGCTTTACGGCATACGTCACTTCCCCCTTTCCTCAATCGTTAAAAAGACGGAAGTCAATGCGAACGCCAATGAGGGATAACCTCTATCATGGCAGAGGCAGCAAGAAAACCAAATAAATTAAAACATTTGTCTGAGGAGACTTAAAAACGAAAGAGAGAGAGAGAGAAACAGAATCAAAGCCCAGACAAGGATCAATATTAGCCAGGCTTTCACTTGCTGGCGTGAGCTCAAAGACGAGGAGGGATGTCCGACCGATGCTGCCTTGGCCCTGTTACTGCTGGACTAGTAAGCAACGTTTCACATTGTTTTCTCTTTATAACGTTACAGTACTTTTGAGTTTGTTATGTGGCTGGTCGTGTCACAGTGGAGCTGCGAACTATCAAGCTGATGGCTATTTATTGGTACTATGCAAATTTCCGATAGCTAACATTAGCATTATCATTGTGATTTGAGCATCGCAAGTGATGACTGCAAACCGCAAATATAAATGTTTGAGTAAAATATGCAGGATATCTCTGTGGAAAGTACTGAAGATGGAAGATCAGTCATACTGAATCATCGTGGGATTATCGTCTCAGTTTGCATGTACCTGACCAAGTAGTTTCTGATGATTGCTGGGTTATAGTTTCAGAGACAAACGGGATTCTTGTCGTGTTTTTTGTTGAGTACAGTGATTGCAAAAGAAGTCTATCAAATGCGTCGGCAGGTCAAACCGTTTTGCTTGCTCTAAATAATCAGTAAAACAAAACCTGTGCACATTGAGTTATGACTTTTCATCATCTTGCTTACACCTTACGCTGAGTGTTGCTAAAACTACAGGGATTATTGCTTGTTTAAATATTTCTTATTTTCAACATCGTCATATGATATTGTTTAGCCACAATCAGATACATTACCTCATCGCTATTCATCCCTCAAAAGCCGCTGGAAACAAACGTAGTTTGGACCCGTCTTCTGTTAATTTCCAAAACAACAGCAGGTGACCAGGAGATCAGGATGTTTACGATGCTACGTGCTGGTGCTCATGGGAAATTGGGTCTTCCTTCAGGCAAAACACTACCGCTTTGATCCACAGGCACCGCCAAACTCAACCAAAAATGAAAGTTTGTTAGTGTTGCTTTAAGTGTCAAATAAGTCACAAAAATTCGCAATCATTCTGTTTTAGGAAGATAGACAAACGCGAAACCTCTCACAGGCTAATTGCAGTGTTCATATTTAATTAGGGGACCAAGGGTGTGGCTTCATTTACAAACCCCAATTCCAATGAAGTTGGGATGTTGTGTAAAATGTGAATAAAACAGAACACAATGATTTGCAAATCCTTTTTGATCTATATTCAATTGAGTACTCTACAAAGACGATATTTAATGTTCAAACTGATAAGCGTTACATTTTTTGGGGAAATATTCACTCATTAATGCGACTCCTAGGAAACAGGGAGAGGACTGGACTCATCCATGTTCAAAACCGCATTCAAGCTTGGCTTCCAAGTGAGTATTCAATAACTGATCTGAGTGTGCCATCTAGTGATAGAATGGAGTAACTGCATGCATAAATAGAGCTGGTCCATGTCCGCTGGCGTCTACATTTGTGCAGAGGGGTTAAATCAGGGGTGGGCAATTCTGATCCTGGAGGGCCAGTGTGTATGCAGGTTATTATTTCTATCAATTACCCTGACTAATTGAGTTAACTGATTGCATACACAAATACAGATTTGTGCAATGATTAGATCAAAGAAAAATGTTTTATGAAGGGAGACAAGAACAGTCTTGGTGGTCATTCATGATAATTTAAAGAAAGGCTCCAGAAATGTTAGATTTCATAAATGGTTTGGCTGATTTAGATCATGAAGTAATTAAAGGCCAGAAGTTGGTGTGAAAACAAGGGACAGATACGGCCCTCGCTGCCCACCTCTGGGTTAAATGATTGAGTGACTCTTTACTCGCTAAAACCTATTCACAAAGAATCGGAAAATGGCTGCTGCTGTTGAAAGACGGAATGACTTAGAAATTCTGAATGATGCGCAGTTGTTGAAAAGATATTGAATCGACCGTGAAGGGATTTTATTTGTTGTTGTGAGGTTACGCTCAGGAACCAGACGCGAGAACCAAGTAATCCAAAAAGCTTGTGCTTTATTAGGAAAGGAGGCGAACCCCCGCAGAGCAGGCGGCAACAGTACAAAGTCCACAATCCAAGAATCAGAATCCCAGGGACGTAATCCAAGTTGTAACCAGGGCAGCAAACACAAAACTCGAGGTCGGGCAAAAAAGGTTCGATACACAGATGCAAACAAATCAAAGTCAAAGCCAAAATCGTAATCAGGGACGGTCCAGTCAGAAGAGAATCACAGAGAGTACAAGGCATAAACGATCGCAGCACAGGTAAACCAAGGGAAACGTTCTGACAGGGAACTGCTGTGAAAAGACTGCTTAAATACACACAAGGGAAGTCACATGCTATGATTAGGATCAGGTGAAGAGGATCAGACTAATTAACAAGGGAGCAGACACGAGGGAGAACCTAACCACATGAAATTGGCAAACGCCAAAACACGGACAGGGATCACAAGAAAGCCTATTGACAAAACATACAGCTCTGGTTAGGGAGTTCTAACGTGCACAGATAGAGGCAGAACAGAGTAAAACAGGTGCGGAGGATCCGCTGAATTGCAGCAAAGACTAAGTGAAGGCAAGAGGCAGAGACTAGAACAGGATGAGTGCTGAGAGCTTGTTAATCAATTAGTAAAGTGCAGCTATACAATCCCTGGTGCTCGTTAGTAAGTTAGTATTATATACAATGTTAGTCTTGGTTAGTATCTTTAACAAAACAACAAACTGTTAGTACTGGTTAGTAAAATAGAAAAGCAAGGCGAAGGAAGCAAACGAGATTAGAAGGAATGTTTGGAAACCCAGAAACCATGAAATCACCTAAACATGTGACACACAGGACTTGGGGAGAAGCTGTAGCTCAACACAAGACCAGACAGGGGAGACAAAGTGCAATGCAAGGCATGAACAAAGACATGGACCGGAATGAATACAGAAATATGGATATGGCAGGGAATTACAGAATGAACAGAAACAAAACATGGCATGGATCAGAACACAGGCAAAACATGAACAGAACAGAGCAGAATCATAACAGTTGTTGACTTGGTGAGGGAGAGAATTATGTCTCCAACCATGAGAAACAACCCAATAAGCCCCGAAATATAATGTTTGACAACACTTTGTTACTTGGCCACCAGAAAAATGCAACTTTGCAACGCGGACAATTTAGGGATTTCACAATCATCTGTCAGTCGCTCAATTCAACAAAGAATCAGTGCCCTCAGTGATCCCATATCATCCGACAGTTTATCCAGTTTCCAATGGACATTCGCTAACAACACAGAATCAAACTTGAATTCATGCTCATCTCAGGTATGCCCGGTATCATCGGTGCTATTGACGAGACCCATATTTAAATTATTTCTCCGACCCAAGATGAAGAGGTAGGCCTATTTGTAAATAGAAAAAACAATTTCATTCCATCAACACCCAGATAATATTTGATGCCGATTACAATATTTTGGACATTGTTGCGAAATGGCCAGGATCCACTCGTATTTTAATGGAAAGCAGTTTATGCCAATTATTTGACAGGCATTATGTGCCTGTGGGATGTCACTTGCTCGGGGACAGTGGCTTTGGTACTGTACCTCCTCCTGCTATGCATGAATTATTTTATTAGGCTATTGAGCAAGGGTTATATTTAATAGATCATCATAATAATGCCAGCCTATGTCATATTTTGTATGCATATTTAAACTGTAGGCTATAAATTACAAACCAAGCTTAGTATGCTTTCCTGTTTGAATGATAGCCCATTTATAGGCTGCACTCTCGGACCTCCCCTGTGATTGCGGCCCCTACCACCGCTTCTCGCAGTCGTCTGCCGTCCGAGACGGCAGCATTGATCTGTAGGCTGATATTATCCCACGCATCCCGCTTGGATTTGCTGTTCACCCCCGAGCCAAATTTCCCTATGATTACATGCTTTCGCTCCAGCACCAACTGGGCCAGCAGCAGTAACTGGTCGTGGCTCCAGATGGGCTTTCGCGTCCTTTTTGAACTTTCATCCATGACAATTTAGGGCAAACAAACGTGAACAGCCCGACATTCAAATGATCGCAACATATTCTTATTTGGTAACAAGTTGCTAATTTTTGGGGCAAATGACGCATTTTATTATTGACTCGTTTTATTCTACTGGCGTTTTTACAGCTATCTCTTTCCTATGTATGTTTATTTGCCTAGAGGGTGATATGTGGGGACTGCGCATAGTGCTTTTTTCGGAAGTGCTCAACCTGCTATTATTTTATGGGACAAACCAGCTGCTTGGACTATTTCCTCATTTTTTCCTCCATGAGTTGTATGTGGGATATTTTTTTCAATGGGCCGCCCTGTCACCAAACAACCAATCACCGTGCTCATTGTCCCAAGACTCGTGGATGAGAATTGACATCATCCATATCAACAGAGATTTACTCCCACCTACCTCAGAGCTACTCCAAGTCTAGGAGTTACCAGTTTTCTTAACTGACAAAGCTCAGCATCCTTTTACCGATTTGCTCATTTTTGATCCTTTATGATAATTGAATTTGTCATGGAGAGTTTGGGGTTGGGTTTGCAGACTCACAAAAAGCCTGACCCCCTTTCCTGATTGGCTTAGCTTTTCTCCATTACTATTCATTTATGTGTCATGGAGAGTAGGGGTTGGGTTGTTGGATTAAGGAAAGAATCACATCATAATTTATGAAGCCCAACCCCATTTGCTGATTGGTCTAGAATTTACCCTTTGTAGTTTTAAACTGTTGATCATAGAGAGTCATTCTGGGCAGCATTCTAGATATACACGCATACATATCTGTATGGGGACACAAATTACATATCAGATCTTGAGGAACAAAGGCAAGCACATTATTGTTCTTAAGTTTTCTTATTCCTCTTATTCCTCATTAACACGGTCAAAGCTTTTCTCATATCTGATCCATTCACTGTTGCTGGCAACATTTGAGCAAGAACACTTTGTATTTTCTCTGCGGAAATACATTCTAGTTAGTGTGCTTGCTCAAACACACTACTGTTCTTCTTAAGTTTTCTAATTCCTCTTATTCCTCTTATTGAGTGGGATTGCTGCATGCAGCAATTCCACTATATGTTATTCTACCAGTTTATTTATTATTCCTACTCATCTTCCTTCTCTTCCGCCATTTTACGGACCTTAACTACTTCCACATACTTCAACATATTCAAACCGTTCAAACTTCAAATTATTCAGCCAGATTCAGACATTATCGGATGTATTCAAAATTTTCCAAAAATTCATAATTTCCGAGATATTCCCCAATTCCGAAAAGTTGTTCCCATTAGAAATGAATGCGGAACTCTAGCCACACTCTAGCCTGCTCTGATCAGAGCCAAGCAACCACCCAGACCATCATAGGAACTGCCTAGCAAAGCCTGAGCAACCTTCAGGAATGCCTTGCCAACCACCGAGCAACGCCTTAGCAACCACCCAGAACACCTTAGCAACCGTCTAGCAATGCCCTAGCAACCAGCCGGAACATCATAGCAACCACCTAGCAACGTCCTAGTAACCACCTAGAACACTTTGCAACCACCTAAACCACCTGGAACACCATAGCAACCGCCTAGCAACGCCCTAGAATCCAGCCGGAACACCATTGCAACTGCCTAGCAACGCCGTAGCAACCACGTAGAACACCAATGCAACCACCTAAACAACTTGGAACTCCATAGCAACCGCCTAGCAACGCCCTAGCAACCACACATAACACCATAGCAACCACCTAACAAGGCCCTAGCAACCACCTAAACCACCTGGAACACCATAGCAACCGCCTAGCAACGCCCTAGAATCCAGCCGGAACACCATAGCAACCACCTAGCAACGCCATAGCAACCACGTTGAACACCTTTGCAACCACCTAAACATCTTGGAACTCCATAGCAACCGCCTAGCAACGCCCTAGCAACCACACACAACACGATAGCAACTGCCTAGCAACGCCCTAGCAACCACCTAGAATACATTTGCAACCACCTAAACCACCTGGAACACCATAGCAACCGCCTAGCAAAGCCCTAGAATCCAGCCGGAACACCATAGCAACCGTCTAGCAACGCCCTAGCAACCAGCCGGAACACCAAAGCAACTTCCTAGCAATGCCTTAGCAACCACCTAGAACACCATAACAACCACCCAGCAACCACCTGGAACACCTTCGCAACCACGTAGCAACGCATTAGCAACCACCCTGAACACCATAGCAACCGCCTAGCAATGCCTTAGCAAACACCCAGAACACCTTAGCAACTGCTGAGCAACACCTTAGCAACCACCCTGAGCACCGTATCAACCGCCTGGCAAAGCCTTAGCAACCACCCAGAACACCATAGCAACTGCCTGGCAAAGCCTTAGCAACCACCCAGTACACCATAGCAACTGCCTAGCAATGCCCTAGCAACCACCCAGAAAACCTTAGCAACCACCTAGCAACGCCTTAGCAACCACCCAAAACACCATAGTAACTGCCTCGCAAAGCCCTATCACCCACCCTGAACACCTTAGCAACCGCCTAGCAACACCTTAGCAACCACCCTGAACATCATAGCAACCGCCTAGCAACGCCCTAGCAACCACCCAGAACACCATAGCAACCGCCTAGCAACCACCTAGTACACCTTAGCAACCACCTAACAACACCTTAGCAACCACCCAGAACACCATAGCCACCGCCTAGCAATGCCCTAGCAACCACCCAAAACACCTTAGCAACCGCCTAGCAACACCTTAGCAACCACCCTGAACACCATAGCAACCACCTAGCAACCACCCGGTACACCTTAGCAACTATTCCAACTTATTTAAAGAGTCTTTCTACTCTTTCATATTTTCAGCAATTCATGGTAACATTACAATCATTCACACTTTAAAAAACTTGACTTTTATTCAAACAATTTGTGTCTTAATTCTGCAATTGCAGTTCAGCATCAGCAGCTTCAGCAGACAGCAATCTAGTTCCTCTTATTATTCCCTTATCACACATTTCTGTGGCCCCCTACAGCTTCTAAGGCTTTCGAGATAGAGACACCATTCTAACTCTCAGGCGTCTGAGCCGATCCTGACATCATTACTTGCATAAACGATTGCATAACCACTTTTCATTCTTTCGCAATCCCTGTTTTTCATGCAAGTCAATGGGCGGAATGTTTGTGTCATTGTTCTCGCACTAAAGAATTTAGAGTGCAGAGAGGCAAAAAAATGACAGAAAAAAGTTTTGAAATCGCTCCCCCATCCACAATTTCCAACATACACACACAAATTATTCATCAAAATGTAGGAAAATTTGTGCAGGCCTGTAAAATGTTTCTTTGAAAGAAAACAGACAAAGGGTTGAGACTCCAGGCACCCCCAAGCGACAGGAGCACAGACCAACTGCCCCATAGGCAGCCATTATAACAGAAGCAGACAGTTGAGACACACCTTCTTGAAATCGCCACCCTGACCACATACTTAACACTACAAGACAAAAAATACAAGGTGACGCTCAGGAGAGTCTCCTCTCACTCACAATGTTTTTGTTTCCACCATAGGACCTATGGTCTGCCAAAAAATGATTAGGATTCAACACAATTAACATGGTCAAAGCTTTTCTCATATCTGATCCATTCACTGTTGCTGGCAACATTTGAGCAAGCACACTTTGCATTTTCTCTGCGGAAATGCAGTCTAGTTCCTCTTATTATTCCCTCTTCACCCGTTTTCGGGCCCCCTACTGCTTCTAGAGCTTTCGAGATAGAGACACCGTTCTAACTCTGAGACGTCCGGGCCAATCCTGACATCATGGCTTGTTAAAATGGTTATGCTACCCCTTGTCATTCATTCAGTATTCCCATTTTTCTGGCGAAATTCCGTGCCATTGAAATGAATGGGTAGAACTTTGGAGTGATGAGGTCATAATGCACTCCTCCACTCTAGACGTTAGAGTGGGAGCAGCAGAGAAAAGCCACTTTCGTTATGGTTCTGCCTTATGTGTGTTGTCTTTGTGCTTATTTGTGCTTGTGCTTACTTTCGTTTTATTTTTCAGCTTTCATTTCTGCCATCTGATGATCGATTCCCTCTCTGCCAATCTCCAGTGATGTCGCGTGACAGCCTTCAGCATGCCTGCGTCTCGTTGTCCAATCACGTTTCCTCTTTCGGTTTCGGCTGTGGTATTTCATTCATTGTTTCCACCTGTGCTTAATTCTGGGTCTCGCTAAACTGAATGAATGCGTTCTCTGATAGGATAATTACTAACCACACTAACCAGCACTCATTTTTGGGTGATTGTAAATATTTTGTCACGTAGTATTAACCTTTATTAACTCATTAGCGAGTGAGAGTGTTTCCAGCTTTAGTAATTCCTGCCTAAGCTTTCCCTGATTATCTGCGTTTAAAGCTGTGCTTTCCTTTGCTTCTCTCGTGGTGCTTTTTACCCGTCACGTCTAGATTATCTTAATCTAAACTGTCTAGTTTGACTGATGGTCTCAGCGTCTTGTCTCAAGTCATTATGGTTTACCCGGTCCTCGTTAATTTGTTTATTAATCCCATGTGTTTCTGTTCCAGTCGAGATTGCGTTCCGAGTCCCCGCCTCCTCTCGTGACTATTTATGTGGCAGAGATGGGAGAAGACATCAGACGGAACTTTGCTAGACTTGCTCTGCATGGTGAAATCTCAGCTCCTTGTGCCGGCCGAGTATTTCCTGTGTATGATTCCCGAGTCTTGTTTTTTGCTGCGCCCACGTCTTGTCTGCCCCTTGTTTAAGTCTCCCAGTGTGTCTGTCAGTCTAGTTAGGTTCAGTTTTTGTTTTTCTAGTTTAGCCACTCACTGGAGATTGGCAGAGAGGGAATTGATCATCAGACGGCAGAAATGAAAGCTGGAAAATAAAACGAAAGTAAGCACAAGCACAAATAAGCACAAAGACAACACACATAAGGCAGAACCATAACAACAATAAACTGGACTAAAATACATATAAAATTTACATATACATATAAAGCAAAAATAAAAATTTTAAACCATATGAAACCTTTGAATTAAGTTGAAAAACATATAAAAGGGTAGAGATGAGATTTCACTGCGTGAAGCCCAAATACCCAAATTCCAAAAAGGAACAGGAATTCCAAAAATTCTAATATCAATATTTTTAGTAAATCATGTACTGTTGCCAGGTGTTACCTCAAAGCAGTGCAGCTGATTCATTTCCCCTTCTGGATATAAGCAAGATACATTTACCCATTATCATTTTTATTGAAATCTATGTAAATCTTTGCATAAAAAACTCATGTACTTGCATACACATTTTCTTTTAACAGTATCAAAATGAATGATTCATAAACACTAGCGTATACAGACAACAAAAATGCGTATAAACACTTTTAATCCCTGACAACTCATGCTTTAACCCCTACTAACCCTTTAAAGAAAAACCATTGCATTTTTGTTAGTCTTTGTATGTTCAGCATTAATTCATGTGTTACTTGTGCTCGTATGCAGCTTGTGTTCTAGTTATATCAAAAAAGTCCACTGAAGAAATATCTAACATTACACTGTTCTTCAGATACAAGCAGTTTTGAAAACGATCAGTAGTAAAATGTGCTTGAATACCACAATTTCAATCTGTGGGTTTGTTTCTACATGCATTTAGGGGTCTACTCTCCCATGCCCGTAAGTCGAAAAAAGCGCGTAGCTACGCGCTTTTCAGCCTACGCGTATTCTCCCATTGACTTAAAGGGATAGTTCACTTTTTTTGAAGTGGGGTTGTATGAGCTACAAATTGCCACTACTTACATTAGATGCAGTAGAAAGCTCTCTGATTTGCTCCAGGTAGCTGCACCAGGGCATAGTGCTGGGTGGAAATTTCGGCAATACACTGTTGTGAACGGAAACACAGAAACAGCGTATTTTCGGGGCCTAAAAGAGGTCCTACCTGAAAATAATACACCATTTCAATTGTACGCTATATTTAAAAAAATTACAGCACTTTAGCTTCTCGGAAAAAAGCACAGTTGCTCTTGAACTAACCAACTGACGTATTCCTACGCGAGGCGCATCGTAGTTCACTGCGCTGGTTGTTCTGCAACAAATTTTTTTTTTTTTTCCCCCTGGAGTGTAGCCTGCTTACCTGCTCTCAGCCTGCGGATCCAGGCTGGAGCGCCTAGCAGCGCGTGCTAAGCCGCTATATCCTTCGTACTTCTTCGCTGCCTCAGCTGTCCTGCTTCCATCTGGCTCTCTCAGTCGGCACCGTGCCTAGACTCTTCTCTCCCGGGCAATCCTTCTTGGCCATGCTTGGATGTCTTTTCACCTCCCCTTGGCTCTTTTCCATCTTGGTCCAGGTCGGCGGTTAGCAGCTACGTCCAGGCTAACATCTCCCTGCTGGCTCGATGCTGACCTACTCTGCCTCACAGCTGCTGGAATACAACAACTGCTCCCCGCCGCTGTGTATCTCAGCCATAAAACAACTCGGACTTCTACGAAGACCTCGTTATGTCCACAGAGGTTCTCGCAAAAAGTTTGTTTACACTCAGCCTCCAGATGCCGGATCCATCTCCTCCCTCTGGACTGTCGCACCTCGATTACGTCATCAGAGCGCCGTCACCGTGGTGAGCAATATCGCGGGGAACATCGCGAGACCACTGCATGCCAAGAGTGTACGAAAAGGTGGAGTGGATTCCAGCCTGCTCCGACCCATCCCAATGATCCTGAGTCCCTCCAACATTAAAATCGAGCTTTTTAATGCACAATCCCTAACAAATAAAGCAAGCCTGATCCATGAACACATTCTCAACAAAGGCATTGACTTGATGTGCCTCACTGAAACCTGGCACCAACCTGAGGTTTTTTCCTCCCTAAATGAAGCCTGTCCCTCCGGATACAGCCACCTGCAGAGGGCTCGCAGCACTGGCCGGGGTGGTGGTCTGGCGGTTATCCACCGTGACACACTAAAGCTGTCTCCCCTGTCTCTACCCGATGTGTCCTCTTTTGAATATTTGGCTTTCAAATTAAAAACCCCTTTACCGATCAATGTAATACTTATCTACAGACCACCCAAACCACACCCAGCCTTCATCACAGAGCTTCATGATCTACTCACCTCCCTCTGCTGTCTATACTTTAAAAATATGCTTGGGGATTTAAACATCCACATCGACGATCCCTCCTCCCTCCTAGCAGCTGATTTCTCTCATGTACTGGACTGTCTCAACCTCACTCAGTACGTTGATACTCCCACCCACAACAAGGGCCACACCCTCGACCTGGTCATCTCGGATTCTGCCGCCATCAATAATCAATAATGTGTCCTGTCCATCCCCTCTTCCCAAGCCTAAACGTGATATCCACTTTCGCGAAATAAAAAAAATCAACCCTGCAGTCTTACACTCTGACCTGCAACTCCTGGTCTCTGTCAACCCTCCAACAGTCCATGAATCAGTTGATTATAACAACCCCCTCTGCTGCCTCCTGGACTCTCACACCCCCTTCAAAACCAGAACTGTGTCCTTTTCACGCATTGCCCCGTGGTTCACCACTGAACTGCGCAAGATGAAGGCTGCTGGCCATGCCATTGAGAGGTGTGTTAAAACTTCTGGCCTCCTGGTTCATAAGTTGGCTTATAAAAACCACCAGAAGGCCTATGCAGTTGCCCTTAAAGAAGCCCGGTCCAACTACTACTCCAACATCATCAACAACAGTCCAGGAAACACCAAACAGCTTTTTTCCACAATAAACCATCTCCTTAATCCTCACGATCAAACCCACACAGATTCCACAGCAGAACAGTGCAACAGGTTCCTCACATCCTTCAAGGATAAAATCAACTCCATCCGGTCTCAGCTCTCCAACTCTCCTGCCCCATTTCTGCCATCTGCTGGCACTCAACCTGCTTCCTTCAGTGTCTTTTCCACCGTTACACAGAGTGAAGTTGAGGGCTTCATTAAAAAGATGAAGCCTTCCACCTGCCCCCTGGATCCCTTCCCTACAGCACTCATCAAATCAAACCTGTCTGCAATAAGCCCTCATATTACACATATAATAAACCATTCGCTACAGTCTGGCCATGTCCCCTCTTTACACAAAAGCGCAGTCATCAAACCCCTTCTAAAAAAATCCAACCTTAACCCAGAGCTCCTCTCCAATTACCGGCCTGTCTCCCATCTTCTGTTCCTGTCCAAGGTGCTGGAAAAAGCTATAGCTGCACAAAACAAGACCATCTGCAACTTCACTCACTGTACGAGAAATTTCAATCTGGTTTCCGCACTGCCCACAGCACAGAGACTGCTTTGGTGAGGGTCATCAACAACCTTCTCATGTCCGCTGACACTGGTTTCCCCTCACTGCTCATCCTCTTTGACCTTACTGCAGCATTTGACACTGTCGACCACCAGATCCTCCTAAACCGCCTCCACTCAGACATTAGTCTTTGCCACAATACTCTTGCCTAATTCACCTGATATATCTCACCAACAGAACTGAGTACGTCAGCCTGGGATGTTCCAGGTGCAAAACAGCCCTCGTCATCTGTGGAGTCCCTCAAGGTTCTGTCCTAGGACCCCTACTATTCATCATCTACATGCTGCCACTAGGTCGTGTCATCAGCCGGCATGGAATCTCCTTCCATTGCTATGCTGATGACACTCAGCTGTACCTGAGGACCGACCCTAACCCCCCCTCTACCCCGGTCTCTCCATCATCACCTTCATCGTCCTCATCCCCACTCCCCTCCCTCTCCAAGTGCCTGGAGGAGATAAAGGCGTGGATGAGTCAAAACTTCCTCCAGCTGAACAGATTCAAAACTGAAGCCATTCTCATCGGCACCCCCCATCAGGTCCAATCATCCTCCAAAACCACCATCTCCTTTTCCGGTTAAGATATCCCCCTTTCAACCACAGTAACCAACCTTGGTATAAAGCTCGACCCACATCTGACCTTTGGAAATCACATCAAATATCTGTACAAAACCTGTTCCTTCCATCTCAAGAACATTTCCAAGCTCTGCCCTTCCCTGACTTTTTCTTATGCTGAGAAACATTCACGCCTTTGTTTCCTCCAGGCTTGACTACTGCAGCAGCCTGCTCATTGGTATCCCCCAAAAAAACCTTCAAAAACTTTAATTCATCCAGAACAGTGCTGCCCGTATTCTCATGAAAATCCAGAAAACATGAACACATCACTCCCCATTCTTCAGAACCTCCACTGGCTCCCCATAGCCTCCAGAATCCACTATAAGATTTCTCTCCTCACCCACCTCTGCACCCATGGCAATGCCCCGGTCTACCTTAAAGACCTCCTAACCCCGCACACATCCACTCGACACCTCCGGTCCCGCGGCACCAACCACCTCCTTCAGCCCCAAACTTATCTCTGGACCATGGGAGACCGGGCCTTTTTCTCCACGGCCCCCCGCGTCTGGAACGCCCTCCCTGACCATCTGAGGAATTCTCAGCCTCTGGACACTTTCAAAAAGGGCCTTAAGACTTTTTTGTTCATACAGGCCTTTCCAAACTGTTGTTAATGCTGTTTTTATTCTTTCTGATCTTATTGTTTTGGTGTTTCTATGTCCTTCTGATTTTTAGCGTACTCTGTAGCACTTTGAGATTTGTCTTAATGAAAAGTGCCTTATAAATAAAATGTATTATTATCATTTTATTATCACCACCTGTTGCGTGTACACTTCTCCGGTGTGCAGAGAGCCTGGCTTTTACAGCGCCCCGCAGATCTCTCCATTTATGCTTTAAATCAGGGATACTGCGCTTACATCTCCCCACCGAAGCCACATCCAGAACGATTCGCAGCTTTCTTCCTCAGATCAGCCTTCAGTGCCCCCTTGCCATACAACACCTCATGATGCCTCTTCACTGATTTCACCAATACCTCTAACTCCTCATTTGTGAAATTTGGTTTTCGG
This sequence comes from Gymnothorax javanicus, assembly GCA_029692085.1. Taxonomy (NCBI): domain Eukaryota; kingdom Metazoa; phylum Chordata; class Actinopteri; order Anguilliformes; family Muraenidae; genus Gymnothorax; species Gymnothorax javanicus. The sequence continues at coordinate 42,367,825 of CM056200.1, forward strand.
CTTCGGCTTGATGTCGCCATCGTTGTCTTCATGTTCTATTAACAAATATGACTGCTCTATATGTTCATGATAATCTAAAAAGTTGTGATATTCTCACTAGGGAGGAGATTGATTTTCTAATTGAGGATATCTGTATTAACTAACCTGTGTCTTTGTAAATATGTTTTTTTTTTTTTTTTACCATTGATAATACTGTGTATTTTAATGTATGAATAAAGATATTACTATATACTCTAAGTTGAGCCCTACCCTGGCCAATACCAAAGCACTACCCATTTGTTAATCAATTTTAGCCAATAAAGAATAGCTGACATGGGAAGAATCAGTATCAGTAAATGGGATAATTGATTATAATAAAGTATTAGGCACAAGTTCAAGTGAATGTGTCGCTCAAATCAAGTGGGACATAATAGGCTATGGATATGGAATTGTGTGATTGTTGAGGCGGTTTTGGGCGGGGGGATGACCCGCGTCTTGAGGTAAGAATCCATTGTTTGTTAAAAACGTTGCCATGTCCTTTAGTTGCAAACCTGACATCGGAGTAGTTTGAGATTTCAAGTGCGCAATTTCTAAATGAGATCGTATAAACTGTCTTTGATTGTTATTTTTGTGTGACTAGAATGTTCTCTTTATTTGTCTCCTTCCCGTATTCCACAGAACAAACAGGCTGGTGTCGGAGGGGCACATTTTTAATGCTCTGTTTACGCTGGTTGAGAAGCGCTAAATTCTTTATTTGTTATTTCATTATCGTGGCAATTTGTTTGTTTGCATAGCTTTAATGTCATGGTGTCTAGAATAAGAAAAAAAAGAAAGATGTCTGCATTACTTCTTGTAATTGGTACAGACATACATAGGCCTACAATTACAGCGGCATATCGTCGGCCTGCTGATAAAACCTCGTATCTTCAAAATGATAAACTTCACTGGAAAATAAAAAATATTAAAATAATATAAATTGATAAATATAATTTAAAATATAAATAAAATAAAAAATGTTTAATTTTGCATGTATGAATAGTGGACATACGAGTTTTTGTTTCTTATCAATTTGGAGATATGAGGTTTTATCAGCAGGCCGACAATTTTCAAATTTAAAGTCTGGTTTGCGTTTTCCATGGACTACAACTGCATTTTCATGGGTAACCAGAAAATCCTTGTTCCATGTTTTCCTGATAGCCATAATCAATGAGCTTGGTACAGAGTCTGCCTCTCTTTTGGATTAGTCACACCTCTTTAATAAGGCCGCCTACATTCTGAAGTTATGCTGTTGAATAAAAGGCCGGGAAAAAAATACGGAACTCAAATGCGGCAGAACTCGAATAGCGTAAAAAGGACTTACGCGCAAATGGGAGAATAGACCCCAAAGTGATTATGTGCATAATCATATTAGTTACAAATATATACACCATATTAGATAAATTGATATGATAACTTGATTACTTTTCTGGGTGATTGTGCAAGATGTCGGTGTCAGTAGTGTCCGTAAGTCCCCTAATCCAGTTATAATTGAGCCCCTAAGAACCATTGGGCCATCCCGCACTTTTGGTGAAATTGAGTTGAGGTAGTCAGCATGTGCAGAGAACTGAGATCTACATTTCCTAAATGAACCAACCCAATCTACCCACATGGATTGTTCATAAAAGCAAAACATCCTCTCTGCCACTGTACATGTGTACTGCACTGCCTTAGCCCTAGTGGACCATCCCACAACTTTGCCATAATTCATTGTAAACATGGGGGCTGGGTATCTCACTGATGTGGAACTGCTTGCTATGATTGATGATGATGGTGAAGTGGAAGATAATGGAGACCAAGAGTTTGACCCAAATGAATCAGAAGATGATGGTTCCGCTTCAGGAGGTACCTTTCACTTTAAATGAAACAGAAGGGCATCCAAAACCTGCATAAGAAGTGCATTACGTAATTTTACATATCTTCAGTTTTTAACATAAGCAGCGTTTCTAGTTCCCAGATACTCCAGATGACACAGGAGGCTGGCAACTTTGAGTCCCATTTTCTCAAAAGTTCCCCAACATGGGTTGGCCCAGTATGGCTCTTAGGGGCTGAATTATAACCTATGTCCTTCATTAATGCATCATGATACGAAACCAAAATGTTCATGAGCCATGAATACTTACATGAACAGAATAGTACATAAGCACAGGACACGTTAGACAACAAAAAAAATGGTCAAGTTTGACGTTACACTTAAAACACTGACTTTTGTGCAGATCTGAAGCACCTGATTTAACGATTTGTGTTACGTGCCATCTAGCAATTTGTAGGTCTGAAAAGTTATTTGTCAATAAATTCAAATTTCAGTAATTTAATATTTGTTTGTCGAAAATGACTTCTTTTTGTACTTTTTATGGTATTATGACCAATATCTCACCTTATTCAATCATCAATATTGAAAAAAAATCCATTATTGAATAAGGGGGAAACAAATATGGACTAATAATCCCAAGATGTGTAAGTATAATATGAAAGTACTTTGTTAAAAATATCAGGCACTTGAATATTCAGCTTTTGTGCAACATCATTTGTGCACCCAATTGTGTTCTAGCTGAGTGTCACGTATGGTTAGTCATTCAGAGACCTGAACAGCAAGATGGGCAAAACAGCTACATGTCTCTTATCAAAATACCACACACAGGTTTAACCAACCAATACATATAATTAATGGCCAATAGATGGGGACGGATATTTACATAATTGAAACAGACATTGTGTGCCTGACTGGAGAGATGGAGCACTAACAATGAGTAGTTTGAATTTTGACTGTGAAATGTGCAAAATTTACATCACTGCACTGCAACCCTATTTGAAGCATCCTCTCTGCTTTTAATTGCTGATGTAGGGATGAAAAATATTGACATTCCCCTGAAAATGCCATTAAATTTGAAGATTCATCACCCCCTAACTACAAAAGCATCTACAGTAAACAGGCCATTGTCATCCCATTGATATACCAACAGGGATAGTACCCGCACACCAAAAAATTGGCAGAAACTGTCACTTAGACTAATTCACATGCTGAGATATATGACAAAAGGACTTTAACTTTAGTCATATATCTCAGCATATGAATTATTCTATGTGGCAGTTTCTGCCCATTTTTTTTTGGTGGCGGGTACTATCCCTGTTAGTTTTTTCATTTGTTTCTCTGTGCCGGCCTTCCAAGTCTAGAGGACTTTCTTTTGTGCCTTCATTAGGCGCAGCTTCACAGCATTTTGTAGACTTTCCAGTGTATTTTTGTGATATGCAGCCACCACTTTGTATGGTTCAATATGGCCAAATTTGCTGAGATCAATAGGTTGACGGACATTCAAGCCAATACTAGAAGATTTTCGGATCAAGACATCAATTCTATCTTGTTTAAAAATACTGATTTTTTTGACACCATTCCTGAGATGATGGATGATTTCCTGAAGAAACTTCTGGACCTTCAACAGAAAAAGACACGGCTATTGCTTCATTAGTCAAAATTAAGTGAGTATGTTAGATCGAAAAGGTTCCCAAGAGGCCTTAGGATTCAGAAAGAACCCACCTTCGGCCGGTATGATGACATCTTTTGCACCAAATGGTGTGAAATCCTCAATAAGGCTTCCCTGGATTTGATTGTTCTTGTGATTGACTTTGTACATAAACAACTGGATGAAGTTGAAAAAGCGATCTCTGTTACAGACCAGCAATTGAAAGATTCCACCACAGAACTTGAGCTTAAGCCCATGAAAGAGACCCTTGAAGTCAGGATGAAAAAATATCATCAAGAAATCCAGAAAACCAAAATCAAGAAATTTAAGAGAGACACTCTTGACTATCGTAACGGCCGGGTCTATCCCTGGTTGACAAAGGCCAGACTCTCTCAAGATCAGTGGTCACATTCCATAAGACGCCATCATACCCCTGACTCCAATGCCTCCGAAGTTCCATCAGATTCTGACTCTGATTTTTAGACCTAAGAGGGACTCCACACAGCAGGGGCCACCTTTCAAAGCAACGCTCAAAAGGACGAAGACCTGCCGTAGAGGCAAGAGGGGTTCGGGATTCATGAAGATACTGCACCAGACAGCATCAGAAGAATCCAGGGGATTTTTAACCTCACAGGTCAGCCACTTGACAAAAATGAGGTTTCTATTCTTAACAAAGGACTGTCGTTTGTTCCTACACAGGCTCCAGATCCTTTCTAGACTAAGGTAGAACTGTTTAAGTTCTTTCGTAATATCAAGCTGAAATATTTTTTTCACAAAGGTAGAACCAGTTTGCCATTAAATGTTGAGTCATCTGATAATGTGCCTGTTGCGTCCTCTAATGTTGTGTCATCAGTCAATAGACCATTTTTGAAATGTAAAAGCACTTTTTGCCCCCAGGTTTCCAGTGCTCCCATCAATGCTTTTTGTAAAATGGTTGAGCGAGATGTTGAATCTTTGTTTCAAGGGCCATCAATTTGTGTGAAAAAAATCTGTCCAAAGGTGAGAGAGTGGCTCTCCATAACGACTCGAAAACAAGAGGTAATTATAAAGCCAGCAGACAAAGGTGGTGGGATTGTTTTGTTGAACCGATCTGATTATAATACTGAAGCTAGAAGACAACTTTCCAATGACAAATATTATATAAAACTAACATTTGATTCCACACGTCGTTTTAAATAAGAGATTGATTCTTTTACAGATACAGGGTGTTGCAATGGGTGCTACTTTTGCTCCAGATTATGCTAACTTGTTTATGGGCTTCCTTGAGAACCAACACATTCATTCCAATAATCCTTTTGAATCTTAACTTATTTTTTATCGCTGTTACATTGATGATATCTTCCTGATTTTCAGGGGCTGCAATCTGAGCTAATTGCTTTTGGTGGATATTTTAATTCACTTTCTGCTACCATTAAACTTAATATGGAATTTGGTACTTCTACCATTCATTTTCTTGATACTCAAATTACATTGATTGATAGAAAACTGTCTTCCTCTCTCTATGTAAAGCCCGCAGACAAGAATAGCTTTTAACATGCTACCAGTTTTCATACCTTACCATTGAAAAGAGGTTTGCCTTATAGTCAGTTCTTGCATATCAAACGAAGAATGAACAAAAATATAAACGCCCCATGTCGAATTTTTGAGTTTTTATTAACAAAAAAACTGGAACCGGGATTCGTCTGTGAATAGCACTCTTCTCCAGCGTGCCAAAGGGCCATGGAACGTGTCGTTTGCCCATCTTGAGTCGGTTCCGCCCGCCGGGCAGCGGTGAGATCCAGACCACGGTGAGGACGCCGAGCGTGCAAGTTGGCCTCTTGCAGGTGGTTACGGACTGTCTGTGGTGTGATGCGTCTGTTGTGCAGACCAACGGTCTCATCTGCTGTGTGTGTCGCTGATCTGAGCTGGACGAGCGGATGTAGCGATCTTTGTGCTGGTGTGGTCATCGTGGCGATGTGGATGAGGTCGATTTGCAGTACTGCCCGTCTGTCGGAAACGAGCTCTCAAATGGCCTATCGTTCGATAGTTAACATTCAGCTGCACAGCGACCACTCTGGGACCATTCTAGGAGCCGTAATATCCGTGACATGCTGGTGCACGCAGATGCTTTCCATTCCAGACCAGGGGATAGAATGGACGGCCCAAGTGGCTTTTTTCCGTGTCGCCATTGTGCCTCTTGCCGAAATAACAAAAAAGTGAACACTATTGTTAGTCATATCACAAATAAACAACATAAAATTCAGAAATTTATTACTTGTCATTCCATCAATGTCATTTATCTTCTTTCACGTTCTTGTGGTTTACAATATATAGTTAAAACTAACCGTCAACTCAGAACTAGAATCAATGAACAAAGAAGTTCCATCCAGTAGCGTCACCAGACTTTTTATTCTGAGGGTGCACAAGGGGGGGCACAACAATTTGATCAGGGGTAACGCGATTTATTTTGCGTTTAATTTGTTGACCGGGGGGTAGTCATCTTTATTTTGTTGACGGGGGGGAAGGTCGTCTTCTTTTTGTCGAGCGGGAGGGGGGGTTCTCGTCTTCATTTAGCGAGTGAGAAGCGCTTTATTTATATATTTACGTGTCTTAAATGGGGGGGGCACAAGATGTCCGTGGGGAGGCATGTGCCCCCCGGTCCTCCCTTGGTGACACCACTGGTTCCATCCATACAGGGGATCCAAAATCACCTGTTGCTAGACATTTTCAGGAGGCTAAACATCCAGTAACTGCACTTAGGCCTGTGGTATTGACAGAATTGACCCTATTCGCAGACACACAGACCTTGAAACCAAACTTCTTCAGTGTGAAAGCAATTGGATTTATACTCTTAAAACTGAACAGCCTTATGGCCTTTTTTTTTGTGATCCATCATTCATTCATTTCATTCATTTTTATTTGTTCCGCTCATGGCATTGGAGACAAAAAGAAATTCACAAAATATATTCAGCTCTGAGCAGTTTACATAACCCATGACGGAAAGGAGCAGGGAGAAGAAAATCTTATTTTACCTGCCCTTATTCAAATATACAATCAGAAATAGAAAAGAAAAAGATGGCTGCCAATCACAGTTGCTTAGCAACCACTACATTATAGTTGTAAACAAACACAAAGGTCAAAACACAATAATTTACAATCTGAGAAACAAATTATCTAACACCATCATATTGTCTAATTATTCTTTCTTTATACATTTTCTTGAATCTAAAGATATTCATACAGCCCTTTAAATCATTTGGCAAGGAATTCCACAGTTTTACCCCAGTTACAGAGATACACATCTGCTTCAACGTAGTCGTGCAAACGGATGCTTAATGTTAAATTTCCTTCTATGTTGCTCATCTCCTAAATGTAAAACAAATAATTTCTGTATATTTTCTGGTAGTGTTCGGTTTTTTTGCCCGGTACACAACTAATAAAGTCTGCAGTTCAATTAAATCTTTAAATTTTAACAGCCCTGATTCAATAAACAGTGCATTTGTGTGTTCTCCTGGATGTACCTTAAAAATAATTCTCATTGCCTTTTTCTGTAAAATAAATAATGATTCTAAATTACTCTTATATGTGTTGCCCCACACTTCAACACAGTAATGCAAATACAGCAAAATCAAAGAACAATACAAAAATCAAGATTGACTTATAATCCAACAAATACTTTGCTTTGTTGAGCACAAAAACATTTTTAGATACTTTAGTTTTCACATGTGATACATGATATTTCCATGTCAATTTATCATCCATTATAACACCCAAAAAATCTGATTTCAGACACTCTTTCTATACTTATTTCATCTATACACAGTGAAACATTCTCTTTTCTCCGATTTGCAAAAACCATAAATTTTGTTTTGTTCAAGTTTAGTGATAACTTATTGTCATCAAACCATTTTTTGAGCTTGACCATTTCATTTGCAATAGTTTCTGTCAACATACGCAAATCTTCTCCTGAACAAAAAAAAAATTTGTGTCGTCAGCAAACAACACAAATCGTAATAATTTTGATGTGTCACAGATGTCATTAATATATAAAATAAAGAGTTTAAGTCCCAAAACCGAACCTTGTGGGACTCCACATTTAATCTTCATATGATCAGATGTAATACCAGCAAAATGTACATATTGTTGCCTATTATCCAAATAACTGCTGATCCAGTTCTGAGCTATTCCTCTTATACCATAAGTATGCAATTTAGATATGAGGATATTATGATCTATTGTATCAAAGGCTTTTTTTAAATCAATGAAACCCCTATTGTGTATTTCTTACTTTCTAATGCTGATGCAATTTCTTCCACTATGTTCATTAATGCTAATGATGTGGATCTGTTTGCTTGAAAGCCATACTGACTGTCACTCAGTAATTTATTATTTTCAATAAAAGTATCAAATTTTTGTATGAACAGTTTTTCAAGTATTTTTTGAAAATTGTGAAAGCAAGGACACTGGCCTGTAATTATTAAAGCTGTGTTTATCTCCTGTTTTAAAAAGTGGAATAACCTTTGCTATCTTCATTCTGTCTGGAAATATCCCAGAACAAAAAGACAGATTGAAAATATAACTTAACGGTTTACTTATACAATCAATAGTTTTTTTCACAATAATCATGTCAATCCCATCATTATCAGTTGACGTCTTATTTTTTAGATAATGCAACAATAGATTTGATTTCAGTTTCACTCACTTCTCCAAGAAAGAAGGAGTGCAACACTTTGCTTTCTCCATGCCAGTTAGCCTCTATTTGCCCATCACCATGTTTTTTTATAGAATAGGCAAGATTAGGTCCGACATTTACAAAAAAAAGCATTAAATTCATTTTACCGCCTCATTCATATTTTTTCAACACTTGATTATTATCATTAATAAAATAACCAGGTTGGGCTATGGCCGCAGGTTTGTTCCCAATAATACCATTAAGAATTTTCCAAGTGTGTCGAATATCATTTCTATTATCAATTAATATTTTATTATAATATTCTTTTTTTTTTTTTCTCATAATAGTTGTCAGCCTGTTTTTATATACCTTGTATTTCCTTTCAGCAATACTTGTTCTGAATTTTATAAAATCTCTATAAAGATTGTTTTTCTTTTTACAAGAATTTTGTAAGCCCTTTGTTATCCAAGGCTTTTTATGAAAATTGCATTTATGATTAATAATCTTTAATGGACACTGTTTATCATAAAGTGATAAGTAGGTATTCAAAAATGAATCATAAGCTGCATTTACATCTTCAACATAAACCCCTTTCCATTCTTCTTTCAGAAGCTCATTCCTAAACTGGTTTATTGCTTCATCACTTCTAACTCTAACATATCTTTTGAAACTCTGCATATCGTTTTTCTTTATATGACAATCATATATTACAAAAACAGGTAAATGATCACTTATGTCATTTATCATAAGCCCACTTTTTAACAGTGTTCTCCAAAACATTAGTGAAAATATTATCGATTAGTGATGAGCAGTTAGAGGTGATTCTGCTGGGTTTTGTGATCAGTGGGTATAGCCCTCTGCTATATAGTGCATCTAGAAAGTCTGACGTTATTTTATGTTTAGATGCATTTCGGAGGTCGATGTTGAAATCTCCACATATTATAAACGTTTTATTTTCTTTACACTTGCTAATTATTTCTTCTAAATGGTCTTTGAATACTTCCACACTTGACCCTGGTGTTCTGTATACACGTCACAACAATATTTCTCATCTTTTCAATTTGTATTTCCAGAGTTATGCATTCCATTAAATCGTCGACTACTGTTGTCATACATTCAACTAATTTACACTTCAGGTCGCAATCAACAAACAGGGCCACACCCCCTCCCTTCTTGTTGGTTCTATTAATATAATGCAGAGTATAACCTTCAATGTGGAAGTCAGCACCTTTCTCCTTATTCAACCACGTCTCTGATAAGGCTATCACTTTAAATTTATTTTTAAATGTTGACAGATACTCATCAATCTTCGTAAAATTTGTGTAAAGACTCCTACAGTTAAAATGTATCAAAAAAAATGAATTGTCTAATTCAAACTTTTCATTAAATAGATCGTTAGTATAATAATTACAAGTGTCATTGATTTGATTAAATACATGATTTTCCGGATCGATGATGTATTCAAAGTCAAACATTTTTTGCTCCATGTTAACTCCGAAGAAGCCGCGACTCTCGGAGAGTCATACTCTGGAAACTTAGTCATGCAAATCAAGTGTCTTCCCTCGGCTAGAGACACGCTCCCAGTACATTTGTCTCGAATAACCCCACATACCTTTTTCAGTCCTTTGCTCTTTTATGTCGACTCCAAGGAGTCCAACAGTGTCGGTAGTAGTCCAACCAGTTAGTCTTTCCCAAGAAGTCACCGTCCGTTCTGCTTGTTAAAATCATATTAGTAATCCTTAAACCAGTCACTGGTCTTATGAACATGGGCCAAGGCATTTTATCGGTATTGTTCCAGGTCCTTTAATTCTTTCGCCACAATGACCTTTGCCTGTTCCGGTGTTCCATTTAGTCTAATCAAAACTCTGCAGTTCCGAGTCCATGTAGCCTGGATTTTGTTTTTCCTCTTCAAATTGCGCGCTTCTCCAGCAATCTCCGCTGTTTTTCTTGGTTAGTGTTCGTTAATATACACTCCCCGTCCTTTCAGCATTCTCGCCTGCTTTAGTAGTTCGGCTTTTATGTTTTGCGATTCTGGAAGCTTAATTATGATTGCCGGTTTAGCTTTAATGTCGCTCCTCGGAAGAGTATGGCAAGCTTACAATGTGTTTGCTTTGGATTCTTATGTTTTTACTTTCAAAGAACTGAATGATCCGTTTCTCTAACGAGAATAATTCACTTGGAGGATTCCTCTCCATCTTTGTCTCCACCACGGTCCTGGAATATGACTGGTGTTTTTAATTCCAAGCCGCTGATAATCACATCATCAATGCGTGAGTATTGCTCCATTTCATCAACTCTCCGCCGAAGTTGTTCAATTCTTTGATCTCGTTCTTTGATTTGGATCTTCAGTTTTCGTACTTCTTCCATTAGAGCCAGTAAATGCGTTTGTTGCGTGGCCACTTTGTTATCTCCTGGGACATGAAGTTTAGAGATTTTTTGATCTCCTCCGTCCTTCTCGATGGCGGTCCTGCCACTTTTTTGGTGGCATTGTCGGCTCTCCAATTTCAAATGTAGTAAAGGACAGCAATGTTGTGTAATCCACCGAAGGAGATTTACTTTCGGCGTTTAAAAAAAATGAACGTCGATTAACAGAATAAAATGCGATAATATACTGCAAGTTGACAAACACACGGATACGTGCGTGCCGCCATCTTGCCTCAGAACGGATACCTGCATGCCGCCATCTAATCAGTAAGTGATTAGATGCCTCATTAAAATCCGTTTGTCATATATCTCAGCATATGACCTAGTCTATGTGGCAATTTCTGCCCATTTTTTGGTGAGCAGGTACTTCCCCTGTTGGTTTTTTTTTTGTTTCTCTGTGCTGGCCTTTTAAGTCTGGAGGACTTTCTTTTGTGCCTTCATTAGGCACAGCTTCACAGCATTTTGTAGACATCCCATTGATATAAACACTATTAGCAGTATAGATTTATTTAACAGAAGACAAATCAGCAGTACTTTTTGATTATCTCTCAAAAAGCATGATTAGGTTACTCACCGAAAGGAGAAAATTGCTGGAGCCCAAACTGATTGTGTGTCTTTCAGAAAAACGCTATTTAATTAGACAAAGGAACATCAACAATTATGGCAACTAGTAAAAACTTTTGTTGGATGGTTGCTGAAAACCAGTAAATTACAACTCAAGTAATCACCAAAAAACTGAACCAGTTTCAACAAAAAACAGGACACCATGAGCTAAACAATGCCGGCCTTGTTTCTGACTATCCCGGTGCTTCCCCTTGTTCCCCAAAGCTGTAACTAACATCAGCTGCACTCAAAACAAAAGTACAGCATCCTTCTGCACTCAGAGACTGAGGTTAGTCTATGATCAGCGAAGGACACTTTTCCTCTTGGCTCACCTTGGACGTTAGAGGCATTACTCAAGTTTTTTACATTTAATTTCAATTCTTTTGTCTTTTTGTAAGTCGGTTCTGTTTGTATATTGGTGACATTTCACGTTTCATTTTGAATGCGTTTATCATTTTGGAGAATAAAATAATTTGAATGTGGTATTTGCCCACTGATTGTCAGAAATAAGCACAGGAATAGCCAAACATTAATTTTGTGTTTTCATATGTGGTGAGTATCTAGAAAAGTATATTTTCGCTGTAGGCTTTTCTCCAAGCAAAACTAGATCCCATGCTGGCATAATGAAATTTAATGGATATAATAAAACTGACTTGGAAGTCAGAAGATAATTATCCTCAACACATTACATCAAAAATTGTTTCTTTAATTTGAGTAGAAAGATGATGAGTATTCATTTTCAAAACATCAAAATTTTGATTGTTTAATTTATGTAATATGCAATTATGGTGAAATAGGCATTTGAGCGATTCTAATAACTTACACTTTTTTCAATGCCGAGGGTTACAATAAAGTTACTTGTCATCTCTTTCCTAATTACAGTCATATCAAAGATAAAATATTTGTTTATCACTTACCATTCTTGTTTTGTTTCATGAACTCATTTTCAGCTCCTAACTTAGAAAGTAAATGCAGTTTATCAGACAATCACAAGCATACATCTCATGTGCTTACATTATGTGGCTCAGTGGAAGGGCTTCGGCAGCAGATGCAGGGCAAATTATTAAGACTTGGCAGCTGGTCCACCTTGGAGATGTAGATTAGGGGCTCAATGCTGGCACTGATGTCCATGAGGGCGTAGGCAATGTATCCACCCTGGCAGAAATCAAAGTAACTTATGGCGATTGAGAAGACAACTACAGGAAGGTAATTAAACACTATGATGGTTAGAGTAATTTGCATTGTTCTGAGGGCTTTCTTTTTCATGGGGTGCAGCTTCTCCTTGCCAAAGACCGACTTCCTCAGACTCCACATGATGGAAATGTTGCAGAAAGCCATAATGGCAAAGACAGCCAGGATCACCCCGGGAAAAAAACTTCGTGCGACCGGCAACCACAATGTCCTGCTGATTGCATAGGCTAACATGAGCCCCCAAACAAACATGGAAATTGCCACCCTGATCTTGTTTTCCTTGATGTTGGTGAACACAATGGGGTGGACCACAGCCATATAACGGTCCAGACAAATGCAAGTGAGGAAGAGTGACGTGGTGTCTTTGATCCCATAGCTAAAGAACACAAATTCCCATATAGATCTGATTCCAGCCGATTGGAGGCCAACGAAGCCGATGGGGCCCATCACGCAGTAGCAGGCATCAGCGATGGCCAGGTTGAAGATGAAGATATCTGAGGTGGAAGAGTCACTCTTCTTTCTGGCCACCAGCCATACCACCATGATGTTGGCAGGGTAGCCTACTACAATGTTGACGATCCTGAAAATGAAGTCAAACAAAAGCTCACCAAGCGTTCGGTTGCAGAATCTATTATTGCTTAAGAGCTGGAGACTGGATCCTGAAGAGGAGTGGTTGAACGGTTGGCTAGAATTGATGACAGAGCTGTTCATTTCGGCTTTAATTTACCCAGCAGGTTTGAGGGTTGATGTTCCTTGGAAAGGAGAGTGAATGTAAGTTACATGGTCTAACCCAACTGAACAGAGCAATGGTCCTCACTTCCTAAATGGGCTGTAAGGCTAAATTATGTTCTTTATTATTATAAATTAATCATGCTGATTCCAGCATTATTTTACATTATTCTGTTCTCCACAGTATTCCTCATCATAACACATGTACTGCATAATATAGAAATGGTAACACTCATGCTGGCCCTATTTTGAGCAAATCAAGCTCTCTTTTTAAAGAAAATATTCATGTCAAGGGACCCTAGCGCAATTTTGTAGTCTTATGGCACTGAAGATTAATTTTGTTTTCTGGGAAGACTACTTCCATCCTGGGAAAACTTCTGAGACACCAGTCTTTACTCTTTGAAACTGCACTAGAGCTTCCTGAGACTGGAGACAGTGTTCCCAGAAGACAAGGTTTGCCCTTTGGGTCCATTTTTAATTTCTGCAAAAGTCTTTCAGTCAAGCACATAAGAAATGAAAGAGTCATTCATCAGATTGAAGGAAAGAATAATTAACTCACCTGAAAAACTGCAATGGCTCAGCATACACTCCTTAAGTTCAGACACTCCAACAGGCAACTGTATCCTGATCGCCTGTGTCCAGGCGGGTTATGATTTTGTTTAATGTTGTTCCAATTTATGTAAATATATAAATTTGAGTGGTATGTAAGCAGTGCAGACAATAGCCAATCACAGATCTATTGAGGGAGCAGTAGCACTTGGAGTGACTGCACAATACCCCGTGATCACAGGATTATATTTGGGGATGGATGGGTGTGGAAAAGGACTTGTACATGGGGGGGCTGGTTTAGGAGAGTGGGTTTGTGTTCTGACAAATGAACATGCAGTAAGACAGAGCAGGAGGAGGGGCTAAAAGGAGGGAACAGACAAGTCCCCCCCTTCCCTGTTCTAACAATATTTTGTTTTTTAGTGATGCAATCCAAGAAGTGCATCCCAGAGAAACAAGTGACGCAATGCAGTCAGCCTACAGGAGCACAAGTGAGACTGTGTAACCTGGTGTAAGGTCTTACACATGAAACCACACGGTTCATCAAAGCAGACTCTAACAATTCTCTTTCATCACCACAAAGAAAAGAAACAGAACAATCAGATACTATAAACCCATTTCTGCAGAAAATACATGCTGCATTTACAATGGTTTGACTTTCATATCCATATTTGGCAGTAAGGAAGTTTGCAGTTTACATCAGAAGTCTGGCGGAGCGATGGAGCGCTGCGGAGGCTGAGGTGGCTGCATCTGCGGGCAGCTGTAGCAGAAAGTTTGCAGCTGCGGGGTCTTTTATGATTTTGCCTGTGGCTGCAGTGTGGCTGTGGCTGTCAGCTTTGCAGAGGCGGTGCAGCTGTGGATGATCATGAATTCTCTGGTTTTTTTCCAATATTGCGCGGTTTTCCTCCATTTTTCCGCAGCTCTTTTTTACCAATTTTCAGCAATTATTCATGAATTTTTTGTGAATAAAATCATATTTAGACGAATATTTAACATTTATATTGAATATAATGCATGCTATGATGCAACTACACTTGACTTGCAATCTAGAATATTATTATTATTTAAGTTTTATATATGATATTGTAAAACCCTTGGTTTCTATAAATGCAAAGATACAAATTCCTCATATTGTAAAACGTTTGATTTCTATAAACATTAAGTTCAAATATGACATGCAAACGTTCACCTGATAATCTGTTTGACATTTAACAATCTCTTTAGCACAGTACAAAAACACTCTCACAAGCCCTACCCTAACCTGGCTTCCTATAATTGCTATTTACTAGTTTTTAAGTGTCACAAAAAAGTCACAAAAATTAGCAATCATTCTGTTTGAGAAAGACAGACAAACATAAAGCTTCTCACAGGCTAATTGCAGTGTTCATATTTAATTTGGGTACCAAGGGTGTGGCTTCATTTACTAACCCCAATTCCAATGAAGTTGGGATGTTGTGTAAAATGTGAATAAAAACAGAATACAATAATTTGCAAATCCTTTTTGACCTGTATTCAATTGAGTACTCAACAAAGACAAGACATTTAATGGTCAAACTGATAAACTTTACATTTTTTGTGGAAATGTTCACTCATTCATGCAACTCCTGAGAAACAGGGAGGGGACTGAACTCATCCATATTCTAAACCAAGTTTGAGTTTGGATTGTAAGTGAATATTCAATAACTGATCTGGGTGTGCCATCTCGTGATAGGATAGTGTAACTCCATGCATAATAGAGCAGGTCCATGTCGCTGGCGTCCACATCTGTGCAGAGGGGTTAAATGATTGAGTCTCTATGACTTTATGGGTCCTATTTTAACTGTCGAAGTGTACAGCCTGAAGCGCAAAGGCGCAAGTGCTCGTTCAGGGGTGTCAAATCTATTTTCAGCTTATTGTCGTGGTTTGGATTCCGTTTGCCCAGAACATATTTTATCTTTTTTTTTTGGCTTGATGAATTTTGTCTAAATTTGCCATAACATACTACTTGACCATATCTCTAGATATTGTTTTTTGTTTTTGATCAAATCATTTTTGGTCCTTGAAATTTTGGCCCCCATGGTAAAGACAGTAATTTTAGAAATTTTAAGGTTCACTGGGGTGCGCTGCACTTTTTGAATATGCAAGATGGCCTGTGGAGGCCAAATGGTTGCAGATAGAGATTGAGTTTGTATTATCGGTATTACAAGCATCATATATGACCTGGCTTCGTTATAAGTTGTGTTGACCTCAGATGATTTTGAAAGGTCAAACTCGATGTCAAGGAAAATATTAACAATGTCAAAAGACTGGACTTGAAATTTCAAAAATTATTTCTCAAAAACTGTCAGATAAATGTTTTTCTAAATTGGGCAATCAAATCACTGTGGTACACTTGATGTACAGTGCAAGTGCCATTTTGATTGAATCGACAGAAGTGAGTCTAGTGGAGGAGCTGTACTTTAACATTGGGTCTTACTGAGAATGGGCAAAATGGCCTGTGGTTGCAGATAGTTAGTTTTACCCTGCGCCATCCTCTATGCTTTGTCTGTCTGTGCCTCTTAATGCTGTCTGTTAGGTTGTCTGCTAGGTCCTACCCTCTTTTTCTAGTTTTTATTCCTTTTACTGTAGCTTTTTACTTGGTCTTGAAAAAATGTGTATATTATTGATGTCACTTTATTGTCTATGCAGAATTAATCTTGTGTTTCAATGTTGGTGTTACTGTTGATGTCGCTGTTATTCTGTTTTACTCAAAACGGTTGTCTGTTATTTTAATCTGTTTGTCTTTCGTAAATGTCTACTACTTGAGTTCTGCTTTTGTTCATCGCAACTGTCTGCTACTTAAGTCTCGCTTTTTGTTTGACGCAATTGTTTGCTTTTGCTTAAGCCTCGGTCACAACCGGCCGTACTTCCACTCCACGGCGTATCTACAGCAAAAAATGCTAAGGAACTCACGGGCCACGCAGGTTCTTCTTGCGAAATTATGAGCCTGCAGACTGCCCGTAAGCACGTACGATTGATTTGGTCATGCACAAAAAACTCTACAATTACCAGAGAAAGGCCAAGGACGCAAGTTTTCCCTGCTCTTGACGCAAGGAGCACGCGAGGAACACGAAGGTCAGGCGTGGGTTTTTTTACTGGTCGTGGAAATAAAACCATTTGTCCTCGGTGCACGTCGCCGCATGGTGGACAAAGTCGACCACAAGTTTCCCACGAGTGTGAAATAAGACAGGCGCGCACACAATGTACAAAATAAATAGACCTTAGAAATAGAACGTCCGATCACGGCTGGGGAATGGAAAGGCGTGCACAGCCCGCGCATTTTCATGACGACTTTGGATTCTGATCAAGGTACAAGTATATATATTTATAAAGATGCCTTCAAAAGGGAAAGGGAAAAAGAGTAGAAGGAGACAAGAAGATGCAGGAAATGCTGAAGGAACAACGTGCCAGCCAGTGGACCTGCTCCAGGGTGACGTTGGATGAAGATGAAGCTCATTCTGCCTTTATATGTGTGCATTCAACACCAAAAATCTACAAAACACGTACGGCGACAGTAAGGCCATTGCGTCCAAATGAGCATTGAAATTGAGAGGGATGTAAGGGTAACATTCACTGTGCGGTTCTTTCTACTCATGCGTCGAAAGTGTGTCTGCCGTGCGGCTGTTGCAAGACTGCCGCACATCCTCCTTACTACCTCTACGAAGCACGCACGTGCTTTTTACAGTCCTTCAAATATGCTACCGCAGAGCGCAGAGTAAGATTTTCGAGCAATTTTAAGCACCCAGAAATATATGATGAACTCAAGGGACACATTCATTAAGTCCATATTCATCAATTTAGAGTTGCAGATTTTCACCCCTGAAAATTTGAAGGACCTAGCTGAAATACTTTTCTAGATATAGCCATGTGAAAGTGGCTCCTCAGAAATCGCTGTTCAAAAGGGCCAGAACTTAGTTGCAAAAATATTTTTTTTTATGACAGAACTATTAGGAGTTGAGCTAAAATTTTGGATGTATCCTATTAGGAGGTGTACGCACCCGCTGGAATTTTTTCAGCGAAATCTGAGATGGTCAAGTGGGTACTTTCTCTGAAATTCAGACATTGACATGGAATGTGTATATATATACTCAGTCAAAAAAGAAACTTCACACTGTACCTCCCCTAAATATTTCAAAACTAATACAAGAGATATTATTATTGTTATTAGGGTAATGCGTTGTCAAAGACACCCACATCACAGTAACTCCGACGTACAAGCACGCAATGTGCGAGCATGCATCAAGGTAAAAGCATTTCGCGGTTCCTAGTCACGTGATTCCAGGAGACACGTGCAATTTTGCCCACGTTGTTTTGTTAGCACGGTAGGAGTGACATCTGAAAACAAGTTCTACAGTCAATTATCCGTTGATTTGCAATGCCACGACTGTCAAATTCAACGTGAACGTGCCATTGGCATGCTGAATACGGGAACGTCGGTCACTGACGTTACCAGGGTTATGGGATGCAGTCGACGGACTATCCATGATCTTCGGACATCGCTCCAACAAACTGGCAATTCCCCAGCAGACCGAATTCGTTCGGGTAGACCACGTGTGACGACACGAAGCAGAAGACCGACAAATCGTCTTACGTCATTTGCGTAATCGATTTCACCGCAACGCCCACTAGAATGAATTGTTTAGAGGTCGCGGTGACTGCTCAAAACCATACCGCAATCGCCTGCGCACTGCTCGCCTCCATGCACGCCGGCCATATCGCGGGACCAATTTTAACCCAGTTTACACCGACATCAACGCTTCTCTGGGCAATAACGACATCTGAGATGGACCCAGCGCCATTGAATAGGTCGCTTTTAGTGACGAATCCAGATTCACTACCATTCGCTGATGGGAGTTAGAGTTTGAGGAGACGCGAACGCAACGCCCAGTGTTGTGTGCAGCGAACTACCTTTAAAGTAGTAGTTATGGTTGGGGTGCCTTTAATGGTCCTGCCCGCTCTCACTGATGGTCGCCTGGGCGGAAACTTAACTGAAGCGCAGGATACAGAGCTTTTGCTGTATTCATGGTAGCTCATAGGCCCAGGTCTGACATTCCAACACGAGTAATGCCAAGATCTCATACGGCTAATTTAACGCGGAATTTTCTAGGAATGCGGCATCAATGCTATGAGTGGCCCTCAAGGTCTCCTGACCTTAATCCCATAGGAACATGTAAGGGATGTGTTAGCAGAAGACTCCGTCAAGTAAGGAACCCTCCGCAGAATTTGCAGGAACTTGGTGCCATGTTAGTTCAATTATGGCAACGCATCCCCCAAGCTGTGTTCAGACGCATCATTCAATCCATGAGGAGACGTTGCGTCGCAGTTGTGAACGCATTACGGAGGGCATTAACATTATTGACATGCTTTCATCAAGTTGTAACTTACCATTTTACTCTTACATTTCCAGAGTATTGTGGAACTGCTTACATTATGAACATGATTTTTATGGTACACCGTCCCACGGGTACAGAATGGAATTAAATCATTATTTAAAACCACTTTTCTTGTATGTTCAACTTATCGACCTCCAAACGAGTGTGAAGTTTCTTTTTGATACATATATATATATACACATATGCATACACACACACATACACACTGTATACATCAGTGGCGGCTCGTGAACTGGCAACAGGGAAGGCTCAAACCCATCCTTGTGTCGATTACATGACCTGTTTCGCTCATTTAATTGCCATTTCAGAACCCAAGAACCCCAGGCTAGTTTTTCATTAATAATGCACACCTGTTAACTCTCACACGTTCGGCGTGAGTTTAAGTGACATAACTACGTTCCCCTGCTGCAGTCAGCAATTATTCAATTAATGCATATGTTAGAGATTCTTGCGCGGAACTGAAGTCCTCATGCATGGAGGTTTATCGGTTTTTCCTGTGTTATGACTCCAGACTTCTCACGCTTTTCTCTACTCGGGTCGGAAGCAATGCATGTGTTTCATTATCGTTTAAATAGTTTAAATGAAATAAGATCATTTGAAAAGTCATTATGCAATTCCATTGCTTCCAATGATCTTATTTCATTTAAGCAATTGAAACGATCATGAAACACACGCATCGCTTCCAACCCCTGAGTAAAAAAGCGTGAGAAGTGCAGAGTCGTAACGCAGGTGAAACTGATAAAACTCCATGGACAAGGACTTTGATTCCACGCGAGAATCTCATACATATGGCTTTGATTGAATAATTGCTGTATACAGCAGGTAATGAATATGTTAATTAAACTCACAATTTGAATGCGTGAGAAATTGACAGGTGGTATATTGGTTAATGAAAATCCGGCCACACCTGATTATGTTGAGTTTCGAGTTTGAAATGGAAATTTAAATGGATGACTGAAGTTTCATCGCCATGGCCAAATCATCTTTTTTTTTTTTTTTAAGGATAGAGCTGAGCCTCCCTGTAGCTAGCCTCCTAGTGCTTTAAAAAAAAAAAAAAAACTAGTCCAGTCAAGTTAACGGTTAGAAGGTCAGCAAGCTTGTTAACATCTTGCCTTAATGTTTTTGCCCTTAACCATAAACATTAGCTAATGGCAAGCAGTAGCTAATGTGAGTTAAACTTTGAAATACAGTAGACCACACAAATAGTTGAAGTTACAACAAATTCAGTGTTATTTCCAAATGAGTTATGTGCATATTTTACCTCAAACTTGAGAGTTTAATATTGTCTGTTCCAATACTTCATACAAGAAAAAAACGCATTCTGCTGCTGTCGTTCACACTATCAGGGTTGAGAACACAAGCGTGTCCCACGTTATTGCACGCTCAGTGAGGCACGTCAGGCTCTTAAAATCTTACTGTGTTTTTAGTCAAGTGCATCACTCAGCTGGATCGAGTTATTTCATGCTGCTGAAAATAATCTAATCGCTCATTGTGTGGATCCAAAAAAATTACCGCAGGTTTTTGGGTGTTTTTTTTTTTTTGCGAATTCCATTTTATATATTTGGTATTACATCTTTAATAATGTAGCAGTACCAAGCAATACTACATTGAAATGTACTATTGCGGCGGCAATGCCAGCAATACTGGTGGTGGCGGCCCTGGTAGATAGTGACTTGTTCCCAGTATTTTTTGGTACCACTTCCTCTGAGGTTCCAAGCATGCTGAGCCGATACTTAAGACACTAGGTCAATGCAGTGCAGACCACTGATTGGTCACAGGGAATCATCGGTCAAAGGGAATCATCATTCGGGTGAGACTGCACAAGCTAACACGATACATGACATAAATTACATTTTGGTGAAAGAGGGTAATTTTCTAAGCAATGCAATCTAGTGTAAACATTAAGATAAGACCCAAGTAGCTTCATACATATCCAAACCAACAAGCTCCCTACCTGTCTTTAGGTTTCGACATCACATAAGACTGAAACTTTCTGGCAAGACGGTTATATTCTCATAATAAAATAAATAAATCTATAAAATACCATAAAGTGAGTACCGAACGCTTAGTTGTCAAATGTCAAGTGCACAGCTGCTCGCCAACAAAATGCAGCCAAATGCAAGCGAGTTGGGCACCAGCTGGAAATGCCGACTTGGACCACATATGGTGCAAAAAACAATTAGACCAAAATGGAAAAGCGGCCACTTAAACAGCCCCCAAACATTGTTACTGAGAATCAAGAACACAACCCCTTCAGCATCCTTCATTGCTCCTGTGCTTGTTGCATGAGGTTATGTTGTGTTCTGTGCTGCGTCGAAGATGACGAAAAGGCACTTTCCATGATCGATCCTGCCAGCAGTTGAGCAGGTACAATGCTGTGTTGAAAACGAGTATGTGGTACCAACACCGAGTAGCAAAGGAATCGAGTGGAGCTGGTACCATGCAGTGCCAAAGCGCCATGAGTTGTGCCCGGTTGTGCTCGGTCCCTTCATAGTTGCTTGCAGCTATATTTCTGCCATTGTAATCACAGGGGACTTCCAGGACTAGGTCTCGGATATAAAAAGCAATCTAAAGCGCAGAACATTGTATGGCACAAGGTTTTTAAAGGTTTTTCAATGTTTCATATCCATTTTAGAGACCAGAACATGAACTAAGTGCTTATAAACTTCAGCTAAGCTATGTGTATTTTCAATCAGTATCAATTCACTGCAAACATACATTATGCATTTTCAAGATTGTTTCTGCCAGACCAGTAGAGATGGCAATTTTGACACCGAAGTTCGAACGGTTTCAAAATCGTTTTAACACTTCCAGTTCCAACGCAGTGTTCGAGAGATGTTTCGAAACGTCACGCGATCGCTATCAGTCCACCGCGAAAGGTTTTAAAATGCCACGGGAAAATACAGGTGTTTGAGGCGTTTTTTTGCGTTGAGTTTCTGAGAGACAGAGAGAGAGAAAGAGAGAGAGAGATTGATTAATTGATTTTCTAAAGCTTGCCAGGTACTCTTTTCAATGTGTCAATAAGTTGAAGCATCTATATATTATTACTGAGTTTGCGATTTGCATAATTTCACACATCTCCTCCGAAACCACCGTGAATAATGAGTCTGTTTTCCGCATAGACCGGTTTTACTGCGTGACAAAGACGATGCACCAGGTTTCAAACTTAATTATGAAGTGTGAACTGTGATTTTTGGTGCCGCTTGCAAGTAAACCGCTAATCTAACTGTGCACGGGTATCAGCTGGTGTTCGTTTTTTTTTTTTTTTGTTAAACTTGTAATTTGATTTCAAGTTTAGAGAAAGCAGAGAAGCCAGCTGTATCAGAAAAAATGTGCAGCAAATATTATCTCTGAATAAAAATCTTTGAACAAAATGTTTCTGAATATAAATCTTTTCCCCACATTTTATTGATGCGTATAATCACAGTGAAATGCAATTAACTAGGTAGAATCAAAAATTGTAATCGTCAAGCCCATTTATATATAATAGGCTTTGACTTTACCAATCATTCTCAATGAATGAATGAATGAGAACATTTAACTGCAAAATAAAACTGCCATACAATAGGAAATAGTCATATCATACAAAAAAAAAATTACTGATTGTGCATCTGTCAAAAATATTAATATTTTTGGATTTTTGAAAAGGGGGCTTCAGCATATCAACACCACAACATATCAATTAAAGGCTGCAATGACAACTTCTGCCACTGGATGCCAATGTTGAGCGAGTCAGTTTTGAAATGTTTCAAAACATTTCGAAACAATGATTTAAATGTTTTGAAACGTTTCGAAGCTTCAAATATGCCATCCCTACTGACCAGACCAATAGGAAAGTGGCAAAAAACAATGAGTACTAAGCAACGAACAACTAGCAGCACACAATAAGAGACTCTGTCTGCCAGCCAACTCCAGCCTCTCCCCAGATAGAGCTCACGAAATGACGAGACAACGAGGATCACCTGTGGAACGACAGGGAGACACAAGATTGCTTGATTAAACTACACAAGGACGAGAGAGGAAAACGCGCGGTGAGACAAAACAAGAGCAGGTAATCACTCAAGGAGATGAGCGAGTTGCAGCATATAACCCAATAAGATACTATAAACAGACAACGCGTTAAACTAGTACAACCCCAATTCCGAAATAGTTGGGACAAAGTGTAAAGTGTGAATAAAATCAAAACACAATGACTTTCAAATCACACCAGCCAGTATTTTATTCACAGTAGAACAGAGATAACATAGCAAATGTTGAAACTGAGAAATTTTACAATGTTTTCCACAAAATGAGCTCATTTCAAATTTGATAGCTGCTACAGGTCTCAAAAAAGTTGGGACAGGGGCCTGTTTACCATGGTGTAGCATCCCCTCTTCTTTTTAACACAGAGTGGAGGTGTCTGGGCATTATGAGCATTTCAAGTTTCTTTTGAGCTTTTGAAATAATGAATTTGATCCCACTCTTGTTTAATACAAGCTTCCAGCTGCTGGAGAGTTTTGGGTCTCCTTTGACGGACTTTTCATTTAATTATGCACCAAAATATTCTCAGTCGGTGAAAGGTCAGGACTGCAGGCGGGCCAGTTCAGCACACGGACTCTTCTACTACGAAGCCATGCTGTTGTAATAGCTGCAGTATGTGGTTTTGCATTGTCCTGCTGAAATGCACAAGGCCTTCCCTGGAATAGATGTCATCTGGAGGGGAGGATATGTTGCTCTAAAACCTTTGTATACCTTTCAGCATTCATGGTGTTTTTAAAACATGCAAGTGTCCCACACCATATGCACTAATGCATCCCCATACCATCAGAGATGCTGGCTTTTGAACTGAAGGCTGATAACAGGAGGGGTGGTCTTTCTCCTCTTTAGCCCGGAGGACACTACACCCATGATTTCCAACAAGAATGTCAATTTGGACTTGTCTGACCACAGGACACTTTGCCACTTTGCTACAGTCCATTTTAAATGAGCCTTGGCCCACAGAACACGGCGGCGCTTCTGGATCATGCTCAACAATGGCTTCCTTTATGCATGATAGAGTTTTAGGTGGCATCTGTGGATGGCAGGGCAGACTGTGTTTACAGACAGTGGTTTCTTTTTTTTTAATTTGGCATCTCCAATCCCACCCCGAATCTGGAATGCCCAATTGGAGAACTATGTACAAGGCTTGCTCGTATGCGACCCCTTGCTGCCAATTCAGGAGAGTGTAGACAGTTCGCGGCTCTCCTCTGAAGCACATGCCTGTCAGCCTACTGCTTCTTATACACTCATTAGTTGAATCTACACAAGTTCAGAATGAGGGCTGAGGATACCCGGACATGAACAGGCTTAGAATCTTCCTGATGAGCACCCACCTGGCCAACAGGAGGCGCTTGAGCAACGAACAAGGCAACTATTATTTTCCCTTCCTGGCAGTCCCTTCCCAATTTGCAACCCTGTAGCGCAATAGCCAAATTGTGCGCTACTCTGAAAAGATACTGTAAATAAAAGATACTGTCCTTCTTCTGTGCTGGCAACCACCTAGCAACGCCTTAGCAACCACCCTGAACACCAGAGCAACTGCCTAGCAACGACCCGGTACACCTTAGCAACGGCTTAGCAACCACCCTGAACATCATAGCAACTGCCTAGCAATGCCTTAGCAACCACCCAGAACACCATAGCAACCGCCTAGCAATGCCCTAGCAACCACCCAGAACACCTTAGCAACCACCTAGCAACACCTTAGCAACCACCCTGAACACCATAGCAACCGCCTAGCAATCACCTAGTACACCTTACATAGCAACCGCCTAGCAACCACCTAGTACACCTTAGCAACCACCTAGCAATGCCTTAGCAACCACCCAGAACACCATAGCCACCGCCTAGCAACGCCCTAGCAACCACCGAAATACCTTAGCAACCGCCTAGCAACACCTTAGCAACCACCGTGAACACCATAGCAACCACCTAGAACCAACCGGTACACCTTAGCAACTATTCACACTTATTTCAAGAGTCTTTCAACTCTTTCATATTTTCAGCAATTCATGGTAACATTACAATCATTCACACTTTAAAAAAATTGACTTTTATTCAAACAATTTGTGTCTTAATTCTGCAATTGCAGTTCAGCATTAGCAGCTTCAGCAGAGAGCAATCTAGTTCCTCTTATTATTTCCTTTTCACACATTTCTGTGGCCCCCTACTGCTTCTAAGGCTTTCAAGATAGAGACACCATTCTAACTCTGAGGAGTCTGGGCCGATCCGGACATCATTGCTTGTATAAACGATTGCATAACCACTTTTCATTCTTTCGCAATCCCTGTTTTTCATCCCTTCTTTTTTTCATGCAAGTCAATGGGCGGAATGTTTGTATCATTGTTCTCGCACTAAAGAATTTAGAGTGCAGAGAGGCAAAAAGACTCAGAAAAAAATTTTGAAATCGCTCCCCGTCCACAATTTCCAACATACACGCACAAATTATTCATCAAAATGTAGGAAAATTTGTGCAGGCCTGTAAAATATCACTTTGGAGTCTCAACCCTTTGTCTGTTTTCTTCCAGACGCCCCCAAGCGACAGGAGCACAGACCAACTGCCCCATAGACAGCCATTATGACAGGAGCATAAAAGTTTGGGAACAGAGCTGAAAAACAAATTGCTGTCGTGACCACATACTTCACACTACAAGAAAAAAAATATATGGGGACGCTCAGCAGAGTCTCCACTCGCTCAAGACATTTTTGTTTTTACCATAGGACCTAAATTCTGCCAGAAAATGGCAGTAGTTTGCACAGTGTCACTGACCAACTCCCCCATAGGCAGCCATTATAACAGAAGCAGACAGTTGAGACACACCTTCTTGAAATCGCCACCCTGACCACATACTTAACACTACAAAACAAAAAATACAAGGGGACGCTCAGCAGAGTCTTCTTCTCGCTCACAATGTTTTTGTTTCCACCATAGGACCTACAGTCTGCCAGAAAATGGCAGTAGTTCAGAAAATGTTTGGTTATTAAGCTACTACAAACATTCTAGATTAGGATTCAAC
This sequence comes from Gymnothorax javanicus, assembly GCA_029692085.1. Classification (NCBI taxonomy): domain Eukaryota; kingdom Metazoa; phylum Chordata; class Actinopteri; order Anguilliformes; family Muraenidae; genus Gymnothorax; species Gymnothorax javanicus. The sequence continues at coordinate 42,393,890 of CM056200.1, forward strand.
ACAATTAACACGGTCAAAGCTTTTCTCATTTCTGATCCATTCACTGTTGCTGGCAACATTTGAGCCAGCACACTTTGCATTTTCTCTGCGGAAATGCAGTCTAGTTCCTCTTATTATTCCCTCTTCACCCGTTTTTGGGCCCCCTACTGCTTCTAGGGTTTTTGAGATAGAGACACCATTCTAACTCTGAGGCGTCCGGGCCAATCCGGACATCATGGCTTGTTAAAATGGTTACGCTACCCCTTGTCATTCATTCGGTATTCCCATTTTTCTGGCGAAATTCCATGCCATTGAAATGAATGGGTAGAACTTTGGAGTGATTAGGTCATAATGCACTCCTCCACTCTAGACGTTAGAGTGGGAGCAGCAGAGAAAAGCCACTTTAAAGTGGGATTTACATATACATATAAAGCTAAAATACAAATTTTAAACCATGTAAAACCTTTGAATTAAGTTGAAAAACATATAAAAGGGTAGAGATGAGATTTCACTGCGCGAAGCCCAAATACCCAAATTCCAAAAAGGAATAGGAATTCCAAAAATTCTAATATCAAACTTTTTTGTAAATCATGAACTGTTGCCAAGTGTTACCTCAAAGCAGTGCAGCTGATTCATATCCCCTTCTGGACATAAGCAAGATACATTTACCCATTATCATTATTATTGAAATCTATGTAAATCTTTGCATAAAAAACTCATGTACTTGCATACACATTTTCTTTTAACAGTATCAAAATGAATGATTCATAAACACTAGCGTATACAGGCAACAAAAATGCGTATAAACTCTTTTAATCCCTGACAGCTCATGCTTTCACCCCTACTAACCCTTTGAAGAAAAACCTTTGCACTTTTGTTAGTCTTTGTATGTTCAGCATTGATTCATTTGTTACTTGTACTCGTATGCAGCTTGTGTTCTAGTTATATCAAAAAAGTCCACTGAAGAAATATCTAACATTACACTGTTCTTCAGATACAAGCAGTTTTGAAAATGATCAGTAGTAAAATGTGCTTGAATACCACAATTTCAATCTGTGGGTTTGTTTCTACATGCATTTAGGGGTCTATTCTCCCATGCGCGTAAGCTGAAAAAAGCGCGTAGCTACGTGCTTTTCAGCCAACGCGTATTCTCCCCTAGACTTAAGTCTGTGCATTATGCGCCCCAAGGCAGTTACCCACTTCGGGCGGAGCAAGGCCAAAATCTGGACGTTTCTCCGGCAAATAACACTTACGCGTATTCTCCCCCTGGCTTACGCGCTTTTTCTGTTAAGCACTTTTGAGGGCTGTAGTAAGGTCGAGCCCCAATATAAGGCAAAATAGAGTATTGCGTTTGATGTCGGTTATCAGGTGTCTGACACAGTTCGTTGACGCTCCATGTTCTTCTCCATGCACTTCTACTGCAGAAAGAGTGGATGCCACCTCCTCCTCCAGTGCAGTGAAATGTACAGGGAATGATGGTTGGCCACCTGAATGACTTGTGCTGAATCTAGCTACATGCTGCTTGAGGCAGAGGGGAGGACGCTGGCGCTGTCTGTTCGCCGCTTCTCTGAAGCCTATCTTTTACAAAAACAGAAATTTTAGCCTTTTCACTTACTTTTATAGCCTGCTCTGCTGCCCTGGTGAATGATCCTGCTGGTCGTTCTGCCATTAAATTTTTTTTATTTATTTATTTTTTCCCTGGAGTGTAGCCTGCTTACCTGCTCTCAGCTTGCGGATCCAGGCTGGAGCGCCTAGCAGCGCGTGCTAAGCCGCTACATCCTTCGTACTTTTTCGCTGCCTCAGCTGTCCTGCTTCCATCTGGCTCTCTCAGTCGGCACCCTGCCTGGACTCTTCCCTCCCGGGCTATTCTTCTTGGCTATGCTGTGGATGTCTTTTCACCTCTCCTTGGCTCTTTTCCATCTCGGTCCAGGTCTGCGGTTAGCAGCTACGTCCAGGCTAACATCTCCCAGGCTAACATCTCCCTCGGCTGGCTCGATGCTGACCTACTCCGCCTCACAGCTGCTGGAATACAACAGCTGCTCCCCGCCGCTGTGTATCTCAGCCATAAAACAACTCGGACTTCTACGAAGACCTCGTTATGTCCACAGCGCCAAAAGTTTTTTTACACTCAGCCTCCGGATGCCGGATCCATCTCCTCCCTCTGGACTGTCGCACCTCGATTACGTCATCAGAGCGCCGTCACCGTGGTGAGCAATATCGCGGGGAACATCATGAGACCACTGCATGCCAAGAGTGTAGGAAAACGAGGAGTGGATTCCAGCCTGCTCCGACCCATCCCAATGATCCTGAGTCCCTCCAACATTAAAATCGAGCTTTTTAATGCACAATCCCTAACAAATAAAGCAAATCTGATCCATGAACACATTCTCAACAAAGGCATTGACTTGATGTGCCTCACTGAAACCTGGCACCAACCTGAGGTTTTTTCCTCCCTAAATGAAGCCTGTCCCTCCGGATACAGCTACCTGCAGAGGGCGCGCAACACTAGCCGGGGCGGTGGTCTGGCAGTTATCCACCGTGACACACTAAAGCTGTCTCCCCTGTCTCTACCCGATGTGTCCTCTTTTGAATATTTGGCTTTCAAATTAAAAACCCCTTCACAGATCAATGTAATACTTATCTACAGACCACCCAAACCACACCCAGCCTTCATCACAGAGCTTCATGATCTACTCACCTCCCTCTGCTGTCTATCCTTTAAAAATATCATACTTGGGGATTTGAACATCCACATCGACAATCCCTCCTCCCCCCTAGCAGCCGATTTCTCTCATGTACTGGACTGTCTGAACCTCACTCAGTATATTGATGCTCCCACCCACAACAAGGGCCACACCCTCGACCTGGTCATCTCGGATTCTGCCGCCATCAATAATCTGCTGGTATATGATCTGGTTCTCTGATCATAGCATCATCTCCATGGATGTTTCCTGTCCATCCCCTCTTCCCAAGCCTAAACGTGATATCCACTTTCGCAATATAAAAAACATCAACCCTGCAGTCTTACACTCTGACCTCCAACTCCTGGTCTCTGTCAACCCTCCAACAGTCCACAAATCAGTTGATTATAAACAACTCCCTCTGCTGCCTCCTGGACTCACACACCCCCTTCAAAACCAGAACTGTGTCCTTTTCATGCACTGCCCCGTGGTTCACCACTGAACTGCGCAAGATGAAGGCTGCTGGCCATGCCATTGAGAGGCGTGTTAAAACTTCTGGCCTCCTGGTTCATAAGTTGGCTTATAAAAACCACCAGAAGGCCTATGCAGTTGCCCTTAAAGAAGCCCGGTCCAACTACTACTCCAACATCATCAACAACAGTCCAGGAAACACCAAACAGCTTTTTTCCACAATAAACCATCTCCTCAACCCTCACGATCAAACCCACACAGATTCCACAGCAGAACAGTGCAACAGGTTCCTCACATCCTTCAAGGATAAGATCAACTCCATCCGGTCTCAGCTCTCCAACTCTCCTGCCCCATTTCTGCCATCTGCTGGCACTCAACCTGCTTCTTCAGCATCTTTTCCACCGTTACACAGAGTGAAGTTGAGGGCTTCATTAAAAAGATGAAGCCTTCCACCTGCCCCCTGGATCCCTTCCCTACAGCACTCATCAAATCAAACCTGTCTGCCATAAGTTCTTATTACACATATAATAAACCATTCGCTACAGTCTAGCCATGTCCCCTCTTCACTCAAAACTGCAGTCATCAAACCCCTTCTAAAAAAACCCAACCTAACCCAGAGCTCCTCTCCAATTACCGGCCCATCTCCCATCTTCTGTTCCTGTCCAAGGTGCTGGAAAAAGCTGTAGCCGCACAAAACAAGACCATCTGCAACTTCACTCACTGTACGAGAAATTTCAATCTGGTTTCCGCACTGCCCACAGCACAGAGACTGCTTTGGTGAGGGTCATCAACGACCTTCTCATGTCCGCTGACACTGGTTCCCCCTCACTGCCCATCCTCTTTGACCTTACTGCGGCATTTGACACTGTCGACCACCACATCCTCCTAAACCGCCTCCACTCAGACATTGGTCTTTGCCACAATACTCTTGCCTGGTTCACCTCATATCTCACCAACAGAACTGAGTACGTCAGCCTGGGATGTGCCAGGTCCAAAACAGCCCCCGTCATCTGTGGAGTCCCTCAAGGTTCTGTCCTAGGACCCCTACTATTCATCATCTACATGCTGCCACTAGGTCGTGTCAATCAGCCGCATGGAATCTCCTTCCATTGCTATGCTGATGACACTCAGCTATACCTGAGGACCGACCCTAACCCCCCCTCTACCCCGGTCTCTCCATCATCACCTTCATCCTCCTCATCCCCACTCCCCTCCCTCTCCAACTGCCTGGAGGAGATAAAGGCGTGGATGAGTCAAAACTTCCTCCAGCTGAACAGCTTCAAAACTGAAGCCATTCTCATCGGCACCCCCATCAGGTCCAATCATCCTCCATAACCACCATCTCCTTTTCTGGTCAAGACATCCCCCTCTCAACCACAGTAACCAACCTTGGTGTAAAGCTCGACCCACATCTGACCTTTGGAAATCACATCAAACATCTGTACAAAACCTGTTCCTTCCATCTCAAGAACATTTCCAAGCTCCGCCCTTCCCTGACTTTTTCTGATGCTGAGAAACTCATTCACGCCTTTGTTTCCTCCAGGCTTGACTACTGCAACAGCCTGCTCATTGGTATCCCCCAAAAAACCTTCAAAAACTTCAATTCATCCAGAACAGTGCTGCCCGTATTCTCATGAAAATCCGCAAACATGAACACATCACTCCCATTCTTCAGAACCTCCACTGGCTCCCCATAACCTCCAGAATCCACTATAAGATTGCTCTCCTCACCCACCTCTGCACCCATGGCAATGCCCCAGTCTACCTCAAAGACCTCCTCACCCCGCACACATCCACTCGACACCTCCGGTCCCGCGGCACCAACCGCCTCCTTCAGCCCCGAACTAATCTCCGGACCATGGGAGACCGGGCCTTTTTCTCCACGGCCCCCCGCGTCTGGAACGCCCTCCCTGACCATCTGAGGAATTCTCAGCCTCTGGACTCTTTCAAAAGGCCTTAAGACTTTTTTGTTCATACAGGCCTTTCCAAACTGTTGTTAATGCTGTTTTTATTCTTTTCTGATCTTATTGTTTTGGTGTTTCTATGTCCTTCTGATTTTTAGCGTACTCTGTAGCACTTTGAGATTTGTCTTAATGAAAAGTGCCTTATAAATAAAATGTATTATTATCATTTTATTATCACCACCTGTTGCGTGTACACTTCTCCGTGTGTAGATTTCCAATACAACGCTCAAAGAGATCTCCATTTATGCTTTAAATCAGGGATACTGTGCTTACATCTCCCCACCGAAGCCACATCCAGAACGATTCGCAGCTTTCTTCCTCAGATCAGCCTTCAGTGCCCCCTTGCCATACAACACCTCATGATGCCTCTTCACTGATTTCACCAATACCTCTAACTCCTCATTTGTGAAATTTGGTTTTCGGCTTCGGCTTGATGTCGCCATCGTTGTCTTTATGTTCTATTAACAAATGTGACTGCCCTATATGTTCATGATAATCTAAAAAATTGTGATATTCTCACTAGGGAGGAGATTGATTTTCTAATTGAGGATATCTGTATTAACTAACCTGTGTCTTTGTGAATATGTTTTGTTTTTTTTTTTTTACCATTGATAATACTGTGTATTTTAATGTATGAATAAAGATATTACTATATACTCTAAGTTGAGCCCTACCCTGGCCAATACCAAAGCACTACCCATTTGTTAATCAATTTTAGCCAATAAAGAATAGCTGACATGGGAAGAATCAGTATCAGTAAATGGGACAATTGATTATAATAAAGTATTAGGCACAAGTTTAAGTGAATGTGTCGCTCAAATCAAGTGGGACATAATAGGCTACGGATATGGAATTGTGTGATTGTTGAGGCGGTTTCGGGGCGGGGGGATGACCGCGTGCGGGGTAAGAATCCATTGTTTGTTAAAACGTTGCCATAACCTTGAAGCGCAAACCTGACACGGAGTAGTTTGATTTCAAGTGCGCACTTTCTAAATGAGATCGTATAAACTGTCTTTGATTGTTATTTTTGTGTGACTAGAATGTTCTCTTTATTTGTCTCCTTCCCGTATTCCACGGAACAAACAGGCTGGTGTCGGAGGGGCACATTTTTAATGCTCTGATTACGCTGGTTGAGAAGTGCTAAATTCTTTATTTGTTATTTCATTATCGCGGCAATTTGTTTGTTTGCATAGCTTTAATGTCATGGTGTCTAGAATAAGAAAAAAAAGAAAGATGTCTGCATTACTTCTTGTAATTGGTACAGACATACATAGGCCTACAATTACAGCGGCATATCGTCGGCCTGCTGATAAAACCTCATATCTTCAAAATGATAAACTTCACTGGAAAATAAAAAATATTAAAATAATATAAATTGATAAATATAATTTAAAATATAAATAAAATAAAAAATGTTTAATTTTGCATGTATGAATAGTGGACATACGAGTTTTTGTTTCTTATCAATTTGGAGATATGAGGTTTTATCAGCAGGCTGACAATTTTCAAATTTAAAGTCTGGTTTGCGTTTTCCATGGACTGAAACTGCATTTCCATGGTTAATCAGAAAATCCTTGTTCCATGTTTTCCTAATAGCCATAATCAATGAGCTTGGTAGTCTGCCTCTCTTTTGGATTAGTCACACCTCTTTCATAAGGCTGCCTACATTCTGAAGTTATGCGCTGTGGGCGTGATCGAAGCGCGCAGGGGAAAATAATGCCAGAATCTCAAATGTAAGAATCAATCGCTGCGAAAAAGGACTTACGCGCAAATGGGAGAATAGACCCCAAAGTGATTATGTGCATAATCATATTAGTTACAAATATATACACCATGTTAGATAAATTGATATGATAACTTGATTACTTTTCTGGGTGATTGTGCAAGATGTCGGTGTCAGTAGTGTCCGTAAGTCCCCTAATCCAGTAATAATTGAGCCCCTAAGAACCATAGGGCCATCCCGCACTTTTGGTGAAATTGAGTTGAGGTAGTCAGCATGTGCAGAAAACTGAGATCTACATTTCCCAAATGAACCAACCCACCTACCCACATGGATTGTCTTATAAAAAAGCAAAATTTTGCACGGTCACGCAACTTGCTGTAGAAAAAGTCACCAGAATTACCTTAATTCGCTGAAGAGTTCTGAAATGCCGCCTCGCTGGGGAAAAAAAAAAAAGTTACGTCGCTGAGTGCCAGTGCATATACGTAATTTTATTTTTCTAAAATGGGATTTTTGTTCTATGCTTCATTTCAGACAGGAGAGAGTTGGAAGTGCATGGCGAAACGCATTTTTTTTTTTTTTTTTTTGAAGTTTCCATCACAAAAGGGGTAGGCTTGATTTTTTTTTTTTTTTTTTACTACATACCAAACATTAAACAATATGTCAATGTCAAATAATAATAATAATAATAATACAATGCATGATTAACTTAACAAAAACAGATCCTCCCCTGACTGTATTTGACCTCACGCACGGGCAATTTAACTTCGTCAACGGAGAAACGTGGCGGCCTTCCTCTCTCCATCACGGATTTCGGTTTGAGGATTTGGGATAGCGCAGCCTGCTCCGAAGGCAGTGGCACCTGGCACACTGATTGGTTTAACTGGCGTAACGCCCAAACCACGCCTATGCATAATATAACGGGTAGCGCTGGTGTTTTAGGGATATAGGCAGGTGTGCAAGATAGCAACTTTCGCGGGGGAACGCCTCTTACGCAATGCAAAATCCCCAAATAACGGGTTTAGGGACTCTGGCGTAAAATAGGGCCCCTTGTCTGTAGTGTCCATAGGTCGCCAATATCTCACCAATATCTCACCTTATTCAATCATCAATATTAAAAAAAAAAACCATGATTGAATAAGGCGGAAACAAATATGGACCAATTATCCCAAGATGTGTAAGTATAATATGAAAGTACTTTGTTCAAAATATCAGGCACTTGAATTTTCAGTTTTTGTGCAACATCATTTGTGCACCCAATTGTGTTTTAGCTGAGTGTCACGTATGGTTAGTCATTCAGAGACCTGAACAGCAAGATGGGGAAACAGCTACATGTCTCTTATCAAAATACCACACACAGGTTTAACCAACCAATTCATATAATTAATGGCCAAAAGATGGGGACTGATATTTACATAATTTAAATAGCCATTGTGTGCCTGACTGGAGAGATGGAGCAATAACAATGAAAAGGTTGAATTTGGACTGTGAAACATGCAATATTTACATCACTGTACTGCATCCCTATTTGAGGCTTCTTCTCAGCTTTTAACTGCTGATATAGGGGTGAGAAAAATATTGACATTCCCCTGAAAAATGCCATTAAATTTGAAGATTACTAGCCTAACTTCTAAAGCATTACAGTAAACAGGCCATTGTCATCCAACTGATAAAAACACTATTAGCAGTATAGATGTGTTTAACTGATTGTGTGTCTTTCTCAGAAAACTCTATTCAATTAGACAAGGGAACAGCAACAATTATGGCAATGTGTCAAAACTTGGATAGTTGCTGATAAGCAGTAAATGACAACTCAAGTAATCGCCAAAAAACTGAACCAGTTTCAATAAAAACAGGACACCATGAGCTAAACAATGCCGGCCTTGTTTCTGACCATCCCCGGTGCTTCCCCTTGTTCCCCAAAGCTGAAACTAACATCAGCTGCACTCAAAACAAAGTATAGCATCCTTCTGCACTCAGAGATTGTGTAATGGCCAGTAGAGGTAGGAGGCCAATTGCAGCGACAAGAGGGAAACGAGCAGCGCGGACACAAAACAAACACAGAGAATAAAACAGACCATTGGAAAGTGCTCGCGCTTCCAAAGGACGTATAATAGTCCGAAGCAAAGCGAGATAGGAAAAAAAAGGGAGAAGAAACTCCAATAATAACGAGAAGTTAGAAAGTCAAACAAATACTGACTGCAGATTTCTTTGGCTATAGTGCGTAGCTACAAACAGACACTCTAGCAAAGAGGCATGGCAAACATCAAGCTTATATAGAGTCCGGGGAAGCGCCGCCCTGATTAAATCAGCCAGCTGGGTAAAGAATCCGATTGAAAAGGAATACAATATCGTCCCGGGACGAGAGCCACAAAGAAAAGTCCAAAACACACGCACAAACATCCAGAACCATGACAGATTGAGGTTAGTTTATGATAAGCGAAGAACACTCTTCCTCTTGGCTCACCTTGGACACGTTAGAGAGGCATTACTCAAGTACTTTACATTTAATTTCAATTCTTTTTGTCTTTTCAAAGTCGGTTCTGTTTGTGTATTGGTGACATTTCACATTTCATTTTGAATGTGTTTTATCATTTTGCAGAATAAAATAATTTAATTGTGGTATTTGCCCACTGATCCTCAAAAATAAACACAGGAATAGCCAAAACATTTAGTTTGTGTTTTCATATGTGGTGAGCATCGAGAAAAGTATGTAGTTGCTGTAGGCTTTTCTCCAAGCAAAACTAGATCCCATGCTGGCATAATGAAATTTAATGGAATTCAGGAGATAATTATCCTCTTCACCTGACATCAAAAATGGTTTCTTTATTTTGAGTGGATAGATCGTGAGTATTTATTTTCAAAAAAATCAAAATTTTGATTGTTCAATTTATGTAATATGCAATCATGGTGAAATAGGCATTCGGGCGATTCTAATAATTTACACTTTTTTTCAATGCCGAGGGTTACAATGAAGTTAGTTGTCATCTCTTTCCTAATTACAGTCATTTCAAAGCTAAAATATTTGCTTATCACTCTCCATTCTTGTTTTGTTTCCTGAACTCATTGTGACTCATTCATAAATGCAGTTTAACAGACAATCTCATTATGTGGCTCATTATGTGGCTCAGTGGAAGGGCTTCGGCAGCAGATGCAGGGCAAATTATTAAGGCATGGCAGCTGATCCATCTTGGAGATGTAGATTAGGGGCTCAATGCTGGCACTGATGTCCATCAGGGCGAAGGCAATGATTTCAACCTGGCAGAATTCCGGGTAACTAAAGAACTTGAAGCCGGTTGAGAAAACAACGATAGGAAGGTAATTAAACACTATGATGGCCAGAGTGATTTGCACTGTTCTGAGGGCTTTCTTTTTCATGGGGTGCATCTTCTCCTTGCCAAAGACCGACTTCCTCAGACTCCACATGATGGAAATGTTGCAGAAAACCATGACGGCAAAGACAGCCAGGATCAGCCCGGAAAAACTTTTTAGTGTGACTTGCGACCACAATGTCCGGCAGATTGCATAAGCTAACATGAGCCCCCAAACAAGCATGGAAATAGCAACCCTGATCTTGTTATCCTTGATGTTGGTGAACACAATGGGGTGGACCACGGCCATGTAACGGTCCAGACAAATGCAAGTGAGGAAGAGTGGGGTGGTGTCTTTGATCCCGTAGGAGAAGTAAACAAAATCCCAAATAGATCTGATTCCGAGAGTTTGGAGGCCAACGAAGCCGATGGGGGCCATCAGGCAGTAGCAGGCATCAGCGATGGCCAGGTTGAAGATGAAGATATCTGAGGTGGAAGAGTCACTCTTCTTTCTGGCCACCAGCCACATCACCATGATGTTAGCAGGGTAGCCGACTACAAGGTTGATGATGCTGAAAATAAACTCGAACAAATACTCACCAAGTGTTGCTATGCATTCTGTATTAGTGTTCAAGAGCTGGAGACTGGATCCTGAAGAGGAGTGGTTGAACAGTTGGATATAATTGATGACAGAGCTGTTCATTTCAGCTTTAATTTACCCAGCAGATTTGAGGTTTGATGTTCCTTAGAAAGGAGAGTGAATGTAAGTTACATGGTCTAACCCAACTGAACAGAGCAATGGTCCTCACCTCCTAAATGGACTGTAAGGCTAAATTGTTCTTTATTATTCTAAATTATTTATGCTGATTCCAGCATTATTTTACATTACTCTGTTCTCCAAAGTATTCTTCATCATAACTCACATACTGCATATTAGAAATGGTCACACTAATGCTGGCCTGTTTTGAGCAAATCATGCTCTCTTTTTAAAGAAAATATTAATGTCAAGGGACCCTAGTACAATTTTCTAGTCTTGTGACACTGAAGGATAATTTTGTTTTCTGGGAAGACTACTTCCATCCTGGGAAAACCTCTGAGACACCAGTCTTTACTCTTTGAAACTGCACTGGAGCTTCTCGAGATTGGAAACAGTGTTTCCAGAAGACAAGGTCTGCCCTTTGGGTCTATTGTATTACTGTCTGTAGAAGTCTTTCAGTCAAGCACATTAGAAGTGAAAGAGTTGTTCATCAGATTGAAAGAAAGAATAAGTAACTCACCAGAAAAACTGCAATGGCTCAACATACACTCCTGAAGGTCAGACAGCCCAATAGGCAACTGTATCCTGATCGCCTGTGTCCAGGTGGGTTAAGATTTTGTTCACTATAGTTCCAATTTATGTAAATATATAAATTTGAGTGGTATGTAAGCAGTGCAGACAATAGCCAATCACAAATCTATTAAGGGAGCAGTAGCACTTGGAGTCTCTGCACAATACCCCGTGATCACAGGATTATATTTGGGGATGGATGGGTGTGGAAAAGGACTTGTACATAGGGGGTTGGTTTAGGAGAGTGGGTTTGTGTTCTGACAAATGAAAATGCAGTAAAACAGAGCAGGAGGAGGGGCTAAAAGGAGGGAACAGACAAGTCCCCCCCTTTCCCTGCTCTAACAATATATTGTTTTTTAGTGATGCAATCCAAGAAGTGCATCCCAGATAAACAAGTGACGCAATGCAGTAAGCCTACTGGAGCACAAGTGAGACTGTGTAACCTGGTGTAAGGTCTTACACATGAAACCACACAGTTCATCAAAGCAGACTCAAACAATTCTCTTTCATCACCACAAAGAAAAGAAACAGAACAATCAGATGCTATAAATCCATTTCTGCAAAAAAATACATGCTGCATTTACGATGGTTTGACTTTCAAATGAATATTTGGCAATAAGGAAGTTTCAGTCTAGAAGTCTGCGTGGAGCGGTGGAGTGCTGCGGAGGCTGAGGTGGCTGCATCTGCCGGCGGCTGTAGCAGAAAGTTTGCAGCTGCGGGGTCTTTTATGATTTTGCTTGTGGCTGCGGTGTGGCTGCGGCTGTCAGCTTTGCAGAGGCGGCGCAGCTGTGGATGCTCATGAATTCTCTGTGGTTTTTCCCAATTTTGCCGCGGTTTTCCTCCATTTTTCCACAGCTCTTTTTACCAATTTTCAGCAATTATTCATGAATTTTTGTGGATAAAATCATATTTTGATTAATATTTAACATTTATATTGAATGCCACGTTTGCTATGGTGCAACTACACATGATTTACAATATAGAATATTATTATTTAATTTTTATATCTGATATTGTAAAACCCTTGGTTTCTATAAATGCAAGGATACAAATTCTTCATTTTGTAAAACGTTTGATTTCTATAAACAATAAGTTCAAATATGACATGCAAAAGTTCACCTGATAATCTGCTTGACATTTAATAGACAGTCTCCTTTAACACATTACAAAAACACTATCACAAGCCCTACCCTAACCTAGCTTCCTATAATTGCTATTCACTAGTTATTCATAAGCCTTCTGTAGCCAATCATTCGGGTATCCTTATTGGAAAAATCAGGACCTCATCTCAGATGCCCTCTGTAGTACTGCAAATTCGTCTACGTCTAAAGATTTGACTTTTAGGCAAACCTCTCGTCAGAAGGGTGGGGTGAAAACTACTTGCCAGAAGAAGTGTGTTCTTATCAGTTTCTTTTCCGTAGAGAGTGGTGGATAAGGTGCCTTTATTTTTTATTACCCACATATCAAAAAGAAAGGAACTTTTTCACTACTACTACTTGAAATATTCGTTAAAAAAATCACTGGAGTCTTTTATATATGAATTTTTGGTTGATAAAAGGTTACTTAATTTGGTATCGACATGTAATTATGACCCCATACTCCTGTCTGACCATGCATTGGTCTCCATGAGTATACACTTCCTGGATCTTGTTAGTGGACGTTTGCCATGGCGTCTTAATGCAAGTCCTCTCTCCAATGAGGACTTTGTCAAATTCGTCTCTCGGCAAATTGACTTTTTTTTGTGTCAATATAACCCCCGGTATTTCACCATCAGTTTTATCGGAGTCTCTGAAGGCATTTCTCAGAGGTGAAATAATTTCATATGTTGCATATCAAAATAAGCTGCGGAGGGGAAGGCTTGATTTTATAAAACATGGACTTATTCAGCTGGACTCTGCTTACTCGGTATGCCAAACTCCAGAATTGTACAAAGAGCGCATTACCTTACAGGCGGAATATGATGTCATTATGACACAGTATACTACCGAGCTTCTGTTTAGGACAAGGTCCCAATTTTATGAACAAGGAGATAAAGCTAGCAAGCTGTTGGCACATCGCCTGCGCCAGACCGGTTCTTCTCATTTAATCCCGAAGCTCAAAACTGACTCAGGTACAACAGTTGACCCCCTGGAAATCGATAAGGCCTTCAAGGAATATTATACATTACTTTATTCATCTGAACAACAGTCAACTCTTGCTGATTTTAATAGCTTCTTTGATGCAATTGATCTCCCTATACTTGATCAGAGAGTTGCCGATGAATTAGAAAAAACTATTTCTGTTAAAGAGCTCGAAATGGCTGTATCTTCCTTGCAAAGTGGGAAATGCCCTGGGCCAGATGGCTACCCCCCAGAGTTTTACAGGAAGTTTTTGCACCAATTGGCTCCCCTTCTTATTGATATGTTTAGTGAATCGTTTAACTCGGGTTCTCTTCCGGAGACCCAATCCCAGGCCTCCATTTTTTTAATCCTGAAGAAGGGCAAAGATCCCTTGTCTTGTACCGTCCAATCAGTCTTCTAAATGTTGATTTTAAAGTATTATCTAAATTGTTAGCACAGCGGTTAGAGTCTGTCCTCCCTTCTATCATTTCCCCAGATCAGACTGGGTTCATTCGAAATAGGCACTCTTTTTTTAATCTTAGGCGTGTGTTTAATGTCATTTATAATCCTTCTCCCTCTGTTCTTCCCGAAGCCTTGATATCGTTGGATGCCGAGAAGGCATTTGACAGAGTGGAGTGGGATTATCTGTTTTTTGTTCTTAAAAAATTTGGTTTTATTTATTTTATTTCATGGGTTAAGTTACTTTATTCCTCCCCTCAAGCCTCAGTCAGAACCAATAATATAAGTTCAGAATATTTTCAATTGTATCGATCCACTCGGCAGGGCTGTCCCCTAAGTCCCTTATTATTTGCTATTGCCATCGAGCCTCTTTCAGTTACTCTTAGGAACAACCCCAACATCTCTGGCATACATCGGAATGGGGTAGAAATAAAGGCCTCCTTGTATGCAGATGATTTACTTTTATTTCTCTCCAACCTGCCCTTGTCTATCCCCACGGCTCTGGAAATACTTAGAACTTTTGGTGAAATATCTGGCTATAGATTAAATCTTAGTAAAAGCGAAATATTTGCCATTAATAAGGCAGCCCAAGATTACCCATTATCCGATTTTCCATTTAAAATTGCTAGACAAGTACTAGTGTATCTGGGAATCAGAATTCCCCACAAGATGGAGAACCTTTATAAAGGGAATTTTATACCTCTGTTGTCACAAATTCGTAATGATTTTGCTCGTTGGTCCTTGCTTAATTTGTCTGTGGCTGCAAGGATTAACTCTATTAAAATGAACGTTCTCCCCCGTTTCGCCTACCTTTTTCAGTGTATCCCACTCTTTCTCTCTCAGGCCTTTTTTCGGAAATTGGACAGTTTACTTTTAGATTTTGTCTGGAATCATAAATCTCCACGGCTACGCAAGCAATATTTGCAGAGACCTAGGTCTTTGGGGGGACTGTCTCTGCCTAGCTTTCTGTTTTACTATTGGGCCACTAATATTAGATCCTTGAATTGCTGGGTACAGTATGAAGGTTTTGAAGTCCCACCCGCTTGGCTAACCATTGAGGCGAATTCTGCCCACCCAACATCTCTTAAAGCCCTTTTATACGCACCAATTACTTCTTCTGTATCTCCATACACAAAAAATGTAATTGTGAAGTCGTCGCTTAAGATTTGGCTCCAGTTTAGACATTTTTTTGGTTTACATTTGTTCTCTTCCAATGCCCCTTTAGTTTCTAATCATGTATTTTCCCCCTCTTTTAATAGATGGCGCATTTGTTCTATGGTTCAATGCAGGTATCAAATCCTTCAAAGATTTATATATTAACAAAGTTTTTGCTTCCTTTCAGCAGCTGTCAGATAATTTTTTGCTTCCTAAAGAGCACTTTTTTAGATACTTGCAAACCCGTAGCTTTGTACGCAATATCTTCCCAGGTTTTCCCAATCTTCCAGTGGATCCCCCTCTTGACAATTTTCTGACGCCATTTCCAACTTTGAAAGGGGCCATCTCTAGAATTTATAATCAGATTCATAATCTAAACACAGACTCACTTGACTCGATTAGGGCACTGTGGGAGGCGGATTTGGGAGAGGAAATATCATGTGAGGTTTGGGGAGAGATTTTGGGTAGAGTACATAGCTCCTCTGTTTGTCCAAAGCTCGGCTTAATACAGTGTAAGGTGGTGCATCGCACTTACTTTACCAAGGCTCGTCTATCTAGGATTTATAAAGATGTCTCCCCGATCGGTGACAGATGTCATCAAGCCCCTGCCACTCTTATACATATGCTCTGGCTCTGTCCATCCTTGTTTAACTTTTGGACAATGATTTTTAATACCTTGTCTGAAATTTTAGGTCGGAAACTTGACCCTAACCCTTTCAGTGCTCTTTTTGGGGTGTCAGTCTCTTTACCCTCCCTCTCCTTATCCCAAAAGAATGTAATTGCTTTCACCACTTTACTGGCCAGGAGACTGATCCTGATGAAGTGGAAATCTACTGCTCCTCCGTCTCATACACACTGGATCCAGGATGTGCTGTATTTTCTTAAGTTAGAAAAAATAAGACTGTCCCTTCAAGGAAGGTCCAATGCTTTTCCCAAGGTTTGGGGCCCCTTTTTCAAGTATGTAAAGGATACAAAGTTTCCAGATATCCCAACTTAGTATATTATCTATTGCAGGTAAAGGGTGACAAGTTTTGTTTAGTTTTCTGTGATTATGAGTGGAAAAACAACATTACTGGTTACTGTATGTTTTCCTGTATGTCGCCTTTTTTTTAATTATTATTTTATTATTTATTTATTTATTTATTTATTATCATCTTTTTTTTTTAAACAAGTTTCTTGTCAGGTGTATGTGTATGAAGGTGTCCGTTTGTATTTTACTATTCCGGGTTTAGCAGTTTACTGCCTACCTCTTTATAAAAATAAGTCTTTGTTGTTTTCGGATGAAACACTATAAAAGACAGTTATACTTGTCCCTGATACAAATGTTGTATAATCCTGCAAAATCCAATTAAAAAAAGTTGGGGAAAAAAAAAAAAAACACTGTTTATGAATATAAAGCGTATGCTGTTATCTGGGAGTGTTTTGAGAGTCCAGTGAGCTTACGGTCGGTAACTCGACCTAGTTCGGGTCGTTAATTAGTCAGCTGGCGGCCCCTATGTGCGCGACGTGCTGTTGTTTATTTAATACCTTGTTTTAGCCAGTAGATGGAGCTATTGACCAGTTAACCTATTATTACGGCTAAAATGTAATTCTGTTGGTTCATTTGTGCCATTATTATTGTTGCACATGTAAAGGGAAGACACGTATATTTTTTCTGCTCCAGTGAATACATTTATTCTTATTTGAGCCCATTTATTATTATAATTGTGACAATGTGGCTTATTGCTATTATTTTCAGAACTGTGGCAACACTGAGTGTGCAAAAAAATCACCGCAGTCACCTGACCTGCTGGCAAAGAAGTTATTTCTTGTCATCATTCCTGTGTCCTGACCGACACCGCATCCTGTCTGCTGTAAACAAACGAGCTAGCCTGAATTCCTTACCTCATACACAATTAGAGACATTTAGAAAGTCATATATGAAGTCCATTTGGTGATCTCAACTTCATCTTGTGTGACCTTTAAAGTTCACAATTGACATAATGAATTTTCAATTACTTGTATCATCAAAACTGCTTTCGAGCTTGGGATTGTATCACAGACATATAGGAGGTCTTATAAATGTATGCAAACTTTTATTTAGTGACCTTGACATTGACCTTCAATGATTTGGTCAAACTTCAAATGAAATTTTCATAACTTGGATCATCACAATAAGATCGCTTGCCAGTAAGCAACAGGACCCTTGGTCCTATTTTTTCTAGTTTAACGGTGGGTTATCAGGGTGCGAAGTAAGGCGCAAAATTCAATTCAATTCAGCTCCAATCAAGGCAGAAAAAATCAAAGAGAAAACCTGCAACCATGACAGTTTTGCCATCACTTCTACTTGGTGACCATGCCATTTTCTCCTAATATACTATTCAAAAAAAGTAGGGGATATTTTATTTTGAGATCAAAATTTTCACATATATAAAGGGATATGAAACCATGTTGTATAGTTCCTTACTGAGGAAGCATTTCCAAAGAAATTCATCATCCAAACACATCAATGACACTCTCACGATCTGCACGGGATGCTTTTGATGATCAAGGGGGTTGTGCCACAAATTTGCATGACTCTGAATTGGAAGGTTAGAGCCACTGTAAAGGAAGATTTTGAAGAGAAAGCATCTGATTCTCAGCGGTTGAAGTCGTTAATTAAACAGAGACCATGCGCCGTCTAACACAGGAGGAGAGGTTACGTGCCCTTGGCATGCTACAGGTTGGCACAAGACAGGTCGTTGTGGCAAGGGCAATGAATGTTTCCCAGTCTGTCATCAGCAGATTATGGTCCAGACATCGTGCTACAGGGTCTGTTCAGGATAGACCACGATCCGGTCGACCAAGGGCAACAACTCAGGCTCAGGACAGATTCATCCGCACTATTGTCTTGAGAAATCGTATGGTAACAGCAAATCAGATAAGGTCTCAACTTCAAAGGGATACTGGCTTGGTAGTGAGTGGCCAGACCATCAGGAATCGTCTGCACAGATTTCACTTACACGCCCAACGCCCTCGTGTCATTCCCTGTTTGAGGGATCGTCACATTAGGGCCAGACTCAATGGTGTCGCCATCATCAACGCTGGGATAATCGCCGATGGAACAACGTAATGTTCTCAGATGAGTCGAGGTTCACTGTGGACTTCCTTGACAGACGCAGGAGGGTTTGGCGCCGACGTAACGAACGCTTTCCATGACGTTAACGCTCATTAGACATGATCCGTATGGGGGTGGATCTGTAATGGTGTGGGGAGGCATCACTGTTGCCGCAGAACAGACTTGCATGTTGTTGCTGGACGTGTCACAGGGCAGTACTACCGACAACATCTTGGCACCCCATGTTGTGCCGTTTGCACGTCGTTATGGCCGCCGTTTCATTTTCCAAGATGACAGTGCCAGATGTCATAGGGCCAGGATCGTTACAGATTACCTCCAGCAGCAGAATATCACCACATTACCATGGCCAGCACTCAGTCCGGACCTTTCCCCCATCGAGCATGTCTGGGACATGCTTGGACAGCGGCTACGCCTAACGCCAACAACCTCCTGCCAATGTCCAAGAACTTGCTGCAGCATTGCAACAGGAATGGAATAACGTTCCCCAAAATGACCTGGGACGTCTCGTTAGGAGTATGCCACGCCGAATTCGAGCTTGTCTAGCCAACCGAGGGGGTTTTACCCGCTACTGACTCTGTTTCACAATGGTGGTAAATTTGCTGTGTGACCCTGTGTTTGTGTCGACCCTTATTCTGGAGAATCTGTCCTTTACTGACTGTACACAGGGTTTCGAATAAATTGACAAATGTTTCCTTAATGTTTTTATGTCATTTGTTTCCTTCCTGACCTCATGATCTGCATTTCATGGTACTTGTAAATCCAATATCCCCTACTTTTTTTGAATAGTATAGCTATCGCTCTAGGGGGATCACCTCGAAGACTGCAAGAATGGCAGAGTTCGTTAGGATCAAGGAGTCATGGCTTTATACTGAATAATTTGCGAATACCTAAATGTCTAAATCTTGCACGCTGAATCGCAAATCACCTGGATGTTAATTGACTACATTCCCTCACAATTTAAATAAATCAGAGCATTCACATTTGCCATTAAGACATCAATTCCTTTGGATATCTTTACACGATAATAATCTTTCACATTGTGATCTTTTTATTTTTAATCATTTGCATGTCTGCATGCCGCTGCTCATTCCTGTTTATGTAACAAGCTGAGGGTATGCGCGTTCTGCACTCAACAACAAAGGCACATCTTAGTAATGCGCCCTTAAAATAGTAGTTCTGTCTATTGACTTTTGACTGGGTCTTTGTTGGTCAGTCGTGCAAGAGCTTCATGCTACCTCAATGTAGCAACATGCAAGCAGAATGCCAGACCTCACCTCAGTTTTAGACCAACACACCCATGAGTGTGGAATTTGGCGCAAATGCATTTGCTATTTATGCAGTATGGATGCTGTATGGGAAAATGTTATCTGCACTGGTCGTATAGAAGCAAAGACACTGGTGTTATGCTTTGTGCTGGGTGTAATCTAGAGGCCTATGTGATTTGTTCATTCTGAAAGAACAGCCAAACCCCAAACCGCTTTTTAAAGCTTATAAGCAATGTATTTCAATATTTTGTTGATGGATTCAGGTCTAAGGCTTAACATTTTTCTCCTCTACTGTCTGAAAACCTACTATTGCATTTGAATTTTTCTGTTGGCTGATCTGGTGGCGAGTGACTCATATGGTGCCAGCTGTCATCACCAAATGGGCTGGGTTTTTCCTGCATTTTTTATTTTTTATCAAACCTTTAAAACATATCTCCTCCAAAACTTGGTTCAGAGCACATTTAGACCAATATCTTAAAATATATTAAAACAGTCACTATTTTAAATATCATTGTCTCAGTAAATCAATTCATTTTTTGGCTTTGGATTCAATTTTTTTAATGGGGTGTAACTCCTGAATGCAATGCGCATTCATCATGAAACAAGAATTTACACCTGTAGGACAAGAAGCTGAAACCTGCAAAATATGGTGTAAAAATAGAGCTTTGGCAAAAATGATGATGGGCCATGGAGTCCAACTCGATTAACGGAGAGCAGCTGCTTCAACCTGCTGGAGAGTCGCCTAAATGCTTATGACTGTTATCTGACTTCTCTGTCAGATGATTGCTTGACCGTTAATTTGCAGGCTGATTTAAGTTGCCATCCTGAGAAGCAGCTCCTTGCACGGCTCACTTGGCAACCCTCCTCCATCCCAGCTACACCTGCTAACTGTAGTATTTATCATCCTGTTTCCATATTAGAAGAATCGGCGTCGTTTTCCATTTAGAGGTTCATTCAATTGTTTGTAATGATATGTAACCAGTGATAACTAAATGAGTCTTAATGATAAAAAATTAAAACATGAGTTCTCTACACCATCATAAATATGACACTGTGAGCTATTGGCTGCTTGTCATGAGTAATTTTTATTTTATGATGACTATTTATAGCAAGGAGGGATTCCACACATTATTTGGAATAGATATGATGAGGGTTCACCTGCAAAACCTTGGATGAATCTATCAATAAATTTGGTTTATTTACAGCTTTGTTTCAGTACTTTTTCCATCATGCACTAAACTACGGTTTAGAGATCACCCATTTTCTGCCCTTTATTAATGTTTTCTCACCAGGAAAGTGTACCAGGTGAAATTTTAGCAATATAAAGTGGCCAAAACGAAATAAACTATTGTTTGAAAATTTGTGCCCTCGAGCACATCTTTGGCTTTAACCCGAAATGCATAGGTGCAACTTAAGACTCATTTTGCAACCAAAATTACGTATTCTAATGAAAAAAATATTTTGAGATGTGTTTAAAAAGTCAAAAGCCTCTGAGATCACACTTTTAAGCCTCTACATTGGCAAAAGCTGTGGGTGGTGCCATTATACTTTCAGGTTCTCCATCTACCTGTCCCATTTCCGTTAATGAGATATATCAGGAACATCAGGAGGGAATTTCATTACATCTGGCAAAAATGCCCACTTGGACCCGAGGATGAATTAACTGGCAATAGGGGAAGCTCAAACAATCCCTTAAAACTAGTGGGCAATTCCAGCATTACTCACGTTACATTTAAAGCATGGGACTCTTGAATAAATGTGTCTCCCTATTTTGTGAATAGACAAAACATTCTTATTTTTTCACCATTATAACCATAGGCCACTCTCAAGGTCCACACTGTCATGGTTCTGTGTTTGTGTTCATGCTTTATGTTCATGGTTATGTCTTTATTCTTTTTGGTTATTGTATTCTCCGGTTTTCAGTTCATACCATTTTAAGTTTCATTGCGCTTGTCTCCCCTGTCTTGTGATGTAGTTGGTTCAGTCCGTTTTCCCAGTCTGTGTGCTTACCTGCTTCAGGTGATTTCAATGGTTTCTGGTGTTTCATATTTTTACTTCAATTCTCGTTTACTTCCTTCACCTCGCTTTTCTAGATTACTAATAATACTAACATTTATATTTTATATCATAGTCTACCAACCCAACTAATCCATGTATATATTACTAACTTACTAATGAGCACTTTGGTTAATTTGTAGAGCTGCACTTCTACTAATTATTACTAATCTAATCTCAGCAATCGCCCTGTTCCAGCCTCCGCCCCTTGCTTTGCTTTCCCTGTCTCTCTCTCTGTTTCTGCGAGATCTCTCGCACGTGCTTAATTGCTTTCCTGCACTCATTGTCTGTGCACTTAGAACTCCTTGACCGGAGCTGTTTATTTGTCATAGGATGTCTGCGTGAATCCCGTCCATGTCTTGGCTTTTGCCAATTGTTGTAGTTTAGGACTTCCCCATGTGTACCTTCCTTTGTAATTAGTTCTCATCCAATTCACCTGTTCCCTGCATAGCATGTGACTTCCTTTCTGTCTATTTAGAGTCCTCACTGCTGTTCAGCCCTTGTCAGAACGTTGATCAATATTCCTTTGTGCAGAGCCTCTTGTATGCCAATTGATTATTGTTTCTTCACGACTGTTTCGTCCGACCTTGACTTTGCCATAGCCCTTCTGTTCTTGTTTTTGTCTTTTTGGATTTTTGACCTATTTCTGTGATCACGTCTACTGTTTTTGGATGCCCTGTGTATGACCCTCTGCTTTGTATTTCGACTACGATTTTGGCCTGCTGTCTATGTACCGTCGCACTTCTGCTTTACTGGTTTTGACCCTGGCCTGTCTCGTCAACTTTGTTTTTTGGATTTCGTTTTTGGCTTGGCATTCTTGTGTCTTCTGGTCCCTGACCCTGCTTTCAATAAAGGCGTACGATTTTTGGATTCCCTGCTCTCGCGTGTGGTTCCTGAACGCACTGTCACACACAAATGACAACATTTGAAAAATACTGCTTAATGGTTCTCTCAGGCTGACTTTTGTCAGCATTACTCGCGTTACGCAAAAAGATTTTTTCATTCTTTTTTGTAGTAAAGCACTACATAACACAAAATATGGAGATTTCATAAAGCTTAGATGTGTCACATGGATCAGGGAATACAACACTGAGGCACAGCAATAGGTCACTCAGAAGGGAGCATTAGACATTTACAGGAGTACTGGAGGGATGCCAGACAACAGTACAGTGCCCCCTACGTATGAGGTCTACTATACAATCTGGGAGATGGTTTAAAAAAGGCGCCCAAAGTTTATCAAAAGCCCTCTCATTCCCCTTCAAAACTGCATTTAACTGTTCCATTGGCAGAACTTTAAAAATTTCTCCGTACCACTGATTTATAGTTGGAGCTCTAGGCTTAATCCGTTGAAATAAAGTACATCTCCTAGCAAACAGTAGAAGTTATTTAATCATTTTTCCTGGACACTTATCATGGAGAATCATTCCTCTGCGATACCCAGTAAAAACAAACCAGGACTCATTTGAATTTTTTTGCCAAAAATGAGATTAAGTTCCTTTGAAATTTTTTCCCAAAATTGATTTATCAAAGAACAACTCCAGATGCAATGTAAATAAGGCCCGACCTCTTTCTTACATTTTACACAGTGCGGAGAGATCTGAGGATAAAAACTATGGAGAGATTTGGCTGTGCGCTGCAATCTTTGAAGGATCCTATACTGACTTTCTGTCAGCCTATTGCACAAAAATATACTACCTATAGACCCCACTGAACTGAACCATTCCTCCTCCCCAAACTTAGTCCCGAGATCCCTCTCCCATACGCTTTAAATTTTACCAATGGTTAATGTATTGGATTGTAATTTCCCATAACCGTTGGTAATAAAATTTCTACTGCAGCGAAAATGTAACAGAAATGAGTCAATAACAGAAGCTACTGGCTGATTGTCCAAAATATTAAAATTGTTGATAAAATGTCTAATCTGAAGAAAAGCATAAAAATGTTGAGAAGATATGTCATATTTGACTTTTAACTGTTCAAATGAAAGTAATTTTCCAGACTCAAATAAATCCCCAACAAACTTAATACCACGATCATACCAGCATTGGAATATACTCAATCCCAATACAGGGGGAAAGGCTTTATTTTGTATAATGGGGTGCAGGACGGAGAATAGACCCTTCCTTTGGGAAAACTTCCCCACCCTTTCCCATGTTCTAATCGCGTTCATCATAAGCGGACTGTTTCTAACCTCAGCCGGAAGCAAAGATATTTTATTTGTAACAAGGCTCGGTAATGACAGAGAGGGACAATGCCAAGCGTCAATATGAATCTCCTGTGTACAGTCTAAAAAATGTCTGAGCTAAACTGACACTATACACATATGAAACGCCCAGTTATAAAACATAAAGTTAAGCAATGAAAGACCACCCCTCTCTTTTGGCAGCTGTAATGTTTTCAAATGAAGTCATGGTTTTTTTCCCAATGCCAAATAAAATTTGAAGTGGCTCTCTCAGTATTGGAGAACACAGATTTATTAATCCAAAGAGGGAGCATGTGCATTGGGTATAAAATCCTTGGAAGGACATTCATTTTAATTAAACTAACTCGGCCTAGCCAAGAGAGGGAGGTCAAACCATCTAAGTGGATCACTCTTAATTGAAGTAATAATGGGTAACAGATTAGACTTAAATAAGTTATTTAAATTAGCAGAAATGTTGAAACCTAAATATGTAAAACCAGATTCAGACCATTTAAAAGGAAAGTTGATCAAGGCGCATTTATTACCGAAGTCACCCAATGGCAAAGCTTCAGATTTGTCAGAGTTAATTCTATAGCCTGAAGGACAACCAAAGGCATCTATAATTGAGACAAGGGCAGGAATAGAAATTTCAGGCTGAGTCAGGAAAAGAATGACATCAGCATAAAGTTGTGAGGATTATGCCAGGAACCACGAGCGAGAACCAGTGAATACAAAAAAAGGAGTCTTTATTTTCTGGAGGGGGGGGGGCAACCCCCAACAGAGCAGGCAACGGTACAAAGTCCACAATCCAATAATCAGAATCCAAAGGGCAAAATCCAGAATCGTAACCAGGGCACCAATCACAAAATACAGAGTCGGACAAAAAAAGGATTCAGTAACGATGGACGTGGCAAAGTACAGGGAATAGGCAAAAATCGAAAGTCAAGGATGGTCCAGTCAGAAAGGTAATCACTATGAATACAAGGCGAGAGAAGCGTGGCAAAGACAAAGGAGAACATTCAGACAAAGGACTGGCTGTGAAAAGACTACTTAAATATACAAACGGGTAGTCACATGCTATGATTAGGAAAAGGTGAACTGGATAAAACTAATTACGTGGGAGCAAAACATGAGGAAGAACCTAACCACATGAAATTGGTAAAAGCCAAAACGCGGACAGGGAACACGAGACAGCCTATGACAAGACATACAGCGCCGGTTCGGGAGTTCTAATGTGCACAGATAATGAGAAGCAGGACAGAGTGGAGCAGGTGCGGAGGATCCGCTGAAACGCAGCAAAGACTAAGTGAAGGCAAGAGGCGGAGACTAGAATAGGGCGAGTGCTGAGAGCTTGTTAATCAATTAGTAAGTGCAGCTATACAATCCCTAGTGCTCGTTAGTAAGTTAGTATTATATACAATGTTAGTCTGGGTTAGTAACTTAGCAAAACAACAAACTGTTAGTATTGGTTAGTAATATAGAAAAGAGAGGCGAAGGAAGCAAATGAGATTGGAAGGAATGTTTGAAACCCAGAAACCATGAAATCACCTAAGCATGTGACACGCGGGACTGGGGAGAAGCTGTAACTAAACAAGAGACCAGACAGGGGAGACAAAGTGCATTGAAGGGCATGGCAAAAACATGGACCGGACTATAACAGAAAAGTGGATGGGGAATGGCAAAAACAAAAACATGGCAAAGTACAAAAACTAAACAGAACCTGGCAAAACCTAACAGACATAATAATAAACATAACAGGGAATAAGGAAAATCATAATAAACATGGCAGAATCATAACAGACAGAACAGAATCATAACAAAAGTGCCAGTTTATGAACAATTCCCCCGAGATTCACATCATAGATACTGTTAGCACACCTTATAGCCTCTGTGAGTGGCTCAATGGCCAAGGAAAATAACAGAAGGGACAAGGGACATCCTTGTCTCGTACCACGTCCCAGATGAAAGGTCTCTGATGCACAACCATTAATCAAAACTCTTGCCACTGGGGCACTATAAAGCAGCCTCACCCATTTTATGAATTCAAGCCCCAGTTTAAACCTCTGAAGAACGTCAAAAAGATATTCAAATTCCACCCTGTCAAAGGCCGACCCTGTCAAAGGCCTTAGCAGTGTCCAGAGCCACACACAGAATTCTTTCTTGACGGGAAACACATTAAGAGGATGACGAAAATTTGAATGTAAAAACCTATTCCTAATAAATCCTAATAAATTCCTAATAAATTGATCGGGTTTAACCAGGGTAGGAAGATAGATCTCCCATCTCCAGGCAAGAAGTTTTGAGAGCAGCTTGCAATCTACTCCAATCAAACTTACTGGTCTGTAGGACGAGCAACAATTCGAGGGCTTATCCTTCTTTAGAATAAGTTAGATATTGACTAAATTAAGTGTCTGAAGTAAAATGCCCCATTCAAATGACTCAGTATACATTCTGGTAAGTGGCTCTACCACAAATTTGGTCAGTTTCTTATAAAATTCAGGGCAAAACCCATCGGCACCCGGGGCTTTGCCACTTAGGAGGGACTTAATTGTCTCAGAGACCTCTTCTTTAGTGACTGGACAGCACAAAATATTCCTACTCTCAGCCGACAAAGTCGGCAGGTTAATGCGATCCAAGAATTTGGCCCCATCTTGGGCATTAGTATGACACTCGGGAGAATACAGATTTTGGTAAAAACATTTCATTATACTAACCATACATTTAGTTTCAAAATGGTTAACTCCCCTATCATCTTTAAGTGAAAAAATAATGTTGGAATGGGCCCTACCCCTCGCCAATTGAGCCAAAAGTCTCCCTGATTTATTAGCAAATTCAAATAGCTGACGCTTAGCATAAAAAAAAGGCGGTTTCCGCTTTTTGTATCAAAATATTATCAAGGGAGGAACGCGCTGCATCCAATTTCAGCAATACTGATTTTGAAAGGGAACGTTTAAACTCCTTCTCCAGATCAAAAATCTGGCGTTTAAGCTCTTATTGTTGTCTGAGTCCTTCCTTCCTTTTAACTGAATTGTATGAGATAATTACTCCTCTTAAATAAGCCTTGGCCGTCTCCCATAATGTTGAAGCTGAAACATCAGGAGTATCATTAATAGAAAAAAGAGTGTTTTCGGAGTTTCTGTAATGGTAATATAAATTAATGAGTGAAAACAGGTCATGCCCAATCATTAATTTTAAGGGATTGTTTGAGCCTCCCATATTGCCAGTTCATGAACCGCCACTGGACCTCACAGAACACGTTTTTAGCCATAATTCAAGAAATTATTTGTTATTTATGACAAAGTTTCACACAAATGTGTAATAGGGTAAAATGATGAAGTGATAACAACTGCTGTATATCCAAGACGTCAAAGATCAACATTGCTTGACATCAGACTGTTCTGCAAAAACACTTTACTGGCTATTATTCAATGCCATAATTCGGGAACACAAGGGGAAATTGTGCCCATATTTCACATTCGGTTCGATGCTGAATTGGAGACACTAAAGTTGGGGGCCCCCCTTTAAATTCAGGTAATTGTTTAAATCTTTTGAGCTGCTGGATTTAAGTTGTGTGGGAAGCTTCAACATCTTAGAATTAGTCGCTTCTTTGCAGCCTGCGGAGAATCGATCACTGATGACCACCGCACATTGTATGTCGGTTTGATTTGCGTCCAGTTTTATCCCAACTTGCTGTGATGTCTTGCATACGAGGGCAAAAATAACTTAGAGTCTGAGCCGGCTGCAGTTTTTAGAGCCAGGCGCCACAGTTACTGTTCACCAACTGCGAGGACTGGGGCACAATGGGAAATTCCTGGCTGTCTCCTGATATAAGAGCTGACTGGCTGTTATTTTGTCCAAAAACATCATATTTTCAGCAAAATCGTATTTTTTTGTGGAAATTTAATATGAAAATTAGATTGTATTAGTCTCATTTCGGGCAATAAAAGTCTAATTTGTCAGCAAACAAACCTTGTACAGTTGATTATCATGAACGCAGGTGCAATATCTTCAGCCATTCAGCTCAATGCGAATGTATGTCCACAAGCTATAAGTAGCTTACAGATGGATCTCGCAGGCTGTAAAATATTCCTACGACTTCCCGTGAATTCCTTGAAGGCTGCTAAACTCTGTCCGAAATGACGGCGGCTTTCTGTCACCTTCTGTTGCTACTGCCACCTGACCTCATCCACTTTCCAAGGGAGGAGCAGTCAATCTCAAACATGCCTTCTGAGAGAAGGGGAATGGGTTTTTGGATTCAGGATAGGGTCACATGTTAATTGAATAGGCCCCACCTCCTTCGCTGATTGGCTTAGCTTTCACCCTTCATAACTATAGCACTGTTTCTCTTTGAGAGGAGGGAATTGGATAGTTTTACTCAGGAGTGGAACTGACAAAGCTCTGCTATTTTTTTACTGATTTGCTCATTTTTGATTCTTTATGACAATTTATTTATTTATTTATTTACTTACTTACTTATACTGGGAGTCCAATTGAGAGCAAGCTCTCTTTTTGCAACGGAGCCCAGTCGTGAATCAATAAACACATGCACTACAACAATAAATTAAAAACAAAAAAAAAACAAAGGAACTACAGTACACATGTACATTCCAGCTTCATGGCATCCAATAACAGACATTTAAAACAATTAAATAAGTTTTTCTAATTTCAGTGTATGCTGAAGCCCGTTCCATTTCTGGGGGGCATACTACATAAAAGCAGTTTTACCCAGTTCAGAATGAACCCTCGGGACGTCTAAAATCATATAATCAAGAGCACTAAGACGGTACTCTCCCCTTCTAAAATTAAGCAGACTGGCAATATATCCATGTAGCTTACCCAACAATGCCTTGTAAATAAAAAGAACACGATCTTGCTCCCTTCTCATGGCCAGTGAAGACCAACCCACCTTGAAATACAGACTACAGTGATGTGTTCTGAAGCCATCTCCTGTTATAAACCTTAAGGCAGCATGGTATACTGCATCAAGCGGCTTCAGTGACGAGGGAGCAGAGTGCATATAAATTATGTCACCATAATCTATTATAGAAAGAATAGTTGCCTGCACAATCTGCCTTCTGCAACTCCTCGGCAGGCAGGCTTTATTTCTATAAAGCATCGTCAATTTAACTTTCAGATTCTTGGTTAGCTCATCAACGCGCTTCCTAAATTTAAGCTTCTCATCC
Source organism: Gymnothorax javanicus (assembly GCA_029692085.1). Lineage (NCBI taxonomy): Eukaryota > Metazoa > Chordata > Actinopteri > Anguilliformes > Muraenidae > Gymnothorax > Gymnothorax javanicus. Next base: position 42,422,838 of record CM056200.1, read on the forward strand.
ACCCAAATGCCCAGATATTTGTAGCAAGGAACTCCTTAAATTTGTATTCCACTTGTTGTAGAAATGCTACCATAATAAAACCTAGCAGCAGGTTTCTGAGAGAATAGCATACATTGAGTCTTCTCAGAATTTAATAAAAGTTTAACGTCTACAAAAGCCTGTTGGAAGATTTGAAAATCTGACTGTAAATTTTGAAGAGCAAGCTCAGCAGAAGGAGCAGCTGAGCAGATGACCATATCATCTGCATATAGATGGATACAGTGCCGGTACTATTGGTAAAATTAGCACCAAAATCATTAATAAAAAGGGCAAATAGAAAGGGCCCTAAGACAGAACCTAGTGGAACCCCCTTGCTAAGATAGATACATTTTGATTGATAGCCATCAGCCACAACCGCATGACACCTACCAGTTAAATAATTATCAAACCAATTCAGAGATTTAATATCAAACCCAATGGCACCTAGCCGCTTTATGAGTATAGAATGATCGACTGTGTCAAATGCCTTTGATAAGTCAATAAAAAGGGCAGCACAATCCTGCTTATTGTCCAAGGCAAAAACAATATCATTTAATACCCTAGCTGCAGCTGACACAGTGCTATGACCTGGTCTGAAGCCTGACTGAAACGCATTCAGGATAGCATGGTCAGATAGAAATGATCTAATTTGATTATTGACCAGCCTCTCTAAGACCTTAGCTAAGCACAGCAGTTTTGAAATTGGCCGATAAATATTCTGGTCATCTGAAGAGCCACGCTTATGCAAGAAAATAACAAAGGCTGTCTTCCACAAGCCAGGAATTGAACCAGTCAACAGGGTTAAATTAAAATGTGAGTCAAAATATAAACAATCCAGGGTGAAGCCAGCAATAAAAGACCTGGGTTTAATTTATCTGCCCCAGTGGATTGCTGAGGGTCAATGCCACAAAGTGCTTCAAGCACTTCCCCTTCAAGAAAAGGATGGAAGGAAAAACTATAGGAGTCATGAGGCACAGGGACAGAAGGCGTGTTATCACAGTAAGGAAAAGCCAGCAATAACCCTTAACTTTCAAAGAGATGGCCCCCATTAATTAAGTGCTCATTGTAAATATCACAAAGCTTCCCCTTATCAGAAATAATAACCGAATCCTTGGTAATTCTACTAGATAAGGCCGAGGAGGGGGACCGGGACAAGGACTTAAAAGTCATCCAAACTTTCACAGGATTGCTGCCGGAGTCTGTTATCTTAGAGAAATAATACGATGATTTGGCTTTCCGAATAGCCATAAGGCATCTATTACAAAGATAACGAAAATGCTGCCAGTCAGAACGCAACCCAGAAACACGCGCTTTTTTCCATGCGAAATCCCTAGCCTTTAACAATTCAGAAATATCAGGGGAAAACCAGGGAATTGCTCTGTTCTTAATTCTCAACTTTTTAAAGGGGGCATGCTTATCCGCCACAGCATTAAATTACTTGATAAAATGACGAAGTACTATATCAGGGTCAGGGATAGTAGCAGAGTTAGGGAGGTTCTCAATATTCTGAACAGTGAACGAATGAACGCCTGTTCATTTTTGGATGCGTTCGAGGCTGCAAACCTGGTCACTGCGTTCGATAATGAACACCCTTCTGTTCATTTTCTGATGCGTTCATTTCCCGATGCCTGTCCAAGGCCTGATGCGTTCATCTAAAACTGAACCCCATTCATATAAAACTTAACTCCGTTCATTATAAAATGTTCGCAATCCAAGAGTTTCTGTTTGTAGTCAACTGTTCTGTTTTTCTTGCAGATTTTGTTGATGTATGTGACAGTTTATGCGGTTAACGCCATCTCCCCGTTTTCGGTCATTTACTATCAATAGATTTTATAGATAGAAATTATCGGTGTTACAGCTGGAGCCTTCTCTGTTTTATGCATCAGTTATATAAAATATTGTTGTCACTCATTTCTTTTTCTGAAATGTAGGCCTACATTTGACTGGCGACGTGGTACCAGAATTTGGAAAACGCGAAACGTGCATGTATGTTACCCTTTGTCCGCCGTCCTTTTCGTGGTCTCGCGGTTGTGTTTTTCTGTATGCCTATCTGATTTTTTCTACGTAAGCTAAAGTTACATAATGTAATAAAAAATATCACCCAACGATAAAAATTTATCGCAAGATTTTAAGGGTGTTGAGAACAATAAATTTGCCATTATGACTGAAAATAATCAGCTATAGGGGAGACCGGGTCTAGTTGTTACACTTTTTCTTTTAACGGCTGTAGAATTGACATTATCAGGTTTTTGTTACGAATATGCACTGTACAGATAGAAAGTTTATTCGACTACATGACTGGTCTGCAGCAACCCCTATATTCTGCGCATGCGTGATGCTGGTGAGGAAAAAATAGAACCCCGTCACCTGTAACAAACTACCCCATAAATTCTAAGTTTCTTGAAGTGAAATAGTTGTCATTGTCATTGTTAGTTTTTTTTTTCATATACTGGGTATAATCCACCTGCTAAAGATCATTTGCCAATTTAGGTGACACTTCAGGGATTATATGCGACCTACTTCTGTTCTCTGAACAAAAAAATATTCCGGTTATCTAAACAAAAACATATTAAACTTAGTCGACTGAACAAATTAAGTATTAGTTGTGCACATCATCCAAAAGTCGTGTCACCGATATTCCAGCGTGTCGCATGAATTCAGGTCTCACTCTGTGATCTTGTATCCCTGAACCAGCAAATCCCCATGGCATCACAAGACTAGGCTACTTTGTCGTTTATCTCGCAATCAAGCTTGTTCATTAATTGAACTGATAACACCCTTATAATTAGCCTGGAATCCATACATATCAAGTGCTGGTCGCTCCCAATGGTCACTGACTGATATCAGTCTGGCCTCAGTTGTATAGCCAGCGTTTAGCCCTTACGTCACTAATGAAGTGAATATATGAATATTCATGTTTTCTGCTCTTGGCTGATTGGGTGACCTTTTGGCGAGAACCACTAATTGCGGGGCGCTATTTGCAGAATGAATGCTGACCGGGTTATCCGTCGCATCTTGTTGTCAGACGTGATAGCTAAACAAGCGAGTATTTAATCGTTGGGATATACAAGTATCTATCTTATATCTGCATGTTGCGTGTATATTTCCTTGTACTTTGCTACATCAGGCATTTTACAACACAACTAACGGCTGTACTCAGCATAACGAATATGAGTTAGCTGGCCAGCAACGGCATTCGTGAATGTTATTTGAAATGAGCTTAAAAATTAGATTGTGGGTTGCTTGCGTTTACTCTTGGAGTGGTTGTTAGGTTTTGAACAGGATAATGTTTGGCCATATCTGCATTTTGTTTATTTCAGTGGGATTCCCCGGTATAATAAAGGCTAAATTAAATAATACTCAAATTACATAACGTATTTCACTGTAATTGGCATTAGCTATAGCTCGAAGGGCATGATTGCATCAGCTAGATTAAAGTGATACTCCACCCAAAAACTATAATTTGTATATCAATTACTAACCATTAGATGTCTTGAACGGACGAAGTTGTTCTTCACCTGGCGCAACTTTATGGCCACTGGAGATTTTTGAGAAATTATCCAAATTCCTTTTTTGCTGGAAGCAAATGGGGTCACCCAGTAGCAATGGGAAAACTCCACAAAACGTCCGTTGACAAAAGTCTGCCACTTTGTCCACTTTTATCCTCAGAACCCTACAAACGCGGTTATTTTTCGCTAAAAATAATAAAATACCACAGTTATGCTTCAAGTAAGCTTGCGCATTCAACGGAAGTCCCGCCTCCCGGCTCGTTCACTGCCCAGAGACTCTGCTGCCACTCAGATGAATACTCGTATAAACACGAGCCAGGAGGCGGGACTTCCGTTGAATGCAGAACTGTGGAATTTTATTTATTTTTAAGTCTGTCTAAAGGGGCGGGGCACCCTTGCGACTATGAGCCAATCACAGATCTCGCATGGATTTTGTGCGAATATTTGAAAGTCAAACGCTGGACCACCGACTGAGGCAAGACATATAAGCAACCGACTGTTGGGAGCGACCAAAGCTTGATATGGATGGATTCCAGGCTAGTTTACCTTCAGTTATGAAAATTCTTGCTTAAGGGGGGCATCTTACCCACCTCTACCCTATATATGTGTGTGTGTGTGTGTGTGTGTGTGTGTGTGTGTATATATATATATATATATATATATATATACAGCGCCCTCCATAATTATGGGCACCCCTGGTTAAGATGTGTTAAAAGCCTTAAAATAAATTAAATTTTTATTGCAGAAGCATACTCTCACACTGAAAATTGTAGAAAAATGTAACCTTCAACTCAAGTGAATTTTAAGGGAAAAAAAAAATCCTTGACTAAGAAATAATTATTTTTCATAAAATCACCTGTTACACAATTATTGGCACCCCTAACAATTCCTACGAAATAAATGTAATTGAAGTATTTCTGTCATTTCTACAGTAGTTTACAAAGTTGATCAGAGTATCTAGGAACATTAAATTAGTAATTCATCACTTCCTGTTTCCCTGGGGTATAAATACGACGTGACACAGAGGCCATTTCTCTTATCCACTCTTCAACATGGGAAAGACAAAGGAACATACCATTCAAGAAAGGCAGATGTGTGTCGACCTTCACAAGACAGGCAATGGCTACAAGAAAATAGCCAATCGCCTGCACCTGCCCATATCTACTGTCAGAGGAATCATTAAGAAGTTTAAAACAGCTGGAACAGTGGTAAACAAGCCTGGACGAGGGCGCAAGGTTATTTTGTCACCACGCACAGTGAGGAGGATGGTAAGAAAAATAAAAAGTTCTCCAAAGCACACTGTTAAAGAATTGCAACAAATGGTAGCATCTTGGGGTCACAAAGTCTCCAGAACAACCATCAGGTGCTATCTTCATGCCAACAAGCTGTTTGGGGGCATGCACGGAAAAAACCTTTTCTCGCTCACAATCATAAACGCAAACGTCTGGAGTTCGCTAAGCGGTACTGGGACTTCAACTGGGACCGTGTGCTTTGGTCAGATGAGACCAAGATAGAGCTTTTTGGCAACAAACACTCTAAGTGGGTCTGGCGGAACACAAAAGATGAGTATGCAGAAAAGCACCTCATGCCCACTGTGAAGTATGGGGGAGGATCGGTGATGCTGTGGGCCTGTTTCTCTTCCAGAGGCCCTGGGAACGTTGTTAGGGTGCATGGCATCATGAACACTTTGAAATACCAGGACATTTTAAATCAAAATCTTGTGGTCTCTGCCCGAAAGCTGATGATGGGTCGTCACTGGGTCTTTCAGCAAGATAATGACCCTAAACCTGTGGCCAAATCTACACAGAAATGGTTCACCAGACACAGAATCAAGCTCCTCCCATGGCCATCTCAGTCCCCAGACCTCAACCCCATTGAAAACCTGTGGAGTGAGCTGAAGAGGAGAGTGCAGAGGAGAGGACCCAGGTCGCTGGATGATTTAGAGAGATTGGGCAAAGAGGAATGGTCGAAGATCCCTCTTTCTGTATTCTCCCATCTTGTGAAACATTATAGGAGAAGATTAGGTGCTGTTTTGTTGGCAAAAGGGGGTTGTACAAAGTATTAACATCAGGGGTGCTAATAATTGTGGCACACATGATTTGATGTAAAAGAATTATTTCTTAATGTGGGATTTTTTTCCCACAGAATAAATGCACTTGAATTAAAGGTTGGATTTTCCTCTTTTTTTCATTGTGGTCCTATATTATTTAAAAAAAAACTGAATTTATTAGAAGCTCAAGAACACATCTTAACCAGGGGTGCCAATAATTATTGAGGGCAGTGTGTATATATATATATATATATATATATATATATATATATACACAACCCCAATTCTGAAATAGTTGGGACAAAGTGTAAATTGTGAATAAAATCAAAACGCAATGACTTTCAAATCACACCAGCCAGTATTTTTAACATAGCAAATGTTGAAACTGAGAAATCTTACAATTTCATCCACAAAATGAGCTCATTTCAAATTTGTTGGCTGCTACAGGTCTCAAAAAAGTTGGGACAGGGGCCTGTTTACCATGGTGTAGCATCCCCTCTTCTTTTTAACACAGAGTGGAGGCGTCTGGGCATTGAGGAGACAAGTTTCTTGAGTTTAGCCATTGGAATTTGATCCCACTCTTGTTTAATACAGGCTTCCAGTTGCTGGAGAGTTTTGGGTCTCCTTTGACGGTCTTTTCGTTTAATTATGCGTCAAATGTTTCTTTCAGCATTCATGGTGCTTTTTAAAACATGCAAGTGCCCCACACCATATGCACTGATGCATCCCCATACCATCAGAGATGCTGGCTTTTGAACTGAACGCTGATAACAGGAGGGGTGGTCTTTCTCCTCTTTAGCCCGGAGGACAGGACGCCCATGATTACCAACAAGAATGTCAAATTTGGACTCGTCTGACCGCAGGACACTTTGCCACTTTGCTACAGTCCACTTTAAATGAACCTTGGCCCACAGAACATGGCGGCGCTTCTTTTTGCGTGATAGAGTTTTAGGTGGCATCTGTGGATGGCACGGCAGGCTGTGTTTACAGACAGTGGTTTCTTGAAGTATTCCTGGGCCCATTTAGTAATGTCAATGACAGAATCATGCCGGTGAGTGATGCAGTGGCGTCTGAGGGCTCGAAGATCACAGGCATCCAGTAAAAGTCTTTGGCCTTCTCCCTCACGCACAGAGATTTTTCCAGTTTCTCTGAATCTTTTGATGATGTTATGCACTGTCTATGATGAGACCTTCAAAGTCTTTGCAACTTGTCATTGAGGAACATTGTTTTTGAAGTATTCCACAAATTTTTTTATGCAAGCCCTCACAGGTTGGAGAGCCTCTGGCCATCTTTACTTCTGAGAGACTCAGCATCTCTAAGACATCCCTTTTATAGCCAATCATATTACACACCTGATGCCAGTTAATGTAATTACTTGCAAAATGTTCTTTCAGCTGATTCTCTTATATATATATTAATTGCTTTTCAGCCCTTTTTACCTCTGTCCCAACTTTTTTGAGACCTGTTGCAGCCAGAAAATTTGAAACAAGCTAATTTTGTGGATAAAAATGTGAAATGTCTGTTACAACATTTGAAATGTTATCTGTGTTCTATTGTAAATGACATATTAGCTCATTTACCACGCCCCCCCAGCGCCTCCTGACTTACTGACGTAAATTTGAGCGCAATGAAAAGGAGTGCGCAATAAGAATTAAACGAAAAGCGTCAACAAGACCCACCCCCCCCCCCTTGTCAACAAAATGAAACGCAATCCCCGGTCAACAAAATGAAAACGTCTCTACCCCCCAGCAATTTTCATTGCACCACCAGTCTAAGCAGGCTGCAGCCAGCCCTGATCTAAATGTCATTGCATTTTGATTTTATTCACAATTTACACTTCGTCCCAACTATTTCAGAATTGTGGGGTCTATACATATACATGTATGTATTAGGGAAGTGTGGAATAATACAAAACATCTTTTGTATTCTTATCATCTTATCATCTGTATTCTTATCAAAACATCTTTTGTATTCTCATTATTATCTTATACTGCTTAAAACGTCAATACCCCAAAGCTTATAAACCTATTTACCCAGAATGTGTGTCTGTGTGTGAGAGTGGATGAGAGAAGCTGTACAGGAGGGGCAAGGTACAGAGTGGCACAGAAATGCTGGAGCCCTGCCAAAAGAAAACGCCCAAGGAGCAGTCCGAAGTGGTATCAGGTATCCCGTAATCGCCTTCCCGTGACCTGTCTAAAGTAGACTGGACAATACTATGTATAAAGGCGGGACCTGATTAGACAGCGGTTATAGACAGATCTACAGCCAATTGATGTACAGCTAAAGGACTGTGGATTATAAGAACTGATGCCCGGGCATTGCCCGGGCAGAGCGCTCTCCAAACTGTGGCTGAGAACATTCCTCTGTTGCGGTTTGTAATTTTCACTCTTTGTCTGTTATAAATTCACTATATTTCAATCACAATCTGGTCAAGTATTTATTTCAATTGTCTTCCACCCTTAACAAACACCACCGGGTAACAAGAGGTAATTTTCCCCACAAATCTGGTGACTCCCGACGTGGAGGGGGAAGACTCCTGGGTCTGACCAGGAAACTCGGTCAGAATTTGGACAACGCCTTGACGACAATCGCCAGACACTTCACGGCCGGCCAAAGACAGAGGCAGGCAGAACCTTTTTAATCTGCATAGGATAGAATACGAAGTGTCTGACGTTTGACGGAAAGGTATAAAATTATATTATTATACTTTTGTATGATTTCAGTAGTAGACACAGGGTAATATTCTATACTGGTTTCCTGTATGCGCATTCCAATACCCAACTCTAAAGACTAGTCTGAACAAAAGTCCTAGGTGATAAGTGAAAAAGGAAGTGAATACGGGGGCGTGACGACGGCATAAAAAATTTAAAAAAAAAAAAATCCGTCACAAGGCCAGAGAAATACCCAAGGGATATTTTAACTTGAAACGTGTGGGCGAGGGTGGACACGGTAGGATACGAAGGACTTAATAGGTTAGGTGGGGGGACGTCAGCCACTCAGTTCTGAATGGTCTAGAGGTCCTATACGGGAGATCCATTCAGATTGCCTTAGAAGTTAGTACACACATGTATGTGACAAGAGTAAAGGAAGTGGAGAAGAAACTTGCAGATCACATAACAATAAAATATCCAATCAAGGACTTGGCCATTGGACTGTGCATGTAGAGATCAGGACCTGAGTGTATATTATTGTAAATCCACGCTGGTGGTGGCAGTGAGTGAATTGGGAATGGAGCAAGGAATGTTTTTGAGTGCTGTTGGCAGGTGCTTTAAGTGCTGAGGTGTATGTGTGTGTATGCTGAGCTCAGATTGTGTGTGTGTGTGGAAATCAATGTGAATGAACCGAACTCTGTGAGTGTCTGTAAACAACTGCATTGCTGGCATATTTGTTAGTTCTGTCTTTGTTAGATTGAATATTAATTTAAGGCGCCCTTTGATTAGCCTATATTTACAGTATTTTATGGAATTCTTAGAGTAATTGCAGGATTTGTAAAAAGTGAAGCTGGTCAGAGTAAGTGAAATTAGTTGGTCTGAGGAAGTGAATTTGGTTGGTTAAAGTAAGTGGAATTAATTTGGATGGTAAACAGAGAGCAGGAGATTAGCCATTATAATGGCTGTGGAGTTGTAAAAGGACAAAGTTGTAGACGTGAGCAGAATAATCATTCCGTGTGAAATCAAATAGAAGTCCCTATTTCTTGATTAAATAAGCGTATGCCCTTCTTGAATGATCACCAACTATAAACAGAGGGAAGTTTAGAGGAAGTAATAATTGAACGTCAATTACATGAACGTGGACAAGTGTTTCTAATGTGTCTCACTGAATTGCTTTGAGATGCAGGACAAAGTCCAATATTTAAATGCTCTAATATTTGGCGGTAGTAATTCACTGCTGAGAAGACCACTACTAATATCCTCTATGAGCGTGAAGTAATTACACCATTTGAATTTGTTCAATATTTGTAAAATTGTATAGAGCTAGAAAATCTAAGCAGTTTTCTGTAAATAATTAGACGGTGTGAGATTGTGTTAGAAGACATTATATACACTAAGAAACTGTGTGCCAAATTTAACTGAGAGTTTTATTCATAAAAATAAAAAATCAAGTGAACTATTGTGGGATTAGAGACTGGATGGGTTTTTAGATGGAGAAATGCAGAGTCGCAACAATGGAGCGAATGGAGCCTAATTGACCGAAGCAGATAAGGGAGCACAGATAAGTGAAAGGTCAACATGCAGAAGTCAGAGAACAGAGAATGATGCATTGTGATTGAGCAAATGTGACTGGAAGCTTTCCTGACCGAAGAAATGCAAATGAATTAATGAAAGATCTTTTCTCCATTTCAAACAGAAACTATCAACCAGTGATTCTACATGGGAAAAAACTAAGAGGGCATGATAACCTTAATCTGTTGATTTAACTTTTACAGGAAAGGATCCAAGCGAGTGAAAAAAACTGCAAAATTATGTTGATGAAGTTTTTGTTCATTGTTGTATGCATCTAAACTCATTCTGTTGAAACTTTTTCACGGAGTGCGCACTGCTGAAAAGAAGAGATGAAAATTAACCTTGTGTGAAAGTGATTAGCTGGCCAGCTGGGGATTTAACTGTGGGTTTTCAGCCTAAGTTTACCTTCTAAAATAGATTTGGGGAAATCCAATTTGTAGTATTAACATAAGGCTAAATTCAAAAGGTGGACCACCATATAATTGAAAAGGTCCACTCGTAACGTGATCACATATTACTTAGCTTCCCGTTTCTAAATTTATTTTTGATTAAGTGGACAGTCAAGTAAAAGGTACTGACTGAGGTGACCTTTATGTGCTGGGAGCCCAAAGGGAAAACTATTAGCTGAATATTAAATATGTTCTAATTTTTGTGAATAAAAATTTGCAAATTCTAACAGTCTAAAGCAACTCCACCCGGTTCTGCTGAGGATATGGGGAATTGACACTATGGCTGGGGATAATAAGCCCTGACTGTGCATCTCCTCCATGCTTTTAGAGGAACCCTAGACTGAGGTGGATTGCTGAAACATAACTAATGGGAAAAAACACTTTGAAAAGATATTATTGTTACTGCACCATTTTTGACCCAGAATTCAGAGGAATACCAATTCATGAATATACTGCAAAAAAAATATTAATGCAAAATTGACAGGAGCTCAGTAACAAGGATGGGCAAATTTAGTAATTATGAATTTTTAAATAATATTTATTTATCAAGGTGGCACATGCACTGTGATCGACAAGGCAGTGTATTGCAAACAATTCCAATGAAATTGATGATTTTGTAAAACACATTCAGACCAAGCGAAAATACACATGACAAAGTTCTTGAATTGGGATTTATTTGGCAGGTAAAGAAAGGATCTAAGTGAATTCTATCAACTCTTTTGCTTGATTTCGTTTTACAGATTTATTGATTTTTATAGATGTTTTATAGATGTTTTTATCCATATTCCGTGATAGTGGCTGATGTGTGCACTTGCACATATGAAGGAAAATTAAAATGCCGGAATATGCAGATTTGCTGTAGGACCAAAGGGTTTCGCTTGGAGTGGATGCTGGGCCGGCAACTAGCCAAGCTGACCTCCACTGGCGTCATGGCCAAGCCATGGTCATGTGGATCCCTGAGTTGTCAAGGGGTGAAGGGGGGCACCCAAGGAGGGGTCCCAGTGGTCAAGTAGAGCCCAGAGGTCAGGTTTTGCTTTGCTGCGCTAGGATGCTAATGCAATCACCCCATTGATCACTACTGCGCTCAGTGAACTACGATGCGCCTCGCGCAGGAATACATCAATTGGTTAGTTCAAGAGCAACTGTGCTTTTTTCCGAGCAGCTTAAGTGTTGTAATTTTTTTTAATATAGCGTACAATTGAAATGGTATATTATTTTCAGGTAGGACCTCTTTTAGGCCGCGAAAATACACTGTTTCTGTGTTTCTGTTCACAACAGTGTATCGCCTAAATTTCCACCCAGCACTATGCCCTGGTGCGGCTACCTAGTGGAGATCAGAGAGCTTTCTACTGCATTTAAGGTAAGTAGTGGTAATTTGTAGCTCATACAACCCCACTTCAAAAAAAAGTGAACTATCCCTTTAAAGGGAGTTCCCGATAATGTAGGTTAATGAACAGAACCACTCCCAATGCCTTCCTATTCGTCCTTACGTCTATATATACCTCCTACATTCCCACAATCCCCGCTCGTCTCATTTCTACATCCCTCCCACCCTTCCCCTCTCCAAGAAGGAAGCAAGAAACAGTTACCACCTGGGACCCTGGGGGGCTGAGGAGCCACACGGACTCCGATGACAGACGCGAGCCCCACCCTGAGTCTCGCCACCTGCGGGGTGCCCAATGTTCTCACAGTCACAGACCAAGTCCATAAAACATCATATTCGCCCCGATCTCCTATCCGTAGTTTCACCGAATACTCTCCTCCACTTTAAGAGTGGTCCAAAATTCATTAAAGTACCAATAAAACACACAGAAGAAGAGCTTTGCTCAAAAGTCGAGGATACTTTGACTGCTCGGTTTCGGTGGGACAAAGGCATTACAATCCTGCAATTTTGTTTGACAGAGAGTAAACCTAGATACACAGACCACACACACAAAAGGAGCAGGGCACATGAAGGATCACACCTAACCGTGAGGAAGAAGATGAGGCAATATATCGATTAAAGGAGATAAAACCACAAAAGATGTGCAGGTTGCTGGAAAGGGGGAGGAGATAAGTAAGGATACACAAGTGACAGTACCATCAACATTAACTAATATTTTCTTTTCTTCTCAATCACTATCCCCGTCTTCCTACCCCTTCCACACCATCTCTACATACATACAAATAAACACGCACACAGAACATGTGACTATGTATCCCTACTGAAGCAGAATATAAGAGGGTGAACTGCCTCCTGCCTACTTCTAGCTTGAGCTCTGTGCGGTGGATGGACATTTTAGCTTGCCCCTACACGCCCAGAATTGACTTTATTTCCAACACATTTCAATATTAGCTGTTTATTTGCTTCACTTATCCCCACAGTATCAACAAAGAGTTCTTTTTGTAGTGTTTTTAAAACATCACAGTTTTGTTTGTCTCGGTATATCGCACAGCACTTGCATTGGTGAATACAGTTCTTCACAGATTGTTAACCCCTTGACTGTCACCTGCATTTTCTCACATTTGTTATGACTGTCAAAGGGCAAAAAAGGGGGGTAGAAATGAAATTCTGAGCGTCTAAGCTTTCAAATGATATACCGTTTGCCTGGATTGGTTGAGGATTTAAGTCATATTTTACAAATGAAGGATTCAAAATTTGTTTGAAAATTCCGTAGGGCCCTAATTAGGGCCCAGTGACAGTTAGCAGGTTAAAAATGCCAGTGTGTCTGGCTGTTGGGCGTCAGAACACTCAGGGGAAAACAAATTTCTCAGGTCTGAAGGGAGAGCTTTTTTACTGCCTGCCATTGAAGAGGAAGATGACATTTGACATCAAGTAAGTTTGCTGTTAATGAGAAAATGCCATTTTTAGTAAGTATTTCAATCCAGATGTTTAACTATTTGTCGATCAGTTCATTTCTGAATTAAAGAAACAAAAAAAACCACTTTGTAACATGTAAACAACAGTAATTTTGTTTTCAGTTCACTTTTGATGAAAGTTGCCAATTTCATGGTGAATGAATCGGAAATTCAGTTCAGATCAATGTTTTATTCATTTGACAAAAAAAAATATATTCGTACTGCTCTGTAAAAATTCCATGTTTGTTTTCAGCTCTTCCGGTAATGTTAATCTACATGAATGATTAAAATCATTCATTAAAAGACCAATCGCAAGTTTAAAAGACTGTTCTGTGCCTCCTCAATCTTCAGCTCACCAGCCGCCACAGACCTGTATGTAATGGGGTCCAGCACGGTGGAGCACATGGATCACAATGCTGCCCAAAATATGGCGGTTTTGAGTTTGAGGGGCGCCTGCATTCAGTTTGTATTTGTACCTTGTCCCTGAGCTCATGTGAGTTTTCTCTGGATACTCTGGTTTTCTACCTCAGCCCAAACATATTCAGGTAATGTCAACATGGACATGCTGTATCGCTCATAAATGCGAGCATAAGAGTGGGTGTCAATTTGTCTGTTCACCCTGTGATGGACTGGTGTCTTCTTCAGGGGTCATTCTGATTATGGTGCTTTTCCACCGCATGGTACAGCTCTACTCAAGTTTTTTTTTTTATGAATTTCTATTGTCGATTGTAGGGGTGCCATCCCTTGCGTTAAAGTAGCATTGCCAACTTTCTTATCGAGCATAATACACTATATATATCAGAGATAATGCATTCAGGGCACCAAGGGAGATCTCTTTGATTACTGTATCTTAATTTTTCCGTTTTAACATTGTTATATCCATGGACTCACACACTGTAGTGATTTCCCAAATTCCAAAAAGGAATAGGAATTCCAAAAATTCTAATATCAAAAATTGTTGTAAATCATAAACTTTTGCCAGGTGTTACCTCAAAGCAGTGCAGCTGATTCATATCCCCTCCTGGACATAAGCAAGACAGATTTCAATAGAAATGATAATGGGTAAATGTATGTACAAAATCTATGCAAAAAAAAAAAAAAAAAAAAACCACTCATGTACTTGCATGCATACACGTTTTCTTTTAACCATATCAAAATGAAGAATTAATAAAAACTAGTGTATATGGACAACAAAAATGCGTATAAACTCTTTTCATCTCTGACAGCTCATGCTTTCAGCCCAACCAACCCTTTGAAGAAAGGCCATTGCGTTTTTGGTCGCGCACCTGCTTCTCTAATGTTGCTGTGTGCGCGTTCCAGACTGTATCTGCACGAGCAACTCCTCTCTTCCCACCTACATGACACATTTATAGAGCATAAATGTAATCAATTAACCTGAATGTGACTTTTATACTTCAATCAAAAATGTTAAACCAACTGCGTTTGATTAATCTTGGGTAAAATTTCAATGAAATTGCGCGAGGTAGCTTGGTTAATGTTGCTAACTTGTCTTGCCGCATAATGCGCAGTTGTTCAGGTTATCTAGACGGGCTAATGGGCTGCCTGGCCAGCAGCAATGCATCATTTTTTGCACAGGATGCGTACCTACCATTATATTCTGACAAATGATTCTAAAGCGATCAAAACTGCCTTTTTCACCAGCTGTTTAAAAAAAAAAAAAAAAAAAAACTAGTCCAGCTCGGTTAACGAAGTTGTAGTTGACGAGCTGGCTAGCTTGTTAAGATCTTGCCTTGATGTTTTTGCCCTTAACCATAACATTAACTAATGGCAAGTAGCTAATGTGAGTTGAACTTTGAAATAAAGTATACCACACAAATAGTTGAAGTTACAACAAATTCGGTGTTATTTCCGAGTGAGTTATGTGCATATTTTACCTCAAACTTGAGAATTTAATATTGTCTGTTCCAATACTTTGTACAAGGGAAAAAAAACCCCCCCACATTCTGCTGCTGTTGTTCACACTATCAGGGTTGAGAACACAAGCGCGTCCCACGTTATACCCCCGTCACACCGGATTGGCGGTGCTACTGCGGTGCTTGTACGGCATAAACCGCAGTGGCACCGTCATGATCTCCATGGTTCCTCAGTAGTTCCGCAATTGATCGTCGTAGCACCGCAGAAAACTGTCAAAACCGCAGACCTCCCACGGTGGCACGGAGGAAACTTTGAACATGTTCAAAACTTCCGCAGTGCCACCGCTTCCGCACTGGGATCACCGGGCACCGCCATGACCGCCATGGAACCGCAAAGGACCTTAGTAGCACCTCCATCACCGTCGTGCCTCCGCAGTACAACCGCCGTGCAATCGCCAAAAAAAAAAGTAGACTCGACCCTACAGCAATCCCGGTTCCATCACTATAGGAATAAATCATCAGCAGACAAAATATTACAATGAATTTCAACGAAAACCATCTCCCATATATAGCCGACATGGAGCCGCCCCTGCAGCACCACCGCTGTAGCACCTCAGTAACACCGCCATCCCCGCAGTAGCAACTCACTGGCCCCTCAACGCTGCCGCCAACACCGCAGTACTGCCGCCAATAATCGCCGTGGCACCGCTTCAAACCGTTCAATGGGATCGCCATGTCCTCAGTGATCCCGCCAGGTTCCGCCCTGGTTCCCCAGTAGCACCGCCAAGAAAAAACACATGTTTGACGGGTAGGGGAAAACTATGGAAACACTACTGGCGGTGTCACTACGGTGATGGCGATTTTGACAAAAATCCGCAGTGGCACCGTCAATCCGGTGTGACGGGGGCATTACGGCACGCTCAGAGTGGCACATCAGGCTCTTAAAATCTTATCAGGTTTTTAGTCAAGTGCATCAATAACCTTCATCACACAGCTGGATCGAGTTACTTCATGCTGCTGAAAATTATCTTATCTCTCATCGTGTATATCCAAAAAATTACCGCAGGTTTTCGGGTGTTTTGTGTGAATTCGATTTTATATATTTGGTATAACATCTTGAAAAGTAGTATTGCCAAGCAATACTACATTAAAATGTACTATTGCCGCGGCAATGCAAGCAATACTGGTGGCGGTGGCCATGGTAGATAGTGACTTGTTCCCAGTATTTTTTTGGTACCACTTCTGCTGAGGTTCCAAGCATGCTGAGCCGATCACTATCAATGCGAATAAATCATCACAGGCAGACAAAAAATGACGTTTCGGTGAAAGAGGATAATTTTCTCAGCAATGCAATGATTAGGGTACTCACCAAAAGGGGTGAGATTTTGCTGGAGCCCAAACTGATTGTGTGTCTTTTGCAGAAAACTCTATTTAATTTGACAAGGAACATCAACCAACTTATAAAAACTTTTTGTTGGATGGTTGCTGAAAAGCAGTAAATTACAACTCAAGTAATCGGAACCAGTATCACCAAAAACAGGACACCATGAGCTAAACAATGCCGGCCTTGTTTCTGACTATCCCGGTGCTTCCCTTGTTCCCCAAAGCTGTAACTAACATCAGCTGCACTCAAAACAAAGTACAGCATCCTTCTGCCCTCAGAGACTGAGGTTAGTCTATGATCAGCCATCCCCTTGGCTCACCTTGGACACGTTAGCAACTCATTTAATTTCAATTTTTTGTCCCTCAAAGTCGGTTCTGTTTGTAATGTGACATTTTTTCATTTTGAATGTGTTTTATCATTTTGCAGAATAAAATAATTTGAATGTGGTATTTGCCCACTGATTGTCAGAAATAAGCACAGGAATAGCCAAAACATTCATTTTGTGTTTTCATATGTGGTGAGCATCTAGAAAAATATGTTTTCGCTGTAGGCTTTTCTTCAAGCAAAACTAGAACCCATACTGGCATAATGGAATTTAGTGGATATAGTAAAACTGACTTGGACGTCAGGAGATAATTATCCTCAACACATTACATCAAAAATGGTTTCTTTAATTTGAGTGGATAGATGAGTATTCATTTTCAAAACATCAAAATTTTGATTGTTTAATTTATGTAATATGCAAGCATGGTGAAATAGGCATTTGGGCGATTCTAATAATTTACACTTTTTTTTCAATGCCGAGGGTTAAAATTAAGTTAAGCTCGTCAAAGCTAAAATATTTCCTTATCTCTCACCATTCTTGTTTTGTTTCATGAACTCATTTTCACTTCCTAACTTAGAAAGGAAATACAGTTTAACAGACAATCACAAGGATACATCTCATGTGCTTACATTGTGTGGCTCAGTGGAAGGGCTTCGGCAGCAGATGCAGGGCAAATTATTAAGGCATGGCAGCTGGTCCATCTTGGAGATGTAGATTAGGGGCTCAATGCTGGTACTGATATCCATGAGGGCGTAGGAAATGACTCCACCCCGACAGAAATCAAAGAAACCTGAGCCGATTGAGAAAATAACTACAGGAAGGTAATTAAACACTATGATGGCCAGAGTGATTTGCATTGTTCTGAGGGCTTTCTTTTTCGTGGGGTGCATCTTCTCCTTGCCAAAGACCGACTTCCTCAGACTCCACATGATGGAAATATTGCAGAAAACCATGATGGCAAAGACAGCCAGGATCAGCCCGGAAAAAAATTTGTGTGTGACCTGCGACCACAATGTCCGGCAAATTGCATAGGCTAACATGAGCCCCCAAACAAACATGGAAATAGCCACCCTGATCTTGTTATCCTTGATGTTGGTGAACACAATGGGATGGACCACGGCCACGTAACGGTCTAGACAAATGCAAGTGAGGAAGAGTGGGGTGGTGTCTTTGATCCCGTAGGAAAAGTACACAAAACCCCATATAGATGTGATTCCAAACGTTTGGAGGCCAACGAAGCCAATAGGGCCCATCACGCAGTAGCAGGCATCGGCGATGGCCAGGTTGAAGATGAAGGTATCCGAGGTGGAAGACTCACTCTTCTTTCTGGCCACCAGCCACATCACCATGATGTTGGCAGGGTAGCCGACTACAGTGTTGATGACCCTGAAAATAAATTCAAACAAATACTCACCAAGTGTTGATATGCATTCTGCATAAGTGCTCAAGAGTGGGAGACTGGATCCTGAAGAGGAGTGGTTGAACGGTTGGATAGAATTGATAACAGAGCTGTTCATTTCAGCTTTAAGTGACCCAGCAGGTTTGAGGTTTGATGTTCCTTAGAAAGGAGAGTGAATGTAGGTTACATGGTCTAACCCAACTGAACAGAGCAATGGTCCTCTCCTCCTAAATGAACTACAAGGCTAAATTATGTTCTTTATGATTCTAAAGTATTATGCTGATTCCAGCATTATTTTACATTATTCTGTTCTCCAAATTATTACTCATCGTAACACTTATGCAGGCCTATTTTGAGCAAATCAAGCTCTCTTTTTAAAGAAAATATTCATGTCAAGGGACCCCAGCGCAATTTTGTAGTCTTGTGGCACTGAGGGATAATTTTGTTTTCTGGGAAAACTTCTGAGACACCAGTCTTTACTCTTTGAAACTGCACTGGAGCTCCCTGAAATTGGAGACAGTGTTCCCAGAAGACAAGGTCTGCCCTTTGGGTCTATTTTTTACTGTCTGCAAAAGTCTTTCAGTCAAGCACATAAGAAATGAAAGAGTGGTTAATCAGATTGAAAGAAAGAATAAGTAATCACCTGAGAAACTGCAATGGCTCAACATACACTCCTGAAGTTCAGACAGCTCTATAGGCAATTGTATCCTGATCGCCTGTGTCCAGGTGGGTTATTTTTTTGTTCACTATAGTTCCAATTTATGTAAATATATAAATTTGAGTGGTACGTAAACAGTGCAGACAATAGCCAATCACAAATCTATTCAGGAAGCAGTAGCACTTGGAGTGACTGCACAATACCCTGTGATCACAGGATTATATTTGGGGATGAATGGGTGTGGAAAAGGACTTGTACATGGGGGGTTGGTTTAGGAGAGTGGGTTTGTGTTCTGACAAATGAACATGCAGTAAAACAGAGCAGGAGGAGGGGCTAAAAGGAGGGAACAGACAAGTCCCCCCCCCCTTCCCTGTTCTAACAATATATTGTTTTTTAGTGATGCAATCCAAGAAGTGCATCCCAGACAAACAAGTGACGCAATGCAGTCAGCCTACTGGAGCACAGGTGAGGCTGTGTAACCTGGTGTAAGGTCTTACACATGAAACCACACAGTTCATCAAAGCAGACTCTAACAATTCTCTTTCATCACCACAAAGAAAAGAAACAGAACAATCAGATACTATTAATCCATTTCTGCAGAAAATACATGCTGCATTTACGATGGTTTGACTTTCATATAAATATTTGGCAATAAGAAATTTACTGTTTACATCAGATTTTGCTTGTGGCTGCGGTGTAGCTGTGGCTGTCAGCTTTGCAGAGGCGGTGCAGCTGTGGATGCTCATGAATTCTCTGTGGTTTTCCTCCATTTTTCCACAGCTCTTTTTACCAATTTTCAGCAATTATTCAGGAATTTTTGTGGATAAAATCATATTTAGATTAATATTTAACATTTATGTTGAATGTAATGTATGCTACAGTGCAACTACACATGATTTGCAATTTAGATATTATTTCATTTGTACAACCCCAATTCCAAAATAGTTGGGACAAAGTGTTAATTGTGAATAAAATCAAAACGCAATGACTTTCAAATCACACCAGCCAGTATTTTATTCACAATAAAACAAAGATAACATAGAAAATGTCGAAACTGAGAAATTTTACAATTTTATCCACAAAATGAGCTTATTACAAATTTGATGGCTGCTACAGGTCTCAAGAAAGTTGGGACAGGGGCCTGTTTACCATGGTGTAGCATCCTCTCTTCTTTTTAACACAGAGTAGAGGCGTCTGGGCATTGAGGAGACAAGTTTCTTGAGTTTAGCCATTGGAATTTGATCCCACTCTTGTTTAATACAGGCTTCCAGCTGCTGGAGAGTTTTGAGTCTCCTTTGACGGTTTTTTCATTTAATTATGCACCAAATGTTCTCAATCGGTGAAAGATCAGGACTGCAGGCAGGCCAGTTCAGCTCACGGACTCTTCTACTACGAAATCATGCTGTGTTAATAGCTACAGTATGTGGTTTTGCATTGTCCTGCTGAAATACACAAGGCCTTCCCTGGAATAGATGTCGTCTGGAGGGGAGTATATGTTGCTCTAGAACCTTCATATACCATTCAGCATTCATGGTGCTTTTTTAAACATGCAGGTGTCCCACACCATACTAATGCATCCTCATACCATCAGAGATGCTGGCTTTTGAACTGAACGCTGATAACAGGAGTGGTGGTCTTTATCCTCTTTAGCCCGGAGGACATGACGCCCATGATTTCCAACAAGACTGTCAAATTTGGTTTCATCTGACCATTAGACACTTTGCCACTTTGCTACAGTCCATTTTAAATGAGTCTTGGCCCACAGAACACGGGGGCGCTTCTGGATCATGCTCAACAATGGCCTCCTTTTTGCATGATAGAGTTCATATAGAGGTCATGCTTTTATAGTGACGTTGTGACAACTTAAATCAGTATAACTACTAAGATCATGTCCTAGCTTTTGGAGGGAAAGATTCATGTTAGCATCAGTGAGCTAGTACTTATACGTACCATTGATCCCCTATAGTTTCTAAGTAAATTTAAACCTTGTATTTACACTGTCATGGGGATGGATAATTTAACATATTTTAGCTTTATAAAGTTGCATTATTGGATTACCAGGGTCTAGCTTTTTCTTCTGTATTCATCCACAACTTACAATGTTAAAGTTCTGCTGACCTGTTATATCATTCAATGTCACGCCAGTTTTTCCTTAAAGCAAAGGTGCACCACCATGCTCATTTCAGAGCCCTTGATATTCTAAATTCTAATGTTTGGATAAAATGAACGAAACACGTGTAACCTACAGCTGGTGAGGAGACTGAATGAGATTAAATACAATGACTGATGCAAGGAAAGGTTTTCAACAAAAAGATTTTTATTGAACAGTGGACAACAGGACGGCACAGAAATTGAAGTTGATAAACAAATTAAACAAGGAGGGGTGCAAGTGTGAGTGAGTGAACCATGAGTGAACCTTAAACAACAAAGAACAAAAGAAATACACAGTAATGTGGCAGGGTGGTAGAGGGTTCTAATGTGGGTGAGGGGGTGATCAGTGTAAAATTAATAAACCTTCTCAATGTGTGGAACAACTCAGTGTGTGTGTGTGTATGTGTGCGTGCGTGCGTGCGTGCGCGCGCGCGTGTGTTTTCTGAACAGGGCAGAACAGGGTTTGTGAATAGAACTATAACAACTAAATGGATTTAACAGGAATGAACTGAATAGAACAGACAAGTAAACTCTTGGAACAAGAACAATAGGGTGAGGCATGAACATTTGTGGAATTAAAAATAATTAAATAAAGGGGTTGGGGACATTACAAATACAAGGGCCAGGAATGCTGTTAGAGGTTTGCAAATTTTAAACATCTCAGAACTTCCCACGAACCCTGCAGCCTCCATCGCCAACAGCAGCCTCTGCCCGCCTCCACCAGCGCCTGCCTCCACTACTGCCAGCAGCACAGGGGGCCTGCAGGTTTTCAGTGAGTTCAATTTAAGGGTCATTCCATGTCAACTCAGCCATCCATGTACATGACACCTCTCAGATTTTCCTCAAACTTTGTCCAAAAAGACTTTTTGGTACCAAACAAAAGATAATCCCAAGTTTTGTGTCGATATCTCTGATGGTTTTTGTGTGAAAATTTCTTGAAATTTGGGAGCCATGCCCCTTTTGACTTTGTGAATTGGTCATTTTGTTTTGTAGCATTTTGGAAGGACCACAATTTTTCACGTAATAGAGACAGGAAGCTGAAATTTGATGTGCTGGTGTAGTCTGGCCCATATATCAGGATTTTACAGCCAGAATCACCATAAGACATCAGAGGGGTGAGAGGAGGGCCCCCAAAATCCAAATTTTTTAAGGCGGCAAGTGATTTTTCTCTTTTAAGGGGTCCTTAGGATTCAGGTCAGTGAATGATTTGTTGGAAATTTGGTTCTCCCTCATATTTGGGAACTTTCCCACCATTAGGATAATAGTACCATTAGTGGGGGACTTGTGGAGGTTTGAAAACCACTTCGGGCCAAAATGACCAAACCCCCAAATGACCCCGTGGGCACTGGATGATGGTAATGGCATTTTAACCAGACAAATATACATATTTAAACATGCATTTAATGAAATAAAAACTTTGATTATCAACCTCCTTCTATATTAATGTATTCTATCAAAAAAGGCATTCTGAGACCCTTTTTTGACAGAAATATCTAAGTCCAGAAACTAGGTCAAACAGGATTACATAGAAAGTGTGGACCAAACTGTCTAAAATCAGTTCTAATTACATGAAAACATCCAAAGTTATGCAAAGAAATGGACTTTAACCCCTTGTACAGCATAACACGACCATGACCTAATGTAGTGGGAAACCAGGTTACAACATACTGTCAACAATTGGTCAAGACGTGGTTGCAGCACATACAAAACATAATTTATTGATCCACGTGGTAGTATTCTAGTTACCAGGAAAAAGGAAGACCATTTATTCAGAATCCTTTAGCTCTTTTGTCCAACAAATTTGGGAAGAAGCAACATGATTTTTTGATGGTCATATTCCACAAGTTTGTACTGGCGCGCACTGCGTCCATGAATTTCAGGTGCTTCTATACAGCGGATAATAAGCTGGAATGGCACCCAGCATCGAACCTGTTCCTGATCAGATGACCAAGAGGGGATATTGTTGGCACATTTCATCAATTTCACATAGACCTCACCATGTTGCTTCTTCCTCATGTGTATTGCATCACTTGTAATCCTTGCAAATTTATTCTGATTGGGTTCCAGCGAACTGACACTATCCTTGCTTAAGACATACAGTACTTGGGCCGTTATTTTAACCCTAAGCAATATCTCATTTGGTAGGAATCGTAAACAAAATAATTTATTGGGACACATGGTAGTATAACACGGGATGCCTGATCTTGCATGGAGTGATCAACCTTGACCATGATGACAGTATGTTGTAACCTGGTTTCCTACAACATCAAGTCATAGTTGTATTACGGGGTACAAAAGGTTGAAGTCCCTTTTTGCATAATTTTGGATTTTTACCACAGGTTTGCATTGACGAACACCTGTATTAATGTTATTATAACTGATTTTAGACAGTTTTGTCAACTCTTTCTACGTAATCCTGTTTCTAGACTGAGACATTTCTGACGAAAAGGGTCCCAGAATGCCTTTTTTCATAAAATGCATTCATATAGAAGGAGGTTGATAATCAAAGTTTTTATTTCAGTAAATGAATGTTTAAATATGTATATTTGTCTGGTTAAAATGCCACTACCATCATCCAGTGCCCATGGGGTCATCTGGGGGTCTGAAGTCCAGGGTCTGAAAGGGTCATTTTGGCCTGAAGTGGTTTTCAGACCCCCACAAGTCCCCCATAAATGGTACCATTATCCTAAAACTTAGTTTGGTGGTGGGAAAGTTCCCAAATATGAGGGAGAACCACATTTCGAACAGTAACGTTCACTGAACTGAATCCTAAGGACCCCCATAAAGTGAAAAATCACTTGCCGCCTTAAAAAAATTTGGATTTTGGGGGCCCTCCTCTCACCCCTCTGATGTCTCATGGTGATTCTGGTTGCAGAATCCTGATATATGGGTTAGAGTGCACCAGCACATCAAATTTCAGCTTCCTGTCTCTATTACGTGATGGTATGGTCCTTCCAAAACGCTATAAAATGAAACTACTAATTCACATAAGTCAAAAAGGGGCTTGGCGCCCAAATTTCAAGAAATTTTCACAAGAAAACTTTCAGATATATTGACACAGCACATGGGATTCTTTTTTTTTTTTTGGTACCATGAAGTATTTATGAGCAAAGTTAGAGCAAAATCCTTGAGGTGTCAAGGATGTACAAGGCACCTCAATTTTGGCTGTTTTGATATGGAATGACCCTTAAGACCTTTTCAAAGTCTCCTATAATTGACATGTAAAATACTCATGCAATTTCAAAAGTTAACAAAATCATTGCATTATTTTGAAAGGAGTTTTTCATTTAATTTGGGATTAAAATAAATGTGTGATTTGCAAATTTTAGACATCTCAGAACTTCCCACGAACCCTATAGCCTCCATCGCCAACAGCAGCCTCTGCCCGTATTACATATAAATCAACGGTAAGCCTACACGGCACAATAAAATAGCACAGAAAAGTAATAAAGACTAACCACAGTCACCACATCTCTGCAAGAGTAAATCATTTAAAAGACCATCTTTTTGGGAAATACAACATGGCATATAATACAGCTAGCTGACTACGGCAAGATCGCTAGAAAGCTAACAGCGCCTGGCATGACAAATGCAAATTGACAGATGAAATTTCAATATTCATGCATTGCGTCTGACGTCACGGGAAGCACGACCGCCATGATGGACGGCGGAAGTATCGTATTTTGGCGACAAGTGGACGGCAAGTGTCAGACACCTCTCTCTCTGTGCGAAAATGGTTATTTCTTGCTGTGCTGTGGGCTGTAGGAATTTGCAAGGCTATAAGCCTAACATATCATTGTATCGGATTCCACTGGATCCTGAACGAAAAAAAAGATGGGTAGCAGCCATCAACAGGAAAGACTGGCAGCCCTCCCAGTACTCCCGCCTTTGCAGCAGATATTTCTTGCAAGGTAAGTTTCACTCATTTCACACTTGTGCATCTACTAAAATACCATAGTCTGATTCACAATGTAGTTAAGCAATCCGCTGTTACAAACGACACATTTTATGGCGAATTATAACACATTGAGCTCGGCATAAAGTACTCCTTGCAATGCAGTTTACCAGATCATAAGCTTAGCACTAATTTCAAGAATTAGCCACCACAGATCTATGACACAACATCACAACATTGTCCAAACGATGTAACTATCTAGAAAAATTGTAATCTGTATCATGGTTAGAGCATCTGCAGGTCAGTGTACTTGTTTTCTGATTGTTCTGGCCGATGCGCAACGAGCAAATTGTCACAAGCCCCGTGTTTTATTTACTAGCCTACTGTCAATTTTTATGCTAGCACTAAATCATCGAATGGGGTAATCAACAAGGAAGGACTACAAAAAATGCAGCGTTCAGACTATGTCAGGTATTTAAGCGAACACAGAAGCATTACCACCAGCCAGTAGTGGTTAAAAATGCGTGGAGATAAGATGACACTATCCCTGATTTCAAGTTGTAGAATCTGTCTGGCGTCTGCATTCACTGCATGAAAGATGGTAATCGTTCCGAAACAATCAATAATTAACTTTCTCTCGTCATAAACGTTTCCCCCCGTCAGAATATAAATACTAAGATACCAAGATACTGGTAATGGCTGTGCATACCAATCTGACTGATGGTTTATCCGGGGTAGTGAAGTGTTCTATTGCCTATATCAGTGCTTATAAATTTAAAGTAAATAAGACCTGTTTGATTATGTGCAATTTCACGTTAACAAGAAAACGTTATCCCAATAGTAAATTTTTCATAAGACATTTTGAAACCAAATTAAAACATTGATGACGTGAACTTAACTTTAAAATAATGTTTGCAGCAATTGGGTTTCTGATCAGCACTGATTTCTTTTTCCAGGCAGCAAGAGTGATGACCCTTTGTCACCCAATTACATGCCATCGGTTTTTGCCCATACAAAGTCTCCTGAGAAGAGGCGAGCCCTGGGACATCTCGAGAAGTACGGCGTGAGAGAGGCAATAAAGAAGAAAAAGAGGCAGGAGTCAACTAGACGCACAGCTACCAGAACACTCCTTGATCTCTTAGCTGAGCTGGTGCCCGTTGAGGCTGAAGATGAGGCCAGTATCATTGATGCCAAATCAAAATGTGATGCAATGTGTCAAACAGACCTCAGAAGACACTGACTCACTTAATTTTGAGTGTCAGCAACTCTGGAGCGAGACTTCTGCACTGAAAGATGAGCTAAAATCCTTAGATCTTCTTGAACAGAGCAGTTTTGAAAATAAGGACAAGCTGAAAACTCTCACTGGACTGGCTAATTTTGCAGTTTTAATGGCGGTGCTAGACCTCATAAAGCCATCTCTTAGGGACACAGCACACATGACATCCTTCCAACAGCTACTTTTAACATTAATGAGAATCAGGCTTAACCTACCGATTGCATTTTTATCCTATCTATTTTCTGTTCACAGCTCTACCGTTTTCAGAGTTTTTACAAATGTGATCAATGTTCTTAATGAGCAGATGGTACCTTTTGTGTGTGTTATGGCCGGAGAGACAGCATGTCAAAAGATCTCTTCCAATGGCGTTTCAGAAAATCATTCAAGAATTGCATGTCAGTAATAGACTGTTTTGAGATAAGAACTGAGAAACCAAAAGACTTCAAGGCTAGGGCACAGATGTACTCACAGTATAAAGCTCACAACACCATGAAATACCTCATTGCTATTACTCCACAAGGAGTAATCTCCTTCATCTTAAAGGGTGGGGTGGGCGGACAATAGATGCTCACTTTACGGCCAACAGTGGCTTTTTGGATAACCTCCTACCTGGAGACTTGGTACTCGCTGACCGTGGCTTCACAATTCAAGACCAAGTTGTGTTATATTGTGCTAAGGTTGAAACTCCTGGCCTCACACGTGGAAAAAAAAAAAAAAAAAAAAAAAACTGGGTGCTGTAGAACTAGAAGAATTAAGGAAATTAGCAGCTGTCCGTATACACGTAGAACGAGTAATTGGGCAAGCACGGTCAAAGTACAGAATGTTACATGGACCTGTGCCTATTTCTCTTTTACATTGTGATGAATCTAACTACACCTCCCTTGATAAAATAGTCAGAGTGGCATGTGCCCTTACGAATCTGTGTCCCTCAGTGGTGCCAATTGATTAATTGTGTAAATCACTATGTTTAAATCAATCAATTCACCTTCAACAAAGTGTAAAACAAAAACGTTATTACTATAAGACTTGAAAATGATTCAAGTGTAAATACTGCGTATTTGTACATAAATCACATGTTTACAGATCTAGTAAAATAATTTCAAATGTGACAGTATTTGTATGTCTGTGTACAAAACACATTTACAACACGCATTTCATTTTCATCTATTCCTCCACTTTTGAGTCTCTGGACTGTGCAGTGCTGTGGTCTGAGCATGTGTATTTCTTGGTCAACAACTGGGGTAAAATGGCTGACCTGTAGAAGCCCTCAACATTCTGTAGTGCCTTTTAAAAAAAGTGAGCATCAGGCAAAATCCTCTGCAAGAAGAAATTGGACCCAGACCACACCATGAAGTCACAAAACTTCTGTCTCATCACAAACAATTGAGCTTTTGCACCCGGCAGTGGTACTGATCTCTTTTAAGTCTGTATGCACCATCAGTGTTCTCAATGCAGAAATCCTTCTTTTCACTGGCACTGAGAACTCCGGTGTCTTTGGCACAGTGCGGGCACTTCATCTCTAAAATGCCATCACCACAGCAGGTGCAGGAAATCAAGGCATCTGGAGATGCTCTAAGGTATTGGTGGGAAGGGTCAAAATGGAGACCGGCGTCACGAACAACGAGGTCTTGGTGCTTTTGTGAAGCAAAACCTTCATATGTCTCTCTGGCTTTTTTCTCATGTTCACATCCCCATCTGAGAAATAGGAAAGACATTTTATTATTTTCTTTTTTAAGATTATTTGTGCATGTCCCCTATAAATTGGGTTGTGTAACACTTTATTTGAAGAGGCCTAGGGGATACCGGTCATGGATGTTAAGTAAACTAAGTAAGCACATAAGTACTTAATTTATGACTTGTCATCGTCATGCGGTTTTAGTAATTAAGTTCACTTTGAGATTTGACATAACAAAAAACGAACAGCACTTCATGGCAGCAGCCGAACACAAATGAAATAGACTTAAAGGGGAAGTTTGGTGTTATTTGACCAGAATTTATCATGTGTTGTCAATAGGAAAAAAGAAAATTTGGCACAACATGGACAGAGTTATGGTCCTGTAACTAAAGCTGACCTAATCAGGCAGATACCATGAAACTGTAACTGAAGGAGATAATGCCCCATTAGATCAGCTTTAGCTGCCTCTCTTTACCTCGGTCAATGTTGTGCCAAATTTTCTTGTTCTTTTTCCTATGGATGGCGCGCAGTGACCACGAACAACAGAGCTATGGGTCAAATAACACCCAACTTCCCCTTTAATACAAGGCTTCTTGTCAGACTTACGCAGAGCCCTTCAAGTAAAGTGTTAACCATTGGTTTTCTTCTGTCATTTCCCTAAGAATTCTAAGCTCTTCTGATGCCAGTGCCCAAAGTTAACCTGAAATCAGCAGCCATCTAAACTGTAGACCAACAATACAAAAAATAAATAAATAAATAAATGTGTTTGTGTCATTGTGTCACACATGCCTTGTAGCAACTGTTGAAAATCTGCATAGGTCAGGGTAACAGATCTGCCTAATTAGGGATTTGGATGGATTTGTAGGGTCTGTCCTTGCAGCTGACTTGAACCTGGATGCAGTCACCCTACCAGCCCTCATAGCCTTGACTTTCCCTGTTGTCGAATCTCTTCCTCAATTTTCACTGCCTACAACATTTAAAATGATAGAATACTAAATTAATGACACAATTACATGCACATTATTGTCACTTGAGATTAAAAAGATTGAGTATACCTGTTCGGCTGTGACCTCCATGTCCTTGAACACCATATCACAGGCACTGACAAGGTCAGAGGCAGACTGCTTTCGGTTCTGAGCACTGTACAACTGTGTCAGCGGTTTTGGGAGACCCAGAGATACCACCTTTGGTTGGAACTGTTGACAATATTCCGGTAGTATTCGTAGGAGACCACTCTTCTCTGAAAGGTTTGGGGTTGCATTATCCAGAGCTCTGTAGAAATCTGTTATGGCTCCTGTGGACACAGCTGCATTTCTTGCGGATGACAGGCATTTGCTGTGAGCTCCGCAACGCTTTTTGGCAGGATTACTGAAATCAATGCTTGACACATCCTCAAACAGAGCCTTAACTGTTTTCACAGGTGTCAGTCCCCACTGTCTGGGGCCATCAGTGCAGCTTCTGTCCTGTAACAGTTTTACAGCTGAGTCGACTGCATAAAGGAGTGCTGTGAGGTGGGAGCACACTTCTCCCAAGCCCGCTTTACAGGTGCAGTGGCCACACAAAATGACACCATCCATTTTAAAAAACACCCATGGCCTCAATAATCTTGCAGATAGAGCCTGGCTATGATGTACCTGTAATAATAGAAAGTTATATGAATAAATTAGTTGCGATTCACAAAATAGGCCTATTACAATATTTTTGGGCTGGTGATATCAGAATCAGAAAGTTTATTTATCCTAAAATTAGATATTATTTGTGCTGTCCAACAACCTACACTGAATGTCAAATATTTACATGCAGCAGAATAGTCCATCTGAATCTGTCCACTTAAAATTATTTTCTGTAAGTCCGCATATAGTGCTTTAGCGTGTTGGGATGGAGAGTATCTCACCAACATAAAAAGATGTGTGCAATATTATAGCTAGTCACATTCAATAAGAACTTATTTCCTCGTATAATTTCAGCACAAGATGAGCAGGGGAGAGGACGCACACCTGTTGCTGGTGTGCGAGCGTAATGCCTCTCGTAGGAGAGGGTCAACAGTACGTCTCGCCTATCCCACATTACAGGTATTAACATGCACTACTGTAAACTGTACATCGGCATGACGAAAGCTAATGTCACTTTTGCCATCATCAGGTAGCCATTTCCATGAGCATAGCACCGCGCCTCTGTAACCCAACCTGCTACGAAATACTGACAACATAATGATATAAATCATGATGATTGAAGTCTGCAGTCTGCAGGCTCTCGTCAAATCTTGGAATATACAGCGCCCTCCATAATTATTGGCATCCCTGGTTAAGATGTGTTCTTCAGCTTCTAATAAATTCAGTTTTTTTCTAAATAATATAGGACCACTATGAAAAAAAGAGGAAAATCCAACTTTTAATTCAAGTGCATTTATTCAGTGGGAAAAAAATCCCACATTAAGAAATAATCCTTTTACATCAAATCAGGTGTGCCACAATTATTAGCACCCCTGATGTTCATACTTTGTACAACCCCCTTTTGCCAACAAAATAGCACCTAATCTTTTCCTATAATGTTTCACAAGATGGGAGAATACAGAAAGAGGGATCTTCGACCATTCCTCTTTGCACAATCTCTCTAAATCATCCAGCGACCTGGGTCCTCTCCTCTGCATTCTCCTCTTCAGCTCACTCCACAGGTTTTCAATGGGGTTGAGGTCTGGGGACTGAGATGGCCATGGGAGGAGCTTGATTCTGTGTCTGGTGAACCATTTCTGTGTAGATTTGGCCATATGTTTAGGGTCATTATCTTGCTGAAAGACCCAGTGATGACCCATCTTCAGCTTTTCGGGCAGAGGCCACCAGATTTTGATTTAAAATGTCCTGGTATTTCAAAGCGTTCATGATGCCATGCACCCTAACAAGGTTCCCAGGGCCTCTGGAAGAGAAACAGGCCCACAGCATCACTGATCCTCCCTATACTTCACAGTGGGCATGAGGGCTTTTCTGCATGCTCATCTTTTGTGTTCTGCCAGACCCACTTAGAGTGTTTGTTGCCAAAAAGCTCTATCTTGGTCTCATCTGACCAAAGCACACGGTCCAGTTGAAGTCCCAGTACCGCTTAGCGAACTCCAGACGTTTGCGTTTATGATTGTGAGAAAAGGTTTTTTCCATGCATGCCTCCCAAACAGCTTGTTGGCATGTAGATAGCGCCTGATGGTTGTTTTGGAGACTTTGTGACCCCAAGATGCAACCATTTGCAATTCTTTAAAAGTGAGCTTTGGAGAACTTTTTATTTTTTTTACCATCCTCCTCACTGTGCGTGGTGGCAAAATAACCTTGCGTCCTCGTCCACGCTTGTTTACCTCTGTTCCAGGTGTTTTAAACTTCTTGATTCCTCTGACAGTAGATATGGGCAGGTGCAGGCGAGTGGCTATTTTCTTGTAAGCCATTGCCTGACTTGTGAAGGTCGACACACATCTGCCTTACTTGAATGGTATGTTCCTTTGTCTTTCCCATGTTGAAGAGTGGATAAGAGAAATAGCCTCTGTGTCACATCATATTTATACCCCAGAAACAGGAAGTGATGAATTACTAATTAAATGTTCCTAGATACTCTGATCAACTTTGTAAACTACTGTAGAAATGACAGAAATACTTCAATTACATTTATTTCCTAGGAATTGTTAGGGTTGCCAATAATTGTGGAACAGGTGATTTTATGAAAAATAATTATTTCTTAGTCAGGGATTTTTTTTCCCTTTAAATTCACTTGAGTTGAAGGTTACATTTTTATACAATTTTCATTGTGAGAGTATGCTTCTGCAATAAAAATTGAATTTATTTTAAGGCTTTTAACACATCTCAACCAGGGGTGCCAATAATTATGGAGGGCGCTGTAACTGTAGAACAGAAAACAATGCAATAACCATGTATTTTGCTCAAATATGACAGCACCTGAATTTCCGTAAGAGTGCTCTTCAGTGTGCGTAGATTCTGTTCTAACCTAAGAACAAATTCCAAATAAGAAAACATTGGTGAATGTCAGAATCTTCGTTAAAAGTGCGTAAGTGGGTTTTAAGAAGAAATTTCCTCTTAAGAATGGTTGGTGGCACCCTGATGGCTCAGCGGTTTTCGTACACCATAAAGGCTGTGTCCTTCTCGCGGCGACCCGGGTTCGATTCCAGCTTGGTCATTTGCCGTATGTCTTCCCCATTCTTCTCCCCAACCTTCCTGTGATCTCCACTATATAACTGTCAAATAAAGGAAAAAGATCCCAAAAAAAAATCTTAAAAAAAAAAAAGAATGGTTGGTGAATGAGGCCCAATCTCCTTTAGCACATGCCAAAAACACTATCAAAAGCCCTACCAGAACCTGGCTTCCTATAAATGCTATTCACTAGTTATTAAGTTTCAAATAAGTCACAAAAATTAGCAATCATTCTGTTTTAGAAAGACAGACAAACATAAAGCTTCTCACGGGCTAATTGCAGTGTCCATATTTAATTTGGGCACCAAGGGTATGGCTTCATATACAAACCCCAATTACAATGAAGTTGGGATGTTGTGTAAAATGTGAATAAAAACAGAATACAATGACTTGCAAATCCTTTTGACCTATATTCAATTGAATACACAACAAAGACAAGAAATTTAATGTTCAAACTGATATACTTTACATTTTTTGTGGAAATATTCACTCATTCATGCAACTCCTGGGAAACAGGGAGGGGATTGAACTCATCCATATTCTAAACTGCGTTCGAGCTTGGCTTGCAAGAGAATATTCAATAACTGATCTGGGTGTGCCATCTAGTGATTGGATAGTGTAACTGCATGCATAAATAGAGCAGGTCCATGTCTGCTGGCGTCTACATCTGTGCAAAGGGGTTAAATGATTGAGTCTCTGTGACTTTATGGGTCCCTATTTTAACAATCCAAATGTACAGCCTGAAGCACAAGGTGCAAGTGCATTCAGGGGGTGTCCAAATCCATTCTCAGCTTACCGGCCCTATGGCCCAATGAGTTATTGTTGTGGTTTGGTGTCCGTCGTCCGGAACATTTTTTATCTTTTTTTTTTTGGCTTGATGAATTTTTCGGTAAATTTGCCATAACATACTATTAGACCATATCTCCAGATGATATTTTTGGATTTTTGATTGAAAAATTTTTGTATATTTATTGTCCTTTGAAATTTTGGCCCCAATGCTAAAGACAGTAATTTTAGAAATTTTAAGGTCTAGTGGGGCGCACTGTACTTTATGAAAATGCAAGATGGCCTTTGGAGGCCAAATGGTTGCAGACAGAGATTAAGTTTGTATTATCGACACATAGGAAGTCATATATGACCATATTTTGGCTTTGTTGAAGTTGACCTCAGATGATTTTGAAAGGTCAAACTCAAGGTCAAGGAAAATATTAACAATGTCAAAAGTCTGGACTTCAAATTTCCAAAAATTATTTCTGAAAAATGTCCGATTAATTTTTTTTTCTAAATTGGGCAATCAAGTCACAGTGGTACACTTGATGTAAAGTGCAAGTGCCATTTTGATTGAATCGACGGAAGTGGGTCTAGTGGGGTATTGGTGGGCCGTTAGGTTGCGATCTTCCCTCTGGTGGAATAATCTCCAATACCCCAGTGCAGTGATGGGGACACTGTGCTGACGGAGATGCCGTCTTTTGGATGAGACGTTAAACCGAGGTTCTGACTCACTGTGGTCATTAAAAATCCTATGATGCTTATCGATAAGAGTAGGGGGTTCCCAAGCGTCATGGCTAAATTCCCAACCTGGCTCTTTCGACCTGCCACCTAATCATCCCCTGATCTAATTGGCTGTGCAATTCGTCCTCTCCCTCTCCACCTCTACCCCTAAGGCTCCCTTGAAAAAGAGATTTCAATCTCAACAAGAATGGGAAAGAAATCTTTCAAAATACATTGCAAAGCCAAACGGTTAAATACATGAAAAATAAATAAATATATGACTTATATTTTGGCAATGTTAAGTTGACATTAGAGGAACCTGAAAGGTCTAACTTGAGGTCAAGCAAAATGGTACAATTTCCAAAGGCTTCTAGGCTTGAAAATATTGAAATAGAGAACATCATCATATATGAACTTTTATTTGGTGACCTTCAGTGACTTTCAACAGCCAAACTTTACAGTGAAATTTCAATGACTTATATCACCAAATTCGTTACAGGTAGAGCATAGGTTTGTATTAGAGACATATAGGAAGTCAAATTTGAATTTGATTTGGTGACCTTCATGTTGACCTTCAAAGGTCAAATCTGACCTACTGAAAATTCAATCACTTGTTTAACTAAAATGATCACAGATGGAGCCTAGGTTTGTGTTGCAGACATCTAGGAAGTCACATTTGAACTTTCATTTGGTGACATTCAACTTGACTGTCAGTGATCTTCAATGGCCAAACTCAACATAGTAAAATTGTAATGACTTGTGTCACCAAAATGGTCACAGATAGAGCCCAGGTTTGTATTAAAGACATTTAGAAAGTCATATATGAAGTCCATTTTGTAAGGGGAAGCCAGGAGATAACATGGACACGCGACCAGAAGTGCCTGTTGCCCTCTGTTCTTTAACAAAGTGGGGTAATAAAGGCATAAGGGCCTACACTTCCTCCACAGCTGGCGTCGTCTCCAGTCAGGCATGGCTGGGAACAGTGGGAAAAAAAAGTCATCAGGGTCCAGACGTCCTCTGCAGCTGCCTCCCCAATTCCACCACTGAGATAAGGGGGGCCTGAAACCGGACGCTTCAGCATGGGTGTGGTTGTGTGTGTGTTTGTGTGTGTGTCTTGAGCACATCAAAGGTGGGGAAGGGAGCACACCCTGGCTTGGTTACTAAAAGGAGTTTCCCTCACGGCGGGGTGTGACCTGTGCTCTCTCCTCAATTAGTGCCACAGTGACCTCATCTGGACCCACTGTCACTATACCCTTTTCATTCCCCCACTGGACACTGTGACTGCACCCATTCATTTCCCACTACAACCGTTGTGATTTGGGACATTTCAATTTTATCAAAACCCACTATTACATTGTTCTAACTGCTCCCATGTCATCACTGGATTGCTGTATTATATCTGGGGTAATAGTGATGTGAATTTCATGGGAAATGGTTCTATTGGGAAGGAATTTCATGACAACTACATCATAATAATTCTCTATGTCATCATGTTTGGTTTGTATCTCTTCAGCTAAATTCAAGGAATTGAATGAGATGATTTTCATATCCAATGTACTTGAAGAAAGCATATTTTAAATAACTCAGTGAAAACCTGTCCCTGAAAGTGTTACCTCTCTCAGTATTGTTTGGGTTTCCTCTCCCCCCAGAAATTGCTTTATTACATCCTCCAAATGGTGGGGTCCAAATTCTGGATTTGGCTAATCCTCCAGGTTAATTTATGGCATTGCCACCTAGATCAAACTCGCGATTTGACATAGAGGGAAAGCACGCAAACTCAACGGGGAAGATCACAAAGGACTTCCCACATGTCTGCATGCTGTGTGTAGCTCATGTATAGTTTAGGAAGATCGCAGACAACTTCCCGCATGCTTGCTTCGTGTGCAGCCTTTTGGCCAGGTATAACTTTGCTCTCATTATCTAAATTGATTGTAACAATGTTTGATTTATCTTTGATTTGTTTGATTTAAGCTCTTGCCTACCTGGTGAATAAATTATTGTTATTCCTTTAAAACTTGCGTGGTCTCCGTGACTCTAATCCTTTACATTCTTTCTAGCCACGTTACAACGGATACTTAGGGGTTTAATCCCAACCGAGGACCGACTGGCCAGCGGCCCGGTATGGGAATTGGTTTTATTAAGTTGGGCAAACAATGACGTTCTACTCATTTGAAGGGTCTATGTAGAGCCGGTTCTGGGAATTTTGCCATAAGGGAGCCCATGGACAAAAAGTCAGTTTCCGTTAAATTCCCTTAAGGAAACCAATGGGTTCATAGTCTCTGAGCCAAAAGATGCCTTTGCTGCAGTGATTCCTCCCATCCCCTGGTATTACCAACGAACCTAAGATTCGGCAATAATGCTAAAACCCGGGGGCATATATTGAGTAACGCAGGCCTTCACCTACGAGTCCGAGGTGTAATCATCCCGAGGTCCACGCATGTTTTCACTAAATTATAAGTTCTAATTCTAATTGGAGTCAGATTTAAAATGAGAGTAACTACAGTAACTGTTATGCTTCTTTTGCAGTGATCACTGATGTGTCTGATGTCCTCTTTCTGGTATAATATTCTAATGCTCACATTGGATTATTCACCACACGGTGGCAGATTAGAGATATCCTTGATTACAGCATGGCCCCGTTTGTGAACGGAGAAAGTTTATTAATATTATTCTATTTGCCTAGCCAGCAAACTCATATTTGTAATGCTTAATATTGATGTTAGCGGCAAAGAAAAAAATGCCTGAAGGAGCAAAGTAAAATGAACAAGAGTACTCAGAGAGTGCAGCACCTCTGCCATGCCAAGGCAACTCTGTGCATTAGTTATTTTCATTGGCTGATGTAGAGGTATAGTTGCATTCCACTGCCAGGTGGCAGCAAAACCCAAAAGCACGCCGATTGGAAATCCAGCCCATTGGAAAGACTTCAAATCTCTGCCAGCAAAGCTGGATTTGAACTTTGGCCTATATCCCAGCTGTACTTTGGCCTAGATCTGCCAAAATTTAATCACTTGTTCTTCTTGTGCTACTCTAAAATACTGCAAAGTTTGGTTAAAATCTATGAGGCCGTTTTTGAGCTATCCTGCTAACAGGCAGACAAACAAACCAACCAATGCCGGCAAAAACATTCACCTCCTTGGCGGAGGTGAAATAAAAACATATCACGCAGATATGAGAGAGATGCTTGTATATTCCAACATTTACTGCGAGCAGAGCGCTCATAATACTTCCGCGATCGCGTCCACTTAGGAGACAGAAAGTATGACCAATTTCTTACAATGGGGGTATATTGGGGATGTCTTTGGCTTTGCCTTCTCAATTTTTGTTTGTTTGAAAACGAAAGCAGACTACACTCGCTCCGCTTTTGTTTTAACAACGGCGAAAAATGTGTCATTTTAACTGTTTATGGTATTATGACCATTATCTCACCTTATTCAATCATCAATATTAAAAGAACCCATGATTGAATAAGGGGAAAACAAATATGGACTAATAATGCCAAGATGTTTCAGTATAATATGAAAGTACTTTGTTCAAAATATCAGGCACTTGAATTTTCAGCTTTTGTGCAACATCATTTGTACACCTCATTGTATTTTAGCCAAGTGTTACGTATGATATTCCAGGAGATATAACGATTAAATTCAGAGACCTGAACAGCACGGTGGGGAAAACAGGTACATGTCTCTTATCAAAATACCATACAAGGGTTGAACCACCCAATTCATATAATTGATTTGCCAATAGATGGGGACTGATATTTACATAATTTAAACAGCTATTATGTGCCTGACTGGAGAGATGGTGTACTCACAATGAAAAGGTTGAATTTGGACTGTGAAACATGCTAAATTTACATCATTGTACTGCATTCCTATTTGAAATATCCTCTCAGCTTTTAATTGCTGATATAGGGGTGAGAAAAATATTGACATTCCCCTGAAAAATGCAATTGAATTTGAAGATTCATGACCTAACTGCTGTTGGTGACCTCTTGGCTGTGCTGTATCACTGTTCGTTGGTGATCATTCTGCTTGAATTGAGACTGAGAAAGGTGCGCAGAGATTGTAGCAGAAGATTTACTCGTTTACACTTGTTTAAACGGGTTTTTTTGAAGATAATTTGCTCGAGGTATGACCTAAAAGCTGAAAAATTAAAATAGAGGTAAGTCGCTAATCTGGTTGGCAACGGGGGGTTTTTTGGGTTTTGGTGACCTTTATTATTATTATTGTCTTTATTAGGGGCAGGGTACAGGTTGGTAAAAAAATATGTAAAATTTTTCCCCATTTGTAACAACAATATCAAGTTAAAAAATATAGAAATTAATCAATAATCTTTAGTCAAACAAAGCTGCTGGTTTACAGGGGTTTTTTGGGTTTTGGTCTCCTGGGAGCAAAGTAAATTAAAATAAACTTTAACGCTTAATAATAATAATAATAATAATAATACTAAATCAAATTTGTATAGCGTTTTTCAAGTACACTCAAAGACGCTTTATGTAGGAGCAAATAACAGGTAGCAATAACAATAAAAGGGGGGGCGTGTAGGAGGATAGTCAGATGTCGTAGGTGATCTTGAAGAGGTGGGATTTGAGTTGACTTTTGAATGCGGTGAGTGTGTCAGAGTTCGGATGTGGAGGGGCAGGGAGTTCCAGAGGGTTGGGGCGGCGATGGCGAAGGCTCTGTCCCCCATGGTGTGGTACTTGGTCTTGGTAATGGGGGTGAGAAGGTTGGCGTCAGCAGAGCGGAGGCGGTGAGTGGGGGAGTGGCGGTGGAGGAGATCAGTCAGGTATGAGGGGGTGAGGTTATTCAGAGCCTTGTAGATGATGAGGAGGATCTTGAAGTTGATGCGTTGCAGTATGGGGAGCCAGTGAAGGTGATGGAGGATGGGAGTGATGTGTTCTCGGGAGTGGGTGAGCAACCGGGCAGCTGAGTTCTGAACATATTGTAGTTTATGGAGGACAGTGGAAGGGAGGCCACAGAGGATGCTGTTGCAATAATCTAGTCTGGAGGTGATGAAGGCGTGGATGAGTGTTTCAGCGACTGAGGAGGTGAGGGAGGGGCGGAGGCGTGCAATGTTACGGAGGTGGAGGAAAGAGGTTTTGGTGACGTGGTTGATGTGTGATTTGAAGGGGAGGGTAGGATCCATGAGGATGCCGAGGTTTCGTACCTGGGGGAGGGAGTGACTGAGTGACCATCAATGCTGAGTGAGAAGATGTGGGAGGAGGGGAGAAGGGATTTTGGGCCAATGATGATGGTTTCCGTTTTATTGCAATTTACTTTAAGGAAATTGTTGTTCATCCAGGTTTTTATGTCAGTGAGGCAGTCGGTGAGAGTGGAGAGAATGATGGGGGTGATGGCTTTCATGGAGATGTACAGCTGTGTGTCGTCGGCATGGCAGTGGAAATGTAAACCATGGCGACGGATGATGTGACCAAGTGGGAGCATGTACAGGATGAAAAGAATGGGACCTAGCACCGAGCCCTGGGGCACTCCGTGTTAGACTGGGGTGGTGCAGGATTTGTGGTTATTGATGGAGATGTAGTGGAATCTGTCAGACAGGTAGGAGGTGAACCAGGAGAGTGCAGACTCAGTGATGCCAATGGATTGCAGGCCACGGAGGAGGATGGAGTGATTGATGGTTTCGAAAGCTGCACTGAGGTCGAGGAAGAGGAGAACAGTGAGGGATCCAGAATCAGAGGAGAGTAGGAGGTCTTTGGTGATTTCGGAAACCGGATTGGAATGTTTCATACAGGTTATTGGAGAGGAGGTATTTCTTGAGTTGTGCTGCGACGGCTCTTTCCAGTATTTTTGAGAGGAATGGGAGGTTGGAGATGGGTCTAAAGCTGTCGTCGGGGTCAAGGCCGGGTTTTTTGATGAGAGATGTTATGGCAGCAAGCTTAAGGGGGGGGGAACGGTGCCATAGGTAAGGGAGGAGTTGATGGTGTCAGTGATGAGTGGGGCAAGAGAAATGAGACAGGCTTTGACAAGAGCGGAGGGGATGGGGTCCAGTGGGCAAGTGGATGAGTTCATGCCGGATAGAATTTTGGAAAGGTCAACTGTGGTTATGGGTGAGAGGAAGGAGAGATGATGGTCGGTGGGCGGGGGAGTTGCAGGCTCCGGGTCAGGGGTGATGACAGAGGAGGTGGCTAGCTGGTTGTGGATGTTTTCGATTTTGGAATGGAAGAAAGATAGAAAGTTGTTGCATTTCTCTGGGATAAATGAGGGTGAGATGTCCTGGGGTTTGAGGAGTTTATTTATAGTGGAAAACAGGTTGCGGGGGTTGGAGGATCTATATTGAATGATGCCAGAGTAGAAGTCGGAGCGGGCCTTATTGAGTGCAGATTTATAAAGGTGGGTGTGTTCTTTGAGGGCGAGGGCGTGCACAGTGAGTTCTGTTTTATTGTGTGGGCGTTCTAGCTGTCTCCGTTGTTTTTTGAGTTTGTGAAGTTCCGGGGTGAACCAGGTGGTCGAGTGAGTGAAAGTGACAGTTTTAGTTTTTATGGGGGCAAGTTGGTTGAGGGAGGTGGACAGCGTGTTGTTGTAAATGTTGACAAAGTCTGTAGGCGCTGGGTTAACAGGGAGGGTGAGATTGGAAAGAGTGTTAGATATGCAGGTGGAGAGAGAGACAGGGCAGATGGATTTCAGATTGCGGAAGGTTATTGTGCGGTCTTGTTTGGGTTGGGGGGCGGGAATGTCAAGGACCAGTGTGATGGCCAGGTGGTCTGAGATGGTGAGGTCAGTGCTGGAGATGTTGTGGATATGAAGGCCAGTAGAGCAGACAAGGTCTAAGATGTGTCCACGGCTGTGGGTGGGGAAATTGATGTGTTGAGTAAAGTTAAGGCAGTTTAGTAGTTCCAGAAAATCATTTGCACTTTTACAGTCAGGGGAGTCAATGTGGATGTTGAAGTCGCTAAGGAGTAAGACAGATGGAGAGATTGGAGACAGTGCTGTGATGAATTCTGAGAGGTCTGATAGGAAGGATGGATTAGGTTTGGGGGGACGGTAGACGAGACCGATGACAAGAGGTTTAGGGCCGGGAAGTGTAAAAGCCAGGTGCTCAAAAGATGAAGCAGCAGGGGTGGAGAGTGGTCGAGGTTTGAGGTCATGATGGTGAATAGCAGCAATACCTCCTCGGCCCTCAGTGCGTGGGTTTTCCGAGTATGAATATCCAGAAGGGGTGGTTTGGTTAAGTGCAAGATAATCCAGGGTTTTTTCCAGGTTTCAGTGAGACAGAGTAGGTCCAGTTTATTTTCAGTGATAAATTCATTGAGAATGAGGCTTTTATTATTGAGGGATCTTGTGTTGAAGAGGATGAGTTTCAGGGACTTTTG
Organism: Gymnothorax javanicus; assembly: GCA_029692085.1. NCBI lineage: Eukaryota > Metazoa > Chordata > Actinopteri > Anguilliformes > Muraenidae > Gymnothorax > Gymnothorax javanicus. The sequence goes on from CM056200.1 coordinate 42,463,567, forward strand.
TTTTGAAGTTGATGGGGCGGAAGAAGGTATTGGGCGGAGGTTGAAGTGATCACGCTGAGGTCGTTCTGATGACGTGTTGTGTTGTTGTGACGACGCGATGGGGAAGTGCGAGAGCCGGAGTCCATGCTGCGATAAGACCACAGAGAAGGGATGCTGTTTATCGCGGTGGGATTGTAAATAAACTTGCGACGGGAGCCTCGGTGAATGTAGTGGGGACGGCGAAGAAGTCCGTAGTTTTTGATTGAGGCGATGAGTCCTGTGGAAGGAGGCGTTTGATGGTTTAGCGGGCGCCAGACAGAGGCTGGATTTGTTGGAGTGAATGATGGCTGCAGACATGACAGAAGGGAACAGGAACCACAGCTGGAAAGACTAGCCCGCCTGGGCCCATCAGGTTAGAAGCTGCAGGCAGCTAGCTGGCTAGCTGGCTCTGGAAACAGGCAGCGGTCCCAGTCAGCGAGGGCTAACCACACCGAGACAGGTGAAAGCCTGCCTGGGGTCTACCTTTGAGCTGAGCGGTGATGGAAGATGTCCGTCAAATGGGGGTTTGGTTCGCTCGAAAGGAAGGCAGCAGTCCCAGCCAGCGAGGGTAAACCGCACCGGGACAGGTGGAGTTCTGTCCGGGGGCTGCCTTTTAGCGTAGCGGTGGAAGAAGACCGTCGACACCGGTAAGTGTCCAAGCTGACGCCTAGAACACCGAAAGGTGTCCTGAAGCAGTAGCCTAGCACTGCCGTGGAGGTTTGTTTAAGATCCAAATAGGTAGTTATCCGTAGTCCGTTTTGGTCAGCCAGTTGAAAGGGCAGATCGAAAAATAATAGATTTGCCAAAAGAAATAGCAAAAATATCAGCAGGAAACTTAGCTTAATTAAAACTAAGGCTTTCGGAGGGAGAAGCGGCAGCCAAAACGCGCTAGCGTCCTCTCGTCCTCCATCCCGCGTCAAGCAGAATACACAGTGGAGTATGTTATTATTATAATTAGCTAAGTAAAATTGTATGATATACAAAGTAAGATGGAGTTGTTTTCAAGGACTGTGCTACTGTCGCCTGGTTTTCCTGTTGCTGATTTAGCTAACAAACTTCAGCAAGCTTCTCAACGCCAGGAATATTGTTCAATTACCTGGATATCTAACTATAACCTGGGTTGGTTTCATGCTTAGTTGCTTGCCTTTCATACAGCCTTCTAGCCAATAAATATTGATGTCCACCGGGGTTTTTAGCCCTCTTCGGTCTTGCTTTTACCACATAAACACAATGCCAAGCTTGAATTAAATATTAATGCTAACCAGGGTTTTAGTCTTTTTCACATCTCATTTTTACCAAAGGGCTCTTCTGATTAAACACATTGCAAATTACGTTATTTATGTATTTTCCTCCGATTGCGGTGCCATGATCAACTGGTTAAAGTTTAGTTGCTTGTTTGAATGCTTAGTGACAGCTTGTTGGGGGAGATAGCATGTTTGGTGCGCTCACATAGTAAATGACTTGTTTATTCAGTCCGTTTGAATGAAAGGGTACCGGGGCTTTACTCTTTTTCGGTTACCTTTGGTTGTATTTGTGGCTAGCTAGCAAGACAGTTACTCTTTGCATTTTTGACTTGGGATCTGAGATTTAGTATTTAGTTAGTAGGGCAACAGTTACTTAAGTCATCCATTCGGTTAGGTTGGAATTTTAAACGGTAAGGTTTACTGGAGTGCTCCGGCCCCTCCCCCCCAGTTTCTCCTGGGCGTTGTAGCTGCCCAAGACGAGCTAGTAAGCTACCGCTGATATTGTGTATTGGTTATTGGCATTTTATGTTCATCACTGAGGTGGGTATTGGAGGCTTTCACCTGACCCCTGCGAACCATGACCGTGGTTGACCTTGGTTGACCGTGGTTCAAGTAACCGTGGTCAACCCTGGTCAAACCATGGTTTTGACATTTTTGTTAAATGGAACACCATGGTTGACCTTGGTTGACCTCGGTTCACCATGGTCAACCATGGTTAAAGCATGGTTAAAAATGGTCAACTATGGTTAACCATGGTGCAAAAACTCCCCAAGCGGGTGCAACCATGCTTCAAATTTGGAATTTGGCAGAAATGTGGCAAATGAAATTTAATGTAGCGAAATATAAAGTTCTTCATGTAGGTAATAAAAACATTAGACAGGATTACTTCATGGGAGTTTTAAAACTGGAATGGGCTCCACATGAAAAAGATCTGGGAGTGATTGTCGACTGAACCCTCACAGGTTTTGCCATTTTGCTGTAGCAGTTAAAAAAGCCAATCGGATGCTGGGATACATAGCCAAAAGTATTGAGTACAAATCCAAGGAGGTCATAATTCTCTTGTACAGCACATTCGTCAGACCACATCTGGAGTATTGTGCACAGTTCTAAGATAGATTTAGAGGCTCTAGAAAAAGGTCAGAGGAGAGCCACTAAGCTAATTCCAGGTATAAAAGATGAAAGCTATGAGAAGAGGCTGAGGATCTTTGGAGTGATCTGATTGAAGTCTTTAAATATGTTAAAACAGGGGCAGGCAATCCTGGTCCTACAGGGCCGGTGTGTATGCAGGTTTTTACCTCTATCAATTACCCTGACTAACTGAGTTAATTGATTGCATACACAAAAATATATGTTCGCAATGATTTGATCAAAGGAAAATGTTTTATGAATGGGGACAAGAACAGTCTTTGGTAGAAATGTGCCTGAAATGTCAGATTTCATAAATGGTTTGGCTAATTTAGTGTGACGGTGCATTCAGGAACCACGTGCGAGAGCAGGAATTCCAAAAATCGTGTGCCTTTATTGATAGCAGGGTCAGGACCAGAAGACACAAGAATTGCCAAGCCAAAAATCGAAATCCAAGAAACAAAGTTGACTAGACAGGCTGGGGTCAGAACCAGAAAAGCAGAAGGGCGACGGTACGTAGACAGTAGGCAAAAAAATCGTAGTCGAAATCCAAAGCAGAAGTTCATACACAGGGCATCCAAACACAGTAGTCGTGGTCGTACAGAAATGGGTCAAAATCCAAAAAGACAAAAACAAGAACAGAAGGGCTATGGAAAAATCGAGGTCGGACGAAACAGTCGAGGAGAAACAATAATCTTTTGGCATACAAGAGGCTCTGCACAAAGGACTATTGATCAACGTTCTGACAAGGCCTGAACTGCAGTGAGGACTCTAAATAGACACAAGGGAAGTCACATGCTATGCGGGGAACTGGTGAATTGGATGAGAACTAATTGCAGAGTACACATTACTAATTACTAATTACAGTACACATGGGGAAGCCCTAAACCACAACAATTGGCAAAAGCCAAGACACGGACGGGATTCACGCAGACAACCTCTGACAGATAAAACAGCTCCGGTCAAGGAGTTCTAAGTGCACAGACAAGGAGTGCAGGAAAGGAATTAAGCACGTGCGAGAGATCTCGCGGAAACGCAGGGAGAGGCAGAGAAAGCAAAGCAAGAGGCGGAGACAAGAACAGGGCGATTGCTGAGATTGAATTAGTAATAATTAGTAGAGGTGCAGCTTTACAAATTAACCGAAGTGTTCATTAGTAAGTTAGTAATATATACATAGATTAGTTAAGTTAGTAGACTATGATACACAATATAAGTATTATTAGTAATCTAGGAAAGCAAGGTGAAGGAAGTAAACAAGAATTGAAGTAATAATAGGAAACACCAGAAACCATTGAAATCACCCGAAGCAGGTGAGCGCACAGACTGGGAAAACGGACTGAACCAACTGATCACAAGACAGGGGAGACAAGTGCAATGAAACCTAAAATGGCAGGAACAGAAAACTGGAATATACAATAACCAAAAAGATAAAGAAAAGACATTACCATAAACATCGAGCATGACATCAAACACAGAACCATGACATTTAGATAATCAACAAATTGAAGGCCAGAAGTTGGTGTGAAAAGCAGGGACAGATACGGCCCTCGCTGCCCACCTCTGAGTTAAAGGGATCAACAAAGTGAATTATGTAGGATTCCTTCAGCCAAGTTTTGTCAGTAGAACTCGGGGTCACAAATGGAAGTTGACCAAGGCTAAATTTAGCACTGATATTAGGAAATATTTTTTCACCCAAACAGTAATTTCAATGTGGAATAGCTTGCCTGACCATATTGTTGAGGCAGAAACCTTGGGAATTTTCAAGAGCAGGCTTGACTTAAAGCAAGGTACCATTCAGTCATTAAGTATCTGAAGTGATATATTCACAATAGTATAAACAAACTGGAAAGCCTAGTTGGGCTGAATGGCCTGTTCTCGCCATTCATGTTACGATATGTTATGCTATGTTATGTTAACTACAAAGGCATCAACAGTAAACTGGCCAATGTCATCCCATTGATATAAACACTATTAGCAGTATGGAGGTATTTAACAGAAGACAAACCAGCAGTACTTTGCTTGATTATCTCTCAAAAGCATGATTAGGGTACTCACCAAAAGGGGTAAAATTGCTGGAGCCCAAACTGATTTTGTGTCTTTCTCAGAAAACTCTATTTAATTAGACAAGGGAACATCAACAATTATGGAAATGCGTAAAAACTTTTGGTGGATGGTTGCTAATAACCAGTAGATTACAACTCAAGTAATCGCCAAAAAACTGAATCAGTATCACCAAAAACAGGACACCATGAGCTAAACAATGCCGGCCTTGTTTCTGACTATCCCCAGTGCTTCCCCTTGTTCCCCAAAGCTGTAACTAACATCAGCTGCACTCAAAACAAAGTATAGCATCCTTCTGCACCTCAGAGACTGAGGTTAGTCTATGATCAGCGAAGGACACTTTTCCTCTTGGCTCACCTTGGACACGTTAGAGAGGCATTACTCAAGTACTTTACATTTAATTTCAGTTCTTTTTGTCTTTTTGAAGTCGGTTCTGTTTGTGTATTGGTGACATTTCACGTTTCGTTTTAAATGGGTTTTCTCATTTTGCAGAATAAAATAATTTCAATGTGGCATTTGATCGTCAAACACATAGCCAAAACATTCATTTTGTGTTTTCATATGTGGTGAGCATCTAGAAAAGTATGTTTTTGCTGCAGGCTTTTCTTCAGGCAAACTAGATCCCATGCTGGCATAATAAAATTTAATGGAAGTCAGGAGATAATTATCCTCAACAAATTACATCAAAAATGGTTTCTTTAATCTGAGTGGATAGATGATGAGTATTCATTTTCAAAAATCAAAATTTTGATTGTTTAACTTATGTAATATGCAAGCATGGTGAAATAGGCATTTGGGCGATTCTAATATTTTACTTTTATCAAGGCCTAGGATTACAATTAAGTTAGTTATCTCTTTCCTAATTATCGTGATATCAAAGCTAAAATATTTGCTTATCACTCACCATTCTTGTTTTGTATCATGAACTCATTTTCAGTTCCTAACTTATAAAGTAAATGCAGTTTAACAGACAATCACAAGCATACATCTCATGTGCTCACATTATGTGGCTCAGTGGAAGGGCTTCAGCAGCAGATGCAGGACAGATTATTAAGGCATGGCAGCTGGTCCATTTTGGTGATGTAGATCAGGGGCTCAATGCTGGCACTGATGTCCATGAGGGCAAAGGCAATTACTTCAACCTGGCAGTATTCCGAGAAATTTAAGAAACGTAGGCCATTTAAGAGAGAAACTATCGGAAGGTAATTAAACACTATGATGGCGAGAGTGATTTGCACTGTTCTGAAGGCTTTCTTTTTCATGGGGTGCATCTTCTCCTTGCCAAAGACCGACTTCCTCAGACTCCACATGATGGAAATATTGCAGAAAACCATGATGGCAAAGACAGCCAGGATCAGCCCGGAAAAAATGTTTTCTGCAACGTTCAACCACAATGTCCTGATGACAGCATAGGATAACATGAGCCCCCAAACAAGCATGGAAATAGCCACCCTGATCTTGTTATCCTTGATGTTGCTGAACACAATGGGGTGGACCACGGCCACGTAACGGTCCAGGCAAATGCAAGTGAGGAAGAGTGGGGTGGTGTCTTTGATCCCATAGGAAAAGTACAGAAGATCCCATATAAATGTGATTCCAAGTCTGTGGAGGCTAACGAAGCTGACGGGGGTCATCAGGCAGTAGCAGGCATCGGCGATGGCCAGGTTGAAAATGAAGATATCTGAGGTGGAAGAGTCACTCTTATTTCTGGCCACCAGCCATATCACCATGATATTGGCAGGGTAGCCCACTACAATGTTGATGACCCTGAAAATAAACTCAAACAAATGCTCACCAAGTGCTGTTTGGCATTCTCCATTAGTGTTCAAGAGCTGGAGACTGGATCCTGAAGAAGAGTGGTTGAAAGGTTGGATAGAATTGATGACAGAGCTGTTCATTTCGGCTTTAATTGACCCAGCAGGTTTGAGGGTTGATGTTCCTTAGAAAGGAGAGTGAATGTAAGTTGCATGGTCTAACCCAACTGAACAGAGCAATGGTCCTCACCTCCTAAATGGACTGTAAGGCTAAATTACGTTCTTTATTATTCTCAATTACTTATGCTGATTCCAGCATTATTTTACATTATTCTGTTCTCCAAAGTATTCCTCATCATAACACATGTACTGCATAATAGAAATGGTAACACTTATGCTGGCCTATTTTGAGCAAATCAAGCTCTCTTTCTTTATGAAAATATTCATGTCAAGGGACCCTAGCACAACTTTGTAGTTTGTGGCACTGAAGAATAATTTTTGTTTTCTGTGAAGACTACTTCTATCCTGGGAAAACTTCTGAAACACCAGCCTTTACTCTTTGAAACTGCACTGGAGCTTCCTGAGATTGGAGACAGTGTTCCCAGAAGACAAGGTCTGCCCTTTGGGTCTATTTTTTACTGTCTGCAAAAGTCTTTCAGTCAAACACATAAGAGATGAAAGAGTGGTTCATCAGATTGAAAGAAAGAATAAGTAACTCACCTGAGAAACTGCAATGGATCAACATACACTCCTGAAGGTCAGAAAGCCCAATAGGCAACTGTATCCTGATCGCCTGAGTCCAGGTGGGTTATTTTTTTGTTCACTATAGTTCCAATTAATGTAAATATATAAATTTGAGTGGTACGTAAGCTTTGCAGACAATAGCCAATCACAAATCTATTGAGGGAGCAGTAGCACTTGGAGTGACTGCACAATACCCCGTGATCACAGGATTATATTTGGGGATGGATGGGTGTGGAAAAGGACTTGTACATGGGGGGGGGTTGGTTTAGGAGAGTGGGTTTGTGTTCTGACAAATGAACATGCAGTAAAATAGGGCAGGAGGAGTTAAAAGGAGGGAACAGACAAGTCCCCCCCTTTCCTTGTTCTAACAATAGTTTTTTTAGTGATGCAATCCAAGAAGTGCATCCCAGACAAACAAGTGACGCAATCACAAGTGAGACTGTGTAACCTGGTGTAAGGTCTTACACATGAAACCACACGGTTCATCAAAGCAGACTCAAACAATTCTTTCATCACCACAAAGAAAAGAAACAAAACAGATACTATAAATCCATTTCTGCAGAAAATACATGCTGCATTTACGATGGTTTGACTGTCATAAATATTTGGCAATAAGGAAGTTGCACTTTACATCAGAAGTCTGCGTGGAGCGGTGGAGCGCTGCGGAGGCCGAGGTGGCTGCATCTGCAGGCGGCTGTAGCAGAAATTTTGCAGCTGCGGGGTCTTTTATGATTTTGCTTGTGGCTGTGGTGTGGTTGTGGCTGTCAGCTTTGCAGAGGCGGTGCAGCTGTGGATGCTCATGAATTCTGTGGTTTTCCTCAATTTTGCTGCGGTTTTCCTCCATTTTTCTTCAGCTCTTTTTACCAATTTCAGCAATTATGTTAGGAAACGATCTGGAACCAGACACTAGAACCAGGAATAGCAGTAAAATAGGATCTTTATTGGAAAGGGGGCAAACCCCCGCAGAGCAGGAGGCAACGGTACAAAGTCCACAATCCAAAAAATCAAAAAGCCACAGGGCGTAATCCGAGTCATAAACAGTGCACCAATCACAGAATTCGTAGTCAGACAAAAAGGGTTCGATACACAGAAGTATCAAGCAATCCAAAACAGAGCCAAAATCAGGGACAGTCCAGTCAGAAGAGAATCACTAGAGAATACGAGGCAAAAACAAGCGTAGCACAGAGAAACGTTCTGACAGAGAATTGCTGTGAAAAGACTGCTTAAATACACACAATTGAAGTCACATGCTATGATTAGGATCAGGTGAAGAGGATCAGACTAATTACGTGGGAGCAAACATGAGGGAGAATCTAACCACATGAAATTGGCAAAAGCCAAAACACGGACAGGGATCACAAGACAGCCTATGACAAAACATACAGCTCCGGTTAGGGAGTTCTAATGTGCACAGATAATGAGAGGCAGGACAGAGTTGAGCAGGTGCGGAGGATCCGCTGAATTTGCAGCAAAGACTAAGTGAAGGCAAGAGGCGGAGACTAGAACAGGGCGAGTGCTGAGAGCTTGTTAATCAATTAGTAAGTGCAGCTATACAATCCCTGGTGCTCGTTAGTAAGTTAGAATTATATACAATGTTAGTCTTGGTTAGTAACCTAACAAAATAACAAACTGTTAGTATGGGTTAGTAAAACAGAAAAGCAAGGCGAAGGAAGCAAACGAGATTAGAAGGAATGTTTGAAACCCAGAAACCATGAAATCACCTAAACATGTGACACGCAGGACTTGGGGAGAAGCTGTAACTTAACAAAAGACCAGACAGGGGAGACAAAGTGCAATGAAGGGCATGGGCAAAACATGGACCGGACTCTAAAAGAAAAGTGGATCTGGCAGGGCAAAAACAAAAACATGGCAAGGAACAAAAACTAAACAGAACATGGCAAAAACAGAACAGACATGGCAGAATCATAACAGAGCATGGCGAAAACATAACAGAGCAAAGCAGAATAATGACAGACATGGCAAAATCAGAACAGGAATGGCAGAATCATAACAGACATGGCAGAATCATGACAGACATGGCAGAATCATAACAAATTATTCATGAATTTTTTTGGATAAAATTGTATTTAGATCAATATTTAACATGTATATGGAATGCAATGTATGCTATGGTGCAACTACACATGATTTGCAATCAAGAATATTTTTATTTAATTTGTATACATGATATTGTAGAACCCTTGGCCTCTATAAACACAAAGATCCAAATTCCTCATATTGAAAAACATACTGTTTTGATTTCTATCAAAATTAAGTTCAAATATGACATGCAAACGTTCACCTGATAATCTGCTTGACATTAAATAGACAATCTCCTTTAGCACATTACAGAAACACTATCACAAGCCCTGCCCTAACCTGGCTTCCTATAATTGCTATTCACTAGTTATCAAGTGTCAAATAAGTCACAAAAATTAGTAATCATTCCCTTTTAGAAAGACAGACAAACATAAAGCATCTCACAGGCTATTTGCAGTGTTCATAATTAAGGTGGGATGTTATGTAAAATGTGAATAAAAGCAGAATTCAATGATCTGCAAATCCTTTTTGACCTATAATGTAAGAATTCCAGGCACTCAGAGAATAATTAGATCAAATAGAAGCAAAAAAGGATAAAAAGCCTTTATTATTTCATGGCTAAACAGTTTCGACCTATGCAATCTTCATCAGGGCGTAAAAGTGACCTTTTCGACCTCTGTTCAATTGTGAACACGACAAAGACAAGATATTTATTGTTCTAACTAGGGATGTTCCGATCAGGTTTTATGCTGCCGATCACCGATACCGATCAGCCATGAGTGCCGATCACTGCCGATCACCGATACCCATCACATGGATTGGCTGTAAATTTTTCGATTTAGTCATGATGAGTGCTACTGGCTACATTATTCAGAAAAAAGGAACCATAAAATAATCTTAATTTAGAAAAAAACATGTTTTTACTAACTTCTTCAAGAAAAAAAAATACAGAAACCTTGCAGGCACAATGCAGCAACTATTCAGTCAAAAGGACAACTGAAAAACACTTAAATTTACCTGCTTTCAGTAACACAATCTTTAACAGATTGAAAACATTAAAGGGAAAGTTCACCCAAAAATGAAAATTCACTCATCATCGACTCCAGGGCTCGAATTAGGATTTTTGTGCACCCAGATTTTGAAAATGGGTGCACTCGTGTGTGTTTAGGTGCACAGTCTAAAACTGCCTTAATTCAATTAAAAAAAAGCCACTTTGCAGCAGTACAAAATGAATAAACAAATATTCTTCAACTTAGATTCTTTGATATGCCAGAGGACTACTGTAAATTTGCAGTGGTGCAACAGGTTAGGATTATTGGTAGGATAAGATTTTATTAAAATCATGCTGTATATTAGAAAAATAATGGAAAAATACAAAAAAAAAGAAGAAATCGGTAAAACTGAGTATACTATTGTTATTTATCACAGTCAGATAATATTCAATCGATAATTTAATTTCACTTTGTTTGACTTGGCTGAGAAACTAAAGTAATTTTCCACAACTCCATCATAGGACCTCTCTGGCCTCAATAGCAGCAACAGTGCTGCTTTTGCTGTTTTTATATTTTTACATTCTTCATAACTCCATGATTAAGACCCTCTCCGCCTAGATTATATTTAATCTATTAGATTTTTTTTTTTTGTAAGATTTTATTAATCACCCAGCAGCCACTTAAATTACATCCAACGAGTAACTGCATACATCAACCAATATGAATGGATCTTCAAACATGAATCTCAATTACAATTTCCCAAGAGTCTACCCGAGTATAGATACACACGGAGCTAGACAGGAACACCCACAAACGTCACATCCGGTTTTAGCCTGGGTGGAAAACAAAGCCCGAGCGGACAATGGTTAAGAGCTGCTGTGTGACGTTTTGCACATCGAATTTCGCAAAAAATCCGGAATTAAAGTTCATACATTTGCCAAATATAAAAACAGAGCCCATTAGAAGGACAAAGTGGTTGCAAGCCATCCGCCGTGAGGATAAATCTGGCCGTCTATGGAACCCTACCACACCATGTTTGGGTCTGCAGTCTCCACTTGATTACCGGTAAGTTTGTAAGCTGCAAAAATGCACTTTGCTTCTTGTACCTGTATGAGTGACAAATAGAACCTTACTGATGCTCTTGATTATTGATAGGTTATTGTTACGTGCGTTTATGTAAAGTGCTGTTTAAGGCGTAGCTTAAGCTTAGCTTTCCTCATTCACAACACGGTTGTAATAGTGTCTCTTACCAGGCGACTCAATCAGATAGTTGTAGATATCTCCGTACGCGACCGGAGGCCATTGCGTTGGGTCGTCTGTCCAGTCCTTCATAAGATACGGACAACGATCGATTCCGATTTTGGTCAACTTTGACAGGTAGCGTTCTTTGTCGGCTGGCAATAAAGCGTCAATGTAAGCCATTGATATTCATTTGAAAATCTCTATTTTATTAGAAAATAGGATTCAAAAATCGCGCTGAATGCATGGGAATCAATGAGAGCAAACCAATGTTTTCCACCCAGGTGACTCCGCCCCCCAGCTATGACGCGCTGATGACACTACGCCGTGTGTATCTATGCGCGTGCATAATTTACAGTGTCCATCCAATCACTGTAAAACGTCATTTATTTCTCCCGTTAGGGCAGTCCCATTTGTAAGCATCGTGGTCTGTGGTGGCAGCACCCCCTGGTGCCGCGGAGGGCAGATATCCCACAAACTCCCTGATCCTGGATGAGAAATATACATTACGCGATCAGCCAATGATAACACATACGCGGCCTCAGACCAAACGTGTTCCACAGTCTTTCATTCATTCTCGGTGATTGGTTTTTGTGATCGACAATGCAAGGCATTGACCGGCATACGCCGATCACATACTTTTTCACGGAAATCGGCCGATAATTATCAGTGGCCGATCGATTGGAGCACCACTAGTTCTAACTGATAAACTTTATTGTTTTTTTGGAAATTTTCACTCATTTTGAATTTGATGCCTGCAACATTTTCCTAAAAAGCTGGGACAGGGGCATATTTACCACTGTGTTACATCACCTTTCTTATTAACAACACTCAATAAGTGTTTGGGAACTGAGGACACTAATTGCAGAAACTTTGTAGGTGGAATTCTTTCCCATTCTTGCTGGATGTACGACTCCAGTTGCTCAACAGTCCGGGGCCTCCGTTGTCTTATTTTGTGCTTCATAATGTGCCACAAATTTTCAATTGGAGACAGGTCTGGACTGCAGGCAGGCCAGTCTATTACCCACACTCTTTTACAAAGAAGCCACGCTGTTGTAACACGTGCAGAATGTGGCTTGGCATTGTCTTGCTAAAATAAGTAGGGACGTCCCTGAAAAAGATGTTGCCTGGATGGCAGCATATGTTGCTCCGAAACCATTATGTACCTTTCACCATTAATGCTGCCTGCACAGATGTACGTTACCCATGCCATGGGCACAAACACATCCCCATACCATCATAGATGGTGGCTTTTGAACTTTGCGCTGATAAAAATCTGGGTGGTCCTTTTCCTCTTTAGCCTGGAGGAAAAGATGTCCATGATTTCCAAAAACAATTTAGAATGTGGACTCGTCAGACCACAGCACACTTTTCCACTTTGCGCCAGTCCATCTCAGATGAGCTAGGGCCCAGAGAAGCTTCTGGCATTTCTGGATGTTGTTGATATATGGCTTTCGCTTTGCATGGTAGTTTTAACTTGCAATTGTAGAAGTAGCGACGAACTGTGTTAATTGACAATGGTTTTGCGAAGTGTTCCTGACCCCACATGTATGTAGGTCCAAGGCCCACCAAAATGGCTGCAAACACCAAGAACAGCCATTTTAACTACATTTCCCAGAATTCCAAAAGCATTATCTCTAATGCAATAAAACTAATAACGTTGAACCCCTTTAAAAAGTCAAGCAACCCATTGTTCTCTCTCTCTGGATTCTGCCACAGCGGAGGGTATAGAGATCAAAGGTGCGCATCCATCTGACTGAAAAGTTTCTTTGGAACAGAACAAAGAACAAAGTTTTTTGGAGCTCTCCAGTTGGCCACGGTAGAGTTAAAGATTAACTACGTTCTGTTCTGTAATTACTTAAGTTGTCTATAGGCGTAATCTATTCAAGAACCGGTTAAAAGAATTCACAGTGTGAGACGAAAGTGGAATTTCTTTTGTTTCAACGTCTTTAACCTTTGGAAGAAACAAAAAGGCGACCAGCTTCCCTTTTGCTATTTTTCCCGATCAACAAGTCGACGAACTTTCTGCATTCTCTCGTGCATCATTGTGCCTTGAAAAACAGACACCGTTTCCTGTCCGCTGACCAGCTCTGGAAACAAAGGAACCGACGCCCGAAGCCTTCACTCGGACACAGTCACTGACACTGGAGAACTGGGTCACTCACTCGGTATTGATCCCAAGTAAGGCAATTTGCATCTGGGCAGATTTAGCTAGAATATATATCGCGCGATTCTATGCTAATTGTTGATGTGTGAATGTAATTATTACTGTATACTTTGAGCTGTGTTTTTCTTTGCTTGTTGTTTTAATGTACTGGATCTTATTGTTTTACTGATTGTCAAACTTCGGTACTTGAAGGAGAATCTGTCTGGAAATTGCGGATATTTACCCTACACTGCTGCATTGCTGACCTGTTAAATATCCGATCTTTGAGAGAGTTCATTTAAAACTGCGGATTGCTTTGTTTTACATTGTTGCCTTTCTCTGTGTAAGGATTGTTGAGAAAGCTTGAATTGAATTGGGACGTTTGGCTTGTCTGACTGATTGTTCAGCCCGCCGCGGCTGGGTTCTCCATCCCATCAGAATTTGCCTGCGCCTTCTGTTCTGCTCTTTCTCTCTCATCCTCTTATTCTCTTTCATTTCTCTTTTTTTTTTTTCAGCTAGTTCTGTACACTACTTACTGGGTGGGAAACACCGCCTCTGGCCTGACTCGTGCAGGAGTCTTTTTCTAATTCTCCTGCCTGTGCCATCCAGTTCTTTGTTCTCCCTCTCACTACCTCCACTATCAAGCACATGTGGTTCTCAGACTGCCATATCATCAGTCCGCCATTTTAGATCTGAGTCCGCCCTCTTAGATCTGAGTCCGCCTTCTTAGATCTGAGTCCACCATTTTAGATCTGAGTTCGCCCTCTTAGATCTGAGTCCACCTTCTTAGATCTGAGTCCAAGTCTGCCATTTTAACATCTCCTTTTGGTTCTCAGACTTACTTCACATCTGAGTCACTGCCATTTTAACACACACACAGACTTACTACATCCTACCTTTAGTCTATTTGTATATGCTGTTCATGATATCACCGCTATTTAATCCTTCCTGTTTGTGTTTATTGTTTTATCAAGTGGTATTGATTGCATGTTCATTGCTACTGAAACATAATAAACCTTTTTATATATTTTCAACAAGTGCTTCTGGTTGTCTTTGTCCTGAATATTAGCTTGAATCTATCCTCTGCCAGGTCAAGAGCTCCCCTTTCCTTCAGTGTGTGGTCATATTATTGATGCTGGATGTTAATGGTAATTATGTTGCTGTTGAATTTTAGCATTGATAATTAAGCCTAGTTTTCCCATTTTTGTTGAATATTGTAATCATTCATTTATAACATAAATTTTGATTGTAGTAATTTGGCATTTATGGTGAAACATTAATGAGACTTAGTCATTCAATTGCTATTAATTTTCCCTTTACTAGAAGGGTGGTGGCCCGAGGAACTTTAATTATTAAATTAAAGTCTTAATAAACAAATTAACTAATTTATTAGTTATTAATTACATTTAATAGCCATTGTAATGCCCTTTTAAGCTGTTGCACCTACATATACTTTACAGAATGATGTCAGTTTTTAATTCAGTGCCGCCTGAGGGACCGTCGGTCATGGGCATTCAGTGTTGGTTTTTGGCCTTGCCGCTTACATGTAGAGATTTCTCCAGATTCTCTGAATCTTTTGATGATATTATGGACTGTAGATGATGAAATCCCAAAATTCCTTGCAATTCAGTCACTTTCTTGTAAGGCTTTCCTTGCGCAAATAAAATTGCGCCTAAAAAAAAAAAAATTTGGGTCTTGAAAACGCAAGCACCTCACAAAAACAAGCTTGAAAAAAATGGGCGCCTCTGAATTTAGACTAGTTCCATCTCTATCGTTACAATCCGCTGGTAGACACTCAGTGTGATACAAAACGGTAGCGCCAGCAGTGTTTTTTAGCGGCAAATATGGGAACAAGTTTACGTTGACACTGGGAAAGCAAAAGCGAGAGAGACCCATTCTGTGACTGGACAACTCGTACCAAGTGACCCTTTTTGAACCAATCTGTAGATGGCGAATGTAGGAGCGGGACATGCAATGAGGGAAGAAACTCTTGCAAAGTGGGACATTTCGAAGGGATTATGTCCCTAGAGTGAAGAATGTAAATGGCAAGCCCATGGTAACAGAGGTAAGTGAACGTTTGACTTTGGGTTACGTGGCTTACACGACAAAATTTAACCTAAATCACAGCTTTTGAGAATGCAGGTTTGGTGCAGATATGGCATAAATTAACGATTCTTTGGTTCTTTATTCTCAGGTTAGACTTCTATTTGACCCATGCAACTGCATTAAGAGGTTTAAGCTTATTTTAGAGAATGAGGTTAGGTTCAGGATGCTTCTCAAAATCTCAGCATGTTTAGTGTAATAGTTATTCTAAGTTTAAACTTGTTATGCATCAGCATGGGCCGTGTACCTCGGAATGAATCTATCTTTTCATTCTTCCGGTTACCCCAGCCCAGGAATAAGCCGAGAGGGCCGCAAAAAAGCTTGCCTTGAACTCTGAGGTGAGCTTTTTGCCACTCACCAGGAAATTTCAAAAGACTGTGAATGCAACTGCACATTGAGAAACGTTGTTCTTAAATTGTTGGATTATTTGCTCAAGCAGCTGTTCACAAGGTGGGGAACCTCGCCCCATCCTTGTTGTGAACGACTGAGCCTTTCAGGGATGCTCCTTTTATACCTAATCATGACACTTACCTGCTTCCAATTAACCAGTTCACCTGGGGGAATGTTCCAAACAGGTGTTTTTTGAGCATTCTTCAGCTGTCCCAGTCTTTTGTTGCCCCTGTCCCAGCTTTTTTGGAACATGATGCCAGCATCAAATTCAAAATGAGTGAATATTTCCAAAAAACAATAAAGTTTATTAGTTTGAACATTGAATATGTTGTCTTTGGAGTGTACTCAATTGAATATAAGTCGAAAAGGATTTGCAAATTATTGTATTCTGTTTTTATTCACGTTTTACATAACGTCCCAACTTCATTGGAATCTGGATGTGTGCATGAGCACAGACCAGCTGAACTTCATCGCCTGGCATGCATTGATCAACAACACCTTAAAGAACTCATTGACCTCCTGGATTTGTTCAAAGCAGCCACCACCTTCTTCGAGAAACAGTCAGAGCCCACTCTTCATTTGGTGATTCCATGGATGAAGAAAATAGAGAATCACTGTGATCCACCCCAGACGACTCAGCTTCACTCTTTGGCCTCAAGGAGCAGATCAACAAGTGGCTTGCAAAGATATTTACCCCTCATCTTTATCACAGTGTCCCCATTCTTCAACCCCAAGTAGAAGAACATGCTCATACTCACACCAGCTGAGCGCACAGTCACAACCTATGTCTCTGAGCAACTCGATTCAGTGCCACTGCAATCTCACCAACCCCCACCACAACCAGCTCCGCAGCCTCTCCCTGCCAAGCGCTCCCGTTACGACATCTCAGAATTCGATGATGAGCCTCAGTAGGAGGTAGCACTCAGTGAACTGGAGCAGTAATGAGTGTAACTAGTTCAGGCAGGAAACTCAAGAAGAGCTACATCAGCTGACAGCAGCCTGGTAAGCTACCAGCCACGTCAGCATCAGCAGGCACACAACAATTGAAGGATACACATCACAAGGTCATGCAGCGGTCTATTTGAAAGACGTTAAGCTCGCTCACTTCTGCTGCTATTTGCAATGACTTTTCATGCTATGCAACATGCTCTTTGGTTTTTACCTGCCTCCTCTACCCCAGCCTCCACCTGTTTGGTTCTGCTCACATCGGGGGGGATTTTGATTTCTGTTCATGACTATGTTTGTATGTTTGCTGTGCCTAGGTTGTACATTCCTCCAGAGCAGAACCACCGCCAATATACAATGTAATGCTTATACCCATGAATAAATTGTTCTATTTTGAAACGTGAGTTTTCCTGACTGAACCAGCAGTTTGTGCTCCAGAGACCTTCTCTACCCATTCTTGAGTGGTGGAAAGTTTATGCAAACACTTTCCCTGCCCTTGCTGTTCTAGCACGCCACATTCTTTGTATCATAGCAACCAGCTCTGCAAGTGAAAGGAACTTCACAACTGGCCATGTTGTCAACAAGAAAAGTTCTTCACTAAATCCATCCACAGTGGATGGCATTCTCCTTCTCACTTCAGCTCTGAAGAACAAGAATTGATTTAATGGCAAGAGACTTAGTTTGTGGGATGAATGTGTTAGCACAGTGCAAATTATATTAGGTTTCAAAACGTGAAGAGCTCAATCTATTCATCTTGATAACTTGACTGCAAGTACCTAATTAAATGAAGTGCCATGTGTCATCATTCTTTATATTAGTATTAGTGCTAGTATTGCTAAATGTTATATACATTGAGAATAAAATTTAGCCTTTTGAAATTTAGACATTGGTGTCTATTGTCATTATGGATGTTTTGATATCTTGAATGTTTGATATCTGTGCATTGATAACATGCCAAAAGAATATCTGGACATAAAATTGTATATGCTTGCTGAAAATCCAATAATTGTACTATAAGTTGATCTATATCCTCTAATATATACTAATAAGCAGTTGTAACTTGTGGGAAATTACAATATGAAAATTTCACATTTGTTGCATGACATAATGTGCACTTTCTTTTGTGATTGTGTGGGAGTGACACTGGAAGCCTGTTCATGGTGGTGAGTGAGAGAGACTGTGTTGAGCTGATGTTGAGAAGAAACTTCGAGTCAAAGTGTGTTCACTGCGATGTGTGAGCGTTTGGGCATGCATAAAACTTGCACTACGCCTTTACATCCTCAGAGTGATGGACGTGTAGAACGGTTCAACAGAACCCTAGTGAAACAACTAGCCATCCTCACTGCGGAGCACCAGCGTGACTGACACATGCACCTTCCTCTTGTCCTAATGGCCTACAGATCTGCTGTGCAGGGTTCCACCTCCTGCACGCCTGCCCTGCTGGTGCTGGGGAGAGAGCTACCGATGCCAGTGGAAATGGCTTTTGGCAAGCCCCCAGACACACCGGCTGTTCTGCTTGGACCGGAGTATGCCAGGAGGCCCCAGGACCAGTTGGAGACAGCTCATGCATTTGCTCGTGACCAGCTGCAAAAAGCTGGCATGAGACAAAAGAGGAATTATGATGTGAGGGCCAGGGGAAGGACTTTAATGCTGGGGACTTGGTGTGGGTGTGTAGTCCAATGAGGAATTTGGACTGCCACTGGGTGGGGCCTTGTGTGGTACGGGAAAGGATGGGTGAAGTAGTGTACAGAGTACAGCTACCACCCAAGGGGAGACGGGTGGCCCCCCACTGGGACAGGTTGGCCCCGCGCCGAGGCAACACACTTCCCTCTCAGCACCCTGGATCACCAGCACCCCCACAGAGAGACAGTGCAGTGGCACCCCCAGATCCACTGACTGTTTCCCCCATCAACTCCCCACATTCTCTTCTTTCCCCAAATCCAGCTCCTGCTGGCCCATAGGGTGACAGCAGTCTGCAGGTGCAGCCACCTGTGTCCACTCTCCCAGTCAGGTTAAAAGACGGAGGCCCCCGGGCGACCTCAAAGACTTTTTGTGTGACTCCTCGGGCGAGGGGTGTAGCGACCCTGTATTAATGTAGATTGTCCATGTTCAGTGTTATAACCTGTTCAATGATGTTCTGCGCTTATTGGCCGTTTGTTTTGCATACTGCGTGGGCTGGGGCGTGCCTGTGTTTGGGGAGAGACGGCTGGGAGGCGGGCTTAGTGGGAGTGACACCAGAAGCCTGTTCATGGTGGTGAGTGAGAGAGACTGTGTTGAGCACGAAGGAGAGAGCTGTGAGATAAGAAGCTAACTGTATGCACGTTTTATTGTTTTGACGTGGGTGCGGCCGACAGTGGCCCCTTTCTGTACTCGTTCTGTAATAAAGTGACGGTCTGCAAGCCAACTGGTCGTCCATCCTTTTAACACGTCCTAGCGGATGCAATACCAACAATAAAGCTGTAATTTTGATGTAACCAAGTGAGAGGAGTGATCACACAGGTTGCCTATAGGTATATCTACTGACTAACTAGCTAGTTTTTCTGTTTTGGCCACTCTGTAGTGATGGAAAGCTTGGTAGCGCCTTGCTAGCATGACACGCTGGCTAGCTAACTCCTGTATTCGCTGTCAGAGCAGATTAAGAGGTACAGAATTGGACGCACCCTGTGCCAACGCCATCCTAGATAAATTTTGCTCTACTGTCACAGAAGTCCAGACGTATGCCGCTAATACTTTTCACAGGCCACATCTTCCAAACATTCTGGTGCTGCAATGACATTTTTAAGACCAACAGATCAGGAGAAAATGAAGTTTGTTCGAGACCTGTGTCTCTCACAGCAGCGCTCACATAACATCTGGCAATACAGAAATACAGTATGGACTGCGGAAAAACCGTTAATAAAAATTTTATACTGAAATAATGCTTGTGTTCCTATGCTCAGTAATAGTACTATTGTAATTTAGGTTTTATCGTTTTTAGAGGGGAAAAGGAATATAGCCTATTATATTGCTATGATCTTGTACTGGGTTTATAGCAGATATTTAAAAAGATGGAAAATAAGGCGCAGCCATTAAATGTGTACCCTATCTTGCGTTGCTGTCCATGCATGTTAAAAATACTGAAAGCTTTGCGCAGCAATAGGGTGTAATAATAGGAACACGCTATCCATATTTTATTTTCCCAAGGATGCAGACAGGGCAGAAATAAATGAGCAACTGTCATATTTCACCCCAGCTTCATAAGTTTGAATGTACTACTAACTGATGTTCATTTTGCAATGTCCATCAAGCTCGCTAATGGCACTTACAGTAAAATACGTTACATTATTGTGAGTATTAATATTTCATTCAACCTTAATAATACCAGGAAGTCCCACTGAAATTAAAAAAAAAATCCAGACCTGGCCAAATTATAGTGGAGGTTACGCAATGAATTTTGCAACTCTAAATACAATAGAAATATGGTGGTAAATACATTTGCTTACAATTAGAGAGGTCACAAGCTGTAATGTCGATCACAATACTGAATAATAACTGAACTAATTTTCAGGAACAAAGAGGTAATGTTGAAGCTTTGACTAAAGACTGTTCCAAAAGTGGAGCAAAAAGTAATCAAATGCTATACAATTGCATTCTCAAAAAATCGGGAAGAAGTCTGTAAATTTAGGATGAGGAACAAAAAAAGTTACGGTAATGATGTTGAGGATGAGAAATATGGTTACGGCAGTTTTTTAGTACAGTACTGTATTAAAATTCATTTCTACTTGATCTTGGCAAGTTCTGCAGACATGTATGACAAATTTGGTCAGGAAGAAGTCAGGAAATTTTAAGCTTTCCTTATTGTGGGAACCATGTTATAAATATATTAAAGCTTCTAAATTATTTTGACAAATTGAGAGTGTGCGCTCATCTTTGATCAAGTGTCTTTTATGGCTGAAGATTTCCTCAGTTCTGTGAACAGAATTGTTACATCAGAGGTGAATAAGATCAAATAAATGACAATGCTTAAGGCTGCTCGTCCCCCAGGTATCCTTCAGCTTCAGAATTTCTGTTATCAAAACAATTAAATTTAATGGACAGATGGTTAAACAACTAAATTCAAAATTTAAAAATTCAAGAATAAAATTCAAGAATACCTGTATTATCCACTCATGGTGGGGGTGTCATCAGGAGCCACCTGACTCATTGTTGCATGCTTTGCATTGTAACCATTCTGTTCAAGATTTCAGGTTAGTGACAATAGCATTATGCTGTTAATGATAATGAAATGTCTTAACTGTTTCTCTTAGTATGAAATCTTAGTATGAAATCACTGTCTTAAATAGAAGAACAAATTACAAAATTAACAGAATTATATTGGTTATTCCACTGATTTTCCCATAAGCATGTCATATTACATCAATCATGGATGTCACACACAGCCTAATTTATTGGTACATAACATGTTAGAGCAAATTAAGAGACAATAGCGATGGGTTAACTTTATTTAATGTATTATGAGTACAGTACGGTAATTGTCTTGGACAAAATTCTTGGAATAATATATACTCAAGCTGTCTCCTGAAAAATGAAGCAGATTGACACTTGCGTTACAGTTTCACAGTCGAGCAAAACTGCAAATGAAGTTGATCATTTGGTAATCAAATTTCAAGTTGATTTGCTATAACTGCTATGCAAAATTTCACTCATATATTTTACGCTGATTAACAAAGTGCTGATGAAGATCAACTAAATCTTACCTATGCATTTTCAATCAGTATCATTGCACTGAATCCATACAGTATGCAAACGCAGGATTGTTTTTGTAAAAAAAAAAAAAAACAAAAAAACATCTTGGCAGCATTTTGGAGTGAGTGGATATAACGTCATTAAACAGCTGACCCATTATAAAATCCTTTTCCTGTAAAGTTTCCGGCAGCCTGTGGGAAGCCTGTCGAGCCTTAATAAACCCTGGAGGAATTTAGTTTTACAGGTATTTAATAAATTCAGTTGATTATTGTAATGCTGGGTATATGACAGCCCCACTTATGATTTTCTCGGAGATGCTATGCTGAGTCACTCAGGGACCTGAACAACAAGATGGTTAAATTAGCTACAGAGCTCTGATCAAAACACCATATCTAGGTTTAACCAAGCAATTCATATAATTAATGGTCCATCGAAGGGGACTGATTTATTCATAATTCATACACTAAACAGCCATTGTGTGCCTGACTGCAGGGATGGAGTACTAACAATGATAAGGTTGAATTCAAACTTTGAAAAATGCAAAATTTACATCAATGTACTGCAATCCTGCATGAAGTCCCCCCACAACTTTTAATTGCAGCTATTGGAGGTGGACAAAATATTGATGTCCCTGTGAAAAATGGCTTTAGTTTGGAAGACATAAAAACCTAATCACTGAAGCATTAAAACAGGCCATTGTCATTCCTATTAATATAAATACTGTAAGTAGTAGGGGTGCGTTTAACAGAGGACAATCCAGCAGTAATTTGCCAGGTAAGTCTCGAAAGCATCGTCGGGGTACTGACCAAAAGGGGTTAAATTGCTGGAGCCCAAATTGCTGTTGCATCTTTTTCAGAAACAGTAATTTAATTTGGCAAGGGAGCTACATCAATAACTATGGCCATGCAAGAAACACTTTTGTTGGATAGCTGATGAAAACCTGTGAATCACAGCTCCAGAAATAACCACACAATTTAATCAATTCGTATTTAAACAGTTTTCAAAGGAAACAGTACATCATGAGTTAAATAAAGCTCGCCTTGTTCCTAATAACTAACCCCAGTGCTTGCCTTCATTCCCCAGAGCTGCAACTAACTGCTAAGCTCATACCAAAGGATGACATCTTCTTGAATTCAGAGATAGAGGACAATCTCAGTTCCTCTTGGTTGACCTTGAAATGTAAGAGAGGCAATTTTCAAGTACTTTGCAATTAATTTGAATTTTTTTTCTCTCTTTTAGGAAACAGTTTTAACATTGGTTACATTTACCATTGTTTCATGTTGATTGTGTTTTAATCATTAAGATTAAAACACTTTGTATGTGATATTTACTCACTGATTGTAAACATTAAAGGTGCACTATGCAAGTTTGTTTGTTTTCTGTGCGATTATATTTTTGTCTCAATTCGCCGACATCTCCCCACGATTTGCTAGCTGCCTGCCCCTGAATTCACTGTGAAAAAAAACTCGGGCTCTGGAGACCGCATAGGTGTCACAAACTGCAAATAAACACAAGGGGCACAGGCTGTACCCCATAACATAACAAACCGTTCCGGCCAATCACCAAGAGTTGACAGTTACGGAAGCATGGGAGGGAGGGGCGAGCTACCTCTGTTTTGTTTGAAATCGAATGTCAACAGAAGTGATGTCAAACAAACTTGCATAGTGCACCTTCAAGTAGTAGTATATAATAAGCAAAGGACACTTTTCCTCTTGGCTCACCTTGGACACGTTAGAGAGGCATTACTCAAGTACTTTACATTTAATTTAAATTCTTTTAGTCTTTTCAAATTCGGTTCTGTTTGTGTATTGGGGACATTTCACGTTGTTTCTTTTGAATGCGTTTTATCATTTAGTAGAATTAAATAATTTGAATGTGGTATTTGCTCATTGATTGTCAGAAATAAGCACAGGAATAGCCAAAACATTTATTTTGTGTTTTCATATGATGTGGTGAGCATCTAGAAAAGTATGTTTTCAGTGTAGGCTTTTCCTCAAGCAAAACTAGATCCCATACTGGTATAATGAAATTGAATGGATATAGTAAAACTGACTTTATTTATTTATAACCTTTATTGTTGGGAAGTCCCACTGAGACTGGGGTCTCTTTTGCAGGGGAGCCCTGATTACAAAGCAAACATTTACAATGGAAATTTAGAGACAAACAATACAGTTAAAAATTAACAAAATTCACATACAGCAAGTGCAGATAAAAGAAAAAACATTTTTTTAAATTAGAATAAAAATAATAATAAAATATACTGACACACAGTGAAAACGCAACACTCATATTTAATAACCAAAAAGAAGAAACAACCAATGTTTTTTGATTCAATTTAATACGAATAGAAAAAGAATTTCATTGTTCATAACACTGTAAAGTTTCATCACATTATCTCAACAAATGTTTCCAATATGCCAATGTGAATGCACAGACCCTCCCCAAACTGTCAGTAGCGAGTGTGTCCTCCCTGTGCTTCCACACACGTGCGTAAATGGCGAGGCATCGATTCACACAAACGTCGCAAAGTTGCTTGGGGAATGTTCCCCCACTCCTCCTGTAGTGCTGCCATCAACTCGGCGACGTTGCATGGTTGACGTTGACGCTGGCGCACACGACAACCCAGTTCATCCCAAATGTGTTCAATGTGATTAAGATCAGGTGAAATGGATGGCTAAGGGTGAACATTGATCCCTGCTCATTGGAGAAAGTCTCTGGTGAGGCGTGCAGTATGGGGATGGGCGTTGTTGAATTGGAACGTGAACGGCAATCGTTGTTGTCCATGGTTGTTCAATAGTGGTTGGAGAACTGGTCTTAAAATCTCATCCACATGTCGCTGTGCCAACAATGGAAGACTCAAGGCAGCCAAAGATGATGATGCCGAGAAAACTGGAGTCTGTTGTCTCTGTGAGGTTGTGTCATGATGTTGCCTTGATATGTCCTCCGGCACCTTAACCCTGCAGCGCGTAGTTGCCAAATCACAGTCATGGCATGGATGGGGCGTCTGTGGCATCCTACCTAGTCGTGTCTGCTGGTTTGGAACCGATTCCTCAGATGGATCCTCTGGATGTGTAGGTCCTGATGTGCCATCGTAACTGGAAGTTGTCCTGGTCAGGGGCGGTGGTGAATGCTTCCTGACTGTTGGTAGTGATGCTCCAGCCTGTTGATGGTGGATTGACTGAACCTGAACTGGCAGGCAACCTCTCTTTGAGATGTTCCCCTAAGAAGCATCCCCAAAGCTCACTCCCTCTGCTGTTCTGTAAGCCGTGGCATTCTGACACTAGTGATGGGAAGATGAAGCTTCATGAACCATTTTCTTTATTTTCTGTGCCCACACGATGGTGCATGAAAACAAAGGCTTGTAAATTCATTCTATAAGCCTTATTTTTTTAACTTTGGGCGCCATCTTGTGGGCACAAAAAATAAAGAAAATGGTTCATGAAGCTTCATCTTCCCATCACTATCTGACACTGATGCTGATGGGGATGAAACACTGTGCCTTTAATGTGTCCAATGTCTTGCTTTGCAATTGCTTGTCATTCAAGTGATGCATTCAACCTGCTGCTAATGACATGGCAAAAGTTGTGTTTTGAAATTGTAATCCCCTGACAGAAGCACAAACTGGGTTTGATCCCGGACTTGCACAAATTCCAGCTTTTAACCTTCAGACTAGGGATGCAATCGATACAATTTTTTAAAAACCCAATACGAAGTATGAGTATTTTATTTTGTGTACTTTTGCTAGTCCTAAAAATCATACCGATATTTCTGAAATGTTTTCCAAAAATACAATGACAATTTCGAGTACAGGTTTTTTTCTTTTTATATCAAGCCTAAAGAGGCCAATATCAAACAACCCACATGTGGCTATTTGCAAAAAAAAAAAAAAAAGAGTAGGCCTAACTGCTAAAAAATCTTTCTGTATTTAGGCCCCAAAAAAAGCTTTGAACTAGCACTGCCATCAAATGAGGCAAAACATTACTGAAGCTTGACAAATGAAAAAGTAAACTCATGCATAGGCAAGGTGACACACCCAACTTTTTAAAAAGTCAGTTGAACTATTAATTGGCACAGATAGTTTTTACACACATTCATAGGCATTCTCAATCCAGCTAAAGTCAATAATAGCTTCCAAGCAAACAAGGCATCACTTAAAGTGTGTGGTATGCCATATTTCAATTACACAAATGACAAATGAAAAAGATTTAACTTAACCACAACTAAAATGTTTAAGGTAACCACATGTTACTAATATATTTGTTGTAAAATAAGAAGATTCACAATTCTAAGTCTCTGAGTGTGTGATTGTGGGTGTGTGCTTGCGCGAGCTCGGCTTGCTTGTAAATATTCAACAACTGATCCGGGAGTGCCATCTAGTGATAGAATATTCTAATTGCATGCATAAATTTGCAGCTCCATGTCCGCTGGCAGAAACATCTGCACAAAATGCTTAAGATACCCTGCCCAACACCGTTGTTCTTCTTGAACACGCCGCATCCAGATAATCCTTAAATTATGAATTATATACATATTTTAATTTGTAATGTGTAGTGAAGTGGCCAGTGTCAAAGTGACGAAGAAAAAGTATACTTTTTATCTTTTAAATGTAGTAGAGTAGAAGTCCCGGTTAAAAAAAAACCAAAATAAAACAAAACTCAAGTACAAATCCTCAAAAAAACCACTTAAGTACTGTAACGAAGTTGCCTACATGTACTTCTTTACTATACACCTCGTGTGTATGCGCGTATGCCTGCATGTGATGTAATGACTATAAACTCTCTTTCTCCATTTTTTCGAACTCGCTGTCTCCCCCAGACATAGAAGTCAGATAGTACAACATACTGTAGCCTATGCACCGTGAGCAGGCAGTTTCCGTGGTCTTACATTAAGTGGTATCGGTGCGGGTATCGGCAAATGTGGACGAGTACGAGTACGAGCATATTAACGACGTATCGGGCAGATACCCGATACTGGTATCGGTATTGGTGCAACCCTACTTCAGACCATAATATTTCTTTTGTGTGATTTTGATGGCTTCAAAAAATCAGCTACGATTTTAAAAATTAGGCATTGCGTTTTCACTGTGTTAAATAAAAACATAAAAGGACACAGGACAGAGAATAATTATGTGTATGTCCTACATTAAAACTAAAGGCAAGTACAAATGGCCTCTTTTAGTATCATATCCAAAACTAATTTTTTGTAGGACTCGAATGGGACAAGGCAATCTGGCTTCAGAGTATCCTGACAATTGTTCCACAAACGAGGTGAAAATGCGAAAAAACTGGTTCCGTCCAGATTTTTTCTAGTCCTGGGAGCCTCGAACGTAATCCACTCATGTGATCCGATATCCTGACTTGTGATTTTAATGGACAAAAGCCTAGTGTAGGAGGGAAGTTTGCCTTGCAATGCTTTATAGATGAATAAAATACAATGTAGCTTCCTTCTATAATGAAGGGAAAACCACACTACTGAACTATATAAAGCACAGTGGTGAGTTTGGAAACCATCGCCTGTGATGAAGCGCAGTGCTTGCATTCAAGGGTCTGAAAGTACTATTAGAGGCATGCATGTACAGGACATCCCCATAGTCAAATAAGGGTAACATTGTCGCCTAGACAATCCTCTTCCAACTGTCCAAAGAAAAACAGGACCTGTTTCTGTAAATAGACCATATTTTCATTTTCATTTTTTTGGACAAGTTGGCCACATGAGTTTTAAAAGAAGTCATGATCCAGCCAGATGGCTAGTTATTTAAAGGACTGAACCTGCTCAATTTGTGCTCAGGTCAATGAGAAAATGGAAACATTTGGCATGATTGTATTCCCTTCAGAGAAGATCAGTATTTCAGTTTTATCAGTATTTAAAACAAGTTCAAGACCAACAAGAGCTTGTGGGATAACATTAAAAGCACATTGTAAGTATATTAGGGCTGGGATGCACGTTGGTGCTGAGGAGTTAAGCAGTGTGTCATCTGCATAAAAATGAGCCTTTCAATTACACTGAAAAAAATGTTTTGTTGAATGAACATAATTTTTTTAAGGTAAATGGTTGCACGAAATATTTTTATCAGAACCTAGATATTTTTATTATGTTGACTGAACTAATTATTTTTAATTTAAGTCAAATAAATTATATTATGTCACTCCTCTTTCACTATTTTGAGCACATTTTACTCAAATTTCCTTAGTAAATCCAATAAAACCCATTTTAAATGTACTTAAATAAATTAAGTATGCTTTTTAAAACTTTTTGTGCTCGTTCAAATCAATTAAATTGTTTAAATACTACCGATTTTTATTAAATTGATTCTAATGAAATATTTTTAGCTATCATACATCAACACAGAACCAAAAAATGTGTTTAGACAACCAACTTTAATATGGTTCAAATATTTAACATCTCACATCAGAGCAGTCTAATGAGCCAAGAATATTTTTCTAAGATGGAAAACTGTAAAATACTCAGTGCATAGATAGCAACACAGTTAACTTCAACAGATAGATTAATCTGTTTGAAAAAGAAAATTTGCTGATTTGCTGAAAATCTGATTGCGTAAACAACCATTTATAAAGAATAAACAGACATGTTAAGTGAAGTCTCCTGATATGCCACAAGACAGAAGGCAACGTTTGCTCTCAACATGTACAATACTTCTTATAAGACAACCTGTGAAAGGCAAAGTGCACAAACAACAATACTTGATTTAGCGTTTAACGCTTACTTTTTAAAAGCCTCTACTAAAGAGATCAAACAAAAGAAAGCAGAAACCCGCTGTTCAAATACTGTCAACCATAATCATAACCATAAGGATGGAATGAACAATATAAACTCTGACACTTTTTTTGTAGTGTCCTGATCAGAGACTAGGCAGCTGAATAGTTATATCCCTGTTACATGTGAAGTGGTGGTTACCCTTTGTAGAGCTTACTTTACAGCTTTTTTGCAAAAATATACCTATGCCATTACCCAGAGAAAAAAAAGTTTCAGCAACATTCAAAACCCAAACCATACAGAGTGGGCCAAATTTGGAAGACAAGCACAGGTTGCCTGACTCTGAACTGACAATATTATCGAAGGGCAATGTTTCACCTGAGGCAACTGAACTGATAATAAAGCAAGTGGCTGTGTTGAGTATCATAAGATTAATTTAAGTGCATATCCTGTCACTCTCTTGCATGTTGGCCTGAAACAGACAAGAGGTGATCCTTCATTTCTGCCCTAACACATAACTACCAGTAAGTTAGTTTGTTCGTTGTAATGTCCTCACCACTGGCTGCGTGAATACTTCTATTCTATACAAAAACATTTCTCATCTGTGTGGAACACTTAGTGATGCTGCATTTGGGATCACATTAACCATTCATTTCACAATTCACAAAAACGAACAAAGCATCACATACACCGCATAACTGTGACTGAAGAATTTCTACAGTCCAACACCGATTTTGTTCTTTAGTCCAAGGACTTTGGGGGAAAGCTTTTCCCCATCCATCCCCATGAGTACTTTTTGAATGAATTCGTAATAGTATTTCAGTTCCTTGGGGTAGGCCAGGTTCAGTTTAGATCCTCCAAGCATCAGCGGCATAAAGCCTGGGCTGCAGATCCAATGTTGTCCAGGATGATTACTCCATCAACAGAAATTTCGATGTCATCATGATGTCCAGGATCTCCATTCTCCTTGCAGATGACGTAAATGCCCATGGCCCACTTCTGCATGTCTGTCAGTCTGGCATTTCCTTCCATGTCCTGAATATATTAAGTAAATAGGAGAAAAGGGAAACATTAGAATGCTTTGCCACAAATAAATATTATTTTTTAACATACATTGTACATCTGCACGAGAGATATTTTTAGATTTCAATCAGGGCACTGTCCATTTGTGCATGAAGTGTTTTATGGGCACTGTGTGTTCCAAGGTGTGCTTTTGTGCTTCAACTTATACCTGGCTCTATCACATAAGCAACAGGAACAAAACATTTTACTATACTAACTTGGACAGGTAAAGCAGCACAAGAAACATCACCACATGTCAAAGATTCCATAATGGTGCACTGTCACAGTAAATTATACCTTATTGAACCCCGTGGAGTAATTCGTTCTCTGCATTTGACCCATCCTATAGTTAGGAGCAGTGGGCAGCCATAGAGCAGCGCCCGGAGACCAACTCCAGTTCTAAAGCCAGTTCCTTGGTCAGGGTTACTGGTTGGAGTGTTCCTATGATGCATGTTTTTGTGGGTGGGGGAAACTGGAGTACCTGGAGAAAACCCACGCGAACACGGGGAAAGGCCCCATACAGAAAAGCCCCAGGCCGGAATCGAACCCATAACCTTCTTGCTGTGAGGCGATAGTGCCAATCACTGCACCACCATGCCACATTATTCTTTTAAACACAACAGACACCTCTGATGTACACCGAAGAGACCAAGTGGGGAGCCAAAACAACAGGACAAACAACTGCAGAAACAAATACAAGTTACATTCAGAACATTAAACTTACCATATACTCATGGATCAGATGTCCATCATCCTCACCAAGGTAGAGGCAAAGTGCTCTAAGGACTGCTGCCCTTTTTGAATGAACATCACTTGTAGCCTGTGTGAAGAAATTACGCTGATTAAAAACATTTTCAGGCACTAAAGTAATTACAAAAATATTTGAACTTTTCAACCCACGGTTATACTATAAATAACCTTATTCCTTTGATTACAAAATAATTGTGGTGTGGTTAAAATATGTGATGTACAGGATGAAAGCGCTGTGCTAAGCACGGTAAAAAAATCTTGCTCAGTACAGGTGGTGTACATTAACTGTCCCACCAGAGAAACAGGGCTGGTTTTGCTACCATGTAAACATGTAAAATATTTCTTTGGAAATGTGTCTTACAGTAATGATCCAGGCTTTACTGAAAGAGAATATATTAAAGCACATATAGATAACAATGAATGAACAGTTACCTCTTGTAAGATCTGCAGATATTTGGCTAGTTTCTGGCCAGTGACACCTCCCTTTTTCTGGAAAACTGATGTCAGCTCAGGCTGAAGACTGTCCAACCGCGCCATGAAGGTCGTCTCGAGTGGATGTGTTGTAATTCGCTGAAATTCAGCATTTATCTAGCGCGCACCAAAAAGTGGCAGAAGACAAAGAACACTGCTCAGTTATTTACGTAATGGTGATTCTTGTCATACAGAGTGAAATCATAACACAATGGAAATGCACACTGAAAAGTGGCACACTGGAGGGAAGCAAACATGTATTTACCTCATTAACATGGAAAAGTGCAGGCCACCTCACTTTCATCTCTCCAGCATTTGGACTTCCATGCACCACTTCTTTTCTTCAGTAGGAGAAAGTTGTAGACATCTTCTCTCTTACATTTGTTGCCCCGTTTCTTTGTCTGACATCAGTCAAAAGTTCAACTCGCAAGGTTTCCAGACTGTCATCGGTTTCACCAGTGGGGTGCGAAGGACAATAGTTGACTTCTGCCTTTTTAGCTTTCTTTACATTTTTGGCTGGTAAGCATTCATCTCTTGATTTATTTTTCAATGCATTAACTGTCACTTCAGGGCATCCAATGTTCCGCATCTTTGTCCGGTAATTAGCCATTTTGTATTTCAGGCTAATCATCCAGCTGTAGTATCCAATGGCAGACACATCTCGCAAACAGGGAAATTTTTTGATGAGCGCCCCTGCTACATCATCTTTCTGGTGATTTTGTGGATATGCTGTATACTGGAAAATTTCTTCAGCCAGTTTGTCTAGAATGTCGGACTTCAGCCCTGGTGGAATCTTCAGACTTGGTTTTTCTGTGAATGTCTCATTTCCCCGCTGAAGCTGAACCTCCACATGGGAAGCGAGGAATGGTGAAGTCACGGGGGCCATGCACGTTCTCTCAGCTCACTGTCTGAATGGGACAGAATGACGGTGTTGTCGGAGTCAGATGAAGACGCGTTGAGGACACACTCTGAGGTGTGTGACTGCTTGATGGGCTTGCAGATGGTCCAGGAGTGCTCGGAGAGTTCAGCCTTGAAATGGGATTCATATCAAAAACAATTTTGTATGTACACAAGCTTAATTGTTCCTCTATCTTGAATGTCCTGCACTGATGTAATGTTCATGAACACATTATTGAAGTCAGGATCCATGAATTGAATCTGGTCTCTTTCAATTCCAAATGCATCACAAATTGTTTTGTGCAAGTCCATTAAAGTCTTTGGTTTTCCTGAGTGGAGATCAAGTCTTCTGTAGTCATCCTCTTCTATGATGACTCTCAGCTTCATGGGCTCTGCCATTCTTCAATCTAAACATGAAAGAGAAAAAATAAACAAATATTAAAAAAATTATAAACAGAAGACCACATAGGCACAACATGATTTAGTGTGATCTGACCTTGTATATGTATGAATCTTTTAAGTGTCACCATTCGGCGGCCTCCAATCCTGTAATCTGCCAAGGGGTACTGGTCCACCAGGACACCAAGTTGAATGAGGGAGACTTGAGAAGTTGGACACAACTCAAATGCCCTAAAATGCTCCATATACCAAGCAACAAACTCTTTCACAATGAAACTCAACTTTCCCTCCAAAACAACCATCTGGACAACTTCTGCAAAGTCTGGCAAGCCACCAGTAGAGCCACAAACAACAACCATGCCCTCTCTGTATGTCACTCCATTGACAGATGCAGTCTTAGTGAGCTGAATGTGTGCAATATCAGGGTATTTTAGTTTCAAAACGTTCTGTACATCCTGATGCAAAATGTCAACAGAGACAGTTGAGACAGCTGAGACAGTCAAGCTACATTTTTTGGGTTGTGTTTGACTCCAAGTAATACGCCATCATGAACTGATGTTTCACCGCCAGGGATAAGAGTATGTTTCTGAAGCAGCGTGTGTGACAAATCCCCGTTTAAAAAAACTATGCTTTTGCTTCAAATCTCATTGTCCACAGACAAACAAGCGGACCAAAACATTGAATCATCTGTGGATAATGTTCGACAAAATGGTGTTTTGGTAAAAGTTTTATACCTGGAAACACCTCTTGTAGCCTGCATCTGTGATCACAGATTCTTTCCTCAAAGGAAAGCAAGTGAGTCACGCAGTATGCACTGGTGCAACCACTAAATCCACAATATCCCTCAGGCCCAAAATGACCTGCCAGGCTGGCTCATTTGAGGCACTAACTGTCCAACCAAAAATGGCAGGAAACATAAGAGACTCCAATTTTCGTGGCGTTCCCTCCAATTGTTTTGTTCTCGTAAAGGCCTTTGGAATAGGATGTGGACGATTACTCTTATCTGTCCATTTGTAAGGAAATTTCAAAATGGACTCATTGAGACTGTCCAGTGTGAAATATTTTTGGACATTAAATGATTCAGACAATGTGCCAACTCAACTGGTACTATGCCTTCAAAGATGTCATGTGCAACATCTGGGGGTAGCCAGTGCAAATGTTGAAATGAGAAAGATGTGCAGAGAGAACACACGGCCTTTTAACACCATAACATGGTTTCACACTGCCCTGTGTTGAACTAACATGCGTTTCATGTGTCTCTTTGCTTCTGAGAGTAAACAGATCTGAACTCACTTCTTTCTGCTGAATTTCAGACTTCTGGAGCCAAACAAAACGGCAAATGTATTCACCTACAAAATTCTCTGTAAATCCAGCAATTCCATGCGCTCCCAAGTTATCTGCTATAACACACTGTATAGTGCCCTTAATAAGATCGCCAAGCTGTGCAATAAAAAATACCATGACTTTCTAAAAGTCACAAGATCCCTCAACAAGGGCTCTAGGACCTTTTTCATCACCGTAACTCCTTACGTCTTCAGACCTGCACAGTAAAAGCCAAATGAATGGAAGACAATGAGGAATGGGAACCAGGCGGTAAATTGCTTAGAGTCCAATAAACAGCACAGATTTTATGTTTTTCGCGAGATGTGCCGAGCGGATTACAAATCTCAAAATCATCCACGTACAAATTAAGTAACACTCTCAATTGGCCTCCTGATAAAAAGCTGTTTTCTTTAAAGAACAAACCATCTCTGTAAGACCTGTATACCACTTCTGTTCCTTTTTCTTCTGATGTGAGACTACTGTCTAATATTTTATTAAGAATGTGACAGTCTGTGAAAAGCTGGTGCAGAACTTTTAATATTGGAACATATTGCAGTGTTCTTTTGCCTTTTTCATCCAATACATATTCTATGGGCTCTACAACTTTGAAATTGTCCTTGTAGTATTTTCTGCGCTTAAATGATGTTGCCAAGGGACAGCCTTTACCAATTGACTTGCATATGGGATTAGATACACAGAGAGTGGATGCAAGTTCTTCAATGAAAGTTTCATCAACTTGCAGGTTGTAACTACTGAGCGTGTCTCGTATCACATCTGTTGTACTACACAGAGATGCTGTACTCAACAAGTACTGAAGTTTTTCTAGCAGTTCATCAATTGCAGTACTTGGCACATGAAAAATATTCTCTAGTTTTAATAATAATGCCGCAAGTTTTTGTTCAATTATATCTGTCTGATCCTTTGTTGTATTCAAATCAACATCAGACTGGCTGTTGTCACAGCATTCCTCATTGTCTGAACCACCAGGCTCAGCAGTTTCAGTCACAGTGAGTCCATGGACTACACCGTCCTTAAAATCTACAAATGAATGCAAGCTGTGCTTCCGACTTTTGTGAGACTTGAATGTACTATATAATTGGTTTTGTATTCACAGCCTTTAAACATACACTTGACTGTCTCATTGTTTTTTTTTGATGGTTTACATGTACAAAAAATAATCACGCTCAGTTCCAAGTTCACTAAAACCACACAGTTGGCAGGAAAATGTAAATTTGTCGGAGTGCTTTAAGGCATTGCTATGACTCCTTGACAGGTGTGTCAAAAGTGTATTCCAAGTCTTAAAGATGCATGGACAATCTGGATGTATACACTTAATGATGGCCACGCCCAAAATGACTATGTCTTTGTCTGTAATGTTTAAGAAGTTCTGAGCGTCTAGACGCTTCAGCACCACAGTCTTTACACTGCCACATAAACTAGACAAACAAATACAGAAAAGTGGAGAAAAAAAACAGATAATCAAACATTACTTTAAGTGTTTTACAGTCACCTTGGTCACCAAAAACCTTACATCGAGAAAAAAATACTTTTTTAGTTTGTAAGTTGTACCTTGAAAATACTTAATGTGAGGGAATGTAATATTAAAACCCTTTTTCCCAAAGGAGAATAAGGCTGTTCAAACATGCTAATATGATGTTACTGTCCCATAGGAAAAGCAATGACATAGAATCATACAGTACAGGCACTTAAAACCACTACATATGTATGGGAAATCATGAGTACATCTTACGGCAACCTGCTGATGATTTTATGAACACTTTTAAAAGGCACAGCATTTTTAGTTTTACCCATCCTTTGCTAATGACCATGGTGAGACCTTGAGAGACATACCGCACACTTACACCTAAATTTGATTATATTCCCTTGGCACAATTGGCAGTTTTATTGATGAAATTAATGTTATATTTAAACTAATCATTGCATGACTTCCAAGACTAACATGGCAGTAAGGAATCTATTTGTTAAATGTACTTACGTAAACAACATACAAGGTCTGTAGCTTGGTTGAAAATCAGATGTGATAAACCTGCCAAGTATGAACACAATATAAAAAAACATGTTATCAACTTTGTGTCTGTAAATAAATGTTAAGCTTATTACTGAGTACAAAATCATGAGTAAAGAAATTCTACATCTCAACTGTGCCTCAGCACGACTGAAATATGCATCAGATGACAGATTAGAGTGGGGAAAGAAAAGAGATGTCATGTTAGATTACTTTCTATGTGCTATATTTCTTATAAATGATTATAGTTCACTTCACAGTATTCAGATATTGCATGGATTATTAATTAAAAAAATAAACATTGAACTTAACATTTTTAATGAAAAAAATTGTTGATAGTAAGTATAGTAAATAAAGTCCCTTCAAAACTCATCAAAAACACAAACGGCTCCAAAACGCTCTCGAGCATATGCTATGACCTGCACATTCACTACGCTATGAAATCAGGGACGTCTACAGGGTTGTAGAGGGGCAGGGGCTCAGAGTCTGAAAAGGGCAGTGCAATCACGTGCGAGCAAAAAAATTTTTTGGTGTTTATTAATTAAAACGCATGATATGGTTTTTAACATCACAATCTGATCAGATTATGTTGATGACTGTTTTTCATTTACAATCTGATCTGGTGGTGAGTGAGCCTATGGTCAAGGACCAAGTCCACCAAGTCTAATTCTCTCAACTTTATGAATGATATCACCTGATATGGTGGTATATGGACAAATAATACATCAAATGAAAGCTCTTGTTGCTCTCTAAAGACTGCT
The DNA here is from genome assembly GCA_029692085.1 of Gymnothorax javanicus. Taxonomy (NCBI): domain Eukaryota; kingdom Metazoa; phylum Chordata; class Actinopteri; order Anguilliformes; family Muraenidae; genus Gymnothorax; species Gymnothorax javanicus. Next base: position 42,499,496 of record CM056200.1, read on the forward strand.
GTTGTTAGAAATACACAAAATGCAATACTTTTCTTTTTATGTCCCAATGTATTCATCCCCTCCTAATTAAGCCAATAATTGAGCCGCATTGATTAATTATTCAAGTTTAAGGATATGAAAATTTTGAGAAGAACAGTCCCTTTAGTAAACATTAGTCAATAATAATGCAAAGTTTTAGGTTCATACATGTTTCTAGTGAGAAGAAACCTGCACCCCAAACATCAATAAGGTAAAATTGGTATTTTTGAAGGTAGAGCCTTAACTCCTGAAAAACAGGGATTGGAGTGACCTCTGCTTGCTTGTGAAAATTCAATAACTGATCCGGGCCTGCCATCTAGTGGTAAAATGTTGTTACTGCTTGCACAAATTTGCAGCTCCATATCCGTTGGCAGGGGTGATTCTAAATTAGCCAAATACTCGAGACGGGATCAATAGTCAAAATTTTGGTGTCAACAAATTTATTCCATCCTAGACAACGCGGAAATGGGGCTCAAAGTGCAAAATACCGGAATTGTCCTTTAACTAGCGGCTATAACTTGTGAGAGGTGGGTGCAGAGTCGGACGACACAGAGGATGCTCATTGCTCACTTCACTTCGTCAGTCATCTTACAAGAATACACCGTGCACAAACGAATACCGCTGCAAAACCTACTCACCGGACCAGTTGCTTACTCCCACTGTTGCTTACGACACATGAAGAAAATTCTCGGAACTACTTTCTTGAGTAGTAGTAAGTAGTAGTTCCAGCTGCATTAAACATACAGTTTTGAAATCACTCCGCCCAGCCGGTGTGTCTGGAATGTAGTTCCGGTTATGCATTTCCCTCGAAAATAACTGTCTCGTAATTATAAATTATAATTTCATAGCGTGGTGAATGTGCATGTCATAAAATATGCTCGAGAGCGTTTTGGAGCCGTCTGATTGTGTTTTTGATGAGTTTTGAAGGAGCGAGGGACCTGTGCCATTCACTTTCATTATGTTCGCTAAGCAGCTCGCGTCTCTTCCCCAACCCCCGAATCTCAAAACAGCGGGCACGGATAACTGAAGGTAATGCAGCAACTCATATTACTATACGAATTATGGCAATAGGCCAATTTGCCAAAATGTTTTAATATCCCTTTAGCCACATGAACATTCTAATATCAGGAGCATTAGCAAGCTAACACATTCACACGTGGCTAAGTTAGTCACCCGAATTAAATAGGCCCATAGCTGTAATTACTTGAGTATATAAACATTTGAAAAAAGTAAATATGGCTTACACCGTGGTGAAAGTTAAACTACAACATACCAATGATTATTAATTAATAAATAAAGAGAGACTTACCCAAACAATTATTAATTCAGCCTGGGAGCGACGTGCACCTGCAGGGTGTCCAGACTCCAGAGTCGTAAACTGACCTCAAGCTCCGCCTCCGAAAAAGGCGGTATGTTCTTCTTTCGCATCTTTCAAAATCCAAACCGGATGTTATGCTAATTTGGTTGAATTAAATTTTTTCGAGCTACATTTAATTAAATAAAATACGATAGTCATATTTTTGAAAATGTATGTTGAAATTACTTATATTTTTTAAGTGGAGTTAAATAACACACCTATTTCTATTAAAATATGCTTAATTAATATATGGAACATTTACTAGGGGTCAAAATCACTTTTTTCAGTGTAGCTACATTACAAGCAATATCATTTATTTAAATGGTGAATAAAATTGGTCCAAGTATGCTGCCCTACAAAGGCTAAATGCAGTAACTTCACAATAATTTAAACAGTTAAAAATGGCTTCAGAGTTTGTTTGCTGTCCCAACAAATAAATAGTCAGCACTTCTATGATAGATTATGATTAACTGACTCACTATGGCATAATTTCTGTCCAAATAAATCCTGACCTCAATATACTTTCAGGCCCAAAACTGTGTGACTTACATTTTAGCCAATATGTAGTTACTGCACTTAGGCTTTGTAGGGTAGTATGGATCCTTGAGGTTCATCTTTCTTTACCTTTAAAAATTGAGACTTCATTTCCCCGGTCACAATAGGTTGTGCTCTATTAGAGAGGTAGTCCTGAAACTTGTAGAAGTGATTTGGAAGTCAGTAGATAATTATCCTTTACGCATTACATCAAAATGGTTTATTTTGAGTTGACAGATCATGAGTATTCATTTTCAAAAAATCTAAATTTTGATTGTTTAATTCATGTAATATGCAATCATGGTGAAAAAGGTATTTGGGCGATTCTAATAATTTACACTTTTTTCAATGCCGAGGGTTACAATTAAGTTAGTTGTCATCTCTTTCCTAATTACAGTCATATCAAAGCCAAAATATTTGCTTATCACTCACCATTCTTGCTTTGTTTCATGAACTCATTTTCAGTTCCTAACTTAGAAAGTAAATGCAGTTTAACAGACAATCACAAGCATACATCTCATGTGCTTACATTATGTGGCTCAGAGGAAGGGCTTCGGCAGCAGATGCAGGAGAAATTATTAAGGCATGGCAGCTGGTCCATCTTGGAGATGTAGATTAGGGGCTCAATGCTGGCGCTGATGTCCATGAAGGCGAAGGCAATGAATGCACCCTGGCAGAAATGTGAGTAACTAATGCCGAATGAGAAAACAACTACAGGAAGGTAATTGAACACTATGATGGCCAGAGTGATTTGCATTGTTCTGAGGGCTTTCTTTTTCATGGGGTGCATCTTCTCCTTGCCAAAGACTGACTTCCTCAGACTCCACATAATGGAAATGTTGCAGAAAACCATGATGGCAAAGACAGCCAGGATCAGCCCGGAAAAGATTTTTCGTGTGACCTGCACCCACAATGTCCGGCAGATTGCGTAGGCTAACATGAGCCCCCAAACAAACATGAAAATAGCCACCCTGATCTTGTTATCCTTGATGTTGGTGAACACAATGGGGTGGACCACGGCTACGTAACGGTCCAGACAAATGCAAGTGAGGAAGAGTGGGGAGGTGTCTTTGATCCCGTAGGTAAAGTACATAAAATTCCATATAGATGTGATTTGAAGCGTTTGGAGGCCAACGAAGCCGATGGGGGCCATCAGGCAGTAGCAGGCATCGGCGATGGCCAGGTTGAAGATGAAGGTATCTGAGGTGGAAGAGTCACTCTTCTTTCTGGCCACCAGCCACATCACCATGATGTTGGCAGGGTAGCCCACTACAATGTTAATGACCCTGAAAATAAACTCAAACAAATGCTCACCAAGTGTTGCTATGCATTCTCCATCAGTGTTCAAGAGCTGGAGACTGGATCCTAAAGAGGAGTGGTTGAACAGTAGGCTAGAATAGATGACAGAGCTGTTCATTTCGGCTTTAATTGACCCAGCAGGTTTGAGGTTTGATGTTCCTTAGGAAGGAGAGTGAATCTAAGTTACATGGTCTAACCCAACTGAACAGAGCAATGGTCCTCACTTCCTAAATGTACTGTAAGGCTAAATTATGTTTTTATTATTCTAAATTATTTATGCTGATTCCAGCATTATTTTACATTATCCTGTTCTCCACAGTATTCCTCATCATAACACATGCACTGCATAATAGAAATGGTAACACTTATGCTGGCCTATTTTGAGCAAATCAAGCGCTCTCTCTCTCTTTTTTTTTTAATATTCATATCAAGGGACCCAAGTGCAATTTTGTAGTCTTGTGGCACTGAAGGACAATTTTTGTTTTCTGGGAGGACTACTTCCATCCTGGGAAAACTTCTGAAACACCAGTCTTTACTCTTTGATACTGCAGTGGAGCTTCCTGAGATTGGAGACAGTGTTCCCAGAAGACAAGGTCTGCCCTTTGTGTCTATTTTTTACTGTCTGCAGAAGTCTTTCAGTCAAGCACATAAAAAATGAAAGAGTGGTTCATCAGATTGAAAGAAAGAATAAGTGACTCACCTGAGAAACTGCAATGGCTCAGCATACACTCCTGAAGGTCAGACAGCCCAATAGGCAACTGTATCCTGATCGCCTGTGTCCAGGTGGGTTATGTTTTTGTTCAATATAGTAGTTCCAATTTATGTAGATATATAAATTTGAGTGGTACGTAAGCAGTGCAGACAATAGCCAATCACAAATCTATTGAGGAAGCAGTAGCACTTGGAGTGACTGCACAATACCCCGTGATCACAGGATTATATTTGGGGATGGATGGGTGTGGAAAAGGACTTGTACATGGGGGGGTTGGCTTAGGAGAGTGGGTTTGTGTTCTGACAAATGAACATGCAGTAAAACAGAGCAGGAGGAGGGGCGAAAAGGAGGGAACAGACAAGTCCCCCCCTTTCCGTTCTAACAATATATTGTTTTTCAGTGATGCAATCCAAGAAGTGCATCCCAGACAAACAAGTGACGCAATGCAGTCAGCCTACAGGAGCACAAGTGAGACTGTGTAACCTGGTGTAAGGTCTTACACATGAAACCACACGGTTCATCAAAGCAGACTCAAACAATTCTCTTTCATCACCACAAAGAAAAGAAACAGAACAATCAGATAATATGAATCCATTTCGGCAGAAAATACATACTGCATTTATGATGGTTTGACTTTCATATCCATATTTGACAGTAAGGAAGTTGCAGTTTACATCAGAAGTCTGCGTGGAGCGGTGGAGCGCTGCGGAGGCCGAGGTGGCCGCATCTGCGGGAGGCTGTAGCAGAAATTTTGCAGCTGCAGGGTCTTTTATGATTTTGCTTGTGGCTGCGGTGTGGCTGCGGCTGTCAGCTTTGCAGAGGCGGTGCAGCTGTGGATGCTCATGAATTCTCTGGTTTTTCCCAATTTTGCTGTGGTTTTCCTCCATTTTTCCACAGCTTTTTTTTTTTACCAATTTTCAGCAATTATTCATGAATTTTTGTAGATTAAATCATATTTAGATTAATACTTAATATTTATATTAAATGTTATATATGCTATGGTGCAACTACATGATTTGCAATTTAGAATATTATTATTTAATTTTTATGTATATGTTGCAAAACCCTTGGTTTCTTTCAATGCAAAGATTCAAATTCCTCATGTTGTAAAATGTTTGATTTCTATAAACATTATTTTCAAATATGACATGCAAAAGTTCACCTGATAATCTGCTTGACATTTAATAGACAATCTCCTTTAGCACATTACAAAAACACTACCACAAGCCCTGTCCTAACCTGGCTTCCTATAATAACTATTCACTAGTTATTTAGTGTCAAATAAGTCACAAAAATTAGTAATCATTCTGTTTGAGTAAGACAGAAAAACATGAAACTTCTCACAGGTTAATTTCAGTGTTCATATTTAATTTGGGTACCAAGGGTGTGGCTTCATTTACAAACCCCAATTCCAATGAAGTTGGGATGTTGTGTGAAATGTGAATAAAAACAGAATACAATGATTTGCAAATCCTTTTTGACCTATATTCAATTGAGTACTCTACAAAGACAAGGTATTTAATATTCAAACTGATGAACTTAACATTTTTTGGGAAATATTCACTCATTCAGGCAACTCCTGGGAAACAGGGGAGGGGACTGAACTCATCCTTATTCTAAACCGCGTTCGAGCTTGGCTTGCAAGCGAATATTCAATAACTGATCTGGGTGTGCCATCTAGTGATAGGATAGTGTAACTGCTTGCATAAATAGAGCAGGTCCATGTCCGCTGGTGTCTACATCTGTGCAGAGGGGGTAAATGATTGAGTCTGTGACTTTATGGGCCCTATTTTAACAATCAAAGTGTACAGCCTGAAGCGCAAGGTGCAAGTGCGTTTAGGGGGTGTCCAAATCCATTCTCAGCTGACCGGCCCTATGGCCCAATGAGCTATTGTCAAGGTTTGGAGTCCGTCGTCCGGAACATTTTTTATCTTTTTTTTTGGCTTGATGAATTTTTGTGTAAATTTGCCATGACATACTACTAGACCACATCTCCAGATGTTATTTTTGGATTTTTGATTTAATAATTTTTGTTTGTTTTATTGGCCCTTGAAATTTGGTCCCCATGTTCAAGACAATTATTTTAGAAATTTTAAGGTCCAGTGGGGTGCGCTGTACTTTATGAATATGCAAGATGGCCTGTGGAGGCCAAATGGTTGCAGATAGAAATTAAGTTTGTCTTATCGACACTTAGGAAGTCAAATATGACCTATATTTTGGCTATGTTAAATAACGAATATTATCATTAAGTGTATTTATAAACTTAAAGCTGGTAAACGCAATGGTGGATCAGGATTTGATTCTGATCACTTGCTTAATGGTACTAGCAAACTGTTTGATTTCATATGCTTATTATTTAACAGTATGATTATTCACGGTCACACGGCTGACGATTTGTTGTCCTCTACTATTGTATCTATTCCCAAAGATTTATGCGCATCCTTGTGTTCCTCTGATAATTATTGGGGTATTGCTTTTTGCTGCTCCTTGTGTAAGGTTCTTGAGATGGATATTATTGATATGTATAGTGCGTTTTTGTATACGCCTGATTTACAATTTGGTTTTAAAAGTGGTCCATCCACAACGATGTGTACTGCTGTGTATTTAGAAACCACTGACTATTATCTGTGTAGAAATAGCGATGTGTACAGCTGTTTGTTGGACGCCAGTAAAGCGTTTGATAAAGTTCACTACGGTAAATTATTTAAACTATTGATTTCTCGCGGTCTGCCGCTACTGATTGTTCGTACGTAGGGGAGAGCCGGTGCGAAAGTAACGTGGGACCAAAGTAATACAGCGATTTACTCACAGCCATCCGCACTTCGATGCGTCAAATTAGGTCTGCACGTCCAGCTCGCGACACTCTCCAGACCCGGGAAAAATCTTGAGGTTTCGTTGCTTCCCCGCGAAACGAGACCGGGAAGACCGTTTTCCACAGTGGTGAGTAAATTCAGACAAATGGTAAACTTTTTTGATTTAAAGATTGTCTTTATCGCTCCATGTGTCATATTTATGATGAAATGATAGGTCATTTAGTTTTGTAACATATCCTGAAGCTTGAAATGTCAGACTTTTTCCACTTTAGAAGCAATCCTGGTTCAAATGTCAGGAGTCACTGTCGGGGCGGTTGTAGCAACGGTTACGTTTGTCCCTCTCCGCTAATGCGGCCGAATTTTCTGTTCTATAGCTCATTAAAAAATGTGTGTGTTATATTTTACCGACAGAAAATGCCAAGAGTTAGGGTCAGAACTACCCAGAGAGGAAAGGTTGACCAGCAGGTTTACGAAAGGACCTTTCTTGATGTCCGAAGAGGCGAGAGTATTAGGAGGGCAGCAGAGGTGCATGGCGTTTGTCATGTCACCCTGTTCAGGTACTGCAAGAGGAGGGCAGAGGCAGGAGGGCAGCAGACCAGAGCCCCAGGGTACAGGGCTCACAACAAAGTCTTCACAGAACTGGTAAAAATTTATATTTAGATAAATTAAAAAGCAACAGTGATTTGCAATAGCAATAATTCATTTCATTTATTATTTCAGAGACCAAACGGTTTTTAGTGCCAGACAAAATCATTGCCACCAAGGGGCAGTGCCAGGTCGGTGCTGTGACCTCTGGGGAAAGAGGGACATTGGTGACTGTTGCCTTTGCTGCCCCATTCCACCAGCTTGCACAAGGCAAGTTTGTTCCCCCCACTTTTTATCTTCCCAAGGAAGAAGTTCCAGGACCACTTCATCCGGGATGGCCCCCTTGGCTGCACTGGTTCTGCCAACGGATCGGGGTGGATGCAGGAGACAGATTTCTTGGCATTTTTACAGCAATTTGCAAGACACACCTGCGTGACCCCGGAGTCAAAGTTGCTGCTACTCTTAGACAATCATCCATCACACCTCTCTGTGGTAGCTATTGACTTTTGCAAGTCACATGGCATAGTACTCCTGTCTTTTCCACCCCACTGCTCCCACCGTCTTCAGCCGCTAGACCGAAGCATTTTTGGTCCTCTGAAGCACTACATTAACAGTGCAGCAGACAATTGGATGCGAATGAACCCTGGAAGAACTTTGACCATCTACAACATCCCGAGTCTTGTGGCTAAAGCTCTGCCTCAAGCTGCGACAGCAAGCAGCATTTCATCTGTGTTCGAGTGTACCGGTATCTGGCCCTTGAATCCAGATATCTTCAGTGAGACAGACTTTGCTCCAGCTATTGTGACCGACCGTCCTGCACCAGCACCAGCTCCATCACCAGCGCCCTCTTCATCACCAGCGCCAGCTCCATCACCAGCGCCCTCTTCATCACCAATGTCCGCTTCATCACCAGTGCCCTCTTCATCACCAATGTCCGCTCCATCACCAGCGCCCGCTCCCTTAAGACACCACCAACCTAGCCAGAGCCCATTTGAGCTGCATCCCCATGAGTCTGCCATTCCTGTAGATGGTGAGAGTTTGTGTCTGTGTGTGTCTTTAAATGTGCATGTTGAGCCTTGCCAAGCATTTTTTTGGAAAAATTATCTATCCAGGTATGCTTGTGGTTCCAGAAGCATCTAGTGGCACGCCAATACAGAGGTTCAGCCCAGAAAAGGTTCTCGTCCATATCCAAAGGCTGGCTCGAGGAAAGAAAATAAAAGAAGAGGCAGAAAGAGGTGAGCAGAGTGTCGTTTTTAACTTGTCTTGATTTTTCTTGCTTGTAGAAAAACAAGCTGATTCTGACTATCATCTCATTGAATGTTGCAGGTCAACAGCAATACTGACCGACACCCCAGTAAAAGCTGCTTTGGAGGAGGAGAGTCGGCAGAGGGGCCAGAAAAAACAGTCCTCTTCAAAACGCCCAAAGAAAAAAATTGTTTAGTGGACACACTGCAACCAGAGTTTCTCAGGGCAGTGATGAGGAATGTCTTGTTTGTGGGGAGACATTTGCCTCATCTTTGCCTGGAGAAGTGTGGGTGCGGTGCATCTTTTGTCTGCTGTGGTCACATCAGGCATGCACTGAGGGTGCAGCTCATTATATCTGTCACAACTGTGATAATGAGTAAAGTAATTTCATAATTTTTATAAATAGACCAATTGCACCCCACCCAGATAGCAAGCACCTCCACTCCGGATCTAACCCGGCTCTGTGCGACACCAGCTGATCCGGCTCAGAGCCGGGCAGATCCGGAGCGGAGGTGCTTTGCTATCTGGGGACGTTAAACATGTTCACGTTTACTTTTGAAACATTTGAAGCAAATTAAAATGTTTAAAACAAATGTCTGATTGTTTTTTTTTCTGTTTTAACGACAGTAATTTAAAAGATTCCAGTTAATTTCATCACGTTACTTTTGTCCGGCCTGTGTGCCACTTTCGTCCCGACTGGAGGGGGTCGAAAGCAGCAATCTTAACTTCCGTTCGATGTCAAACTATGCCGAAGTCAATATATTTTGGGATGATTTAGCACCTGATATTGACAGAGCACACACAAAAGTAGTTAATCGCTCCGAAAAATTTTTTTGGTCTGTAACGTTATCTTTTAAAATGACGTCCATGTGAAAAATGTTACTTTCGTACTAGCTCTCCCGTATATTATTGGATGGTTATGCCCACCAGAATGTGTGTGTGTCTTGGGACTCAAATGTGGAAATGTCTAATGGGGGGCGTTTTGTCTCCCATTCTTTTTATCGTGTATATCTTTCTCATATCTTTTTATCGTAAGTCCGGTTTAGGTTGTCACGTCGGCTCTCATTATGTTGGTGCACTGGGATATGCCGACGATATTACTTTGTCAGTCCCAGTATAAAGTCGCTTAATCAAATGTTATCCTGATGCAGCGAGTTCGCCAAACAGTTTAATATTACGTTTAACATTAAAAAAAACCATGTGTATCAAGTATGGATCTTGTGTGAGTGAGTGTGAGAGAGTTTATTTGGACGGTTCGCTCATTAACTGGGTGGATCATGTCAAGCACCTTGGTAATGCTGTAAACTGTGATCTGAGCGATTCTAGCAATTGTTGCGTGAAAAAAAGTACGTTTAATGCTGCCGTGAATAAGTTATTTGGGTCATACGTCAAACTCAATGTGCCCAATTTATTGTATTTATTTCATTCCTATTGTTGTTCGTTTTATGGTTCTCAGTTGTGGGATTTGAAATCCCACAGTTTTTAAATCATGTTGTGTTCAATGGAACAAAGCTGTAAGAAAGATCTTACACTTGCCGTATCATACTCACACATGGTTATTGGGTCCTTTATCAGGCCAACAGCATATATCGGTTCAATCATATGTTAAGTCATGGTTTTTGTATAATATGATACATCACGATAATCCTGTTGTTTCCTACCTTGCAAGGGTCACTCAGTCTTGTGCCTTTTTCTGTAATGGGTAGAAATATTGCCTACCTACGGTATGTTTATAATGTAAGTTTTGACGATTCTCTTATGTCTACTATAAAGCATATTCACAACGAACATGTTCTGTCAGTCTCAGAGAGGTCTCTAGCCAATGAGCGTCTCGAGTTGTTAAACTGTACTTTAGAGGTTCCTGGTTTTTCACAGGATATGTGTAACGCTGTATTGGAAGACGTGCCGATTAACCATGGTTAATTGTTTGTGATCAAGTATCACAATAGTTGATAAATATGTCCCCTTTTCTTGTAATTTTTTTTTTCTATGCACCTTGAGTACGAAATAAAGATATACTCAGCGCCATTAAAAACGCACAGGTGAGGTATGTACTGTATTTGCGGCAAATTGAAGAATCGATTGATTTTTATTGCTTTTCCAGTGAGGCACGAGAGGAAATAAAGAAAAGCGCGTGGTATTGTAATTCTGACACGCACCACGTGCACGCGCCAAGCACTTCAGTAATAACTAACATTGAGCTGTTTGTGATGTGTACAGTGACACTTGACTTGTTCTTTTTGGTGTGGTCAATAGCCTACATAAAGCCAACAAAAAAAAAAATGAAAAATGCTATTGCATCAAGAAAATGCAACGGCTTGTGACACAGGAGAGAGAAAAAGAGCCTTCGGCATGTTACAGGCAGGTCTCAGCCGCCGAGAGGTGGTGCGTCACTTGCACTGTCACCGTTCAACAATCAGTCAGCTGTCTATCCGAGAATGGAACACAGGCACTGTCACTGACCGACCCCACTTAGGGCAGCCACCAGTGACGATGGCAGCTCAAGAGCGCCACATCTGGTTACAGCCTGTACGTGACAGATTCCGGACAGCAACCAAAACTGATCATGAGATGAGGGGCCCGAGACGATTGAGGGTGAGCGCAAATACCGTTTGATGCCGTCTACGTGAGCAAAACATGCGTGCACAAGGCCCCTACAGAAAACCCATTTTTTTGCCCATCAACAGGAGTAGGAACTCTTCCCTTGTGACTGTGGGCACCTGCCTCTGAGTAATTTTTTGGCACTTTTTTTCCCTGTTTCTGTCTGAGAATGGAACACAGGCACTGTCACTGACCGACCCCACTTAGGGCAGCCACCAGTGAGGCAGCTCAAGAGCGCCACATCTGGTTACAGCCTGTGAAAGATTCGGACAGCAACCAAAACTGATCATGAGATGAGGGGTCCAAGACGATTGAGGCTGAGAGCAAGCCATCCATCTCGTGAGCAAAACATGCGTGCACATGGCCCCTACAGAAAACCCATTTTTGCCCATCAACAGGAGTAGGAACTCTTCCCTTGTGACTGTGGGCACCTGCCTCTGAGTAATTTTTTGGCACTTTTTTTCCCTGTTTCTGTCTGAGAATGGAAAACAGGGACTGTCGCTGACCAACCACAGTAAGGGCAGCCATGCGTAAATGGGCAAAAACTGGATTTTCTGTGGGGCCCGTGTACACGCACGTGTTGCTCACATAGACAGCGTCAAAAGGTACTTGCGCTCACCCTCAATCGTCTCGACCCCTCATCTCATGATCAGTTTTGTTGCTGTCCGAATCTGTCACGACAGGTTGTAACCAGATGTGGCGCTCTTGAGCTGCCATCGCCACTGTGGCTGCCCTAAGCGGGTCGGTCAGTGACAGTGCCTGTGTTCCATTCTCAGATAGACAGCCGACTGATTGTTGAACGGTGACAGTGCGAATGACGCACCGCCTCTCGGCGGCTGAGACCTGCCTGTAACATGCCAAAGGCTCTTTTTTCTCTCCTGTGTCACAAGCCGCTCCATTTTCTTGATGCAGTAGCATTTTTCGTTTTTTTGTTGGCTTTATGTAGGCTATTGACCACACCAAAAAGAACAAGTCAAGTGTCAATGTACACATCACGAACAGCTCAATGTTTGTTATTACTGAAGTGCTTGGCGCGACATGGTCAAAAGCGTCAGATTACAATACCACGCGCTTTTCTTTATTTCCTCTGTGCCTCACTGGAAAAGCAATAAAAATCAATCGATTCTTCAATTTGCCGCAAATACAGTACATACCTCACCTGTGCGTTTTTAATGGCGCTGAGTATACATATACAGTATATATATATAAAGTTGACCTCAGATGATTTTTAAAGGTCAAACTCGAGGTCAAGGAAAATATTAACAATGTCAAAAGACTGGTCTTGAAATTTCAAAAAACTATTTCTCAAAAACTGTCAGATACATTATTTTTCTAAATTGGGCAATAAAGTCACTGTGGTAAACTTGATGTACAGTGCAAGTGGCATTTTGATTGAATCGATGGAAATGGGTCCAGTGGGGGCGCTGTACTTTAACATTGGGTCTTACGGAGAATGGGCCAAATGGCCTGCGGTTGCAGATAGAGATCAAGTTTGTATTATCAACATATGGGAAGTCATATATGGCCTATATTTTGGCTATGTTAAAGTTGACAGTAGACGACCTTGAAAGGTCTAACTTGAGGTCAAGCAAAATGGTGAAATTTCCAAAGACTTCTAGTCTTGAAAATATTGAAGATAGAGAACATGATCATATATGAACTTTCATTTGGCGACCTTGAACTTGACCTTCAATGACCTTCAACGACCAAACTTTACAGTGAAATTTCAATGACCTTTATCACCAAAATCATTACAGGTAGAGCATAGGTTCATATTAGAAACATATTGGAAGTCAAATATGAACTTTCATTTGATGACCTTCATATTGACCTTTGAAGGTGAACTGTGACCTAGTGAAAATTCAATGACTTGTATTACTAAAATGATCACAGATGGAGCCTAGGTTTGTGTTACAGACATCTAGGAAGTCACATATGATTGATGGCTGACTCTCACACACAGTGGTGTATTTTCTAAGAGGCAATCTCCAGAAAATCTTAGTAGTCCTTCGTATTTTCTGGATCAATGTTTCACCGGTGGTTCTGAAGGTTTACTTAAGAAATACAAGTTAAAATTTTTAACTAAGGGTGGATTTTACAACTAAAAAATGCGTTTGAGCTTCAACACCAGCAAGACCCAAGCTTAAAGGGGACCTATTTTGCTATATTTACAAGGTTATATTTTGATCTTGGGCTCCCCTAGAGTACTCCTGATCGTTCAAAGTCCAAAACAGGGTCCTTATTTAGCTCATACTGCCATCCTCAAAAAACCCCATTTGTAGTCTCTGCTTGAAACGCCTCATTGGGGTGGCTCTTCCACTATGGCCCCCACTCCCCGTGTGCCCACTTTCTTCTGACTGGCCAGCTCTGTGGAGGGCGGAGTTGGGCAGGACGAGGCTGCAGAACGTTGTTTTCCCGGTCCGCCTCCCCAGAGTGAAACGTGAGAAATGGCCGCCATCTGATAAGGAATCGGCGGGGAAATTCCGAAATCTAACGCTAGACTTGAATATAGATCTATTGAAATGAACTTGTTCTAATGAACGCAGCGGCGAAAGTGGAGCACGCAGTGCGAAAGTCTGGCAGCTCAAGCTCGAATTTGCTATCAGCTACAGTTTGCTACGGCAACAGTGGTGAGTACAGCAGTTTTTCTACTCTATAGCTAGGATGCAGGGAAAGCTAGAATCCACCACAGACAGACACATTTGTAGAATGGGTCGACATACCCAGGTGTAGACCGGAGACCGTAGAAATCCGGTGGGTCTGAGTTTAGAGGGAAACATGGACAGTGATGAGCAGCTAACAGTGGACCAACAGCTTATGGACTGCTTCGGCTTGTATTAGGACCTGCTGGTTCGTGTGCATAACTGTGGTGTGTCGTTAGCGTGGAGTAACGAACAGCTTCTGCGCTGGTATATGACGGAGCAGCGAAATATCCAGGCTAAACGACCTTTTCGGAAATTGCCCATGGTAATGGTTTACTTATTGCGTCGGAATGACCAGTTATGTTATGGTTATATTATGAGCATAATACAGGTTTTACAGACCGCAAGTTCCGTTTGCGTGAACCGTTGCTTATGTGGAGCTAGCGAATCGATAACTTTTACAGGAAAGAATTTAATATTCAATCGCCGATTTAATATTCAATCGACGGTAATGCAGAGAAATCGTTTGTTATACCGGTCACGTTATAGCCTGTGCGCTTCCCTATTGTTTTCACCGGTAGCATCAGAGAGCTTGCCCAGGTATTGGAGAAGTAGCAGGCTGACCCCGGTCATGGATAAGTAAAGCAATCGTTTGTCTGCAAAAACCACATCTGGTCTAACTGCAGCCTTCGCAGCCCAACTGCAGACACATACATTACCTCTCCGGTTAGCTTCAACTGTAATGGCTACAATCAGGCAACATTATGATGGAACTGCCATATTGATGCTTACCGAAATATCACAAGCATACCGATCATAATTACTGCCTATAAGTTACCAGGAGCATTTTAATTTGCACAGCACGCTAACTAACATGCAGTAGCTGATAACCGAGCGGTCATAACAACTAGAGACAAACGTTACCCTGCAATACAGGTTTTACAGACAGTAAATTCCGTTACCGGGGGGGGGGGGCCGTTGTACCAAGCATCCAAATTACAAACAAGTGTAAAAAGTTCGCTTCAAATTAGGTTTATGTTCACACACACCTTCTGTTGAATTTCCCCTGATATTACTCTCGCATATTTAGGACACAAACATTAGTAACAGTAACTTGGCTACGTTAGCCGCAGTGCTACAGCCACATTCAACAGGCCATCAGTTGGGTAGGCTTATGCTGTGAAGCAACTGCTTCCGCATCTGTAGCCATGTTTCCATCCACACGTTCTTATACGAATTAAGTAATATCGAATTAAAAATGCCTCACGGAGACGGTGAAATTAGACTTGATTTCAAGACTATCGACTCATAGTTTGTACGGTCCATCTCACTGGATTTTCTCTTGATCGGAAAAAAGGCTTATGCAATAAATGCTGATGGAAACGTTATTCGCCGAATAAATCTGCTAAATCTGCATCTTGACGGTGTTTTGATGCCATTTCCTTCTGATAATGGTCTGCTATGCTGCTAATAGCTGGCACCTAAGCACTACTACAACTTGTGCAATTATCGTCATTTGTTGATAAACGCGATCCATTTTGGCTAACCAGCTTAATTAGTTGGATAACAAACTACTTTTGTTCACTTGAAGGTTCTGCGATTCAGTTCGAAAATGAATGGAAACAGCTTAAAATGTCAGAAATGTACTCGATACACCAATTTGATCGCATAACAGAATGTGGCGTCATTACGCACTACTTTTTATTCGCTTTAATGCCGTTTGATGGAAACGTACTTTCACCAGCTTTATTCACATTAATATTTTTGGCGAACTTCAGATAATTCGACTGACAAGTGGATGGAAACAGAGCTTGTGAGTCGCGGACAGTCGCGACCGATACAGGCTTTATCTTCAGATATTTTACAAAGCCTGCGTTTGAGGCCAGTTGTTAGTGCTAACTATCATTAGCCATCCTGCCAGCCTCCCGTAACTCGTTAGCTTCACGTGCATTATTTGCTGTTATATCGTTACTTACAGCGTGTGGCTCTGAGCGCTTGATCGATGCAACTGCTTCAGGTTTGAGAAGCAGCTGAAATGCTTATCCTGTGTTGAATTATCCTTTATTGACAAAGCTGTCTTTGTGAAATGCTGAGCACAACTAACGTTCCCTTTGGCCATCGCTGTTCGCCGCCAGCAAACAAAAAAGCTACCCACTGATTTCTGGAGGCATCGTCTTTTGAAAGAGAAATAGGTGCTTTTCTTCTCATCCAAAAGTAAATGGACGAGCAGCTTTAGGAGGGATACTGACAAAACTGCACCTCAAATGATCTGCGGTTCTTGTTTTGTATTTCTGGAAGTGTAGATGCTACTAAGGCATAGTATGACCCGCGGTTGTTCATGTCTGCTAGAATAGTTTCCGATGTGGGCAGGTCCGTGATTGGCTTTGGCTAGGTCTGTACTAATTGGACGGCACAACCTGACGTCAGGTTTTGCCCAGATCTCGTGAAGATCTCGGGAGGAGCTGTTCAGAGAGGAAATCACGTTCACGAAATCACGTTCTTGGATTACAGCAAAACCCCTGTATCTTATGTTTCAAAACTTTTCAGAGGTTGAGTATGGACATCCAACATTATAACATTACCTATATGTATTAAAAGAAGGATCAGCATAATAGGTCCCCTTTAAACAACAACCAGGTAGCCTGCTGCTAGGCAAGGTCCAGGCCAGGCCCAGGCTCTGCAGCAGCCAGCTTCTCACCAGGCCAGGCCCAGGCTCTGCAGCAGCCAGCTTCTCACCAGGCCAGGCCCAGGCTCTGCAGCAGCCAGCTTCTCACCAGGCCAGGCCCAGGCTCCAGCAGAAGTCAGCTTCCCGTCAGGTAAGATGGGACCAAGAAAAAACCAGGCAGATCCAAAAGAGGAGAAATCAGAGGAAGATCTTGTCTCGCTCACACAGGTAAAGGAGTTGCTGCAACAGCAGAAAGATATGTTCATAGCTCTCCCACAGCAGCAACAAGACAACTTTAAAGGTTTTGTAAAAATGATCATTGATTCCACCAATACCAGGCTATATGTAATTACAAGGGAGGTGCAGGATATTAAAACCAGCATCTAATTCACGCAAAAGGAGGTTGATGACATCAAAACCCATAATACCACACATTCTGGACATTGTAACTCCATGCAAGCTGACATCATGAAGATCTGTGATAGCTTGTTAGTTGTCACAGACAAAATGGAGTACTTGGAAGGACAATCGAGAAGGAACAACCTTGTTTTCGATGGCATCACCGAGGAGCCTGGGGAGACCTGGGTGGATTCAGGAGGAGAAGGTAAGAGGCGTGCTAGTGGAAAAATTAAAGCCGCAGAAGGACATTGAAATCGAGCGAGCGCATGGCACTGGGAGGCTAGGGGCTAATGGCGGCAGACCCAGACCCATAGTCGTGAAGTTCTTAAGATTCAAAGACAGATCACCAGGGTTGGACAGAGGTAAACATTTGAGAGGGACCAGAATCTATATAAATAAAGATTACACTGATGCAGTTTGGATGAAAAGAAAAGAACTACTCCCCAAGCTGAGGCAGGCATGGGAGAGAGGTGAAATTGCCCACCTGAGGCACGATAAATTGACAACGCGCCCCCGTAACAGCACACCAAACCACCCAAACACACCTGATCTTCTTAAATGTATGCTCGATGTGATGTTTCCAACTGTGAAATCATGACACAACTGTCACATGTTTTTAATCGGCCAAAGAAGGGATTGTTACTAGCTCATTTAAATGTGTGCAGTATAAGATACAAGGTTCATGAACTATGCAATCTGATTGAATCCAATAATATTCGCATCCTAGCTATATCATAGTCACACCTGGACTCATCTTTTGCTGACTCAGAGGTTGCAATACCTGGTTTCAATCTGTTCAGAAGGGATTGGGACAAGTATGGGGGAGGAGTTGTTATCTATGTTCAAAATCATGTTCCAGCAAAAAAAAAAAAAAAAAAGGTGTGACTTAATGTCGAATGATACTGAAGTTCTTTGGGTACAGATACATTTACCACACTTAAAACCTATATTAATTGGCTGCTGCTACAGGCCACCAAGTGCCAACGTGAAATATCTGAATGACATCTGTGAAATGTTGGATAAGACAGCTGATCGTAATTGTGAAATATACTTGATGGGAGATTTGAACATAGATGTGTTTAATGAGAACTGCCCCATGTGGAACAGAATATTGTCTGTTGCCAAAATGTGTAATCTGACTCAGGTAGTGACATCACCAACCAGAACATCTATAAACAAGTTTGATGCTACTACAAAAGCTTGTATGGATCATATTTATACTAATAGGCCGGAGCATTGAATTTGTTCCAAAGCCATATCATTTACGTTGCAGTGATCATAACTTGGTTGCAATTGTACGAAAGACCAAAATACCAAAAGCTGGTTCTAGAATAAATTCTAGAAAGTGTTACAAAGGGTTCAATCAGGCACTATTTGTGGAAGAGGCAAGTGTGCAATGGGTAAATGTATGCAGTGAAGATAATCCAGAAAAAGCGTTGAGTATATTTATTAAGTTATTTATGGAGATTGCTGAAAAACATGCTCCAAAGAGAAAATGGACTGCTCGGTCAAAGGGTGCACCCTGGTTGGATGATGAAATGAGAAGCTTAATTACACAGCATAATGAAGTCAAAAAAAACTGCAGACAGCACAGGTTCTCTCTCTGATAGACAACATTACTGTAAATTCAGAAATGCTATGACAAAATTGAATAAAAATATAAAGAGGGAATATTATAAGTTTAAAATCAATAATGCCAAAAATGATGGAAAGACGTTATAGAGAACCCTGAATAAGATAATGGGGAGGAATTCAAGCATGCAGGCCTCCTTCATAGAAACAGAAGGTACATTCATTACAAAGCCTTACAAAATTGCAAATTATTTTAACAATTATTTCACAAAAAAAGTGCATAAATTGAGGAATTCCACGTGTACAGGGAATGACACAGTGTCACATAACATCATTAATGACTATATCATGAGGGAAAAGCAATGCATGTTTGAATTTCACAGGGTTGAAGGAAGAACAGATTGAAAAATTACTGTCACATCTGTCTGACGACAAACCTCCTGGTATGGACAATTTAGATTGTAAGCTACTCAGAACTACAGCCAAATATACCTCTAAACCATTATGTCATGCATACAATAAAGGCCGGTTCTCCCGTTCGCGATTAAGTCCTATTTTAAGCGCCTGGACTTAAGCGCTTTTCATCTACACGGATTCTCCCATCCAGACTTCTGACACACCCACCGCGCGTAAGTTGTGAATGAGGGCGGCCTTATCAAAGAGGCGTGATTCATGGTCAATGGAGGCAGACGTTGCCATGATCTCATTTCGACGGTCTGGAAATCATGGAACATGGAGTTTTCCTAAGACTTGTGAATGTCATTGAAATCCGTGAAAAAGTTAAAGCACACTTTAAATTTGAAAAGGCCTGACACTTTGAAGGAAAGCATGTTTTTTTATTCTGTATTAAATAAATCCAATAAAAGTAATTTAATCAGAACACTGTGCTTATGACTGAATGCATGTTTGGAGGTCCATCAATAAAAAAAAGAGGTATGCCAACCGTGCTCTAAATTATTATTTGTATATTATATTACTATTATTATTATTATTATTATTATTATTATTAATATGCCCACACACACACTAGATTGAATTAAAATTGAATTGAACTTGGTAATGCTTTGCTATTGGCCAAAGTATAGTCCGATGCAAGTATAAAAGCACTCAAATTTGTCAAAGGAATATGAAAGTAATGATGCCTAAAAGGAAACCGAATTTCCAGGATGAAGAGGTGGAGGTGCTGGTGCAGTGTGTCAAAAGGCACCATGCAGTTTTGTTTGGTCAGGGAGCGCTGAAGGCTGACTCTCGCCAAAAGGCCACTATCTGGGCCAAAATTGCCCAGGATGTCGCTGCCGTGGGGAGGTGTACACGCACCGCCACTGAGCTGAAGCACTAATGGAGAGACTTACGGACCTCCGTGAAAAACAAAATCTCCGCATACCACAGGCATGCACAAGGGACTGGAGGTGGCCCCCCCTGCGAACCGTGACCTTGGTTGACCTTGGTTGACCCTGGTTCAAGTAACCGTGGTCAACCCTAATAAAACCATGGTTTTGACATTTTTGTTAAATGGAACACCATGGTTGACCTTGGTTGACCTCGGTTCACCATGGTTAAAGCATGGTTAAAAATGGCCAACCATGGTTAACCATGGTGCAAAAACTCCCCAAGCGGGTGCAACCATGCTTCAACCATGGTCGGCCATTTTTAACCATGCTTTAACCATGGTTGACCATGGCGAACCGAGGTCAACCAAGGTCAACCATGGTCACGGTTTGCAGGGGCGAACAGATAGATAGATACAGAAGGTAGATACAGATGAAGGTAAGTAACTATGGTGACTATTGGTTTT
This sequence comes from Gymnothorax javanicus, assembly GCA_029692085.1. NCBI lineage: Eukaryota > Metazoa > Chordata > Actinopteri > Anguilliformes > Muraenidae > Gymnothorax > Gymnothorax javanicus. The sequence goes on from CM056200.1 coordinate 42,519,733, forward strand.
CAAATTAGAGTATAAAATGAATAACAACCTTAATAAAAACTTGATACATCAATCTTTTTCGGAAATGTTTACTGTACATTTTCCATTTGAAACAGCGGCAGGACCAAGCCATGCGGTGCCATTGACTTCACAGCAGGCCCGAGGTGAGTGGACCATATGTTTGGACTCTTCAATCTGTGGAGAAAAAAAGATATAGATAACTCTTATTAAATTGTCTTACAGGTCAGGAACCTCTAGACCTGTCTCGGGAGACTGGGATGACCGGGGAGGGGAGGCCGCCTGCTGAGGAGTCTGGGGACTCTGAGTCCGAACCGCAGCCAGAGCCCGTGCCACTCCCAGGAAGACCGCACACTGTTGACCCGACTGTGGAGTACTGGCGCCTGGTCCAAATGGAGGAAGGGAGAATGGCAGAGGAACGAGCAGAGAGGGAGCAACAGCAACAGTTCGCTGGTTCGTCAGTGACACATTGACCAGCATGGACAACAGTCTGAGGTCCATCAAGTTTAGTTTAGTTTGGTTTATTAGTTTATTAAGTCTCACTTCACATATACCAAATATAATAGTACATAAAAAAATTAATGACAATTAAAGAAAAGCAATGTGAACCACTCTAAAAAGAGTTATGAGAGACAAGATAAAACAACAGCAAATATACACGGTGAAACACCTATAAGAACAATAAAAACCAGTTTAAAACAAATCTTCAAAGACAAGAGTTACATATCACATTAGTAATACAACAGATCCCGTCTTTGTTTCAAAATACCTTTTGTCCAACTGCGATATTGTACATACTACTGCCAAAATCCTGAATGGTAACACATTTGGTCTAACAGACTTAACTGACTAAAATCATTATTCAAATTTATGGCACATTGAAATAATTCATTCCTGAAATCGTTATAATGTGAACACTGCATTAACACATGAAACTCGTCCTCCACATGAGATTTGCACAGAGGATATAACCGTTCAGGCACCGGTACACATGCGTAATGACCAGTTTCAATGCATAAAGGGGCTATGCCACATCTAAACTTAGCCAACGCCGACCTATTTTGTCTTAACATGATTGACTTATGTTATGACCCCAATTTGTTATGGCGTCACGGACAGCAAGGGATGACAGACAAAATCCTTTAAGTTCAACAGATTTGATTAAACAAACACATAGAACTAATCTACACCCTACACTACTGACCAAGATTGAAAAGAAAATAAAAAATGAGATATTTACAATTCCCTGTAATGGAGATGGGCTGCTATGCTGTGATGTCCTGGGACAGGAAAATGCTCCAGCACAGGCAAAAATCCACAAAAAGCTTAACAGGTCTTGAAAAGAGTGACAGGTCTGGTCAAATGTATCCTTCTTGCAATTTCTCCTACTACTCTACACTCTCTCGATTTTTCTCCTTATATACTCTTGTCCAGCCCCCTCCCATTCTGGGACTTTCCCCTCTGGGCATGCCCTGGACATGCCCAACCTAGCTTCAGACTGGGCTTCACAAAAAAAGGTCAATACTGCCATCTAGTGGCTATTTACCACATTACACCTCCATTCCAAAAGGGGAAAATTTTGACTCATAAAGGCAAAATTTTTCCTGTCAATACAAAAATGGTTAAGTAGACACTTGTATATATATATATAATACAATATGCTAATAAACACATGGATATATATACACATACTCAAACACGGGATAAGCAATCAGCAATTACATTGTCAGTACCCTTTACATGCTTAATTTACAAGTCAAACTCCTGTAAAATCAAACTCCAATTCAACAATCTCCGATTCTTGTTTTTCATCTTACTCAAAAACATTAACGGATTGTGGTCAGTATATACAATCATTGGCTTTTGCCCTGTACAAACATAAACTTCAAAGTGTTGTAAGGATAGAACCAGAGCTAACAGCTCCTTCTCAATTGTGGAATAGTTCTTTTGGTGGCGATTGAACTTCCTGGAGAAGTATGCCACGGGATGCTCAATGTCATCAGAGTCACTTCTCTGTAGGAGCACAGATCCACAAGCTTGGGCGCCAGCATCGACCGCCATGGAGAACGGTTTGTTGAAGTCAGGAGATTTGAGCACGGGAAGTGACATAGCAGGGACTTCAGGCGTCGAAGGCTCTTTGGCATGCTTCATCCCAAGTGAACTTTTTACGCCTTTCTTCAGTTGGTTGGTGAGACTGAGAGCAATCTCAGCAAAGTTCTTGCAGAACTTGCGGTAGTACCTGATCATTCCAAGGAAGCGGCGCAAAGCTTTTTGTTGTCAGGAACTGAAAAGTCCATGATGGCTTGGACTTTAGCATTTATGGGTGCCACCTTACCCTGGCCTATGACGTAGCCAAGATACGTGACAGTAGCACAACCAAAGTCACTCTTGTTCAGGTTAACAGTCAGGTTAGCCTGGGTCAAGCGCTGAACAACGTCTCTACATCTTTCAGATGTTCTTCCCAGGAGTCACTCCATATGATCGGGTCGTCGATATACGCACCCGTGTGGCAATCCGCGATTGTAGACTGTATCATTCTTTGAACGTGGCTGGGGCATTTTTCATGCCAAAGGGGTAGGACTTCATACTGGTATAACCCAGATGGTGTGGCAAAAGCAGAAATGCTCTTGGCCCTCTCAGTTAAAGGCACACACCAATAACCCTTCAATAAATCAATCTTGGTCAGAAACTTTGCTTGCCCTACTCTATCGATACAATCATCAATCCTAGGTATTGGAAACACATCAGTTCTAGTTACAGCATTGACTTTGCGATAATCTGTACAGAATCTAGTGCTTCCATCAGGTTTTCGGAACTAGAACACAGGGTGAACTCCAATCTGAGTTAGAGGGTCTGATAATATCATGTTCTAACATGTACTCAACCTCTTTCTCAGCAATCTTTCTTTTTCAGGATTCATCTGGTACGGATGCTGTTTTATTGGTTTGGCATCACCAACATCTACATCATGAGAGGCTATAGAAACTCTCTTTGGAACATCAGGAAATAGATCTTTATATTTCTTGATCAACCTCTCAAACTGATCTTTCTGTGAGGGTTCTAAGTGCTGGAGTTTTACATCAAGATTTTGCAACACTTCAGAATTTTACAATTTACATGAAAGAACTTCAGCTTTAATTCTAGGTTCATCATCTTGAAACTCCCCCTCATCTTCACAAGTCTCGGCCATAGGAGGATCTGAAGTGACAGCTGCAACCCTAGCATTTCTATCATGATAAGGCTTCAGCACGTTCATGTGACACAACTGTTTTGGCTTTCTCCTATCTGGAGTCTTCACTATGTAATTGAGATCATTGAGTTTTGTCAGAATTTCATAAGGACCATGAAATCTAGCCTGCAATGGATTGGACTGTAAGGGAAACAACACAAGGACCTTTTCTCCTGGTTTAAACTCACGGCTTCTAGCCTTATGATCATACCAAGTTTTCATTTTTCCCTGACTTGATTTCAAGTTCTCTTTGGCTAGGTCACAAGCTGCATGCAGTCTTTCCTTGAACTTGCTAACATAGCCTAACAGACTGATATGCGGCTCTTTCTCTTGCCATTGTTCACTCAACAATAGCAAAGGTCCTCTCACTTCATGGCCAAACGCTAGCTCAAATGGACTGAATCCAGTAGACTCCTGCACTGCTTCTCTAGCTGCAAACAACAGCAAATGAACACCTTCATCCCAGTCTTTCTCATGGTCATAACAATAAGTCCTCATCATTGTCTAGAGAGTGGAATGAAACCGCTCTAAGGCACCCTGACTCTCTGGATGATAGGCACTGGAAAGAATCTGCTTCGCACCTAGTTCATACACAACCTGCTGAAACAATCCGGAAGTGAAATTGCTACCTTGATCTGACTGAATTTCCTGGGAAGGCCAAACAACGTGAAGAACTTTATCAAAGCCTTGAAATTGCAGTTGCCTTGATGTTGCGTAGAGGGATGGCTTCAGGAATCTGGTAGATGCACACATGATTGTCAACAAGTACTGATTTCCAGATCTAGTCTTGGGTAATGGACCAACACAATCAACAATGACCTTGGAGAAGGGCTCCCCAAATGCTGGGATAGGCTGCAATGGAGCTACAGGTGGGTCTAACTGGTGTTTTCCAACTACCTGACAAGTGTGACAGGTTTTGCAAAAGTTGGAAACATCTTTCCGAAGTCCAGGCCAAGAAGTGTTCCATGATCTTGTCAACAGTCTTGTTAACACCAAGATGACCTCCTAAAGGCAAACTATGAGCCATTGTTAAGATCTCATTCCTGTAGACCTTCAGAACAACAATTTGCTTGACCACTGCCCAATCTGCATTGGCAGGGATATCAGGAGGGCGCCACTTCCGCATCAACACTCCATCCTTGAGATAATACCCAACTGGAACTCGTCTATTTCTTCATCAGGAAGGGCTCTCTTTTTAGTACACAAATTTCAGGATCATTAGTTTGCTCCTGAATCAACCGCTTTCTGGACAGAGACAAGTCTTCAGACACATCAGAATCACCAGACCCATCTGGCTGGCTGAATAGAGAACTGATAAAAGTGTCTGATAAGTCCTCAAACGGAGAAATCATAGTAGGCTGAACAGAGTCATGAGGCGAACCACCTGAGTCATGACTATTCAATGTGCTGGACGGCACCACATCATCTTCTTCTTGAGCCTTCTTGGCCATAGCACGAGTCACTGCACAGGAAGGATACAGAGATGGGTCTTCATCGCCATCTTCAGTGCTCGGCTGTGAAGTAAGATGAACAGGGGGAACTACATTGCCCCCAGCCAGGTCATTGCATAGCAACAGAGAAACACCCTTGATAGGTAGACTTGACATAAGTCCCACCTTTACCTGTCCTGTAACTAAATCTGACTTCAAGAATACAGAGCGCAGGGGTACAGATACAGTCCTCCCTTCAATACCTTGTACAAGTATGAAATCCCCAGAAGCGGTCTCATCACGTAACTCCAAGGAGTCCATCAACAAAAAGTGACTGAGAAGCTCCGGTATCCCTTTGGATATATATGGGGACAGAAAGAGAATGCTCATTCAGAGCCACAAATCCCTCTGACACAAATGGAAGGAATTCCTCCCTCACAAAGTCAGCAGTATCAGGCTTCTTAGCCTCACAAGGAGCAGGCAATTTAGCAGATCAGTCATCTACTACAGGGGTTTCTAACCTTGTCTTCACAAAGGCATTGGGTTTGGTATCCTTTTCTTTTTCTTTCTTAGCTTTAAGGAACCAACAGTTAGTTGTACCATGACCAGATTTCTTGCAATAATTGCAAACTAGACCACTTTTGTCACTGTCAGCTTTCACACTTTGTTCAGACCTTTTACTGGATTTCTGAGCACCATCACCAGATTTGTCTTTGTCTTTGGGTGATGAATCTTAGGTATCACCGTTACCTTTCTTCTGCAATTGGGACCATCTATTGTTACTGCTAGACTGAAATTTGGACTTATGTGTGAGAACATATTCGTTTGCAAACTTGGCAGCTGATTGCAAATTCAGTGCTTGCTTCTCATTAAGGTAGGTCTTAATATCATCCTTGACACAGTTCTTGAATTCTTCAACTAACACCATCTCTTTTAGTGAGTTTAAATCATCCTTGACCTCCATAGAAGTGCACCAGCGCTCAAAGCAAACCTTCTTCTCGTTAGCAAATTCCACATAAGTCTGATTGTCAGATTTCTTCAGACCTCTGAATTTCTGTCGGTAAGCCTCTGGGACCAACTCATAAGCTGTCAAAATAACCTTTTTGACAACCTCATAATCAGAGGAATCATCTGCAGACAAAGCCGAATAGGCTTGTTGAGCTTTACCCTTGAGGACAGTTTGCAACATCAGAGGCCAGTGTTCCTTTGGCCACTGACAACTTTTAGCTACCTTCTCGAAGCACTGGAAATACTTATCAACCTCCTTCTCTGAGAATGGAGGCACTAGCTTTTACCTCCTGGCTAGCCCGAAATTTGTTTTCAGCTTGAATTTTGATTTTTAGTAGCTCCATTTGGAGCCTTTCTTCTCTATCTAATTTTTCTAAATCGAAATCTCTGTCTCTGTCTCTCTCTTTCTGCTCTTTCCTCTTTCTCTCTCTCAAATTCTCTTTGTTTTTTCTTTTTTCCTCCCTTTCAATCTCTAGCATTTTTTAATTTAAGTTCCAATTCTACATTGGGATTTTCCACCGAAACTGTTCTAGATCTCCTGGTGCAAACACATTTTCATCAATGTAATATTCAACAATCTCTATCCAGTCTTGCTTTTCGCATGGCTGGTTTTACATCTGTCAGCTCTAACTGTCTGCATATTTCTAGCAGTTCTGTCTTTTTAAAGACTTGAAAACCTCTACGGTTGGTGATGCCAAGAAATCATCCATTGCTGTTGATCTGCCAATATATATATAGGAAAATTCAAAAACAATTTCACTATTTGAAATTTTTAGATTTTCAATAAATGACTCGCACAATGGTCTATCCCGGACCTGAGCCCCAATTTGTTATGGCCCCAATTTGTTATGGCGTCAATTTGTTATGACGTCACGGACAGCAAGGGATGACGGACAAAATTCTTAAACTTCAACAGATTTAATTAAACAAACAGAACTAGCAGTTAGTATGAGGGATGCACAATTGGTTTCTGCATCAACATGTGAAATGTCAAGTCAGACAAACAAATATGCCATGCTTATTTTTGCCTTTTTTATTTTTGCAATTATCTTGTTTTTAGTTGTTTTCCAAATGAGGTGACGTTTGTTTAAATTTCTATTAAAAAATAAAGTTTGTGTGAAAAAAATAAAGTTTGTGAGAAAAAAAAAAACTGTAAAGGTCCTCATTGTCCATTACTAAGCCACCAGAAAAGTCCTGCTTATGGCATATAGGCTTATGGACCCTACTAGTCAGCTACCGTTCGAAAATGAGGCCCTTATATCTGTACATAAATAAAACACTGCATTTATCTGTGGGTGGCATGTCTGTATTGCAGTTAGTGCCCAGGTCTAAGATAAATCTCCAGTCAAAGGAGCAGCTTTGCAAGTCATGCAAAATGTGTGCTTGTGATTCTGAGCCAAATATTGACTTATTTATAGTAATTATTTTAGTATTTATCCAATTTTGTAACACCTGCAATATGGTATCCCTTGGAGTGAGTAGTAAATGCAACTTAGTTTTGTGGTTGGTTACTGTTGTTTTATTGTACAAACCGCACAATACTAACAAACTTTAACAATTACAATGAACCTTGTAAAAAATCTTCCATTTTACATATTTTCTTTATTCTTTAGCGATATTGTTTCTAATATAAATATAGATGTGTAGCAGCATAGTTTCCATGCCTGTTATTATTCATAATGTGACAGTACTTTTTTGTGATGTATTGGAAAAAGTCCCAGATGAAATACTATGAGGCAATATAAAAATGAGTTAGTGAGAATGTCTTTAGATTGATTGTCTTCAGATCCGTTCAAAAGCCTCCTCTGCTCGTTGAATTTAGTATACAATCCATCTGGAGAATGGTAGCAGTCACGGATGCTTGTAAAAACACAGGCTGGTAAAACTTTTCTATTGTCCTTGCTGAGTCTCGCCTTTCAGGACTCACTCCAATACCACCCGGTATGCCACCAACCTGCACTGACTGTGGAAAAAGTAAATAAAGAAATAGTTTAGCACTGGGCACAGCACAAAATCCAAAAATATTTTAAATCGGGTAGCATCAAAACAAAAGACGTTTAACGCATACTGTACAATAGAACTTACTCTACAGAGAGTGTGCCGTTTGGTCCTGCGGGTCTTGGCCTCTTTTTCCAGTTGATTTTGGTTACGTGGAAAAACATCTCTTTTGAACTATTCCTTTAAATACTCTTTTGTTCAATCTAGTGTCATCCATACTGACTAAACGACACCATAACCTAGTGACACATATCAATTGTTCATGTGCTGTGACACGCCAGCCCATATCACCTTGTACAGCAGCATTAGGTGCATACCGACCAACTCCTAGATAAAATCTACATACCTTATTCTGTACAGCTTCGATACACGTGGAGCGATTAACACCCCAAATAGCAGCACCATAGTCAATAATTGACTTTACAAGTGCATCATAACAGGCAGTATAGCATGAATAAGGCATACCACCAAAAGCTTTATGTTTGGCAGTGATTAACCTTAATGCCCGATTTGCTGATTGGTGTGATGGCCAAAATGGTAGCCCAAAGTCCAGATGCTCAGTTAAAATCAAACCAAGATATTTGTATTTATTGACAATAGTTATGGGTCTGCCTGCAATATTCAACATGAAATTCACTCTTGGTACAGTAGGATTTCTGAAATGTACAATTTGAGTTTTGACAGTATTTACCTTCATTGACCATTTCTCACACCAATTATGAACAATATCTAACATGCATTATTTTGGCTGTATTTTGGTTAAAATTATAAAAGTGTCTGACGTTACATAATCAGTTTTTCTATTAGAAATACCACTTAGCCTTGGAGTAGCCTCTCCATATTTTAACATAAGATACCCCTACGATACTATTATCAGATGCAACAGCCATTTACTCAATACCACATACTTTTTTTTTCAAAGAAATTTTAGGTGGTATAATTTGTGACTTTAAAAGAGACGTGCAACCTGTTTTGGACATGTGTACTGAGTTTGGAGACGTTCTGGACATGTTTGGTGATGAAATGAGTGGTATTCCTATCCACAGGGATAATAATGAGTGTACGATGCAGATCTAGTGTGCTACACCAAAGTTAATATAGTGTTCGCAAAAAAACTTAAAATATTGACAATCCCCAAATTTTTCATTTTGCCATATTTTCAAAACTTTTTTAACTTAGGGACTTGCTTTTTGATATGCGAACTCTTATCAAGTGTCCCTGTTTGGAAACGAAATTTGGAGCTGATACGAGCATTTTAACTTAAGATTTGTGACATTATAGTAATGAAAGTGTCTGACGTTTCACGAAAATGGATGGTTATTGTTGCAGGGCTACCAAAACTGACATATTAGGAGTACAGGGTGTGAATCAGGTTTTTCATGGAGCCAATATGTTGGTCTTCCACTTTAATAAAGGTTTTTTAATCAATATTGACTTTCATAATTTGTCTGTCCCTAGGGGTAATTGTGCGGTAATTGGAAATTTCACCTATATATATATCATGAAATATAATACATTCAGTTGTGTCCTGTCTTTAACTGGTGTAAATTTGTAAATGGTGGACATACCTAGAAATGCCGATCGACAATCCTTTGGCGCACTTGTGCTGCCCTCCCCACAGGTATTTGGTCTACAACCCCTGGCGGGTCATCCTGTTGTTGGCCATTTTCCTCCATAGCTGGCACTGGGAGACGCCTCTCTGTGACCATGTTATGGAGCATGCAGCACACAACTGTCACCCGACAGACCTTTTCTGGGCTTAAAAGCAGGCAGCCACCAGATTCATCTAGGCATCTAAAGCAACTCTTTAAAATGCCGAATGTGCGCTCAGTGATGCTCCTGGTGACTTCAGGCTCTCGGTGTTAGGGTTGTGGAACGGGGTCATCAACCAAGGTAGCAGGGGGTATCCCTGGTCTCCTGTGTAGAAACAACTTTAATGTTAGTATAATGTTGCACGGGGAAGTGGCATGAAAATAGATAGCGGTTCTTTTTACTTACCTACCAACCAGGCATCCCCATCAGCCAACACGGTCATTTTCTGCCACAATGAGGAGTTGCGCAAAATGAAGGCATCATGGGCCGAGCCAGGGTATTTGGCACAGACGCTCAGTATGCGAGCATTATGGTCACACACGACTTGGATGTTAGTGCTGTGCCGCTGTCTTCGGTCCCTGTAGAGGTTGTCATTTCTGGATGGGGCTCTGATTGCGATGTGGGTGCAATCGATGGCCTCCATACAATTAGGGAACCCGGCAACCCCGTGAAACCCCATTTTAATAATTTGCCTTTCAGCGGCTGTTGCTGGCATTTGAATTAATCTGTTGATGTGGTGCAACATTGCTTCAACGAATTGCGTTAAGCACCTTGACACGGAAGCTTGGGATACATGCACCACATCACCAGCCATCCTCTGAAATGAGCCAGACGCAAGTACTGTCAGGGCACTTGTTACTTTAATAAGCACCGGAAAGGCATGGGGATGATTGGTCTGGCTGGAGAGCTGCTCCTCCAAAGGCCGGCACAGTTGAATGATGGCCTCACGGTCCAGACGAAATCGTTGCATACATTCATCGTCTGTGAGCCCCAGGATTTCCAAACGCGGCCGATATATGCGCAGTCGCCTTGCGTTGCGCCGTTGTCATGCTTTCCTTCTCTCCCATTCACGCAGAACCACAGCCAGGTAGAAGATGGGCATTTTGGTTTCTGGTTGTTAATTCATAGTAAAATGATGGTCATTTTATACTCATCTCAGTGAATGTTTCCAGGTGTCTCCAATTGAAGTGATCATATAACTGGCTGGTTGATCATCATAATTAAACCATTTGTGTTAATTTCAGATGAGTGAATGGTGCAGTGGAAAGAAAAGAAAAATGTTGTAGGTTTATAATATTGTCCAACAAATAAGGCCCCCCTCTCAAATTGATATCTCTGACATGCACTGAAAATGAAACAAGCTATTTAGCAGGCAAGATCACTTTTAGTTCTCTCATAAAATCCTTATAGCCTGGTTTACATGCAGACTTTTTTTCAGGTCAACTGTTTACATGTGACGTGATCTATTCCGATCTGGTGTTTATATGGGCCACCACATTTAATCAGAACAGATGTTTTACAGCTGTGTGACATGCGCAGATTGATGAAAAAAGTATCCACTTCCGTTGTTGCGCTGTGTATGCTTATAGTAGGTGTTCTATCAATTTCTGCTACCTATTAAGATATGCTACCTCGCGGTTCTGCGCATGCACAAACCCACAATCTTGGGCTCTATTTCTTCCCTCACATCTTAAATATCATAAAATATCTTACAAATCGAGTTTTTTTTTTTTTCAGTACGCTTTTAGACTTATAGGCAAATAATTGCATGTACAAGCTGGCTTTTCCTGAAAATGCCGAAATTAGACGATAGTGGCGTGCGGCATGTTATCTTTAAAAAAAACATATACAAACTCATTTTAGCATCTGCGTAGCTTTTAATGAGCAAACAAATAACAAAGTTGCCACTGGGGTTTGATTTATATTGTAATATTAAGCCAAAAACAAAGACTTTATGATCACCCTGCATTAAGATAGCATTTTTTGACAAGGCAGCACAAATTGTCAGAACACCGGTCTTCAGAGTTTTCCAGCAGCTCTAATTTGTTTGACGTCTATTTTTTTTAAACCATTCACTATTGTTTTTCCTATTGTCTAAGTGTACAATAATTTTCCATTCTTCGAGAGTTTTTATTAAAAAGAAACACTCCTCGTTGACCAAGTATTTCGGAATTGGGGTTGTATTTTTTTTTTTTTATGTGAGCGTAGATATGTATGTATGTATGTATGAAGATATGTATATATTCTCTTTGTTATATTCTCTTTACCGTCTCGGATACCATTTGTACTTTATAGCAATGTACAACCCCAATTCCGAAATAGTTGGGACAAAGTGTAAATTGTGAATAAAATCAAAACGCAATTACTTTCAAATCACACCAGCCAGTATTTTATTCACAATATAACAGATGTAACATAGCAAATACTGAAACTGAGAAATTTTACAATTTTATCCACAAAATGAGATCATTTCAAACTTGATGGCTGCTACAGATCTCAAAAAAGTTGGGACAGGAGCCTGTTTACCATGGCGTAGCATCCCTTCTTCTTTTTAGTGGAGGCATCTGGGCATTGCGGAGACAAGTTTCTTGAGTTTATGTCATGGTTTGTGTATGTGCTTTTTGCTTTCTTTGTTTCTCTCATCCCTGACGACATCGTTTTCTTTCCCCATCGGATTTTTTACCCAGCTGGCTGATTATTCCTGGGCGGTCCTTCCCCGGAGTCTATTTAAGCCGGAGGTCGCCACGCCTCCTTTGCTGGAGTGTCTGATGTTATGTTACTCACTTCGGCTCGAGAAATCTTTAGTCAGGGTTTGCCAGTATATACATTATCTTTATTTCTGGGAAGCTTTGCTTCTTTAGGTTTTTTATGGCACAACTGTCTAGTGCCTTGTTAGTTTCTCATTTATTGAGATTTCTTTTCCTCTGGGGTTGCTCGCTTCGTTTCTGGCACTTAAGTCTTTTGTGTATTCAGAAACGCGAGCTCCTTTCCCTTCCAATTTTCGCTCTATCACTTTCAGCTGCACCGGCTTCGTGCTTGGTGCACCTTTGCCTGCCACGGCATCTGAAACTCCACTTTTACCAGTCATTACAGAACACTCCAGCCAGACATGGAGTCGTCAACCGCGGCTGCGTTTGAGAAAGTGGTAGCTGACCAGCAGACTGTCCTTTCTGGCCATAGCAAGGGTCTCTCGGCTCTTAATGCTCAACAAACAGAATTTGCAGAGAGACTAAGATTACAAGAAAGTAGCACTCAAAGAATGGAGGCTGCTTTACTCTCCCTTAGTGATGGGAAGATGAAACTTCATGAACCATTTTCTTTATTTTTTGTGCCCACAAGATGGCGCCCAAAGTTTAAAAAAATAAGGCTTATAGAATGAACTTACAAGCCTTTGTTGAACAGAGTGCACCATCGTGTGGGCACAGAAAATAAAGAAAATGGTTCATGAAGCTTCATCTTCCCATCACTACTCTCCCTCACGAAGAGTGTTAGAGCCCTGTCGGCTCAAATTACACAAAACGTCGCACAAGCACAATCTTTGAGCTCCTACCGAGAACCGAAACTGCAAATGCGTTCTAGATATGGGGGTGAAGCAGGGAAATGTAAGGACTTTGTTGCGCAATGCAAAATTTTCTTTAAAGCCCAACCTTCACGGTTCGCTAATGAGAAGTCTCGAGTGTCATTTATTTTATCCCTGTTGACTGATACTGCACTGACTTGTGTGGATCCACTAATCCAATCTAATTCACCGGTCGTGAATACTGTTGAAGCCCTCGTTAGAGCTATGGAATCAGTCTTTGATCAGGATGTTTGTGGTCAAGATGCGAAACACGTTTAATGCATCTTAAGCAAGGATCTGAGAGTGTCGCTAACTTTTCTATCACATTTCGTTCATTAGCTACTGAAACAGGCTGGGCGGAGGCGCCCTTAATGACAGTTTTTATTCATGCTCTGGCTGAGGATGTTAAAGACGCTTTGGCGGCATTGGAGCCTTGTGTTTCCCTAGATTCGTTGGTTCGTACGGCTGTGCGAATTGATAATCACCTCCGTGAACGTAAAAAGGAGAAACATTATGCATTGGATACTGTTGATAACAGGGTTAGTATTCCCCGTAGCGTTCACACAGTCCTAACTCCACCCACAGATACTTCCACTCCTGATAAATCTATGCAGGTTAATGGCTTATTTAATAGCAGGGCTCGTAAGCCCGCTCGCAGACATATAATCTGCCATAATTGTGGTAAGCCAGGGCATATCCATCCACGCTGTCCTGAGCTTCAGGGAAGCGAAAGTCCCCTAGTGGTATGGGGGAGCACTAGAGGGTCAGAATCAATTTCCCCATCGTACTTTAATTCCTGTGGAATTGACTAAGGGACAGAGAATTTTTATTAATCGTTTTTGGACTCTGGGGCAGTAGACTGTTTTATGGATAGGGAATGGGCTAAGAGACACTCCATTCCGGTCGCCCTCTTTGCAGTCACGCTCTGTTAAAACTTTGGATGGTCACCCGTGGGGTGATGGAGTTATATCCGAAATCTCTGAACCTTTGTCTATGTTCAATTCCCTTGGTGGACACTCTGAAGAAATCAATTTTTTTTTTTTTTATCAGTTCCCCATGTTCCCAGTTGTTTTAGGACATTCTTGGTTACGAAAAACACAAGCCTTGTATCCTTTGGGGAATAAGGATAACCCAGTTGCGCAGTGGGGTTCTGATTGTAGATCCCACTGTATGGATAGCTCTATGTGTTGGCCTGGACGTCAATCCATGAGAGAAAGTGACGCCTGGAGCGATTCAGGGGAGACTATCCCACACTGCCCTCCCAATCTAGAGAAGGGGGCCGAGGAGGGGTTGGAGTGGGACCCTCAATTTGACTGGCGACAACCAGAGGATGATTGTTATTCCGAATGTGGCTCCGATCTAGAGACTGTCATTGATGCGGCTGAGTCCGAACAGATTGAGAATTTAGGGGCTGCTTTGAATTTTTGTTTGCCTCATAACGTGCCTACTCCTTATACTGATCTTGCGGTGGTTTTTAGTAAACAACGGGCCTCTACTTTACCTCCTCATCGCCCTTACGATTGCGAGATCAATCTCCACCCTGGCACCACCCCCCTAGGGGGGTCATTGTACTCACTGTCAGGTCCTGAACGGAAGGCCATGCAGGAATATATTCAGGAAGCCCTGACTAATGGTTTTATTCAACCATCCACGTCCCCCGCCGGGGCGGGGTTCTTTTTTGTGGAAAAAATGGATGGTAGCCTGAGACCTTGTATTGACCACAGGGGCCTGAATAATATTACTATTAAAAACCGATACCCACTTCCTTTGATGAATTCCGTATGCGAACGCTTGCAGGAGGCGTCGTTTTTTTACTAACCTGGACCTGCGGAATGCGTATAACTTGGTTCGGATACGAGATGGAGACGAGTGGAAGACAGCGTTTAATACGCATGACGGGTACTACGAATATTTGGTCATGCCGTTTGGATTGGTTAACACCCCCTCTGTATTCCAGGCACTCATTAATGATGTCCTCCGAGAGATGTTGGAGAAATTTGTTTTTGTTTACCTTGACGACATTTTAATTTTTTCTTCAACTCTCTCCGAGCACATACAACACGTCAGAGAGGTGCTGGAGGCCCTTCTCAAAGCTAAGCTTTTTGTCGAAGCCGAGAAATGCGTTTTTCACGCCAAGATGGTCTCATTTCTTGGTTTCATTGTTTCTAAGGGGTCGGTCCGCATGGACCCTGACAAGGTGGCAGCCGTCAGGAATTGGCCTGCCCCCCAAAATGTCAAAGAGGTCCACCGTTTCCTGGGATTTGCCAATTTTTACAGGAGGTTTATCCGCAATTTTAGCGGGATAGCTGCTCCCATTATCGCCCTCACTAAGAGAAAGACCTCCCTTTTTACACTTGGTCGCCAGCAGCCGAGGCTGCCTTTCAAGAGCTAAAGAGACTGTTTAGCCCAGAACCTATTCTTGTCTTGCCCAACCCCTCCCTCCCATTTGTGGTGGAGGTTGATGCTTCGGAGGTCGGAGTGGGTGCTATCTTGTCCCAGCGCCCCCTTTGGGACAATAAGCTACACCCATGCGCCTACTTCTCCAGGTCATTGTCAGCTGCTGAGCGAAATTACAGCATCGGTGACAGGGAGTTGTTAGCTGTTAAACTGGCGTTAGAGGAGTGGCGCCATTGGCTGGAAGGGTCTGAACATCCATTTGTAATCTGGACTGATCATAAAAATCTCCAGTATATTCAGCAGACCAAGCGACGTAATTCCCGGCAGGCGCGGTGGTCGTTGTTTTTTAACCATTTTAACTTCACGTTAACTTACTGCCCTGGCTCAAAAAATATTAAGCCGGATGCCTTATCGCGGATTTACGATCGTTCCGACCGTGATCCTATGCCAGAGCCGGTCATTCCGGTTGACCAGATTTTGGCACCCGTCCAGTGGGACGTGGAACCCGTGGTACAGGAGGCCTAAAGAACCGATCCCGGTCCTGGTGGGGAACCGCCCGTTTGTTTATTTGTTCCCATTGCGGTTCGTTCGCAGGTTCTCCAGTGGGGACATTCTTCCCGTCTGGCAGGTCACCCTGGAGCCCATCGAACCAAGCAGTTCTTGGCCCGACGATTTTGGTGGCCCAGTATGATGAAGGACATTCGGGAATTTGTGGCAGCATGCTGCACTTGTGCCAGGAATAAGGTGTCCCATCTCCCCCCCGCTGGCCTATTGCGCCCGCTGCCTGTACCCAAACGCCCTTGGAGCCATATTGCGCTCGATTTTATCACGGGTCTGCCCATCTCTGATGGCAATACTGTCATCTTGGTCGTGGTCGACCGTTTTTCCGAGGCCGCTCATTTTATCGTGCTGCCCAAACTGCCTTCTGCGCGGGAGACAGCCTTCCTAGTTGTTAATCACGTGTTCCGGCTGCATGGTCTCCCCCTTGATGTGGTTTCTGACAGGGGTCCTCAGTTTGCGGCCAAATTTTGGCGTGCTTTTTGTAAACAGTTGGGGGCCACGGTGAGCCTGTCTCCAGGGTTTCATCCTGAAACTAACGGGCAGACTGAGCATACTAATCAGTCCTTAGAGAATACTCTTTGGTGCTTAGCGGCCGATAATCCTGCGTCCTGGAGTCGTTTTTGGCACGGGCTGAATACTCCAATAACTCATTGTGTAACTCCTCTACGGGTCTTTCTCCTTTCGAGGCCCAGTTGGGTTATCAGCCTCCACTGTTTCCTGAGTCTGAGAAGGAGTCAGAAGTTCCCTCTGTTGAACACTTCATTCGACGCTGCCGCTCTGTTTGGACTAAGGTCCGTTCCTCCTTGTTGCGGGCTGGGCGTATACAGAAATCTGCGGCTGGCAGAAAGCGCTGTTTGGCCCCATCTTATCGAGTGGGCCAGAGAGTTTGGCTTTCACTCGAATCTCCCTTGAGAGTTGAATCTCGGAAATTGGCCCCTTGCTTTATTGGCCCATTTAAGATATTGCGGAAGATTAATCCTGTCACTGTGCGTCTTAAGCTCCCTAGATCCTTGCGGATCCATCTCGCCTTTCATGTGTCCAGGCTTAAATCTGTTAGCACCAGCGTCCTAGCACCCGCCGACAAATCCCCGCCCCCGCCACGGATGATTGAGGGGGGCCTGGCGTACACCATACGTCGTATTGTGGCCGAGAGGCGTGTGGGTCGGGGATTCCAGTTTTTGGTAGATTGGGAGGGATATGGTCCCGAGGAGCGTTGTTGGGTCCCTGCTCTGGATATCCTGGACCCTGCCCTTATTTCTGAGTTCCATGCAAGGGGTTCTTTGGGAACATCTGAGGCCGTCCCTTGGGGGGGGGTCCTGTCATGGTTTGTGTATGTGCTTTTTGCTTTTTGTTTCTTTGTTACTCCCCTGACGACATCGTTTTCTTTCCCCATCGGATTTTTTACCCAGCTGGCTGATTATTCCTGGGCGGTCCTTCCCCGGAGTCTATTTAAGCCGGAGGTCACCACGCCTCCTTTGCTGGAGTGTCTGATGTTATGTTACTCACTTCGGCTCGAGAAATCTTTAGTCAGGGTTTGCCAGTATATATATATTATCTTTATTTCTGGGAAGCTTTGCTTCTTTAGGTTTTTTATGGCACAATTGTCTAGTGCCTTGTTAGTTTATTGAGATTTCTTTTCCTCTGTGGTTGCTCGCTTCGTTTCTGGCACTTAAGTCTTTCGTGTATTCAGAAAGGCGAGCTCCTTTCCCTTCCAATTTTCGCTCTATCACTTTCAGCTGCGCCGGCTCTGTGCTTGGTGCACCTTTGCCTGCCACGGCATCTGAAACTCCACTTTTACCAGTCATTACAGTTTAGCCATTGGAATTTGATCCCACTCTTGTTTAATACAGGCTTCCATCTGCTGGAGAGTTTTGGGTCTCCTTTGACAGATTTTTTATGTTTAATTATGCGCCAAATGTTCTCAATCAGTGAAAGATCAGGACTGCTGGCAGGTCAGTTCAGCACACAGACTCTTCTACTACAAAGCCATGCTGTTGTAATAGCTGCCGTATGTGGTTTTGCATTGTCCTGCTGAAATACACAAGGCCTTCGCTGGAATAGATGTCATCTGGAGGGGAGCATTTGTTGCACTAAAACCTTTATATACCTCTCAGCATTCATGGTGCTTTTTAAAACATGCAAGTGTCCCACACCATATGCACTAATGCATCCCCATACCATCAGAGATGCTGGCTTTTGAACTGAACGCTGATAACAGGAGGGGTGGTCTTTCTCCTCTTTAGCCCATGATTTCCAACAAGAATGTAAAATTTGGGGGGCGCCCCGGTGGCTCATCGGCCTAAGCGCGCGCACCACAAAGGCCGTGTCCTTCTCGCAGCGACCCAAGTTCGATTCCAGCTCGGATCATTTGCTGCATGTCTTCCCCATTCTTCTCCCCAACCTTCCTGTCTATCTCCACTATATAACTATCAAATAAAAAGGAAAAAATCCCAAAAAAAATCTTTAAAAAAAAGAATGTCAAATTTGGACTCGTCTGACCACAGGACACTTTGCCACTTTGCTACAGTCCATTTTAAATGAGCCTTGGCCCACAGAACACGGCGGCGCTTCTGGATCATGCTCAACAATGGCTTCCTTTTTTGCATGATAGAGTTTTAGGTGGCATGTGTGGATGGCACGGCAGACTGTATTTACAGACAGTGGTTTCTTGAAGTATTCCTGGGCCCATTTAGTAATGTCAATGACAGAATCATGCCAGTGAATGATGCAGTGGCGTCTGAGGGCCCAAAAATCACGGAAATCCAGTAAAGGTCTTCAGCCTTCTCCCTTACGCACAGAGATTTTTCCAGTTTCTCTGAATCTTTTGATGATGTTTTGCACTGTCAATGATGAGACTTTCAAAGTCTTTGCAACTTGTCATTGAGGAACATTGTTTTTGAAGTGTTCCACAATTTTTTTATGCAAGCCTTCACGGGTTGGAGAGCCTCTGGCCATCTTTACTTCCGAGAGAGTCAGCATCTCTAAGACATCCCTTTTATAGCCAATCATGGTACACACCTGATGCCAGTTAACTTACTTACTTGCAAAATGTTCTTTCAGCTGATTCTCTTATATATTAATTGCTTTTTCAGCCCTTCTTGCCTGTGTCCCAACTATTTTGAGACCTGTTGCAGCCCGAAAATTTGAAATAAGCTCATTTTGTGGATAAAATGTGAAATGTCTCAGTTACAACATTTGAAATGTTATCTGTGTTTTATTGTAAATGACATATTGGCTCATTTGCCGCCCCCCAGCGCCTCCTGACTTACTGACGTAAATTTGAGCGCAATGAAAAGGAATGCGCAATAAGAAATAAATGAAAAGCGTCAACTAGACGTGCCCCCCCGTCAACAAAATGAAACGCAATCTTCCCCCCGGTCAACAAAATGAAAACGTCTCTACCCCCCAGCAATTTTCATTGCACCACCAGTCTAAGCAGGCTGCAGCCAGCCCTGATCTGAATGTCATTGCATTTTGATTTTATTCACAATTTACACTTCGTCCCAACTATTTCGGAATTGGGGTTGTGTATATATATATATATATATATATGTATTAAGGAAGGAACGGTTCAAGTAAAAAATCCGAACCGTTCGGTTCATTAGTCACGGTTCGGGCCATGTATGTATTGTTCGGTTCAAGGCATCCGCGGAAATTAAAGAGAAACTCATCACTTGGCGCCGATGAGTGTCGAGTGCAGTATTCACGAGTTCATTTCAGTCTTTTTGTGCCGAAAAATGACAAACTGTGCAATAGGTGCCAGTAGCGCTGCATTTTTATTTTAGCGACACTTGAAACCTAGGCTGCGTCCGAATTATAAAAAATACGTCCTCTTCACCAATTCCCAACCCCTTCAGTGGCGGCCCCAGAACTGGGAAATGGGGAGGGCTGCAAAGATGCATGCCTTCATGACGACAATTAGTCCTAGCTAGTTCTCAATCATTTTACCTTACTGACACGCTTTCCAATTATAGTAGTAATCCATACTGACGCCATCTGTGCTTCGGAAAAGCACGGTCACGCTATCTCATTTGGTAAACATGCGGTAATGGAAGCAATCAGAACTGCTGTCGAGTTTCCATACTTTATCTGATTGTATGTAACTGTAATTTTTATAAAGTATCGGTGTCCAAATATGAATAGAGGCACCTTGTTCTGTTGTCCTAATGCAGCCTATATCTAAGCAATTTTACTGTATAGGAAGGCCAACGTTTATCCCAAATAGATAACCAATTATCCCAAATTGTTTTCAATACTGCAGCATTTTTGAAACGGTCAAACTCTGGGCCATATAATTTTGAGTTGTTGTTCTACTAGGTCCCTAAATTCAGTACTAATAAATAATGATTTTTAATACTTAAACAAATTGTTTTCAGAAAAGAGCTATGAGGTGTTGTTCTACTAGATCCCAAGTATGTCCCTGATGATTTTCAGACTATTCTACTGCAAAAACAGTCCATTAGATCACTATGCCCCATAGAAAATCAATGGGCCTAATAAAAAAATGATTTAAAATACTTAAACAAATTGTTTTCAGAAAAGAGCTATGAGGTTGTTCTACTAGATACCAAATGTGTCCTAATGATTTTTTACTATTCTACTGCAGCATTTTGGAAACAGCCCTACATTACTTTCCCCAATAATAAAAAAATATTAAAAATACTTAATCAAATTGTTTTCAGAAAAAGAGCTAAAGAGGTGTTGTTCTACTTGATCCCAAGACCCTGATGATTTTCAGACTATTCTACTGCAGCATTTTTTGGAAACAGTCCAACTACAATAGAAAATCAATGGGGCGAATTCTAAAAAATACTTAATCAAATTGTTTTTTCAGAAAAGAGCTATGAGGTGTTGTTCTACTAGGTCCCAAGTATGTCTCTAATGATTTTCAGACTATTCTACTGCAGCATGTTGGAAACAGCCTATTCCCCATTGGAGATCAATGGGCCAAATATTAAAAAGCCAAATTGTTTTCAGAAAAGAACGATGAATTGTTCTACTAGGTCCCAAGTATATCCATGATGATTTTTCAGGCATTTGGAAAACAGCCATTACTACTACTACTCCCCATAGAAAATCTATGAGGGCAATTTAAAAAAATGATTAAAATACTTCAACAAATTGTTTTCAGAAAAGAGCTATGAGGTGTTTTCTGCTTCCCAAGATCCCTGATGATTTTCAGACTTTTCTACTGCAGCATGTTGGAAATAGTTTTAGATCTATAGGATCAGTGGGCCAAATCTAAAAAAGATTAAAAATCTTAAACAAATTATTTTCAGAAAAGAACTATTCTACTAGGTCCCAAGTGTGTCCCTGATTTGGAAACAGCCTATTAGATCACTGTAAATTGGAGATCAGTGGGCCAAATCTAAAAAAAGATTAAAAATACTTAAACAAATTGTTTTCAGAAATGAACGATGAGGTGTTGTTCTACTAGGTCCCAAGTATATCTTTGATTTCCAGACTATTCTACTGCAGCATTTGGAAAACAGACAAATTACTACTCTATGAGGGCAATTAAAAAATGATTAATAATACTTCAACAAATTGTTTTCAGAAAAGAACTATGAGGTATTGTTCGACTAGATCCCAAGTGTGTCTCTAATGATTTTCAGACTATTCTACTGTTGCATTTGGGAAACAGTCCATTACATTACTATGCCCCTTGAAGAATCAATGGGCCTAATAAAAAAAAATTTAAAACACTTAAACAAATTGTTTTCAAAAAGAGCTATAAGGTGTTGTTCTACTAGGTCCCAAGTATGTCCCTGATGATTTTTCAAACTAAGCTCATTGGAGCCTTACATTTATAATGCTGACTCACGCTCCCCAGTCATTTATCTTTTAACTCCATTGAAGCACATTCTGGAAACACATTTCAAAGTGTTCGGTCTGAGTTTGTTTCCGCATATAGAAATAGTAGAACAACACCTCCTAGTTCTTTTCTGAAAAACAATTTGTTTATGTATTTTTTTTAATCTTTTTTTATATTTGGCCCATTGATCTCCACTGGGGTACAGTGATCTAATGGACTGTTTCAAAATGCTGCAGTAGAATAGTCTGAAAATCATCAGGACATACTTGGGACCTAGTAGAACAACACCTCATCGTTCATTTCTGAAAACAATTTGTTTAAGTATTTTTAATCATTTTTAACATTTGGCCCATTGATCTCCAATGGGGTACAGTGATCTAATAGGCTGTTTCCAACATGCTGCAGTAGAATAGTCTGAAAATCATCAGGACATACTTGGGACCTAGTAGAACAACACCTTATAGCTCTTTTTTCTGAAAACAACTTGATTAAGTATTTTTAATATTTTTTTTTATTCGCCTCATTGATTCTCTATGGGGAGTAGTAATGTAGTGGGCTGTTTCAAAAATGCTGCAGTAGAATAGTCTGAAAATCAGTAGAGACACACTTTGGGATCTAGTAGAACAACACCTCATAGCTGAAAAAACAATTTGTTTAAGTATTTTTAATCATTTTTTAAAAATATTTGGCCCATTGATTTTCTATGGGGCATAGTCATGTACTGGACTGTTTGAGAGAATAGTCTAAAAATCATCAGGGACATACTTGGGACCTAGTAGAACAACAACTCATAGTTTTTTTTTTTCTGAAAACAATTTGTTTAAGTATTTTTAATCTTTTTTTAACATTTGGTCCATTGATCTCCAATGGGGTACAGTGATCTAATAAGCTGTTTCCCCAAATGATGCAATAGAATAGTTTGAAAATCATCAGGGACACACTTGGGATCTAGTCGAACAATATCTCATAGCTCCTTTCTGAAAAAAACAATTTGTTTAAGTATTATTAATCATTTTTAATTGGCCCCATTGATTTTCTATGAAGAGTAGTAATGTAGCGGGCTGTTTTCCAAATACTGCAGTAGAATAGTCTGGAAATCATCAGAGATATACTTGGGACCTAGTAGAACAGCATCTCATTGTTCCTTTCTGAAAACAATTTGTTTAAGTATTTTTAATCTTTTTTTTAATATTTGGTCCATTGATCTCCAATGGGGTACAGCGATCTAATAGGCTGTTTCCAAAATGATACAGTAGAATAGTCTGAAAATCATCAGGGACATACTTGGGACCTAGTAGAGCAACAACTCATAGCTCTTTTCTGAAAACAACTTGATTAAGTATTTTTAATATTTTTTTATTCGCCCCATTGATTCTCTGTGGGGAGTAGTAATGTAGTGGGCTGTTTCGAAAATGCTGTAGTAGAATAGTCTGAAAATCATCAGAGACATACTTAGGACCTAGTAGAACAACCCCTTATAGCTCTTTTCTGAAAACAATTTGTTTAAGTGTTTTAAATCCTTTTTTGTTAGGCCCATTGATTCTCTAAGGGGCATAGTAATGTAATGGACTGTTTCCCAAATGCAACAGTAGAATAGTCTGAAAATCATTAGAGACACACTTGGGATCTAGTCGAACAATACCTCATAGCTCAAAAAAAATTTGTTGAAGTATTATTAATCATTTTTTTAATTGCCCTCATAGATTTTCTATGAGGAGTAGTGATGTAGCGGGCTGTTTTCCAAATGCTGCAGTAGAACAGTCTGGAAATCATCAGAGATGTACTTGGGACCTAGTAGAACAACACCTCATCGTTCATTTCTGAAAAACAATTTGTTTAAGTGTTTTAAATCCTTTTTTGTTAGGCCCATTGATTCTCTAAGGGCATAGTAATGTAATGGACTGTTTCCCAAATGCAACAGTAGAATAGTCTGAAAATCATTAGAGACACACTTGGGATCTAGTCGAACAATACCTCATAGCTCATTTCTGAAAACAATTTGTTGAAGTATTATTAATCATTTTTTTAATTGCCCTCATAGATTTTCTATGAAGAGTAGTAATGTAGCGGGCTGTTTTCCAAATGCTGCAGTAGAACAGTCTGGAAATCATCAGAGATATACTTGGGACCTAGTAGAACAACACCTCATCGTTCATTTCTGAAAACAATTTGTTTAAGTATTTTTAATCATTTTTTTAACATTTGGCCCATTGATCTCCAATGGGGTACAGTGATCTAATAGGCTGTTTCCAAAATGATGCAGTAGAATAGTATGAAAATCATCAAGGACATACTTGGGACCTAACAACAACTCATAGTTCCTTTCTGAAAACAATTTGTTTAAGTATTTTTAATCATTTTTTTAACATTTGGCCCATTGATCTCCAATGGGGTACAGTGATCTAATAGGCTGTTTCGAAAATGCTGCAGTAGAATAGTCTGAAAATCATCAGGGACATACTTGGGATCTAGTAGAACAACACCTCATAGCTCTTTTTTTGAAAAAACAATTTGTTTAAGTATTTTAAATCCTTTTTTTATTAGGCCCATAGATTATCTAAGGGGCATAGTAATGTAATGGGTTGTTTCCCAAATCCTGCAGTGGAATAGTCCAAAAATCATCAGGGACATATTTAGGACCTAGTAGAACAACAACTCATAGCTCTTTTCTGAAAACAATTTGTTTAAGTATTTTTAATCATTTTTAAAATATTTGGCCCATTGATTTTCTATGGGGCATAGTAATGTAATGGAGTGTTTCCAAAATGCTGCAGTAGAATAGTCAGAAAATCATCAGGGATCTAGTAGAACAACAACTCATAGTTCTTTTCTGAAAACAATTTGTTTAAGTATTTTTCATAATTTTCTGAGATGCACGATTTTTGCTTACATATTTGGGATAAACGTTGGCCTTCGATATACAGTGAAATTGCTTTAGATACAGGCTGCATTAGGACAACAGAACAAGGTGCTCTATTCATATTTGGACACCGATACTTTGACTAAAACTTACAGTTACATACAATCAGATAAAGTATGAAAACTCAGATACGATTCCTGATATCGAGCAGTGCTGATGGCTTCCATTCCCCACTCTTCCTGAAGTGTTACCGTATGTTTTGATATAGACGCGCACAAAATATCAAAGCACAGATAGCGTGACCGTGCTTTTCCGAAGCACAGATGCCGTGACCGCAGTGTAATCCATTGGCAATTGACGACACGGCTTCTCTCACCATTCGATCTAACGGAAATTGACTAAATTCAGTACAGAAAAATAATTTACTTACAAAAGGCCTATGCTTTACAAAGGGCAAACTGCTCTGAAACTTCACATCAGGTGATTTAACTTGCGCTTTACGATCGTTTAAATTCCTCGTTTAAACACGGGAAAAATTTCCATGCCTAAAGACTTCAATTCCACGTGAGAATCTCTGAAATTCACGTTGATTGAACAATGACTGATCCGCGTTCCAATGAAATATCGCCTTTCATTCTCGGTACAGCGTGGGTTGATTTAAAAGTGGGACTCAGCAATTAAATATAAAAAGCCTGAGACTCTAGCCATATGTGTGAGAGCTGACAGGTATGCGATTTTGAATAACGCTGATCTAAATGTAGCAAATATGCGTCCATATGAATGATTGTCTTCTTCCCTAAACGCGTAGAACTAGCAGTACCTGATAGTGTGGAGTGTTCTCGGAGTGAATCTATTGTTTATTCTGAAAATGATTGAGAACAGGTCAGGACAAATAATTGTTTTAAAGGTATTTTCTCTGCTTCCCCCCGGCGCTGCCACTGAACCTCTTTTCTTTCACCTTTGAAAAAAAAAAACGCCATAAGGCAAAGGAAATGAGTAAAGCGTAATTCATTAGAGTTTAGGAAGACACGCACGCTAATAAGAGAATCCAAATGCACTTACACAAGGCAACGTGATCACGCATGTCTCTCGCCGGTCATGTTCATTTGTTTTTGTGATTGGCCAGGATGAATGGCAGACGCTTCACGGAACTGTGGGATAGCATTATCTCCTTTCATTTTGAAAATAATGGTTCTCTGTACCCTATGCTGAAGGAGAAAAATTAAGAAGCACAGGACACCTTTTCTTAACATTTACCCCTTTGCGCCGATTACAAATAACGCCAATTTTTCCTGTTGTGCATGAGCCTATTTAAGGCTGTATACCTCAGTATTTGTGTCATAGAGACTATGGAAAATTGTTCCAGAGAAGCAAGACATTTGGAAATTCAATGGGTCTTGTTTCGTGTTTATGTTCCTTATGTTCTTAGCCAGAATTTTGTTTGTTGTGAACTTTTTTTTCCAAATAAATGAAAAGTGTGTTGAAATTTACAAAGCCTTCCCTCCTGCTGGACAAAAAAAACATACCAAACCGAAAACCGTGACACCAAGACCGTGATACAAACCAAACCGTGAATTTTGTGAACCATTCCACCCCTAATAATATATATATTTACTGCACATACACTTTTTGTGAACATCTCGAATGAAATGTCTGTATTTCTTATGATCCAGGGGCGTAGGGGCGTGTCTGCACCTGGCCAGTGGCCTTCCCAGGGCAGAAACCAGGTGGTGAATTCCCCTCATTGAACAGGTCCGCTAAACTACAAGACTCAAGAGCAGGTCCGCAGTCCCGATCCTGGAGAGTGATGAAGGCTTGGGAGGTGTTCCTAATAAACTGGCTAAAAGGAACAGACTGGAACAGATGATTAAGAGGAACATATTCCCAATCCTGGAGACCGATTTTAAGGCTTGGTAGTTTGTTCCTACTAATAAGGCTCTGAAGAGTACTTACGTTTTTCTCTATCATTAAAGATGCCTTCCTATTTGTCCTTACATCTATATATACCTCCTACATTCCCACAATCCCCGCTCGTCTCATTTCTACGTCCCTCCCACCCTTCCCCTCTCCAAGAAGGAAGCAAGAAACAGTTACCACCTGGGACCCTGGGGGGCTTAGGAGCCTACAAGGACTCTGATGAGAGACGTGAGCCCCACCCTGAGTCTCGCCACCTGCGGGGTGCCCAATGTTCGCACAGTCACAGACCAAGTCCATAAAACATCATATTCGCCCCGATCTCCTATCCGTAGTTTCACCGAATACTCTCCTCCACTTTAAGAGTGGTCCAAAATTCATTAAAGTAACAATAAAACACACAGAAGAAGAGCTTTGCTCAAAAGTCGAGGATACTTTGACTGCTCGGTTTCGGTGGGACAAAGCATTACAATCCTGCAATTTTGTTTGACAGAAAGTAAACCTAGATACACAGACCACACACACAAAAGGAGCAGGGCACATGAAGGATCGCACCTAACCGTGAGGAAGAAGATGAGGTAAGATATCGATTAAAGGAGATAAAACCACAAAAGATGTGCAGGTTGCTGGAAGGGGGAGGAGATAAGTAAGGATACACAAGGGTTGTGACAGTACCATCAACATGAACTAATATTTTCTTTTCTTCTCAATCAGTATCCCCGTCTTCCTACCCCTTCCACACCATCTCTACATATCTACAAATAAACATACACACAGACCATGTGACTATGTATCCCTATTGAAGCAGAACATAACTGTCCTGCCTCCTGTCTACTTCTAGCTTGAGCTCTGTGCGCTGGATGGATATATTAGCTTGCCCCTGCACGCCCAGAATTGACTTTGATTCTGAACACATTTCAAGATCAGCTGTTTATTTGTGCCACGTGAACTTATCCCCACAGCATCAACAAAGAGTTCTTTTTGTAGTGGTTTTAAAACATCACAATTTTGTTTGTGTCTGTATATCGCAGAGCACTTCGTCGCTGTCGGGCGCAAACCTCCTATGTCCAAAACTGTTACTTTTCAGGAAATTAAAAAAACCGTGTGGTTTTGTAATAACTGGACATGACGTCATCAAACTTGGTAATCTGTCTTTACATATAGTCAGATATTTGAATGTGTAAATACTTTATTAATATTTTACCCAAATCAAGCTCACTTGGACTTAGGTTTGTGACCAACGAAAGTGGAGATAGAAGGTTTTTGCCGTCACTGATTATGACGGTCGCATCGGCTGCAGTAGCTCATTGCATTACGTTATCATCAACTTAGAGATAGGAGTGCTTTTGGAAACTCTTAGGTCCAGAGCAAATCTTGAAATAATGAAGAAGAAAAAAACGAGGCTCTCATCTTTAGAAAAATAGATAAAATACCTTATTCTATGGCCAGTTTTAACAGCAGAACATGATAAAAACTATTACTTCGTAGGCTACCGGATAGGTCACTCGGAAAAGCATCGCGTTGCGAAGCAGAAGTGCTGGTTCGCTCCCCGCCTCGTATCAACCAGCAGTGGTCGGCAGCTCTTTTCAGAAGTAGCGTGCAATTGGCCAATGCACTACAGGGATACAAATTGGGAAGGGTCTGCTGGGAAGGTTTATGTAGATTAGAGTTCCCCTAGGTGCCTCCTGTTGACCAGACAGGCGCTCATAAGGAAGATACTGAGCTTTTTAGCTCATAGATAACCCATAGCAGTGGCCACGGGGTGCATACAACGGCGAAATCCCGCAAAATGTGTGCATTATCCTGAGGTGGGAAAGGGATCGCACATGCAATAAGGCCGACGTAATCGTGCAAAGGTTCTCTTATTGGATTCTCCAGATTGGAGACGCCGAGTTAATAAAAACAATAAAACTATTACTTTAACATGTGGCGGCGTCCAACTGTCAGACCGGTGTACTCTGATCACTGAACGCTTTCATCTGCTAATGACTCACCGTCTGTATAGAAGTTTGTTTCCTGAGGAAGGCTGGACGCCCAAATGTGTTTAAATAACAGTTTTGATTATGTTCTGCCTGTAGAACTTGCCATGGAATAAATGTGCTTCGTCTTTTGTTTTTTTTTTATAAGTATAACTTTCGATGAAGTATCGATCTGAAGTTAGCTAGCGAGAGACAGGCTGTGAATAACGTTGCTCTGGTAATTTCTTATCACATCGCTAGCTAGCTCAGCACTTCGACACGTTGTTAAAATCGATCAATCAGGGACACTACATACTTTTTAATTGAATTTGCAATCACCTAAGCCTTATATGAAAACACTTTGAGCTGTTTACTTCAGTGAAATCCAACAGTATTGTATCCGCTCCTCTTGTTGACGTCCTTTGAATTATAGCGGAGGGCTGGGGGTGGAGTTAGGAGGTTTGGTCGACAGTTTCAGGATCCAATGGAGTTAGGAGGTTTAGTCACAGGCGGTTTTAAATACTTTTCATTGGTTAAATATTAGAGAGATAATATTATTCGCCTTGTGACAAGGCAATTAGTCACGGTTGTTTGATGAGTTCATATGAATGAATTAAAAAGAGGTTATTATAGTTTATTCTGTATTACCCCCCTTCTCCTAATCCCCCCCCCTCTTCTCTCCCTCTCTCCCTGTAGGGTTGTGTGTGTGTGTGAGATTCAGCACTGTCCCCAAGCCCCCCTTCCCTCTCACCCCCCATACTCCCCTTTTGCAGTGGCAAGGGGGAATAGAATTTTATACATTTTAGTGTGTTTTAGCATGTTTTACATTTTTTTGTGGGGATAAACCTTTTAAAGCATTTATTTAATTGTGTTATAGTTTAGTGCTTTTTTTAAACGTGTATTATTTGAGTGGTTGGGGGAAGTGAAAGTGATAAAAGTGGTAAAACTTTATTTCAAGCGTTTTGTTGGTTGTGTGGGGTAACGAAAGAGAGTTTAAATTCGGAGAGTGTTATAAAGTTGTTGGCGATATGTTGGTAAAACAGTGTTTTAAAGTGAAAAAATGAGAGCAAGAAGTTTTAAAACAGGAAAATAAAGCGATGGTGAAAGCATGTTGAAAATAGCGGTACATGCAGTGCGGTGAATAAGTGTGTGTAAAGGAAAAGGAAAGAACGAAACAAAAAATTATTTACCAGATTTCGGCGCGATGTGAGTGGAAAAGAAAAGTTACCAAAAAGTTGTAATGTAGTTGACGAAAGAAGCTGCAAAATAAGGCTGGTTTCCAGCGTCTTCCCATTCTGTATGTGTTATTCCTTCTCTCTGTCTCTCCCTCTAACCCTGTCTGTGTTTGGCGAGACAGGTTAGAGGGAGCAGAGCCCATGGGGGCGGGGTTTACCGTCTGTGAGTTGGTGGGGCTTGCGGGGAGGGGGTAGCCAATGAATGATTGAATGCAGGAAGCGAACGACTTCTGTCAAAAAATAATAGTACAATGAAACTGACTCAGGGGCGGGGTTGAAAGGTGTGTGGTGCGCGCGTTTTTGAGTTGGCGGGACTTGCGTTGTTTGTGACGGTCATTGGCTTTGTCTCGGGGCCTTTCTTAGGCCTTTACATAGTTGATTTTGAAAAGGTGTGAGAAGATCATAGATTACCCACATTCACAATGCTAAATTTTTGAATGGGGGGTGTGAAATTGTTCAGAATTATGAAAGGCTGTATACAAACATGGTTGAATAATTATTTTTGAAAAGAACATCTGCAGCATTCACAATCTTAATTTAAAAAGGTTTGAGAGGGTCAAGGTCACTGGGTATTCACATACCAAAGTTTTTGAAGGTGTGGGAACTCACAAAGGTAACAGAGTCAAGATGGGATGAGATATTATTTTGAAAGGGTGCATGGGGATGTGATGGCTGGTAGTCTAGGTTTTTTTTGGTTTTTTTTGCAGGTGTGGGAATGTTTGTTGCTATGGG
Organism: Gymnothorax javanicus; assembly: GCA_029692085.1. Taxonomy (NCBI): domain Eukaryota; kingdom Metazoa; phylum Chordata; class Actinopteri; order Anguilliformes; family Muraenidae; genus Gymnothorax; species Gymnothorax javanicus. The sequence continues at coordinate 42,550,019 of CM056200.1, forward strand.
GTGTGAAATTGTTCTGTCATAGGTCTCAGGACGTTTCATTATTAGTCTTTCAGACACTGTGGTTAAAGTGTATACTAAAGGGGTGTCATTATTCTTTTAAACAGCCGCAGATTTGGCTAATTGAAGCAATATTGTATTCCAATATTGTTCCAAAAGTATTTTTGGAATAGCGCGGTTACACCATGAATTATGCCACAAACGTATCCTGGGAATACTGCAACATAATTATTCTAAACGGCTACAGATCCTACTTTCCCACCATAAGTAATGCCTACAGAAGCGCATATTTAAATAACCATCACCGGTGAAAGATTTCAGACCTACATCTAGTTATTTGTCTTTGGGGAACTAATTGGACACATTGTTAATCGCAGTTCCGCGCCAATGGTGAATTGAAGTCGTGCGACACCATCTACTTCTCAATTAAGGATTTTTAACCGGCCATGTAAAATATTTTCTGTATTTTGTATTTGATAATGCTTAGTATTTATCACTTATAGGTGTTTTATTTGTTATATATTGCATCCAGTCTTGGAAATGAGTAACAATAAATAAATAAATTCCGATATACACGATTATAGATAAACCATTTTCATAAATTTCAATGCAGCATTAGTTTGTTAAATTATATGCAAGGTCTTTGTTTTTAAAAATGCGAGTTTCAAAGTATATCCTAGAATTAAATGTTGAATATAGGTTTTAACCAAGTTTCTCATTTGAGCAGGAGTGCTTGCGGGTCGTGTGTGTGCATGTGTGTATGCGTGCGTGTGTGTGTGTGTGTGTGTATGTGTTAGTTTGTTAAATTATATGCAAGGTCTTCATTTTAAAAAAACAGTCGAAGAGTTGAAATGTACCTGTTATTTTTTCTTTCAGTATGAATAAATGAGCAGGGCCTTTTAGGCCAATATATCAATTATCATATATCATGTATCATTTTGAATCATATATCATGTAACATTTTGAAGTTTTTTAACTTTAAGAAATGATAAAATCTTGTGTAGAAAGCTGGAAAATGCAAGTTTCAAAGTATATCCCAGAATTTTATGTTGAATATAGGTTTTAAAATAAGTTTTTCATTTGAGCTGGGGTGCTTGCGGGTTGTGTGTGTGTGTGTGTGTGTGTGTTGTTGGCCACATTTCAATGTCAAAGATTGTATTACCAGCTAATTTTGTCTGTAGGCCTACCCCATGAGGTTAACTGGATTTGTGTGTTTGAAGTTGACTACAGAAAACTCTGTTATTGGTCCCCACACATGACACATACCACAGTCAAGCGTGATTGTAAAATGTAACCCATGTTTGACATCATCTAATATCACTACTAACTTCTTCAAACATGACCACCTCTTTTCTCTCGTATAGGCTATTGCATTTACATGCTTTTACACTTGTAATCTAGTAGGGCTATGAATCGAAGTGTTGCTATGAACATGGCCTGCCCTAACTAAATTATGTTTGTATTCATGTTTAGAGTGATGCTGGCACTGTTGAGACGTCTTGTATAGGAGAGGACACAGTAAATGTCGCACCTACTGCATTGGTTGAATTCCCTCAAGCAGATCTGGAGGTAACTGAATCAGTATATTGCCTTTATTCTCCTTAGGAAACAGGATGGACATGTTCTGTTGCAGATAATGTGGCACCACAAATTCACCCTAGGTTTATTACCTCCACCAAAGAGGTTATGTTTTTGCCAGGGTTTGTCTGTTTGTTTGTTTGTGTGTCTGTTTGTCTGTTTGTTTGTTAGCAAGATAACTCAAAAAGTACTGAACTGATTTGAATGAAATTTTCAGGAAATGTTCACAATGGGACTAGGAACAGATGATTAAATTTTGATGTAAATCCAAACAAGTATAGCTGCAAGCAGCAATGTGGGGTCCTAGCGGCCGCTGGGCTGAGAGTCTAATGAGCTGCTTGGCAGAGGTCTACCCTCTCTGAGTGCTTTTCTAGTTGTTTTTTGAATTTAGTATTGGTGGTCAGTGACTTCAGGTTGTGCTGGTTACAGTGCTGTGTACAAAAATGTACAGTGGCAAGAAAAAGTATGTGAACCCTTTTGAATTTCAGTTTTCTGAATAAATTTGTCTTAAAATGTGAATGGAACTTCATCTAAGTCAAGGATATTGACAAATACAATGTATCTAAAATAATGACACAACAAAATCTGATCGTTCATGTCTTTATTGAACACACTCATTCAACATTCAAAATGGCAATGGAAAAAGCAAGTGAACCCCTGGAATTAATAGCTGGTTGACCCCCCCCTCCTTAGCAGCAACAGCCTCAACCAGGCTCTTCCTGTGGCTCTGGATCAGATCTGCACCTTGTTGAGGAGGAATTTTGGCCCATTCTTGCTGGCAGAACTGCTTTAGCTCTGTCATATTCCTTGGACATCTCATTTGTATGGCTCTCTTCAAGTCAATACATAGCATTTCTATTGGTTTGAGGTGTGGGCTCTGACTTGGCCACTCCAAAAGGCGGATTTCATTTTTCTGAAACCATTCTGTTGTGAACTTGCTCCAGTGTTTTGGGTCGTTGTCCTGTTGCATCACCCACCTTCTAGTGTTTCAGCTGACGTACCGACATTCTCAGATTATCCTCAAGAATTGTCTGATAAACGTGGGAATTCATCTTCCCCTTGATGATTGCAAGCAGGCCCTGATACAGCAAAGCGGGCCCTAATCATGATGCTTCCTCCACCATAATTTACAGTTGGGATGATGTTTTAATGACGATATGCCATGCCCTTTCTACGCCAGATGTAGTGCTGTGTGTTTCTTCCAAATAGTTCAATCTTAGTTTCAACACTCCGCAAAACATTTTGCCAAAACTGCTGTGGAGTGTCAGTGTGCTCTTTTGCAAATTTCAGGCGTGCAGCGATGTTCTTGCTGTTCCTTCGTGCTGTCCTGCCATGGATACCCTGCTTGTTCAATGTTTTACTCATTGTAGACTCGTGAACAGGGATGTTAGCCAGTTCCAATGATGCCATCAAATCGTTGGATGTCATTCAGGGTTGTTTCTTTACCTCATTGATGAGTCTTCATTGCGTTCTTGGTGTCATTTTGACTGGCCGTCCACTTCTTGGCAAAATAGCAACAGTCCCAAAGTGTCTCCATTTGTAGATTGTTTGCCTAACTGTAGACTGGTGAATTTTTTAAGTCTTTGAAATCACTTTGTAACCCTTGCCAGCTTTATGTAAATCAAGAATTCTGGATTGTAGTGTAAGACCCACGCAGCTCGACCAAGGGAGGAAGAGCCCGGGTTGAAGGTTTATGCATGTGGATTCCTAGTATTAGCACACGCGACGTTCTGGCTGGTGCGAATCACAATAAAATGGATATATTTTCTCCGTTCGAACAACGGGGCACAAAAGCACAACGGTTACAATTAATCTGACTCCATAATCAATTTAGAATACCAAATTTAGTTATACCCTCGTTAAATATCTGACTCCAAATTAGAATTAGAACTTATAGTTTAGGGACACATGGTGAATCTCGGGGCCTTTGGCCAGACTCATCCGTGAAAACCCAGTTACTCAACTGACGCCCCCGGGTAATAGGTTGCATCATCTTAGTTCGGTGAGAGCTCTAGAGGATGGAAGAAATTACCATGATAGTAGCAACTTTGGCATAAACATATCATGAACCCAGATTTATGCACACCACAGGGCCCCTTAAGGGGATCGGCCAGGCACCGGCTTATAAGCCCAAGAAAGCCCTTAAGGTCAAAATCCCAGGACCGATACTACATAAACCCTTTATATGAGTAGACCGTAACTTGCAATCCAACTTAAAGCCCATCACTACCTTTAAAACATCAGCTAGCTAGTCTGGAATGATAAGGACTTACCCCTAAGTACCGGTTAAAACATGGCTAGAAAGGACAAAAGGATTAGGAGTCACGGAGACCACGCCTGCTTTGGAATAACAATGATTTATTCACCAGGTAGGCAAAAGCTTAAATCAAACAAATCAACGTTAAGCCAATTACAAGTTACACATAATTTAGAAGAGGAGAATAAAGTCATACCTGGAGGAAAGGATACACGTCTAATGTGCGCGGGAAGTTCGAAATCTGATGTTACATCATTGAAAAGGCTACTCACGCGCCCCTCATGTGTTCTGATTTCTGATCTTCCCTGACTATATAGATTGGCTACATAGGCATAGGAATGGCTACTCACGCACTTACGTGCGCGGGGACAGATCAGATCACGATCTTCCCAGAATGGATTGTTTCTCTTTGCTTTAAGCCAAATCACGCCTTTGATCCAGGCGGCATATTCTAAACACCTGGAAGGGGTCCTGGAGTTTCCAGTGGTTTTTGGGTTTCCACCATTGGGAGGATGTAATAAAACACTTCAGCAGAGAGAGGAGAATAGGGTGATTACCAGAGAGTATTCCGACCAAACCCTCAGGAGCCTCCAAAAGAGAATGAACCACAATCCCAATGGGAACGAAACACACTCCATTCAACTCCCTAGACTCCCCCGAGAACAACAAGACCAAACATGACATGAGTATGTACCAATATGATGCAGTTGTCATGAAAAAGTCCCAAGACGAATCAATATATAGTTTAATTGGGCTACAAGTATATAAGTGATCTCCTAGAACATGATTTAACATACAAGCACACCACGCACCTCCCAGTGGTCTAGACCATTTGAAACAGATCAATACAACTGGACTTCAACCCAAGACTTAGGCCAGTAATATGACTCGCACAGGGGCATTGTGTCAGCCAGAGCCGTGCAACACCCCCCCCCCCGTGGTGAGACCATTGCCACCTCCTGGAAGTCCACAAAAGTTTTACTGCTATCTGGCATGGCTCTGGACTGAGCTTATCAGCCATTTGTGGTACAGTCGCTGGGCTCCCCCAAAGTGTCAGCGTTTGCAGATCTTACAGAGGTGCCGCTCAGAACCCAACCCAAAGGCACAGATGAATTTTACTGGTTTAGAAATGGAACAATCTTTTGTAAAATGAAATATGCAATGTCTACAGTAGATCCTTTGAAAGCTCTTTTTGGCTAGGCATGGCTCACATAAGCCTGTTCTTCTTTTGCAGATAAATCTCCAAGAGTTTGAAGGGTTTTTATCTGTCAAAGGAGCTTTAGTCCACACCTCCAAACTCATTGTCTTAAAAAGACTTCATGTATGCTAAAACCTGACACCGATTAGCTTTTTCGAGGTCATTAACTCAAGGGTTCACATACCTTTTCCAAAAGCACTGAGAATTTTTTGGTTATTCTCAATAAAGACATGAAATATCTTTTTTTTTCTTGTGGCATTATTTAAGACATGTTATATTTGTCGATACCCTTGACTTAGATGAATATCAGATCACATTTTATGACAATTTTATTCAGAAAACCATGAAATTCCAAAAGGTTCACATACTTTTTCTTGCCACTGTATTTATTAAATCTTGATGGTGGTTGAGAAAATGATTGATGAAATAGACCAGAAGTTTGGTGGACATCAATATATTTGTAAAAGTGTGTTTTTGCTGTTGGTGTTGTAACATGTCCCGCACAAGGCTAACCGCTTGTCTGTGTGTGTGTGATGTTGACTACATTTCAATGTCAAAGTTTGTATTACCAGCTAATGTTGTCTGTAGGCCTACCCCATGAGGTTAACTGGATATGTGTGTTTGAAGTTGACTACAGAAAACTCTGTAATTGGTCCCCACACATGACACATACCACAGTCAAGTGTGATTGTAAAATGTAACCCATGTTTGACATCATCTAATATCACTACTAACTACTACAAACACGACCACCTCTTATCTTTCGTATAGGCTATTGCATTTACATGCTTTTACACTTGTAATCTAGTAGGGCTATGAATCGAAGTGTTGCTATGAACATGGCCTGCCCTAACTAAATTATGTTTGTATTCATGTTTAGAGTGATGCTGGCGCTGTTGAGACGTCTTGTGAAGGAGAGGACTCCAGCACTGTAAATGTCGCCCATACTGCCGTGGTTGAATTCCCTCAAGCAGATCTGGAGGTAACTGAATCAGTATATTGCCTTTATTCTCCTTAGGTAACAGGGTGGACATGTTCTATTGCAGATAATGTGCCACCACAAATTCACCCTAGGTTTATTGTTTTTTGAATTTACTATTGGTGGTCAGCGATTTCAGGTTATGCTGGTTACAGTGCTGTGTACAAAAATCTTTTTATATAATCTTAATGCTGGTTGAGAAAATGATTGATGAAGTAGACCAGAAGTTTGGTGGACATCAATATATTTGTAAAAGTGTGTTTTTGCTGTTGGTGTTGTAACATGTCCCGCACAAGGTTAACCGCTTGTCTGTGTGTGTGTGATGTTGACTACATTTCAATGTCAAAGTTTGTATTACCAGCTAATGTTGTCTGTAGGCCTACCCCATGAGGTTAACTGGATATGTGTGTTTGAAGTTGACTACAGAAAACTCTGTAATTGGTCCCCACACATGACACATACCACAGTCAAGTGTGATTGTAAAATGTAACCCATGTTTGACATCATCTAATATCACTACTAACTACTACAAACATGACCACCTCTTATCTTTCGTATTGGCTATTGCATTTACACTTTTACACTTGTAATCTGGTAGGGCTATGAATCGAAGTGTTGCTATGAACATGGCCTGCCCTAACTAAATTATGTTTGTATTCATGTTTAGAGTGATGCTGGCGCTGTTGAGACGTCTTGTATAGGAGAGGACACAGTAAATGTCGCACCTACTGCATTGGTTGAATTCCCTCAAGCAGATCTGGAGGTAACTGAATCAGTATATTGCCTTTATTCTCCTTAGGAAACAGGATGGACATGTTCTGTTGCAGATAATGTGGCACCACAAATTCACCCTAGATTTATTACCCCCACCAAAGAGGTTATGTTTTTGCCAGGGTTTGTCTGTTTGTTTGTGCGTCTGTTTGTTTGTTAGCAAGATAACTCAAAAAGTACTGAACTGATTTGAATGAAATTTTCAGGAAATGTTCACAATGGGACTAGGAACAGATGATTAAATTTTGATGTAAATCCAAACAAGTATAGCTGCAAGCAGCAATGTGGGGTCCTAGTGGCCGCTGGGCTGAGAGTCTAATGAGCTGCTTGGCAGAGGTCTACCCTCTCTGAGTGCTTTTCTAGTTGTTTTTTGAATTTAGTATTGGTGGTCAGTGACTTCAGGTTGTGCTGGTTACAGTGCTGTGTACAAAAATGTACAGTGGCAAGAAAAAGTATGTGAACCCTTTTGAATTTCAGTTTTCTGAATAAATTTGTCTTTCATCTAAGTCAAGAATATTGACAAATACAATATATCTAAAATAATGACACAACAAAATCTGATCGTTCATGTCTTTATTGAACACACTCATTCAACATTCAAAATGGCAATGGAAAAAGCAAGTGAACCCCTGGAATTAATAGCTGGTTGATGGCCCCCCGCCCTTAGCAGCAACAACCTCAGCCAGGCTCTTCCTGTAGCTCTGGATCAGAACTGCACATTTTAGAGGAGGAATAATCAACTGTGACCATCCCCGCTCTCGAGTCACCATCTGACTCGTGCAGTTTCGCGAAAGGAGTACGGGGACGGTGCGTGATGTCAGCTGCAGGTGCTCTTTTTCTATTGGGTGTGCGTGTAAACTTGGTTGGTGTTTTTCTGAAATATTGCAATTTTAACTGGAGATGGTGATTAAGTGAGTGGTCACTTAATTTAGAGATTTTAGGAGAGCAGCTTTGAATTGACAGCCATTCCTGAATAATAAATAACTCGTATTTAAGTTTCCATAATGGTATCTAAAGGTCTAAGGTCGCCGCATAGTCACAGGAAAAGCATTACTAGTAATACGCCTAGTTATTGAGTCCATGTCTATGATGCGTCAAAAGTCAGAGGTGCGAGCGAATATTTACATACACCATGCTCTGAGTGCTAATGGCTTGGCCAAGTGCTGATTGGCTGGTTGCACTCCACCGGGCTCCATCGTAGAAGATTCAAGACGAACGAGAAATCGGCCTGCTACTGTAGCAGATTTGGAGAATACGGAAGACGTTTCAGTGTCGCGCATGCGCAAATCAACTTTGGTATCAGATACCCGTGCCAGACGTCTGCCGTCGTGGTTGCAAAAACTCCCTAGTGTTCAGTTGTGTGTTGCAGTGTGGTGAAGGTGCTTTTAGCTGGTTTACAAAATAACATTTGTAGCATTACCAGATAGATAATATTTCAGCACTTGCAAATAACCATTGAAACTTAACATGCATCTGCAAAACTACTATAAAATTGTATCTATCAACATTCAAATAAAAAATCTGAGGCAATTATTCAAGACAATATATCTTGACCTTCATAAAAATCTTGCAATAATGCAAGCATGTCATGTGAATTGTGCTTTTGGACTAGGGCTGAATAAATGAACCCCCAAACAGTGTACGCCTCTTACTTCTGACAGTGCGCCCTTTACTCGGGTTTCTAATGAAAAGCCTGGTTCACATACGTTTTCCAAAAGCACTATGAAAATTTTTTGGTTATTCTCAATAAAGACATGAAATCTCTTTTTTTTTTTTCCTTATTTATTTTATTTATTTGTTTTTATTTCGGCATGATTGTATAGTCGTTTCATGACAATTTCAACACAACATGTATCATGACCGAAAGGGTCGTGGGAGAAGCGAGATCGCTTGTCAAAGTCCCGCCCCCAACTCCCAGAAAAATAGTTTGATTATAGTTAAGATGTCATAAAGATTTATAAATCACAACAGAGCTGAGTGTCCATTTACACTACGATTTAAGCGTCACAACATAAGATCATAAAGATTTATGAACATCATGAAGAATTATAATCACAATATAGTTGAGTGTCTATATAAGTTTAGATTTGAATGTCACTCTTGATTTAATCCATTTAGACTTGGTCCAGAAAAACCTGGAATCCTTTCTTCATCATTTGATTTGTTCCTAGTGATTTGGAGTAGTTGGAAGGTGAAATAATACCAGATCTTTGCATGGATCTCTTAATTAGTCATCATTTCCGTCGACTTGGTTCACCCTTGCCTTATCGGATTTAATGACTTCTCGCAGTATGTTTAGTCCATCATTGCCTTCCTTGACGTCGAATCCAATTTTATTGAGCTTTCTGTCGAGGATAACCATGCTTTTCAAAGTTTTCTTTATCCTATGGTCGATCAAAAACAGACCAAGCCCCAATGATAGCAGGCCCGCTATCATAAATCCAATTAGATAGACGTCCTCTACATCCTCGATGTCCAGGACTGCCAAACACAGCGAACGCCACTTTCCCCATGCATCCATGGTGTAACCAGCCGGGAATGTCCCATCCGGGCATGTCGGTTCTCCAGAACCTGTCCGCCTCGTGGAAATAATTTTGTCAATTGCATTTAACGACCAGTTTATAAGGTCCTGTTGGTTACAGCTGTCTGTAGTAATGTGCTGTGACAGTTGTCTTTCAGACAGATGGCCTGGTGTGTCCAGTAGATGCAATGGTACAGATTTAACAATAGCAGTCCACATATTTAGTCTAAACAACCCCTATTGTTTATGCCCCTTTTGGTTCCGTTTAATTTATCCAATGCCATTTTGTTGGATAAGTTTATAAGTTATTCAAACATGCACATTTCAATAGATACCTAAAGACCTTCAGATTGTCTGCCATTCTAATATTGTCTTCAAGTATGTTCCATGCACTGACTCCAGCCATAGATAAGGAGTGCTCACTCCGAGTCGATTTGACCCTTCTCGTTTTCAACAACATTCTGCCTCTGAGGTCGTGGATACATTCACGTTGAAGAAATAGGCATTGTATATTTGTAGGCAATTCTTTGTGGTATCCTAAATATACAATTTGCAAGGAGTTGAATTTTATTATATCCTGTAATTTAAGAAACTTTGCCTTAATAAACAAATCGTTTGTATGAGTTCCATAAGGACGTAATGAATAATTCTAAGGGCCTTTTTTGGAGTTTAAACAATGATTTCTATTGTATTATTGTAAGTGTGTCCCCATACTTCAGCGCAGTAATGTAAGTGGGGTGCTATGAGTGCTGAATAGATTATTTTAAGAGACTTGTGTTTTAATCATTTCTGCATTTTCCAAAGAATAGACACGCTTTTAGCTAACTTTCTTTGAACCAAATTTACATTTGGTTTCCAGCTTAAGAGATTATCTAACATAACTCCCATGACTTTATATTCGTTTTTACCCTTTCAATGCTGGTACCATTTACCTTTAAGTCTATGTTGTCCTTTAGGGCCTTTTTTCCCCCAAATATCATAAATTTGGTCTTTGTAAGATTTAGTGATAATTTGTTTACATTAAACCACGTGTGAAGTTTAGACATTTAGATTATTAGCCAGTTTTACCAATTGTTTGAGATCGACACCTGAGCAAAAAATAGTCGTGTCGTCTCTTGAATAAAATTAGTTTTAGGATATCGGACACCTTAACAATGTCATTTATGTAAATTATGAACAACTTGGGACCTATGACCGAGCCCTGAGGAATTCCACAGGTAATGTCCAAGCAATTTGATTTGCTATTACCCATCTGCACAAATTGCGTCCTACATGTTAAGTAATTTTTGATCCATTTTAATGCGGTCCCTCTTATTCCATATTTGTAAAGTTTTTCAATCAATATATCGTGATTTATAGTGTCGAATGCTTTCTTCAGATCAATAAATATGCCTATAGAATATAAGTTTGAATCTAGTGAATCTTTAATCATTTCAATAAATTCTGTTAGGGCTAGTGCTGTCGAATGCTTTTTCCTGAACCCATACTGACTGTCACACAGTAGTTTGTGTTTATCAATGTACTTGTCCAATCTGTCATTGAAGAGCTTTTCGAGGATCTTTGAGCATTGAGGTAAAATCGAGACAGGACGATAGTTTGAGAAATCATATTTATCCCCACTTTTGTAGAGAGGGATAACTTTCGCTATCTTCATTTTATCTGGAAACACTCCGTAGGAGAAGGATAGATTGCATATATGCGTAAGTGGAGTTACAATTGCGTTAGTTAGTGTTTTCAGTAATTTCATATCTAATTGGTTTGCATCAACAGATGTCTTAGCTGTACAATTTTTCAGAATTGATCTGATTTCGGATTCGGTAACAGGAGTTAATGTCATTGTGTCTTGGATTTCCTCATCCTTATCAAGGTAGTCCCATCTTAGGTGTGAGGATTTAATACCCTTTGCTAGTTCTGGCCCAACATTCACAAAATAACTGTTAAAATTCTCCACGACCAATTCCATGTTCTCTACCTTTTTGCCATTTATATTAAAGAAGGCAGGGTACTCCCTCTTCGGAGTCCTCCCAGAGACGTTCTTTATTATATTCCAGAGATTTCTGGAATAATGTGTATTTTCTAATAAAAGCTTTTCATAATACTCTTTTTTATGTTTCCTTGGTAAATGAGTCATTTTGTTTCTGTAACTTTTGTACCTAATTTCTGCTTTCTCAGTTCTTTCTCTCAGAAACTGCTTATACAAAGTATTTTTTTTTTTTTTACAGGCATTTGCCAGTGCTTTTGAAACCCAAGGTCTTCTCTCTTTGTTTTGCTTCAATTTGTTCGTTGTTTTGACTAGACAGTGTTTATCATACAGGGAGTATGATAAATACTTAAATAATACTTATGGCATTATTTAAGACACGTTATATTTGTCGATACCCTTGACTTAGATGAATATCAGATCACATTTTATGACAATTTTATTCAGAAAACCATGGAGTTCCAAAAGGTTCATATACTTTCTCTTGCCACTGTATTTATATAAATCTTGATAGTGGTTGAGAAAATGAATGATGAAATGGACCAGAAGTTTGGTGGACATCAATCTATTTGTAAAAGTGTGTTTTTGCTGTTGATGTTGTAACATGTTCCCCACAAGGTTAACCGCTTGTCTGTGTGTGTGTGATGTTGACTACATTTCAATGTCAAAGTTTGTATTACCAGCTAATGTTGTCTGTAGGCCTACCCCATGAGGTTAACTGGATTTGTGTGTTTAAAGTTGACTACAGAAAACTCTGTTATTGGTCCCCACACATGAAACGTACCACAGTCAAGTGTGATTGTTTTGGTTAGTAGTGATATTAGATGATGTCAAACATGGGTTACATTTACAAACATGACCACCTCTTATCTTTCGTGTAGGCTATTGCATTTAGTATTGGTGGTCAGTGACTTCAGGTTATGCTGGTTACAGTGCTGTGTACAAAAATGTATTTATATAAATCTTGATGGTGGTTGAGAAAATGACATCTGGAGCCAACATCTTTTTATCCGTTTTCAGGTTCATGCAGTTTTATTTGTTCATGCTGCTAATACTATCACCTTATGTTACATTACATTACATGAAGCAGACACTTTTATCCAAAGTGAATTACAACATGAGGATTAATATTTAAGCTGCATCACTATTAAAACATTGTGAAGAGTGTCAAGAAGTGCCAATAGTCACCAAAAAGTTAAAAAGTGTTAAAGCAGGAGATGTTTTCAGAAAAGCTGGGTTTTTTAAGAGATTTTTGAAGGTGGTGTGGTGTTTTTGAAAGTGATGACCCTGATGTGGTAGTGCTTGTAACTGATTTCACCAGTAGGGAACAACAGTCTGGATTGTTCAGCTATTAACTGCTGGCAACATAAGTGAGTGCACCCTGTAATGAACATGTCCAAATTTTGCCCAGAGTGTTAATATTGTTTGTGCCAACCATTATTATCCAGCACTGCCTTTACCCTTTTGCCCATGGAATTCAGCAGTGCTCACTAGTTGTTTCAGGAATCGTCTCCTATTTCTCCATGATGACATCACTGAACATGGAACTGAATGGAATTAGACACCCTTTGCTCCTCAAACTGCTGCTGGAGGATGCCCCACAAGTGCTCAGTTGAGGTAAGGGCTGAAGCCATACTTGGTCAGTCCATAAACTTTACCTTTAGCTTCCTCAGCAAGGGAGTTGTTATCTTGGAGGTGTTATTTGGGTAATTATTGTGTTGGAAAACTGCATTGCAGTTCAGTTTCAGAATAGAGGTGATCGTGCCCTGCTTGAAATGAATGTATCCTTTAATCAACCAAGCTCCCTTGAGCTGTTAGCACTCCTGGAGCCCCAAACTATGATGCTGTCACAACAATACTTGCCAGCAGGCAAGGGACGGTTGTCTAGGTACTCTTGACTAGGGTTCCACACACAATGGATACCATTTGAGTATGTTTATCTTGGTCTCATCAGACCACAGGACATGGTTGCAGTAATCCATGTTCCTGAACTACTCAGCCGGCGAGACAAAAAAACTTGTTTGGCCAATGTGTATGGTGGCACCCTGGTAAAGAGCACAAAGACAACTTTCCCTTGCCTGCTGTTGAGGATAGTGGTGGCAGCATCATAGTTTAAGGCTGCATGAATGCAGCCAGATCTTGGGAGCTCAATTAACTGAGTTAATTCCAAGCAGAGAGTGATCCCTTCTCTTCCGAAACTAGGCCGCAACACAATTTCACAACACAATACTTACCAAAAGTGACCCCTCCAAGATAACTTTGTTCCCAAGGAAGCTGAAGGTAAACAGGATGCCCAAGTATGCCTCCAGCCCTAAATTCAATGGAGCAACTGTGGAGCATCTTCAAGCAGAGGGTTGAGGAGCACAAGATGTCAAGCATCCATCTGCACAGTGATGTCATCTTGGAGGAATGGGAGGTTGGCACACTAAATATTGACACTTTGGGGTATTTGGACATGTTCATTATTGGGTGTACTCACTTATGTTGCCAGCTGTTTAGATGGTAATGACTGTGTTTTGAGTTATATTCAGATGGCAATTTTGTACTCTACAAACTGTGCACTAACTACTTAAAGTTATATTAAAGTTTCATGTACATAGAGTTCTCCCATGAAGAGATACAATAAAATGAAGTCGACCTGCAGGCAACTTAATCACTTCATGTTGTATTCTTTACTAGCTGTGAATGAACATTTGTTGTTTAGAATTGCTGCAAGTGTGTTAATAGTACTAAATTGTTGGTGTTATTGAACAAGTTATCAATTTTTACCCACTACTTCATGAGCTCATTAATTAAATAAGAAACATTTATATTTTTCATGTACGTTCACATATTAATACATTTCGACCTTTTTGGTATGTTTACTTATTGTTATTTAGTTCAGCAGATGTAATTAGCATCTGATTTCCTAGGTTCAACAAATTCAAACTAAGTTGGTTGACTACTCAAGCTCTGATGAAGAAACCTGCGACATTGTCATTAATAATCTGTGTACAGCAACCAGTATGATCAAAGTCTTTCACCAGGTAATGCATTTACTTAACTGACTTATTTACTGTCATTCAGCGTCTGTTTTAGTGACTGTACTGTCTGCAGTGATCATATTTGTATGCCTTTGTATGTTAATATACTGTATTTGTGCTTGTGTTCATGTCCAGAATGTTGCTGTTGAGTCCTTTAATGAAGAGGATGACTCCAGCACAGTCAATGTAGCACACCCTGCTGAACTTAAGTTCACCCAAACAGATCTGCAGGAAAACAGCCTGGCATGAAGTACATTTGTGCACTTGGTAAGTCTGTGTACTTTGTGATGTCTTTAGGGTATTTTTCTTTCTAAGCGCTTCATGTTAATGTGAACCTTTAAACCTTTAAAATGTTTTATTTTAAGGAAGGGAAACAACAACTTAACATTTCTGTTTTTTAGACTACAGAAAAAACATATGATGAAGATTATGTCCCAAAACTGAGAAGAACCAAAAGCATTTTGGTAAAAACAAATAAAGAAATTAGCATTTCCTTTTAAGTGTCTGGCATTCTACAAGCCTCTCTCAGGTATGAATAACAATTATGTAATTTGTGTATATTTATTTTGTTTTTATCTGTTTTATTTTAAGATGAAAACTCACATCCCACCTATAATGGATGAACTATTTGATACTGATGACTCCTGCCCTGACAGTGAAGAAGAATATGTCCCCAGAAGTTGTGATGAAAGCTCAGAAAGTAGCTTTG
This sequence comes from Gymnothorax javanicus, assembly GCA_029692085.1. Classification (NCBI taxonomy): domain Eukaryota; kingdom Metazoa; phylum Chordata; class Actinopteri; order Anguilliformes; family Muraenidae; genus Gymnothorax; species Gymnothorax javanicus. The sequence continues at coordinate 42,565,033 of CM056200.1, forward strand.
AATTGTCAATCAATCAACATTGTACAAACAAAAACAAAATGTCATGTAGCATCGGAAAAGAGAGTATGACCAGTGAAAGAAACAAAGAGGGGAGTAAAACACATGGCATAAACCAAGAGGAGAGTATGACAGATTATCTAAACACAGATGGGAGTATAGCACCTGATACAAATGAACAGAATTGTATCCCAAAAAATACAGAGAGAGAGGACAATGTTCTTGTCTCAGCTGTCCACAAAAAAGGCAATGGAGTAAGACTGTATGATAAACGGCAACACTGCTTGTTTTGTAGAAAATCGTTCACAAAAATATCAAAGCATCTGGAGCGGAAACATCACAATGAAGTAGAGGTGGCCAGGGCTGTGAGCTACCCTAAAAATTCCAAAGCAAGACGTCTGCAATTGGAGTACCTGCGCAAAAAAGGCAATTACATGCATAACATGGATGTTCTTGAAACAGGGAAAGGAAGTCTTATTGCTTGTAAAATACCAAATGAAGAAGCTAAGGGTGAGGAATTTGTCCACTGCTCCTACTGCTTCGGCCTTTTTACCAGGAAAATACTATGGCGACATGTGAGGAATTGTGGTTTCAAACCAAGTGATGTCAAGCCCAAACCAGGGAAGAACAGAGTTCTTTCTTTATGTGCTCTGTCCATTGCTCCTGCTCCAGCTGGTATATCTACTGACCTGTGGGAAGTCATGAGCCACATGAATCAAGACAGCGTTTCTTTTGCAGTAAAAGGAGATGAGTTGATCAGGGAATTTGGGCAGCACCTGTATAACAGGTTCAGCAGTGATAGGTCAAAGCATGAGTACATCCGACAAAAGATGAGAGAGCTGGGTAGACTTATACTGAGTGCAATAGATGTCACACCTTTAAGGAGCATTTCGGATATGATAACACCGACTAACTATATGCAGACTGTATCAGCTGTGAAACATGTTGCCGGCTATGATCAGCAAAGTGATTCTTTCAAGATTGCAACTCTTCCATTAAAAATTGGACAAAGTCTGACTAAAATTTCAGAATTTTAGAGAGCAAAGCCTTAATTAATGGTGATGATAAGACTGCTGAAGCAGCGAGAAATTTCCATCAGATATATTATGGGAAATGGAACGAAATGGTTTCATCATCAGCCCACAGAACACTAGAGGAAGGCAAATGGAATGCGCCACTATTGCTTCCTCTCACAGAAGATGTTAAAAAACTGCATTCGTATCTGGATGAGAAGGAGAAAGAGTACTGTGATGGCTTACCATTAGAAGCATCTACAACTAATTGGTCAAAGTTTGCTCAGGTCACACTTGCGAAAGTAATACTTTTTAATTGTCGACGAGAAGGAGAGGTTTCGAAGATGCTCCTCTCCAGTTTCAATCAGAGAGACTGGTCAAAACCAAATGAAGAACTTAATGCAGCACTTTCAGAATTGGAACAAAAACTATGTAAGCACTTTCAGAGACTGGAAATACGAGGGAAGCAAGGTTGGAAAGTGCCTGTTTTGTTGACTCCAGACATGGTACAGTCACTGGAACTTCTGGTGAAAAAGAGAGAAGAATGTGGGGTTGAGAAAGACAATCCATACGACTTCTCACGTGCACATGCTATGACATACTTTCGGGCTCAGAGTTCATCAATCATTTTTCCCATTCCTGTGGAGCTGAGCATCCAGAGAATTTATCCTCTACAAAATTGCACAAGCATATTGGCACACTTTCTAAGGTTTTGAACCTGTCAAATACAGAATTAGATCAATTGGCTGATTTTTTAGGGCACGACATACGTATTCATAGGCAGTTTTACAGGCTTCCAGAGGGACCTTGCAGCTTGCAAAGATTAGCAAAGTCCTTATGGCCCTTGAGACAGGACGTCTGTGCGAGTTCAAAGGGAAAGGCTTGGAAGACATTAACATCGATCCAAATGGTAAGATGTGTTTGTAACTGGCCTGTACTAATTCATACATTTTTTTATTTCCAAAGAGACAGTTTGTGGTTTATATTATGTTCTGTGTCTGTTACTTAAAAAGTGTTCTGGTAGTGATTACTGGGACACACAAATCAGTGGCCATGTGAACTAATGCTTAAGATATAAGATGAGAAGCTTGGTGCTCATTGTCTAGAAACATAATGGGCTATGACATAACCATTGCTAATAAGGTACATGTTTTGTACAAACACAAGACTCATTGCTTCTTTAAGGACTTGTGAAATCAGCTTGATATGCGACTGCTTGATTTAATTGGTTAAACATCATTGTTAAGTTTATTGACATTGATAGTTTTCTGTTACTGCTTTACAGAAAGAGTTGAGGATGATGGAACAAGTGGACTGGATGAAGAGTCTGGAGGTAGAGGATTATTTTTTATTTCATGTGCTCCTTTCATGTAAAATAATACAAAACTCAAGTTTATAATGTGTAATTTCCGCTTATGAATTTACAGAGCAAATTGAGGATGCGGGACACTGTGAATCGGATGATGAGTCTGGAGGTAAATTTACATTTTACTTTTTTTTTTTTTTTTACATTTTTTGTCATTTAGCAGACACTTTTATCCAAAGTAACGTACAAGTGAGAGACAATCGAGCTACAGTGTAATCAAGACAGTGCAGATACATACCACCTTACATTTCTCAGGCTTGAGAGCAGTTAGTACAAGTACACACTAGAGACACAAGAGGGGATAGAGGGAGTACAGAGAGAGTAGGCTGGGAGAAGAGAGAAGCGAGGACAGCAAGACAGAAGAGAAAGTATAGTTAGGATAGAAGGTGCTCACGGAAGAGTAGGGTCTTCAAGAGTAACGCCCCTGCTCTGACAGTGCTTGGCAGGTTATACCACCATCGGGGAGCTAAGAATGAGAATAGTCTAGACTGCCTTGCCTGGACGGGAGGCAGAGCCAGACCATGTTCAGAAGAGGAGCGCAACGGTCGGGGAGTAGCATGGGCTCGTACCAGACTGTTGAGGTAGGATGGTGCGGATCCAGCAAACACTATCTAGACCAACATAAGCGGTTTGAACTAAATACGGACAGCTACAGGTATCCAATGACGTTTGATGAGCAGCAGGGTGACATGGGTCCGCTTGGGTTGGCTGAAGACCAGATGTGCATTTTGGATCATCTGAAGCGGTTTAACTACACATGCTGGCAGGCCTGTTAGAAGAGCATTTCAATACTCTTATGCAAGAGATCACCAGAGCTGGGTAGCATGCTGGGTTAGGCCTGATTTTTCTGATGTTGAATAGAGTAAAGCAACATGAGCGGGAGACTGAGGCTACATGATCAGAAAAGGTCAGTTGATTATCAATCATGACACCAAGATTTCTAGCCACCTTAGTGGGGGCAAGAGACAAAGTGTCATTTTTGACGTCAATGTTGTGATGCATGGACAGTTTGGCTGGGAGTACCAGCAGTTCAGTTTTTGCCAGGTTGAGTTGGAGATGATGGCCCTGCATCCATGCAGATGTGTCTGAGAGACAGTTTGAGATCCTTTCTGTGACCGTGGGGTCATCCGGTGGGAATGACTCATTGAGCTGGGTATCATCTGCATAGCAGTTATATGAAAAGCCGTGCGAGTGGATGATTGGCCCCAGAGAGGTGGTGTATATGGCCAACAGCAATGGCCCTAGCACTGAAGCTTGGGGAACCCCTGTAGTGAGTTGGTGCGGAGTTGACTGACAACCTTGCCATGATACCTTCAGGGTCAAACCTAAGACAGATAGGACTTTTCCCATCAAAATCCAAATTGATGATTGCAAAAATATGTGAGAGGAGGATCAATGGTTTAAAGATTCAAAACGCCAGAATTGAAATATGCCAGTGCGGAATCGGTAAATGAAAACCATAAATACTCTAACTGTTCGCGGGTGCCAGCATCACAAACACTTGAGTGGACCAGTTTTAATCCATGAGTAAAAAAGAATTTTATTGGCTGTTTAGTTTAATTAAAAACGATTTAGTTTAAGCATTTTCACATCCTGGTATCCATTTTAACTTTTCGGTTTTTGGTGTAACAGATGCGTTGATCAGATAATGTCTCAGAAAAAAAAATTTCAAGACTTTTTTACAAAAAAAAACATAAACAGCTGCAACCACTAAAAGCGTAAACATTGACTACAACAACAATTCTCTTGAAAAATAATTTGATTCCTCAGATTCTGAAATGTCCCAACACTAAAAGTTCTTTTTTCAGTTCAAGAAGTTCCAGCCATCATGGCTCCAGGTTTACTTGGCATTATAATATGAACAAGGAAAAATGTTTTGTTCTTAGTCTGCAGATTGAGACACATAATCCTTCACCATTGTCCCAGATAACTTCCTGCATAAGTAGACTAGCTAGATGAGTAGTCTATTTAGATGTCAAAGATTGATAACTATAAACACGGCAAACATAAAATGTAGATGGAATTGTATTTGCTATGTCAGTGCAATAAATTATTAGGCGAGATAAAGCTACTTTTTTTAATTAATGACAGAAATGAGAATTATATTATTTTGATAGCAGTATTGTTAATAATTATTTTTTCAAGAAAGTTACATGATGCAGTGAAAATTACCAGTTGAGTAATTAGGGTATTTCCAAATACATGTCAATTTTCAATTTATTTTCGAAATTGAACCAGAGTGGTGCAAAAACTTTAAGAACCCAATGTGTCCCATTTATCAACTTTTGTTAAATTTTCAATTTACTTTTAAAAAATTATATTCAGGGTAATGTTAAATGCCCATATATTTATGAATGTGGAAAGCAGTAAAATACCTAAAAAAATTCTATTTGAATAAATGAATGACAACAAACATGTGTTCAAACTTTGTTTATTTTCATGTTATGGTTGGTTTTTGCTGAAAGATTGAGTATCTAAATGTATAAGAGGCCCACCTTTTTAATAGGGCCCTTGAATCATGCTGCAAAGTTTGGGCCCACCCAATTTTGAACTGAAGAATTGGCCCAACAAAATTATTCCTAGGTTTATCACTGTACCTTGAACAAACGTCTAGACAGATAGGACTTAGTCCAGGGAAAGGCGCTGATAGTCATGCAAAGGGCAAAAGAGAATGGAGAGGAGGAACAATGGTTTATTTGTCAAATGAGACTGACAAGTCAAGCCAGAATCGGTATATGGCAGTCCTATCAATCGTGGGTGCCTTTTAAATGGCCCTGTTGTCTGTGGCAGATTGGCCCCTCTTATAACCAGATTGATTCGGGTCAAGGGTGTTATTCCTTGACAGAAACTCTGTAATCTGTTTCGAGACCGCTCTCTCAATGGTTTTGGAGAAGAATGGTAGATGTGAAACTGGACCATAGATTCCCTCCTGAGCAGGGTTGAGAGAGGATTTTTTGAGCAACGGTGTTACCTGAGCCACTTTAAACACAGCTGGAAAGGTCCCGGATGAGAGTGATGCGTTAATCAGATGAGCGATTGCTGGGGTTACAGCGTGAGCTATTGTCTGTAGAAGACTGGTTGGAATGGGGTCCAATGTGCATGTAGTAGGATGGCTACATGTTAGGAGTTTGGATACTTCACTCTCTGTGAGAGGGGTGAAAGTAGGGAGAGATACAGCATGAACCGGGGAGGACTGAGAACATGCAGTAGGACAGGTGCATGTAAAAGCGATGGTATGGCCCATAACCTGAGGAGACAGATTGCCTGTAGGCTGATGGTAGAACTGACTGCTGATGGCTGCCACTTTCTCTGTAAAGAAGGAGGCGAAGGCATCAGCAGTAAGATTGGTAGCAGGGGGATGGGGAGGTGGATAGAGAAGAGTTTTGAAGGTAGAGAAGAGTTTGCGAGAATCAGGGGCACTATTGATTTTGTCATTGTTGAACAACTTCTTAGCAGCAGTAATGCTGGAAGAGAAGGAGCCCAGTAGTGACTCGTATTTCTTAAAGCAAAACACCGACGTTATTCAACTGATAGCACTATCGTCCAATCTTGTTGTTAGCAACCGAAACGTGCAGCAATGGGGAAATTTGACAAAACGTAACGCGAGTACCATAACTAGCTGTCAAAGCGCAGGGAATGGGGCAATTTCTTAAGTTTCGGTTTCGTTTCTAATTGCCCCATTTAGTTAGTTCTACTGCTGGCTGCACAACTTTTGTTAAGTTGGACAAAACATTCTCGTTCATTTACATTTCATCTGTGAGTGATTAGCTTGTTCAGTAGGACTATGGGTTTGATAACGCCGGTGTTTTGCTTTAAGATCTTTAGATGCTACAGACTTGTGCCATTTTTGCTCTGCAGCTCTGAGATCTGTACGCAGCGTTCGGAGGGTGTCATCCATCCATGGGTGTGGCTGGACAGCCTTCGCAGGCCTGGTGGATAGGGGACATAGACTATCCAGGGATGACCGCAGAGCAGAGTGATTCTGTGGCATCATTAACCTCCAGTTGTTCAGCGCATGCTCATAGTCAGGAGGGTGACACTCCATCAGGCCCTGGCGCCTTCTTGGTCTTCTGCTTCTGGAACAGCCGGCATACCTCATCTTCACAGATCACCAGCGCAGGAGGGGGGAGGGCGTTGGGTGATGTTGGTAGGCCTTTAGTACGTGATGGGTGCTTTTCAAACCTACAGAAAAAGTCGTTCAGGTTGTCAGCCAGTCTGGGGCATACTTCAGGGTGGGGGGATGGGCTTCTTTTGTAGTTTATGAACTGTTGCAGGCCTTTCCAAACTGATGCAGGGTCATTGGCTGAAAGACTATCTTATAGCCCCTTGCTGTACTCTCTCGGCAGCCGTAATCTCCTTAGTCAGCTTGATTCTGGCTTGCCTAGAGGTCACGGTCCCCACTGCTGTAGGCCACCTCCTTGGCTTGACACAGCCTCTTGAGGTTAGGCGTGAACCAAGGTTTACTGTTATTTAATGTGCAAAAGGTCTTGGTTTGCACACAGATGTCTTCACAAAAACTGATGTAAGATGTCTCAGTGTCAGTGGGTTCGTTGAGGTCTGTGGCTACTGCATCAGAAACACTCCAGTCAGTGTGGTCGAAGCTGGCCTGTAACTCCAGCTTGGACTGTACCACAGGCTTCAAAATTTTTAGTTTCTGCCTGTAGATTGGAATGAAGTGGAGCAGACAGTGGTCAAGGAGTTCTAGAGCTGCCCTGAAAACAGCGCGGAGGGCATCTTTAAGAACTGTGTAACAGTGGTCCAGTGTATTTTTTTCCCTAGTAGGAATCATGACATGCTGTCTATATTTTGGGAGTTCTAGGTTGAGTTTGGTGCTGCTGAAATCCCCAGCAATAATGGTGATAGAGTCTGGGTGTTTTTTCTCAGTGTCAGTTATCTGCTCGGCTAGCTGTTTTAAACACGTTTACAGTCTGGAAATAGGTCACTGGTACAGTCACTGGAACTTCTGGTGGAAAAGAGAAGAATGTGGGGTGGAGAAAGACAATCCATAACTGTTCTCACGTCCCTGTACTATGACGTACTTTCAGGGCACAGAGCAGTCATTTTGCTCACGCCTGTGTAGCTGAACATCCAGAGGACTTGTCCTCTACCAAATTGTGCAAGCATATTGGCGCATTTGTTTTGAGCGTGTCAAACAAATTGTACCAATTGGTAGATTTTTAGAACACAACATAAGTATAGGCAGTTTTACAGGCTTCTAGAGACCTCGCAGCTTGCAACGATCACCAAGGTCCTTATGACCCTTGACCCTCTGTGAGTTCAAAGGTAGAGCCATATTTATTTCATTTGCTCCTTTCATGTGAAATAAGAATTAAGTTTATAATCATTTCCTGTTATGCATTCACAGAGCAAGTTGAGGATGCTGGACACATTGAATTGGATGAGTCTAAAGGTAAATTATGAGCAAACTACATAATTTCAGCCAGGTTGTGGCATTATCATCTTGTCACAGTGTCAACATATAAATGTTGTGAATGATGAACAGACTTTGTAGTGTGATATAACTGAAGAGCACCAATGTCGAGACTGTCGCCCCATGATAAGCTGACAAAAAAATCTAGCATGCCTTATTTTTTAATGGTTCATCACGGAGTCTAGCGTTTTATCACCAATGTGCTTCTTGACATTTATCAATGTATATCGGTGGACATACAGTATCTCACAGAAGTGAGTAAACCCTGGAAGGCTGTGATTTGTGTCCCAAAATCACTGTATTGATTAGGGTTCACAAATATGAGCTTGTTACGCCAAAACTCATACCAACGGCGGAGATTAGTTTGAGCGGAAGGACTAAGCGTGTTGTATCTGAGCACGACTAGTTATTTTAACTGTAAATAATCCCTTTGCGGTAAAGCCTAGTTATCTGACTCCAATTTGCTGTAGAGGGATAAATACAGTCTGGGACAGTGATGTAGTCGAGACCTGTATGTCCGAGACCGAGACCGAGACCTGTCCATCCGAGACCAAGACCTACCTTACCAAGACAAAGACAAAACTCTCCGAGACCGAGACCTTTAGAATCCGAGACCGAGACCGAGACCAAGACCATGTACAAAATATTGTGAATGAATTGGCAACTGCTATGTTTAATTGTAAATTAAATCAAATGGCCTGAGTAGTACTAGCGCATGGCTAGCATTAATCCATCCTTATCTTGATCTGTCAAAGATTGAAGACAAATTTCATCACTTTTAGGGCGCTCCGTGGCTCATTGGAGTTAATGCGCCAAGACTAGAACAGAGGCTGAGTTCTCTTATGGGAGACCTGAGTTTGATTCCCAACCCCGGTCATGTGCTGTATGTCATCCCCTCTCTTCTCCCAAATCTTCCTAAGTATCTCTGTTAATACATTAAAGGAGGAAAAACTCCCAAAAAAATCTTAAAAAATATACAAAAGAGGGTTGTACAAAATATTATCATCAGGGGTGCTAATAATTGTGGCACACATGATTTGATGTAAAAGAATTATTTCTTAATGTGGGATTTTTTTTCCCACTGAATAAATGCACTTGAATTAAAGGTTGGATTTTTCTCTTTTTTTCATTGTGGTCCTATATTATTCAGAAAAAAAATGAATTTATTAGAAGCTAAAGAGCACATCTTAACCAGGGGTGCCAATAATTACAGAGGGCGCTGTATCATCACTTTGTAGGTCAAAATTCAAAATGAAACGGAGATATAAAAATTTTAAAATCTGTAACCACTATCAATAACAGGGTGGCAGTAGGACTTGATCCCAAAAACTCCTCACCCGCAGGTGGAGCAAAATGAGAGAGAAAAAAAGACTGCTTTAAATGAAAAATTTTAATACATACAAAAAAAAAACTCTTGGGTAACTAAATTGTTTAATTTTCCTTTTACAACCATTTTCGTATGAGCTTCTTGATAAATACATGCACTTGCTTCCTTACATGGCTTATACAACCCCAATTCCGAAATAGTTGGGAATAAGTGTAAATTGTGAATAAAATCAAAATGCAATGACTTTCAGATCACATGAGCCAATATGTTATTTACAATTGAACATAGATAACATTTCAAATGTTGAAACTGAAACATTTTGCATTTTTATCCACAAAATGAGCTTATTTCAAATTGGCTGCAACAGGTCTCAGAAAAGTTGAGACACAGGCAAAAAAAGGACTGAAAAAGCAGTTAATATATAAGAGAATCAGCTGAAAGAACATTTAGCAAGTAATTATGTTAATTGGCATCAGGTGTGTAACATGATTGGCTATAAAAAGGGATGTCTTCGAGAGGCTGAGTCTCTCAGAAGTAAAGATGGCCAGAGGCTCCCCAACCTGTGAAGGCTTGTGTAAAAAAATTGTGGAATACTTTAAAAACAATGTTCCTCAACGTCAAATTGCAAAGGCTTTGAAGGTCTCATCATCGACAGTGCGTAACGTCATCAAAAGATTCAGAGAAACTGGAAAAATCTCTGTGCGTAAGGGACAAGGCCGAAGATCTTTACTGGATTTCCGTGATCTTCGGGTCCTCAGACGCCACTGCATCACTCACTGGAATGATTCTGTCATTGACATTACTAAATGGGCCCAGGAATACTTCAAGAAACCACTGTCTGTAAACACAGTCCGTCGTGCCATTCACAGAGGTCACCTAAAACTCTATCATGCCAAAAGGAAGCCATTGTTGAGCATGATCCAGAAGCGCCGTGTTCTGTGGGCCAAGGTTCATTTAAAATGGTTCATTTAAAATGGACTCCAGCAAAGTGGCAAAGTGGCCTGTGGTCACACAAGTCCAAATTTGACATTTTTTGTCGGAAATCATGGGCGTTGTGTCTATCTATTGTACCTTTAATTTATTCATGAATATTTTGAAGCATGTAATATCTAGTCCATTGCACAAGGGAAAGTAACAAATGTTAAATCCATCTTGAAATGAAAAATGTTAGCTTAACTGTAATTCAGAAGGAAAAGGTCAATCTAATTAATCTGATTATTCCATTTTAATTTGTAGGAAGTAAAGGTGAAGTCACAAAGACGGACCACAAGACAAAGAGGGTGGCCAGTTTGTGTAAAGGTATTTACAACCTAGGTGGATGACAACAAAGATTTTGCTGTAAAAAAAAGGTATGTTTTTCTTTATTTATAAGCTTGGATTTATTTTCCTTGTAGAACGCCGACCATTCCAGAGAAAAATATGGTGGCCTGAAGAAATTCATGCAGTTGAAAAACATATGATGAACTTCATTAGGACATGCCGTGTCCCTCCGAAATTGGATTGTGATAGCTGTCTGAAATCTGAACCTCTTCATTTAAAAGCTAGAGATTGGAAGGTGATAGGATTGAGCTACTGGTTTAAGGTTTTTCTCTCAGCACACACCACACACGCACCCATTCCCAGCCCCCTCCCCTCGCTTACCCCAGCCACCCCCCCACACACACACTCATTCACACACTCATTCCCCAGCCCCCCCCCACACACACATACACACACACACATCACATCAATATCCTCCCCTCACTCACACACACACATCACATCAATATCCTCCCCTCACTCATACACACTCACATCAATATCCTCCCCTCACTCATACACACTCACATCAATATCCTCCCACAGTGAGGGGCGCCTGGCACCTGGTCACACTTGGTAATTGCTGTATTGTGCTCAGAAGGAAGGTACATGATCAAAGGTAATATCAACATCCTGTAAGTTTGGCTGGATGTTTAAGGAAGGTGTTACATCCACCACTTGCTCTACCACTGATCTTGTACTTAAACCCCGAGATGAACAGTGTGCTAGATTCTTCATGTAATGCTATGTCGGACGCTAGAATCCTCCCTTGCGCATTGTAATAAAAAGCCTTTTCAATTGGAAAGTGGTCATTGGTGTGTCACTTCATCGGTCCCAACTTGACTCCACGACAGAAAACAGTCTTAACGGACGGCGGCGATTTAGGATGGGATAGGAAACATCTCCTGGTTGGACCAACGATAATCAACTTGAGGGTGAGTATTTTTATTTTACCATCCTCATTAGGTGTTGATTGTCCTTGAGCCAATTATTAGAGTGACTCCTATTATTTTGATAAAAAATAACGTGGTGGAATGGGACGGTGTTGTGATTGAATCACTGATGATCTTTAGGCATATTGGCGTCGTTACCACTGAATTTTGTGGAGTTGGGTTGTACTCCTGTAAGAGGACACATTGGTGTTATTAGTCAGTGGCCCTAGTGGAGTCGGGTTGGACTCTCGTGAAGAGGACACGTTATGTCATTGCCTTTGAGGCATTTGGAGGTCTGGAGACCTTGAAAGATTGATAGGACGCAGGAGCGCCATTGCCGGGCGTTGTTGATAGGACGCGAAGCATCACTGCCATTGGGTTTTGGAGTCGGGTTGGACTCTTGCAAGAGGACTTTGTCGTTACCACTGAAATTTTGTGGAGTTGGGTTGTACTCCTGTAAGAGGACACATTGGTGTCATTAGTCAGTGGCCCTAGTGGAGTTGGGTTGGACTCCCCATAAGAGGACATTGTCGTTACGTTGGCATTTGCATAGCCTGCTGTTAGCGAAAGCTGACGAGCCTCGCTCTGTAGTTTTAGGAAAATAGAGTTGTTCGAGGAACTGTTTGGACCGTTTTGCCATTTTCGTAAAAGGGGAGTTTGCTCTGGTAAACCTTTGAGTTGTGTGAAACTGGGCTGTGTGGCAAGTGGGAATGCTGAGGTATAAACCTTGGTTATTTGCCAATGTCATTGAATGCGTGAAAGTGCGCTGATTGTTGTTTGTTTTGCTGTTCCGTTTTCGTACTTCGTCTGATAACTGGGTGTAAAGTCGCTGAAGCATGTGAATGTCTGCAGCGGACTTGTTATATTGTTCTGCTAAGTTTGTGTGTTAGGCTGGGTTATACGAGTACATAATATACCCTGCATTGTTCATTTTAGTGATATACAGTATATATGTATGTAGATTGAAAATGATATAAATTGCGTACATACTATAATGAACTTGTCGAGGTTCCGGTTCCGTAGAATAAGGACCGCGAACAGTACATGAGCCCAAATACTCTTGATAGTCCATGAGCCCGAAATAAGGGACTTTTATATAGTCAATGAACCCGAGATAAGGGGGTAATGATAAAATAAACCTAATAATTACTAAAATTTTAAATAAACACTGCCCTACCATTCCCTTTCGACCTGATAAAGTAGAAGCACATAGTTTACTTTTTACCCTTTGAACGCGCTTACACATGGGGACGTAGCTACCGACAAGTATAAATAATACACATAAGCGCCTGTAGTCGATACCCATAATAGATAATAAGAGTTTTAACTGTCTGAACTAAGAATGGAGAGGGAGATATTGGCGAAGCGGTTCAGAAGGCCGCTCTGGAAGCGACTGTATCGAGATATAGTAAAGCAAGTAAAGCTAACCCCGCTTTCCTTTGAAAAGCAAAACGAGATTAAACTTTTTAGCTGAGCCTATGAATGAATGGAGGAAAAGTCGTAAAAAGGGCAGTGAGAAAAACAAGGAAGCTGTGATGTGTGTTGTCTTGAGCTATGAGAGCACTGTTTTAATGTGGCAATAATGTGGGTTGTTTTTTAAGAGTTTGCTGTATTCCTCCGTACTTTTTAAGTAGAAAAATAAATGCAGGCAGAACTGGTGGGTCTGTTCCCCAGGTGCAGATGAACGGGAACCAACAACTGAGGGAAGGTGTGATCACTTATAGCTTGAAGTTCAAAGGATGCTTAGGAACAAAAGGGTAATTTGCCTAGAATGATAGGAGACTGGAGGGTGATGAGGTTAACACATAGGGCTGAGGGGTTACTGAGGTCTTGTAAATATGCCTGTGACGGAGGAAATGGTATGTAGCATCAGAGGGATTGCGATGGGATTTAGATTGAACTAAAGGATGGAAATGTAAAATAGAGAAGAGGGGTTTCTGACGCCAGGTGCTGGGATAAGGTACAGTGGAAGATGGAGGGCCTTGCTCAGAAACGGGGGAAGTGGCGCACTGCTCATAAGCCAGTGAGACTGAAAGCAAAATGTAAGTAGGGAAGTGGTGAAATGGAGCGGGAAGAAGGTTCTGTGTGAATAAGAGAGAAAAGAAGCATGAGGATATTACTGTAAATCACAGTAATTTCTGAGAGACTGTAAAGAACCATGGTGTTCATTGTTGCCAGTAGGTGTGTGGTAAAAATGTCAGAATAAAGATCCATGTAAGATTTAAAAAAAAAAAAAAAAGGAACAAACTAGGCGATTAAAAATATCAGGAGGTTGTTTCTGAGCCATCCCACAGCTTTCTTTGGGTAGAATGTACTATAGCATGGCAATCTCCTCAAATTGCTGAATTATATGCTTTTGCTGAAGCCTGTGAAACAATGACTGACTATAATGTGAATATCTATACGGACTCTAGATATGCCTTTGGGGTTGTACATGACTATTTGAGTTTGTGGGTAAATAGGGGGCTCAAGACCAGCGTAGGGGCCCCAATACAAAATGAGGGGGTAGTGAACAAACTACACTAAGCTGTACAAAGACCAAAACAGGTAGCAGTGTTGAAAGTAAAAGCCCACACCAATGGGACTGATCCTCACACTGAGGGTAACAGGAAGGCAGATGAGTGGGCAAAGACTGCAGCCAGTGAAGGAAAGTTGCCTCGGTAGCGGCTTTGCAAACAGAGCAAGTGAAAAAGGAAATGTTCTTTAAAACTACAGCAGCTGCAACATGAAGCCCCCAGAGCTGAGAAATGGCTTTGGATGGAGAATGGTGGGAAATTGGGGCAAGACAACATTTGGAGGGCCCTGAAGGTGCTTTATGTTCTGCCCAGTAGTATGATGGGAACAATGATCCATTTATACCACTCACTAGGGCATGACGGAGTGAAGCGGATGCGGCACAGGATGGCACAAACATGCTGGCATCCTAAACTGAGTGTTAACATTCACAATTATGTTCGCAGGTGTATGACATGTGCAATGCACCCAGGACCTACCATTAAGACTAGGATGAGACAACAGTTCCCGACCCACCCAACCTTTTCAGGGAAAGTCTGGGTGACGCAGCTACCATCGGTTCTCCTCTCTATGAGAGCAGGACCAACTGACCCTAACTCACTTTCTCCCTTGAAAATGCTTACAGGCCGACCCATGAGGACTCCTGGAGATCTGTGCATTGGTGGTGGTGATTTGCATGTGATGGGTGACCGTCTTGTTGAATATTGCAGACATTTGTCCCAGTGTGTCTCACAGGATCACAGGACAGAACCAGACGCAGGAGAGGACAACGTGGAAACGTGCCAGGTAGAACATGGAGACCAGGTGCTGGTGAAAACCTATCAGAAGAAGACATTTGATCCTACCTAGTCCGGACCACACACTGTCACACACACACAACCCCATCGGCTGCCCGGCTGACTGGGATTCCAGTGTGGATCCATATCACACGTTTGAAAAAAATATCAGGCAGAGACACAACATGGGGCACAATAATCCCTCTGCCTCCCCTCTGGCTCCTGGGAGCCAGTTCTTTTGTTTTGTGTCTAAAGGCAGACACACGTTTCCACAGTACACAAATGTGCACCAACTCAGCAGGCTGCAGCTGGACCTGGGACAATCTGAGGAGTATTAACCTGAGTGGATGGGGCTCCATCCAGTGCAATAAAGACATTTGGAGGATGACAGATTGTCATTTTTGGGGAATAAGGAACCCTAGTAAATTAGTAGGAGATCTGTGTTGTAGTGTTGTTGAAGGTAATGGATTTGGTGTATTAATCTGGAAGGATCCGAGAGTGTGGGTTGACACAGGATTAGGGTGGGAAGAGGCTATTAGAGTACATGAAATGTTTAATATCAATTGAATAAAACGGCAGCGGACTGGAGGAAGATGGTTGCCCCCACTCCGATGGCCATACATGAGTATACCCTTAAATTGAGAGGTGAGGCCCGTGCTACATGTAGCCCTCCAGGAAGCCCAGCACATGCCCTGTATTGTATCCTGGACCAAAAATTGGATTAGCTTCTGAAGGAGAGCCTCTGCCTGCTCTGGTTGGTGTGTCAACTCGACATTCTCATTTAGTTATTAAAGTGAAACATATTATCTGGCCTAGGAATTGTTCAAATTTTACAGAATTAGAACAATCTGTCCAAACCCTGATCAATTTTATGTTACAACGGTTGCCAAAATGTTATATGATGTACATAGGAAATGTAGAGATCTGCTATCAGATATTGCAGGATGGGTGGGAGCCACTAGCTCAACAGTGAATGCCATTTCAATGGCTATAGATTCTAATAACCGTGATTGGGCTGACAATCTGTTAGCAGCAGGCACAATATCGGGTGGCAAAGGGAGGACTACTTTCTAACCAAGCTACTGCCATCTTGCTTCTGCTACGCATGACACTGGGGGAGGTGATCACTGTTTTGCTCCAGCATTTACTTGAAAATACTAAAACTTACGAAAAGATTCTATTGGTAGAGCATGTGCATAGGAGGGTGGAGGAGATGTGTTACAGATCTGGCATGGCATTCAGCATGGAGGTGGCAGCTCTGATAGGTGACCTGCTCAAGGCCACGTGTACCAGGGTGGGTAAGGTCTGCAGTCCTTCTGGAGTCAGCTCCAGGGGTGGCGGCCGGGAGGGTCCCTATCGATAGTCGGGCATGTCACGATGGCGAGGACATCCGTGGTGGTGTTCTAATTCCAGTCGGGCGAAGCCCATACTGAAAGCACAACCCATACACCCGCTTCCATTCCCATGTAACGGACATGTGTGCCGAGTGCACAATGTCAAATACATCATCACTGACAACAACAGAAACATTGCCTTTTCGGAAGACCAATGCTCTGCTTTCGGAGGCTGGGTACTATGCACAGCCTCAATTGAGTCAGAACAAGCCCTATCACATTCAGTGGGACCTGAACTACAAACACAAGTATTACCTGAATCTCCTGGAGCAATAGCAGTGAGAACCAACACTACCACTTGGTGCGGGTTTGGGCCTTTATACTCTGGTCCAAAGCTTTGTGCAATGACTAACATTTCCTACTGCATTAACCCTACTGGCACTTCTATTACTATCGGCTCTATTCTAGTCGCTCCCGATGTCACCACTAACACTTCTGTTCCAGCCTTGGAGAGCTGGGTGCTGGACCACAATAATTATTTTGAGAGAGCTCTGATGGCGGTCTCTGACAGAATTGACAGAATATCATACTGCAGCAAAAAAGGCAACAACTGTGACCCACTGACTAAAAGGTACAAACATTTCTGGGAGTAGTGTCCCCTGGGGACGACTTTGGGTGGTACTATCCCAGGGTGTCTGGGGACTTAGTATTGTAAGCTTTGTTTTAGTTATTTATATGTATTATAAATTAAATAGGCTAATCAGGAATGTACAGCACGGTCTAACATTTGCTAATCTGACCCATTCCCTTGCAAATGGTGGCCTAACCGGTGTCTAAATCATGGTGGGTGGGACCTTAGCTCACCACCAATACAAAATGAGGGAATGATAGGATTGAGCTACTGGTTTAAGGTTTTTCTTTCAGCACACACAGATCCACACACACACCCATTCCCAGCCCCCCCCCTAAACCCCAGCCCCCCCCCACACACACACACACACACACACACATACACGCACCCATTCCCAGCCCCCTCCCCACACACCCCCAGCCACCCCCCACACACACACACACACACACACACTCATTCCCAGCCCCCTCCCCTCACTCATACACACTCACATCAATATCCTCCCACAGTGAGGGGCGCCTGGCACCTGGTCACACTTGGTAATTGCTGTATTGTGCTCAGAAGGAAGGTACATGATCAAAGGTAATATCAACATCCTGTAAGTTTGGCTGGATGTTTAAGGGAAGGTGTTACATCCACCACTTGCTTTACCACTGATCTTGTACTTAAACCCCGAGATGTGAACAGTGTGTTAGATTCTTCATGAATGCTATGTCGGACGCTAGAATCCTCCCCTTGCGCATTGTAATAAAAGCCTTTTCAATTGGAAAGTGGTCATTGGTGTGTCACTTCATCGGTCCCAACTTGACTCCACGACAGAAAACAGTCTTAACAAAGGCTATTAAGTTCTATGTAAAAAACCGCATTGATGCTCTCAAGAAAAAAAACAGTGAGACATTGTAAAATCTATAGATTTATGTTGGAAAAAAAAAACAATGCAAAATTACACCTTTAAACTCCACTGTTAAAACATTTTTCAATAATCTGGTGTGAAGATTTTGTAAATGAAAGTGATGCATCTTTTTGTATTTGAAATTTGTTTTTATTCTGATAACCTCCAAAGGCCATTTTAAGCAGTCACTGCAAGCTGTAGGCACTATCATGCCTTGAAAAATTATTTTGTATTATTTTCTGTAGAGGGAAAAAAGAGAAGCTGTAGAGGTTTACTCACAATCATTTACATTTTGAATATGCCAAAATACTGGGATTACGGGCATGCCGCGTTTTTTTTTTTTTTTTTAATCTAAAATGTTTTTGGCATAGTTTTGAGATACTGCAAAGCACTTAAAAAACTGCACTTTGTTGTGTGACAGTTTGACTATACACAGTCTACCTCATGCAAATCAATTCTAAAAGTTCTTGAATTTGGAGACCCTTCCAGAGTTCTTCAGATCGAGCAGGTACACTGCTATGTGCCTTTTGTATTTGAAATAAAGCTAAAAATGGTCACACTGGTTTTCAGTGTGTACTGGAGTTTTGTGTCCACAGTAGCATTACATCAAACAATTTGTTGGCACTGTTCAGTCCCTTCTTTCTCTTAACTGAATAAAACAAGTGATGCTACTCGTAATACGTTATATTGGTACTGTTTTGTGTTGTTTATTAGAATATTTTTTCCTGATGCCACTGCATCGATAGCATTTTAATCTTAACAAAGACTTCACTTCCTGTGGAACAAAGGGCCTGTGGGTGTGGAAAAAAATCACTCAGAAGTAAAGTTTAGCTGATGTTTGTGAAAGTCTTTACTTGCGGTAGGTGAATAGTTGATTGAGGAGTACTGTGTACCTGGGGGTTGTGAATAATTGACCCAGGAGTAAGGTTTACCTGAGGTGTGTAACTTTTTGTCCTAGGAGTCAGGTTTACCTGAGGTGTGTGAATAGTTGGCCCAGGAGGGTTCCCCCTGGGTTCTGAAAAATATTCTTCACTTTCTCCCTCGAGAAATAAAGCAAAAAAAAATATTCTTCACTTTATCATAGTTGTCATTTTTTATTAGTCACTCATGGACTTTATAAAACTTTGAAAAAGTTTCTTGAGCATTTAGCATGGAATTAATTCAAAAGACTGACGATAGAAATCCCTTTAAACCCTCAATTTCTTTATTTTTTTCCTTAACATTTTTATCAATGCAGCCATTTTTGGCATCCCAAAATTAAAAAGGGACACACCCTTTAAAAGCAATAGAGAGGCCTGACAAAAATGCTGAATTGGACTTGGGGTGAGCTCAAAATCTTGTGCTGTTGGAATCAAAATTGGTGGAATTGTCAAATGTTTATTTAAAATGTTTAACTTTTAAGATTTCCATGAACTGATTCCAAATTGAACTTTAGGTGAGTTCAATGTTTTATGCACAATTTATTGGAGTCCTCAATGTAAATCTCAAATGTTTAGGGATTCATATGTTAAACCCCTCAGATAATCACTGATTCTGATGTCAGCAACAAACAAGTCCTAGTACTGGCACCCTCATCCACTTCTCTCGAGAGTGCTTTCTGGTTACTGTACTGTCCGAAATCACCAGGTGATGCTGAGCTGGTAAACCCAAAGCCCCCCAACGGTAGCAAGCGCCACGGGATTTACATAATTCAATCAAACACTAATATATAATTGGCAAAACATGAGTATTATCATTCATTATCCTTTAGAGACATCAATTTTTGATAACCAAGTTGCTGTACCTGTCAAAAAAATCAATTTATAAGCCAATATAGAAACATTTTAAGAGTGGTGTTCTTTCACTTGTATTTGTCTAAAACGTGTCATGGCAAATGGTCAAGGATCATAATAATCCACAAGACAAGGTTTCGAAGAAAAACCGTTCGGATTTGTTTTGTTTTTTTATACTTTCACACTAAGAAAGGTTGTTAGATGTAACTGAAGATTTCCCTTTAGACCCATGGCTTACTCGCTGCTCTTGCCTGACAAGTGCATTATATCCACAATAGTGGAAGGGTCTTTCCGTCAGCGCAGTCGCATGAAAACGTGTACTTGTCAGTCCTTGTACTTAACAATGATACTTGTGTGATTAATACGCTGTCGGATAACAGCCAGGGGCGCGTTTCCCAAAAAGTGTAGTTGCTAACTAAGTTAGCAACTTACATGGTTCCTCCATTCACAGTCAATGGGTCCAACTGTGTAAGTTAGCATCTGCGATTTCGGGAAACGCATCCTAGATTGCCCCCAGCGCAATCAATGTTTGCATCTGGCTGGTTTTTCCGAAAATCGTGGTGAACATTCATATCTTGGAGTTGTGTAGGAACGGTTTGTTGTCAATACGAAGTTTTGATCATTATTGATGATTAATCAAATATTGTATAACACCGTCTTGTGCCTTTAAAGCTAACTTGGAAGTACCATGTTTTGCATAATGGTACCTCAGAAATCGCACATGGCAACAAATTGTACGCATCACGTGATTAAGTCGAAGACTAATCGAACTAATATATGCTGCGTAAAGATGCGCTCATATCAATCACGTTTACATAACTAGGGACTCGCATAGAAATTTACACACCTTGTTTTCCTAGTTCATTATGAGGGGATGATTGTGCTCCAGCTGCCACCGTTTTACAGGTAAAACTAAAATCCGCGAAAATGTACTCCCTCACACTGACTGCCTGATAACATCATTTGGCTTTTCAACCTTACGGAGACCTGTCAGCCAATAAGACAGCATTTGGACGTATTTTCCCGTAAAAACCCTCTCTGATTGGCTCTGTTCATTGAAGATACCTTGTAAAACAATACGAAAGTGCTGTCCTGTTTTACGGACATTCAGTAACGTTGTAAACTGCCCGAAGTGAAGAACTATTATTTACTTTATTTATGTATGCATTCATATAAACTATATGGTGCCAAAGAAAAAATCTTTGGGACTACAGCCTCGAAAATTCTGGGCTGACGAAGCCACTATTGGCCATTATATTTTTATTTGGCATTAAACAAATACATTCGCCACTGTGACGACTGCTCATAATTTTCGCCTCATCACCGATGAATTATTTTCGCAATGGCGAAAAAATGACGAGCGGCAGCGGGAACCCTGGGTGTGTGACTTTTTTGACTTAGGAGTCAGGTTTACCTGAGGTGTGTGAATAGTTTCCTCAAGAAGGTTTGCCTGAAGTGTGTGAATTTTTAACCCAGGAGTAAGGTTTACCTGGGGTGTGTGACGTTTTAACCCAGGAGTAAGGTTTACCTGAGGTGTGAGTAGTTTCCTCAAGAAGAAGGTTTGCCTGAAGTGTGTGAATTTTTAACCCAGGAGTAAGGTTCACCTGGGGTGTGTGCCTTTTGACCAAGGAGTAAGGTTTACCTGGGGTGTGTGAGTAGTTTCCTCAAGAAGAAGGTTTGCCTGAAGTGTGTGAATTTTTAACCCAGGAGTAAGGTTTACCTGGGGTGTGTGAAAAAAGGGCCCCACTACTGCCAGTGCCATGAAACGTCCCCAGAAATGACAACCAGGTCAGGCTCAAAACTAAATTTTATTATACTTGAAATTTGAAGTGATATTTGTATTAAGAAAAATCAGTTGATCATGCCTGATTTTTTTCATGGCTCTAGGGGATCTGGAAAGGGTGGCTCCCATAATGCATGTTCTGGACAGGTTACCTCCACAAGTCACATATTACAGTATGTGTGTGTGTGTGTGTGTGTGTGTGTTAGTTTGTTAAATTAGATGCAAGGTCTTCATTTTTAAAAAACAGTCAAAGAGTCAAAATATACCCGTTATTTTTCTTTCAGTATGAATAAACGAGCAGGGCCTTTTATAGGCCAATGTATCAATTATCATATATCATGCATCATTTTGAAGTTTTTTACCTTAAAGAAATGATAAAATCATATGTAGAAAGCTGGAAAATGCAAGTTTCAAAGTATATCCTAGAATTTTATGTTGAATATAGGTTTTAACTAAGTTTTTCATTTGAGCTGGAGTGCTTGCGGGTTGTGTGTGTGTGTGTGTGTGTGTGTGTGCGAGCGCTGCGCGTGTGCGCGCTGCTGTGTGTGTGTATGTGTTTCCCCCATTCTGAGATTCAGCAACAGGAATAGCAGACATGTCTGGCAAAGGACCTCTTGCTGGCACTAGTGTTTTACACGGAACAACATGGCATTGAGAGCACAATGTCCGAAAAGGAGTAGGCAAGACTACTTCGACAAGGAAGATGGCAATGGATAATGGAGAGATCACTATGAGAAGGACTCGATCGACTGCTGACCAAAGTACACAGGGTAGAAGACGGTGATCATTGGATAACTTTTCTTGTGGGAACAGTTCTCTGTCTGACTTAAGGCGTGGTTAGAGTCCACTGACATAAATATCAAGGCAGGAGTGTGTCTTGTGTGACACAGTTGGTGTGCCTTAATTCCTACTTATCTTGATTTTGTCTGCTTTCTTAATTACCTCGGTGCAGAAATGTGTTTAACTACGGACGCCATATCCAGTAGTCCGACAGAGTTTAGAGTATTGGAAGTCGGGGATATCAGCGTCAGAAAAATTGAATTCCTGGGCCGAAAATGCGGTTGACAGGTGTGAATCAGCCCACAGATTTTTTGGACTCTTGTACCCAAATAAGGTGAGAGCCATGCGAGTCATATCGACTGATGCTGTGAGAAACGAATGTTCTGCTGAGGCCTTCTTATCGGCCCTCAGGGATGAAGATCCTTTCCTTTTCAACGACCTGGAAACAAACGGCCCTAGAAAAACTTTTGGTGAGTGTCAACATTGATGGCCTCGGCCTCCGTTCTCACTAAATAATTCCACGTCGACTTACCTGTCATTTTCCTGTTTGTATGTCTGTCCTGTTACCTGGTCTGTTCTTGTCATAACAGTGAGGAGTCGTCCACCAACTGAGCCGTTTGACTTATGGAGCGCAAACTGAGGCCTACGCAACTTCTTTGAAACGCGAAGAGACGAATTCAACGTCGTGGATGTCCTTGTGGAATGCAACCTTTTCACTGTGGAAGAGTACGATGACCTACGGCTTGCTAGAGAGAGGCCGCTGTTTCTCGTACTGCATGAAATTATGACACGGGCATCTCCGGAACATGTCGCGTTTCTGGAATGCCTGGAGGGACTGTATCGAGACGTGTGGCCGTCACTGGACACGGAAGTCGTTTCACAGGACGACACACACCAACAGAGGATCGAGAAGACTTTCAGCGGACACGGGAATTATGACATCATACATGTGAACAGTGCCATAGCACCAAAGGCCACAGTGGAGGGGCGGTGGTGGTGCCCAATTTGTACAATTCACAGAGCGAACACGCTTTTCGGGTGTGGGCATGTAACCTGTGCAACTTGCGATAGAAAGACTGGAAACAAATGCCCCTTGTGTCGGGTAGCGTAAGGAAAAGGTGTACAAGAAGGCCTTCGCTGTGAAAAATGCTCACTTGCAATGTACTGAATGTAAGGGTCCTAAAATGGTGCTTATTTACGACGGACCCAACGGGGAGGGCTGTCACCATGTTGCATGTGAGTGCGCCATTAAAAATCATAGATGTGCTTGTGGGCATACAGCAACTATGTTCATGACTATCTACAAGATGTGAAGAGGTACTTTTTTGGGACTTGGGGCAATTATGTACCAAAACCTGTGTGAAACTTTTGCTATTAAGATGTCTTTTTTTGTTTTTACAATAAAGAACCAGTGTATGATCAATTGACACTGCCAACAACCATGCAGCAAATTGTACGCAATAAAAGAGGCTTCACGCTCACAAACTGCCAAGTTTCTAAAAAATTTAGAGTGGTGTACAGCAAAAGAGTTCTGCAGCCGGATTTCAAGACTTTACCATATGGCTTCTAAAACTGTGTTTGGGGATGAGGGGTTTGACAATCGTCTTCAACATCCGTTTTCTTGCATCATATCAGGACCATCAAACTGTGGCAAAAGTGTTTTTGACAAAAATATGAGCATTATTTACCTGGTGCAAAACCTTTTTTTCCAGGGTAAAAAGAGCCACACAATAAATATAAATGCCAACTATATGATTTTGTTTAAAAACCCTCGAGATAAATTACAAATTAATGTTTTAGCGCGGCAGATGTACCCCAGACACTCCAATTTTTTTGGAGTCTTTTGAAGACTTGATTCCAGACCGCTGCCTCTTTAGGCTTTGCAGTTTGATGCCTTGTTAGAGGGGTATTGCCATGTAAAATATTGAAGGCGATTTCACAAACCGTTTTTATCAGTTCTGGGCTGGCAGATTGAAGAATGGCGCTTCGCTGACGTACATGGCCTTCAAATAAGGCTTTTAGAAACGACAGATGTCACAGAATTCGGTCTGACATCGCTTTTTTTTTTCTTGGTAGATAAACCACAGGCCCCTCTGGATGGAACAAACCTGTTCTAAGACGATACTGTTCTGGTGTTTGAGCTTTGAGATCCACCAATATATACCAGCAAGGGCTCTTGGTTGCGTCTTCAAAAGACTCCAAAAAATTGGAATGTCTGGGGTACATCTGCCGCTAAAAACATTAATTTGTAATTTATCTCGAGGGTTTTTAAACAAAATCATATAGTTGGCATTTAGATTTATTGTGCGGCTCTTTTTACCCTGGAAAAAAAGGTTTTGCATCAGGTACATAATGCTCATATTTCTGTGATGCGTATACTTGACAAAGGCTTTTTCGATTTCAGAGCTATTACTGGCCGCTTCCACGAGATCATCAATAATAACCAAAGGAAGCAGTGCTTCATCAGTCAATGATTCAGGCAGACCTTCAACGAAATGTAAATTCTTTATTTTCTGGCGCAAATGATCATACATTGGTTGCCAGCATGAATAAAACCATACAATATTCTGCGGCACACATGACAGTACATAGGGAGCATTTTCCAACAACTTTCTGTCAAAAACACTTTTGCCACAGTTTGATGGTCCTGATATGATGCAAGAAAACGGATGTTGAAGACGGCTGTCAAAAACCATCATCCCCAAACACAGTTTTAGAAGCCAAATGGTAAAGTCTTGAAATCCGGCTGCAGAACTCTTTTGCTGTACACCACTCTAAATTTTTTAGAAACTTGGCAGTTTGTGAGCGTGAAGCCTCTTTTATTGCGTACAATTTGCTGCGTGGTTGTTGGCAGTGTCAATTGATCAAACACTGGTTCTTTTATTGTAAAAACAAACAAAAAAAAGACATCTTAATAGCAAAGTTTCACACAGGTTTTGGTACATAATTGCCCCAAGTCCCAAAAGTACCTCTTCACATCTTGTAGATAGTCATGAACATAGTTGCTGTATGCCCACAAGCACACCTATGGTTTTTAATGGCGCACTCACATGCAACATGGTGACAGCCCTCCCTGTTGGGTCCGTCGTAAATAAGCACCATTTTAGGACCCTTACATTCAGTATGTAAGACCCACGCAGCTCGACCAAGGAAGGAAGAGCCCGGGTTGAAGGTTTATACGTGTGGATTCCTAGTATTAGCACACGCGACGTCCTGGCTGGTGCGAATCACAATAAAATGGATATATTTTCTCCGCTCGAACAACGGGGCACAAAAGCACAACGGTTACAATTAATCTGACTCCATAATAAATTTAGAATACCAAATTTAGTTATACCCTCGTTAAATATCTGACTCCAAATTAGAATTAGAATTTATAGTTTAGGGACACATGCGTGAATCTCAGGGCAGCTACGTCGCCAGACTCATCCGTGAAAACCAGTTACTCAACCGACGCCCCGGGTAATAGCGCCGTTGCCGGATCTTAGTTCGGTGAGAGTTCTAGAGGATGGAAGAAATTACCATGATAGCAGCAACTTTGGCATAAACATATCATGAACCCAGATTTATGTGCACCACAGGGCCCCTTTAAGGATCGCCAGGCACCGCTTATAAGCCCAAGAAAGCCCTTAAGGTCAAATCCCCAGGACCGATACTACATAAACCCTTTATATAAGTAGACCGTAACTTGCAATCCAACTTAAAAACCCATCACTACCTTTTTTAAAACATCAGCTAGCTAGTCTGGAATGATAAGGACTCGCCCCTAAGTACCGGGGTCGAATATGGCTAGAAAGAATAAAAGGATTAAGAGTCACGGAGACCACGCAAGCTTAACAAGAATAACAATAATTTATTCACCAGGTAGGCTAAAGCTTAAATCAAACAAATCAACACTAAGCCAATTACAA
Source organism: Gymnothorax javanicus (assembly GCA_029692085.1). Classification (NCBI taxonomy): domain Eukaryota; kingdom Metazoa; phylum Chordata; class Actinopteri; order Anguilliformes; family Muraenidae; genus Gymnothorax; species Gymnothorax javanicus. Next base: position 42,590,791 of record CM056200.1, read on the forward strand.
GTTACACACAATTTAGAAAAGGAGAATAAAGTCATACCTGGAGGAAAGGATACACGCACTAATGTGCGCGGGAAGTTCAATTACAATATTACATAATTGAAAAGGACTACTCACGACTTACGTGACGCTGGGACAGATCGGATACGATCTTCCCAGAATGGATTGTTTCTCTTTGCTTTAAGCCAAATCACGCCTTTGATCCAGGCGGCATGGCCATAAACACCTGGAAGGGGGGTCGAATCCGGTTTTTGGGTTTCCACCATTGGGAGGATGTAATAAAACACTTCAGCAGAGAGAGGAGAATAGGGTGATTACCAGAGAGTATTCTGACCAAATTCTCAGGAGTTTCCAAAAGGGAATGAACCATAATTTCAATGGGAATGAAACATACTCCATTCAACTCCCTGGATTTCCCCGAGAATAACAAGACCAAACATGATATGAATATGTACTAATATGATGCAGTTGTCATGAAAAGGTCTTAAGATGAATTATTATAAAGGCAAATTGGGTTATAAGTATATAAGTGATTTCTTAGAAGGAGATTTAACATATAAGCACATTATGCACTTCCCAGAGGTTTAGATTATTTGAAACAGATTAATATAACTGGACTTTAACTTAAGACTTAGGCCAGTAATATGACTCGCACAGGGGCATTGTGTCAGCCAGAGCCCTGCAACAACCCCCCCGTGGTGAGACCACTGCCACCTCCTGGAAGTCCACATAAGTTTTACTGCTATCTGGCATGGCTCTGGACTGAGCTTATCAGCCATTTGTCACATACAGTCGCTGGGCTCCCCCACGCATCAGCGTTTGCAGATCTTACAGAGGTGCCGCTCAGAACCCAACCCAAAGGTACAGATGAATTTTACTGGTTTAGAAATGGAACAATCTTTTGTAAAATGAAATATGCAATGTCTACAGTCCACCCCCTGAGCACGTGGATAGACAAAGCTCTATCCACGGGGTCATAAATAGCTTCAGGGAATATTTGCTGAGATTATGGATGGAATATTGATGAGAAATTCCAGATCTGAGTAGTTCAGTTTTTCATGACAGTTGCATCACATAATAAAATGGAAAAATTGATTATTTCCTCTCAGTGCGATATAATTGAGAATTTAGAGAAGTGTGATTTGGAAAATTAAAAGAAAGAGACACAACCGCTTGATTAACATACCATGGAAAAAACTTAGACAAAAACAAAAAATTAAATTAAAAGTATGCTATCTAGGTTTGTTCTATGAGTCTATTATCTGAAGTTAGTTGGTGTACTAGTTGAACCAATTTTATTAGGCCAAATGAAAAGATGGTTTGAAAAGTAATTTTTCATAAAATCATGAATAATAGAAATCGCAGAACAAACCAGCACAAACCAAAAACTTTCCCACACTTCACTAGGGAAAGCAAAAAGATTATGTGCCTGTGAGGATTACGCCAGGAACCAGAAGCGAGAACCAGTGAATGCAAAAATGGAGGCTTTATTTCTGAAGGGGGGAAACCCCCAACAGAGCAGGCAACGGTACAATGTCCACAATCCAAAAATCAGAATCCAAAGGGCGAAATCCAGAACCGTAAACAGGGCACCAATAACAAAAATCGTAGTCAGACAAAAAGGTTCGATACACTGAGAATGTAGCAAAGTACAGGGAATAGGCAAAAATTGAAAAATGAGGACGGTCCAGTCAGAAAGGTAATCACGATGAAAACAAGGCGAGAGAAGCGTGGCACAAGGAGAGCGTTCTGACAAAGGACTGGCTGTGAAAAGACTCCTAATATACACTCATGGGAAGTCACATGCTTAACAAGACACAAGTGCAAGAAGTCAGACTGATTACAAAGGAGGGAACATGAGGGAGAACCTAATCACATGAAATAGGCAACTGCCAAAACGTGGACAGGGATCACGAGACAATCCTATGACAAAATATACTGCTCCGGTTAGGGAGTTCTAACGTGCACAGATAATGAGAGGCAGGACAGAGTGGAGCAGGTGCGGAGGATCCGCTGAATTGCAGCAAAGACTAAGTGAAGGCAAGAGGCGGAGACTAGAATAGGGCGAAAAGGAGAGCTAGTTAATCAATTAGTAAGTGCAGCTATACAATCCCTGGTGCTCGTTAGTAAGTTAGTATTATAAACACAATGTTAGTCTTGGTTAGTATTTTAACAAAATAATAAACTGTTAGTATGGGTTCGTAAAATAGTAAAGTAAGGTGAAGGAAGCAAACGAGACTAGAAGGAATGGTGGAAACCCAGAAACCATTAAATCACCTAAGCATGTGACACGAGGACTGGGGAATGAGCTGTAGTAACAAAAAGACCAGACAGGGGAGACAAAGTGCAAAGAAGGGCATGGTGGAAAACATGAACCGGACTATATACAGAAATATGGGTAATGGCAAAACATGGCAGAAACAAAACATGGCATGGAACAAACTAAACAGAACATGGCAAAACAGAACAGACATGGCAAACTGACAGAATCATAACAGTGCCACTAACTAAGTAACCAACCAATTGGAAAAAACCCCAGAGGGAAAAAATCCAATGGCGGTCACAATATCAAATCATTTAGGCATTCAGTTAAAAGTGCAATTAAAAACACACAGTTACAAATGAAAACAATAGAATATTTACATGTGGTATATTGCGAAGTGATATGTTGAAATATTGGAAATCGTGAAATTCATATGTCCAGACATTCAGCAATTTATGTCACATGATATGATATGGAGATCAACTGAGAGGGTGGGGCTGATACACATAATAGGCTGGTCAGAAACTGCCTCGTAGGACCTCCCAATTTAATTCTGAAAAATATCAAAGGTAAATGGGGCTTATTTGGATTAATGCATATGTAGTTTTACCTCACTTTAAGAACTTTTAAGGCACACTACCTTTGGCCTTCAGTGTAAGGAACCTCTATGCTCCAGGCCATTAAATGCCACATTATAAAATAGGATTTAGTTGATTCCTCTCAACCTATTTTTGTATCAACCCACACCCTTTACATGTAATTCACACATCACAATCACAAACACAACTGCAGTTTTTCCATATGAAAATGTCTTTCGTCCTGTATGAATCCGGTAGCTGAAGAGATGTTTGAGGTCCGGCGGCCGCCCGCGTTGGTGCACATATCGTTGGATTTTGAATGTGTGTCCATAATAAGTTGAATAGTGGAAGAAATGGCTCCCAAGAGCCAGAAGGGTGGACAGGGAGTATTGTGCCCTGGTGTGTCTCACCCTTACATTCACTACCATATTTGTGATGAAATCCCGAAATCCAAATCAGCCAAAAGCATATAAATGGAGCCTCTGTTCCTCAGGTGTAAATGGCAAAGTCAGGTCCTCGAATCCTTGATGCCTGTGTAGAAAATTTTAGAAACAGCACCCTGCCAAATCGACAACAACAAGGGAGACCAAGACAAGACCCGACCAAAGTAATTTGTTATAACTCAACCTGCAGGGATCAGAAAGAGTGAAAGTTCATTGGAAACATTTTAAAATGAGACACGCAAGATGAGCTTGGGTCTTCCTGAGCCAGCAAACTGTCCTGTGGAAAACAATGGATGAGAGGGAAATTAACACGGTGCCAACAATCATCCTGTTAAGTCACATGTCCCCGCCGCCTGGGTAACCTTACGACACCTCAAGGGGGACAGTGACTGAGGATGTGAATGGCACGATTGGAGATTCCACCACCCCTGTTTTCAGAAAAAGAAAGAACAGATGCAGTTAGTACCACAGTTTTAAATGGAACAATGCTTTTATGGCTTTCCCCTCGGATCAGGATAAACACAGACAAACATGAAGAAATGCAAGTGGTGTGTGTGTATGCGTGTATGTGTGTGTGTGTATGCATGTGTGTGCGTGCGCGCGCGTGTGAATGAGGGTTGTAAAGTGGCTCGGATGGGGCCTGTTACCCAGGAGCGGGTGTTTTATGGCCCCGCAACTTCTTTCACCCCCTGAGAGGATGTCATCACCTTAGACATCTGCTGTAAACCTAAGGCTCTCAGGTGTGAAGACTGTAAAAGAATAAACTATGCAGGGTGAATGTCTGCATAGCTTCAGACACTGAAAAGACAGATGATGACAAACAGACATTGAACATAGACTGAACCATGCAATCCAGTAGGAATGCAGGCAACTATCGTTGAGTTACTGATGTACTAGTAACCCTGATTAATTCATGCACTCTATAAAGAGTACAGGCCCATAAATTGAAGTGATCCATGTTTTGAGGAACCTAGTCCTAATTGACAAAGGGGTGAATAGGATCAGAGAGAGGGGGCATAAGCAGAGGAATGGCAGGCTGTGAGAACAAGACAAGTATGAGTAGGAATATACTAATCTTTGCCAAAAGTGACCAAACCCATCTGGCTCCAATACCTAAGGACGAATGCAAATTTAATAGAAATGAATTTAGGAAAATATAAATGTAGGGGAGGAATTTTTTTTCTCCCCAAAGGTAACTCATGTAGGCATTCTAAATCTAATTACCTACTTCCATAATGCCATAAACAGTACCCCCTGCTGGGGCAGACAAAAGAGACCCAATGTCCCACTAGACATTGAGAGCTCAGATGTTACTTGATAACCAGTGGCAATGACAGTATACAACAAATGGTTAGCCAAACATTAATTCCAATAAACGTATCTGGTGGTTAGGGAAATCCACACAAAACGTAATTAGACTAGACAGTTTACTTCAAATATAACGTTAAAAGGCAAGTAAGTTGTTAGTGAATGGCCACACTCAAGATAGTGGTCACAGCATGCGATTTTAGTGTTGGTTCCGCTTTCTCCTTCTCGAAGGAAGACCGAAACCAGCATTAAACGTGGCAGTGATTGGCCGATTTGAAGAGCGCCATTTGACTCAGATGGCGATGAGGGCCGGGTCAGCCAACCAGCTCACCGACAACGGGCTACGCCACCATATTACACGGATTGACTCGGGGTTGTATCAGCCAACCAGCTCCCCGGCGAATAGTCACGTGACCCAATGGGTCGGCTAAGACTTTCCCCCCTCTGGAGGAAGCACCTCCCCACATGCAAACTCAACCAATGGCTGCCCTCAGATAAAACCACGTTATATTCCCCAACAAAATGAGCTAAAAATGGCGGGCCGTTCAACTTGATAATCCTTTGTGCAAAGGTAATATGGCAGCTTCAATACGTACTTGGATAAGCTCAAATGCAAGGCGATTTTTAAAGCCGTCATAATGGCAATTTCCCAATTTTACGTGCAATGTGAAAATATTCAACACTTTCAGTAATAAGCTTCCCCGTTGCTATGTCCAGGACACATATTCTCCCACAACCCGCACAGTCTAGTTGCCTGAAGCAAAAACAACCTGCAGTCCGAGAAGCCCACGTGGCCCGTGACAGCAAACTTCAGCCCATACCGAAATTGCTGAACATTCCGCCTGCGAAAAACCACATTACAAACCCAATCAAGAATTAATCTATCACTGTCCGTGTCCCAAAAGCCTGCCGGCACGAAAACTTCTGCCGAATTTGTCCAACTTCGAAAACCCAATGGTGCAGAATGCACCCTGCAGTCCAAATTATTACAATTTTCCGAATGCCGTTTTTGCAGCTCTCTCAGGGCGCTGATCAAAGGAGCGCATACACTGGGCAGTGAAACCGTAAGCTATTACCTTCACTCAAAGTTTTACAAGACAAGAGGATGGAAATATTTGTCAATTCGAACCGAACCAATGATGCGGGTCAGAGCACTAATGAAAATACTTGCAACCCATGTGCGATTGTTACAATGATAAAATCCGTAAGTCCAATGATATTTCGGCTTAATCTCCTCACTCCCCACGCATAAAGACTTTTTCAAAATCACACTGGCATTTCACCAGTGTCCCATTTCTTCCAGCATTTGGGCAAGATTGTCTGCACAGTTAAAGCAGGACCTTGCACCAAATCCATCAAATACATACAATCGCCGATTACTTTCGTACACATCGCTTTGATCCTTCGAACCTCCCCTCCCAGGGCGCAGTTCTAGGCTAGATCCCTTCCCACAGAGATCTTTTGCCCAGGCTCCCCCAGGTTCAGAAGTCTGCCTTCTGCTTCCCGGTGTCTTTTTTCAAAGCTCACCGATCACAGAAGCACCACTGCCTACTGACGATTCGCTTTTAGGTTGTGGTGGCCTGACTGTACATTGAGCCAGCGCGCGGCGCCAACTTAAGGGTCTTACTGCCATACGCGACCCGACCGGCCGGTGACCCAGTCGATAGCGATCCCCGAATCCCGTAGTGGTTACCAGCAACCCAGGTGGGAACCGACGGTCTGATCCCTACCCCACTTAGCTATGGGAATAGAAACTTTGACCGCTTTCACCAGCCTCGCCTGTTCACAGGGGTTGTACTGCGGCCCTTCTGCTTAGGTGTGGGCTGTCGCCCACGCACCACGGATGCCCACACACTTCCATGCGACAACACGCCGACTAGACGGTACCACGGCAGTATGTCAATTCATACTTCACTTGAACACGGGGGCCTTCAGTTTACTCCCTGCACTATAGTTCATCTTTAACGTGCCCTCGGAACTTTGCAATCCCGCCGCCGCCCGTTTTGCGCCAGGTTCGAGGAGCCTAATCCCCTGCCCAACGCAAACCTTCGAACGCAATATACACAATCTTTCCCGGTTTCAAGCATAGGCCAAGAGTATTCAACATTTTCAGCGGCAAGCTTTATCCCCGCTATGGCATTACCACCGATCCACGCCTCCCACCAAGACAGCCTAGGTGCAATAGCACAAACAACCTACGGTCGAAGAAGAGCCAGCCCAATGTGCCAAGCAACAACAACAGATGTTCGCATCCACTTAAAAAATGCCGAAAACCCCCGACTGCCCACAGAAACCCAATCACCTCCAACTTGCCATTAAAACTTCTACACAAAAGCATGAAAATATCAAATGACCCGGATTAACCTGAAAACAGAACAGTCTGAAGAGATCAGAAATACAAAGTAGGCTCATGCAAACATTCCTACAACTTGTACTCCATTCTCTGATCCCAAAAAGATATAATTGAAACTTGTGCTTGGTTTCTACGGTCCCAGGCCTATTTGGGGATATGTCGATCCCTTAGCAACGGTCTCTATGCAGTGAATTCTAACTTTCCTTGAATCCTACAAAGTAGAAAAACACCGACATTACCACATGGGGATGACGACTGATGGAGCCGACCAGATCACGAAGAAACCAGGATCACATCGGATGTGGGATTCACACTTCAGCCAGCACAATGCGGAAACATTTCGAACGCGTCGAAACAAAAATCACGACTCCGATTATAGGCATCACCAGTATGGTACGCAAGCCGCCACTCCGCCAAAATGCAAAGGTTCCCAAACCGACATATTACGGTATAATACTCGACAGCGATCACGGAGGGCAGTCACCAGCTGTAAGACCCACGCAGCTCGACCAAGGGAGGAAGAGCCCGGGCTGAAGGTATATGCGTGTGGATTCCTGGTATTAGCACGCCCGACGCCCTGGCTGGTGCGAATCACAATAAAATGGATATATTTTCTCCGCTCAACAACGGGCACAAAAAAAGCACAACGGTTACAATTAATCTGACTCCATAATAAATTTAGAATACCAAATTTAGTTATACCCCTCGTTAAATATCTGACTCAAAATTAGAATTAGAATTTATAGTTTAGGGACACATGCGTGAATCTCAGGGCAGCTACACCGCCAGACTCTTCCGTGAAAACCAGTTACTCAACCGACGCCCCCGGGTAATAGCGCGGTTGCCGGATCTTAGTTCGGTGAGAGTTCTAGAGGATGGAAGAAATTACCATGATAGCAGCAACTTTGGCATAAACATATCATGAACCCAGATTTATGTGCACCACAGGGCCCCTTAAGAGGATCGGCCAGGCACCGGCTTATAAGCCCAAGAAAGCCCTTAAGGTCAAATCCCCAGGACCGATACTACATAAACCCTTTATATAAGTAGACCGTAACTTGCAATCCAACTTAAAACCCATCACTACCTTTTTTAAACATCAGCTAGCTAGTCTGAATGATAAGGACTCGCTCTAAGTACCGGGTCGAATGCGTGGCTAGAAAGAATAAAAGGATTAAGAGTCACGGAGACCACGCAAGCTTAACAAGAATAACAATAATTTATTCACCAGGTAGGCTAAAGCTTAAATCAAACAAATCAACACTAAGCCAATTACAAGTTACACACAATTTAGAAAAGGAGAATAAAGTCATACCTGGAGGAAAAGGATACATGCACTAATGTGCGCGGGAAGTTCGAATTACGATATTACATAATTGAAAATGGCCATATGGCATGGCATGGCATATGGCATGGCCATAAACACCTGGAAGGGGGGTTGAATCCGGTTTTTGGGTTTCCACCATTGGGAGGATGTAATAAAACACTTCAGCAGAGAGAGGAGAATAGAGTGATTACCAGAGAGTATTCTGACCAAATTCCCAGGAGTTTCCAAAAGGGAATGAACCATAATTTCAATGGGAATGAAACATACTCCATTCAACTCCCTGATTTCCCGAGAATAACAAGACCAAACATGATATGAATATGTACTAATATGATGCAGTTGTCATGAAAAGGTCTTAAGATGAATTATTATATAGGCAAATTGGGTTATAAGTATATAAGTGATTTCTTAGAAGGAGACTTAACATATAAGCACATTATGCACTTCCCAGAGGTTTAGATTATTTGAAACAGATTAATATAACTGGACTTTAACTTAAGACTTAGGCCAGTAATATGACTCGCATAGGGGGCATTATGTCAGCCAGAGCCCTGCAACAACCCCTCGTGGTGAGACCACTGCCACCTCCTGAAGTCCACAAAAGTTTTATTGCTATCTGGCAGGGCTCTGACTGAGCTTATCAGCCATTTGTAGCATACAGTCGCTGGGCTCCCCACGCATCAGCGCTTTGCAGATCTTACAGAGGTGCCGCCAGAACCCAAACCCAAAGGTACAGATGAATTATACTGGTTTAGAAATGGAACAATCTTTTGGAAATGAAATATGCAATGTTTACAAGTACATTGCAGGTGAGCATTTTCACAGCGAAGGCTTCCTTTGTACACCTTTTTCCTTACGCTACCCCGACACAAGGGCATTTGTTTCCAGTCTTTCTATCGCAAGTTGCACAGGTTACATGCCCACACCCGAAAAGCGTGTTCCGCTTCTGTGAATTGTACAAATTGGGCACCACCACACATCCTCCACTGTGGCCTTTTGGTGTTATGGCACTGTTCACATGTATGATTTCATAATTCCCGTGTCCGCTGAAAGTCTTCTCGATCCTCTGTTGGTGTGTGTCGCCCCTGTGAAACGACTTCCGTCCAGTGATGGCCACATCGCCTCGACACAGTCCCTCCAGGCATTCCAGAAACGCGACATGTTCCGGAGATGCCCGTGTCATAATTTCATGCAGTACGAGAAACAGCGGCCTCTCTCTAGCAAGCCGTAGGTCATCGTATTCTTCCACAGTGAAAAGGTTGCATTCCACAAGGACATCCACGACGTTGAATCTGCCTCTCTTCGCTTTCAAAGAAGGTGAGGCCTCAGTTTGCGCCCATAAGTCAAACGGCTCAGTCGGTGGACGACTCTCACTGTTATGACAAGAACAGACCAGGTAACAGGACAGACATACAAACAGGAAAATGACAGGTAAGTCGACGTGGAATTATTTAGTGAGAACGGAGGCCGAGGCCATCAATGTTGATACTCACCAAAAGTTTTTCTAGGGCCGTTTGTTTCCAGGTCGTTGAAAAGGAAAGGATCTTCATCCCTGAGGGCCGATAAGAAGGCCTCAGCAGAACATTCGTTTCTCACAGCATCAGTCAATATGACTAGCATGGCTCTCACCTTATTTGGGTACAAGAGTCCAAAAAATCTGTGGGCTGATTCACACCTGTCAACCGCATTTTCGGCCCAGGAATTCAATTTTTCTGACGCTGATATCCCCAACTTCCAATACTCTAAACTCTGTCGGACTACTGGATATGGCGTCCGTAGTTAAAGACATTTCTGCACCGAGGTAATTAAGAAAGCAGACAAAATTGAGATAAGTAGGAATTAAGGCACACCAACAATGTCACACAAGACACACTCTTGCCTTGATATTTATGTCAGTGGACTCTAACCACGCCTTAGGTCAGAGAGAGAACTGTTCCCACAAGAAAAGTTATCCAATGATCACCGCCTTCTACCCTGTGTACTTTGGTCAGCAGTCGACGAGTCCTTCTCATAGTGATCTCCATTATCCATTGCCATCTTCCTTGTCGAAGTAGTCTTGCCTACTCCTTTTTGGACATTGTGCTCTCAATGCCATGTTGTTCAGTGTAAAACAACAGTGCCAGCAAGAGGTCCTTTGCCAGACATGTCTGCTATTCCTGTTGCTGAATCTCAGAATGGGGGAAACACATACACACACGAAGGCCAAGACAACACACACACACACCAAGACGCACGCACACACACACACACAACCAGCAAGCACTCCCGCTCAAATGTAAACCTAAGTTAAAATCTATATTCAACATAAAATTCTAGGATATACTCTGAAACTCGCATTTTCCAGCTTTCTACACACGATTTCATCATTTCTTAAAGTTAAAAAACTTTCATATTATACATGATATAACATGATTGATACATTGACCTAAAAGGCCCTGCTTGTTTATTCATACTGAAAGAAAAATAACTGGAATATTTCAACTCTTTGACTGTTTTAAAAATGAAGACCTTGCATATAATTTAACAAACTAACACACACGCACACACACACACACACACACACACACACACACGACCCCGCAAGCACTCCAGCTCAAATGAAAAACTTAGTTAAAACCTATATTCGACATAAAATTCTAGGATATACTTTGAAACTTGCATTTTCCAGCTTTCTACACACAGTTTTATCATTTCTTAAAGTTAAAAAACTTTATAATGTTACATGATATATGATCATTGATACATTGATCTAAAAGGCCCTGCTCATTTATTCATACTGAAAGAAAAATAACGGGTTTTTTTCAACTCTTTGACTGTTTTTTTAAAATGAACACCTTGCATATAATTTAACAAACTAATACATACACACACACACACGCGTGCGAGCGCGCTCACACACACACACACACACACACACACAACCCGCAAGCACTCCAGCTCAAATGAAAAACTTAGTTAAAACCTATATTCAACATAAAATTCTAGGATATACTTTGAAACTTGCATTTTCCAGCTTTCTACACACAGTTTTATCATTTCTTAAAGTTAAAAAACTTTTAAAATGTTACATGATATATGATTATTGGTACATTGATCTAAAAGGCCCTGCTCGTTTATTCATACTGAAAGAAAAATAACGGGTATATTTCGACTCTTTGACTGTTTTTTAAAAATGAAGACCTTGCATATAATTTAACAAACTAACACAAACACACACACACACACATACGACCCGCAAGCACTCCAGCTCAAATGAAAAACTTAGTTAAAACCTTTATTCCACATAATTCCACATTATTCCACATATGACAGAACAATTTCACACCCCATAGCAACAAACATTTCCACACCTGCAAAAAAAAACCAAAAAAAAACCTAGACTACCAGCCATCACATCCCCATGCACCCTTTCAAAATAATATCTCAACCCATCTTGACTCTGTTACCTTTGTGAGTTCCCACACCTTCAAAAAACTTTGGTATGTGAATACCCAGTGACCTTGACCCTCTCAAACCTTTTTTAAATTAAGATTGTGAATGCTGCAGATGTTCTTTTCAAAAATAATTATTCAACCATGTTTGTATACAGCCTTTCATAATTCTGAACAATTTCACACCCCCCATTCAAAAAAGTTAGCATTGTGAATGTGGGTAATCTATGATCTTCTCATACCTTTTCAAAATCAATCTATGTAAAGGCCTAAGAAAGGCCCCGAGACAAAGCCAATGACCGGCCACGAACAACGCAAGTCCCGCCCACTCAAAAACGCTACACCACACACACCTTTCAACCCCGCCCCTGAGTAAGTTTCATTGTACTATTATTTTTGACAGAAGTCGTCGCTTCCTGCATTCAATCATTCATTGGCTACCCTCCCCAAAGCCCCACCAACTCACAGACAGCAAACCCCGCCCATGGGCTCAGCCTCTAACCCGCCTCGCCAAACACAGACAGGGTTAGAGGGAGAGACAGAGAGAAGGAATAACACATACGAATGAGAAGACGCTGGAAACCAGCCTTATTTTGCAGCTTCTTTCACAACTACATTACAACTTTTTGGTAACTTTTTTTCCACTCACATCACAATAAAAACTGGTAAATAATTTTATGTTTCGTTCTTTCCTTTTCCTTTACACACACTTATTCACCGCACCGCATGTACCGCTATTTTCAACATGCTTTCACCATCGCTTTATTTTCCTGTTTTAACACTTCTTGCTCTCATTTTTTCGCTTTAAAACAGTTTTACCAACATGTCGCCAACAACTTTATAACACTCTCCGAATTTAAACTCTCTTTCGTTACCCCACACAACCAACAAAACGCTTGAAATAAAGTTTTACCACTTTTATCACTTTCACTTCCCCCAACCACTCAAATAATACACGGTTAAAAAAAGCACTAAACTATAACACAATTTAATAAATGCTTTAAAAGGTTTATCCCCACAAAAAAACGTAAAACATGCTAAAACACACAAAAATGTACAAAATTCTATTCCCCCCTTGCCACTGCAAAAGGGGAGTGGGGGGGGGGTGAGAGGGAAGGGGGTCTTGGGGACGGTGCTGAATATCACACACACACACAACCCCAAGAGGGGAGGGAGGGAGAGAAGAGGAGGGGGGGATTAGGAGAGGGGGGGTAATGCAGAATAAACTATAATAACCTCTTTTTAATTAATTCATATGAACTCATGTGAACTCATCAAACAACCGTGACTAATTGCCTTGTCACAAGGCGAATAATATTATCTCTCTAATATTTGTAAAACCACAGTCAGACATAAAGGGTGACCAATAGTACTGATTTAAGGAAGAAAATAAAAATCATGATTTTTGGACATAGGAGGTTTGCGCCCGACAGCGACGACTTGTATTGGTGAATACAATTCTTCACAGATCATTAAAAATGTCAGTGTGTCTGGCTGTTGGGTGTCAGAACACTCAGGGGAAAACAAACTTTTCAGGTCTGTAGGGAGAGCTTTTTTACTGCCTGTCATTGAAGAGCTATATGAAATTTGACATCAAATAAGTTTGCTGTTAATGCGAAAATGCCAGGCTTTGTGAGTATTTCAACCCAGATGTTTAACTATTTATGGATCAGTTCATTTCTGAATTAAACAAACAACATTTTGTAACATGTAAAGGACAGTAATTTTGTTTTCAGTTCACTTTTGATGAAAGTTGCCAATGTCATGGCGGCTGAATTGGAAATTCAGTTCAGAAAAATGTTTTATTCATTTTACAAAAAAAGATTTACTGCTCTGTAAAAATTCCATGTTTGTTTTTAGCTCTTCTGGTATGTTAATCTCCATGAATGATTAAAATCATTCATTAAAAGACCCATCGTAAGTTTAAAGGACTGTTCTGTGCCTCCTCAATTTTCAGCTCACCAGCCGCCACTGTAATGGCCGGTAGAATTGAGAGGCCAAGTGCAGCGGCAAGAGGGAAATAGAGCAGCACGGACACAACGCAAATACAGAGAATAATACAGACCATACTGTTACAGACAGGCCATTTCCTAGTAAAAGCATAACCCGGTAAGAGTGCCAGAATGATAGGCTAGGTGGCCTGATGAGATATTATTATTAATTAGATTTTTATACTTGGTGGATTCCCTTAGAATATTTCGGTTTGCTTGCATACAATTGGGGTTGACATTGCTTAATGAGAATGGTTTGATCCCGTGACCGAAAGTGACACGACTGTGATGATGATATCCGGGTTAGCGCGTAGTTTTGGGGGCGGCGTGTTGGCAAGTTGCAGCTGCGGGAGCAGGGCTTGAGAAGTCTCTGAAGATTACAGACACGGCATTCACGTGTTCCCTGTGGGGAAAAGTAACCTCCAACCAACTAAGTAGTGCAACCAACCGAGCGGGAATCTTTAGAAAAATAAAAATAAAACGAACTGATTGCTGAGGGAAGCGCCTGCATCCCGCATCAGCACGGAGAATGGGCTGTTCGTCGCCGGGCGACTGATCGGGCTGGCCGTGCAAGAAGTTTCGACGATGAACCAGGTAACGCTAACCTTTCTTTTGTATTGTATGCAAGCAAACCGAAAGTGCATTAGCTGCACGCCACCCTGGGGAGTTCGTGGGGATACAGAGAACTTACTACCCTAGACAAATTCCGAGCAAACGCTCACTGTGTAAAAACAAAACCTCGGTAAGACGCTTGCAGTATCTCTGCCCAGGAGGCCGTGACAGAGTGGGGGCTCGTCGTGGGAGTGAATTAACTGGGTTTGCTGTTTGTATGCTTTTAGCATTTGTCGGTATAGTAATTAAGGTCGACGCATTTGTTCGCTTTTGTTTGTTGCACTAATGAGATTAGCCGCTTAAATCGGGTATGAATAAAATCAGGTTGGATTTGTAGTTAGTTAATTAATTACGGATAATACAGTTCTTTGTGTTGGGAAACGAACACGGGGTTGTTTGGGCCTGCTAAAGGGCTACACATTGCCAGGTTAGATAGGTAGTTTAGTATGAGTGTGTAGGCCCAAGCGCTTATTAGTCGTGCTGTACCGCCCCTAGCATTAAAGAACTGTGTGTCCGGTTAAACCGCTTTGGTTGGATATTGTTTAGTTTGGCTTAGCTAAGAGTAATAATAGGCTAGTCCTAGATTATCTTAGATTAGGCATAACTTGGCTAATTTTTTTTTTTTTTTTTTTCTTTTCTAACTAGTGGAACGCCATGTGTCTGAGATTTTATGCTACTCGTGTGCCTGTGCTAGTTATAGCCACTTGTTACGCTTTTTGCCGTTAGACAGTGTTCTGTGGGCACCCAGAAACTCTCTTGGTTTTTTTTTGCTGCTGAATTGTGGGTTTTCTCCCCAATTTTTTTTTAGAGCCTGATTGTGCTCTTGTTGCACGTGCGTTCTTTTTTGTGTTTTTTGAGAGGTGAATGCTCTCCTTTGGCTACTGCACGGGCATGTGCGAACATTTGTAGTTGCGCCCAGGAATTTTTTTTTTTGTGCTTCAGCGTTGTTGTGATTACTGTTGTCTTCTTTTTATAATTTTTGTGAGATACGGTCATGACGAAAGTGATAGTTCTACGAGTGGGATGGCCCCATCTCTTGATCACGCTGGCGGGTTTGAGTTGCCTACTGCTGCTCAGTTTAGGACTCTACAAGGCCACAGCTAGCTGTAATGGCTGAGCGAGATGGAATGGAAGTTCCATCCTCCATGACTAAAAAAGAGCTGGTTGCATTGTTGAAGGAGCTGTTTGGCCTGGAGGAACTTTGGGAGGAGCAGAAGGAGGAGAAGGAGAGCCAGGAGAGGTTGGCGAAAGAGGAACGGGAGCGCCATTTTGAACTCGAGAAGAGGGAGCGCGAAAGCAGAAGTTCGAGCTGGAGCGTATGAAGTTGGAGGTGGAAAAAGTTGCGAGGAGAGAGGTGGTGTTGTCAGAACCCAGTTTCAATCTGAGTTCTGTTGAGAAACTCCTACCTCAGTTTAATGAGGAGGAGGTAGATATTTTTTTGATGCCTTTGAACGAAAGTGGCAACTGAGTTGGCCTGGCCCCGTTCAAGATGGCCACTGCTAGTGCAGCGGCTCTACTGGTAAGGCACAACACGATATGCTGCATTAGACGCTTCTCTCTCTCAATTATGACGCCGTGAAAAGAGGCTGTGTTAACCGCCTATGGAAGCGTTCCGATGAATATCGCCAGAAGTTTAGATCCCACAGGCGAAGGTGGTGAGTCCCACCTCGATTTATTTCAGACAACAGATACTTATGACACGCTGGTTAAGTGCATGCAAGGCAGACACTGTGGAGACTTGACTGAGCTCATTTTGATGGAGCAGTTTAGGAGCTGTGTGTCGCGGGAAATTGATGTGTACATTGCTGAGCGTATGCTCAGACGGTGAAGGAGGCAGCGGAACTTGCAGATACATGGGAGGTCATCCATCATGGTGGCGTGGGGCGGGTCATCCGGATCGGGTCAGGACAAACGGAGGTCCTTTTGGCAGCTCAAAGCCTGAGATGAAGCGCGCCTGGTAGTGACCAGCCTGGACAGGGTGGAAGCTTGATTCCGGGAAGGCTCAACAAAGTGATGCTCAACAGGGGGCGGTGGCCAGCGGCTCCTGAGCGCCTGTCCGAAAATGGACGTGGTGGACCTGTTTCCCGCCAGGATATTATTTGTCACTATTGCCGGCGGCCAGGGCATATTCGCAGTAATTGCCCAGCCCTTAGAGACAGAGCAAACCGTGAGCAGGTTGTTGCTCTGGTGTCAGCCAGAACCCAGAGTTCTGAGGCTGAGAAACAGGAGCATGATAATAATGGGGAAAGAGCTGTTACCTGATAATGCTTGCTTTGTTTCCCTGGTTCTGTAGCTTTGAATTGTGAGAGCCCGGAAGTTCCAATTCAAATTTGAGAGACACTGGGGCTGGTCAGTCCCTGTTGGCTGCTGGTGTGTTGGACCTGCCCTGCCCCCATACCGAAGTCCCGCTGTACTTCTGGCTGGCTTAGGAGGGGAGTTTGGGCCAGATCCGCTAATGGAGGTGTGTACCTGCGCCTGAGTTGGTTAATGGTCCTGTGATGGTGGCCATTATTGACTCTCCCTGTTCCGGTGTGTCATTATTGTTGGGTAATGACCTGGCAGGTAACAGAGTTATGGAACTCCTGTTCTCTCCCCTGAACCTGTCAATGTGGTGGACACCGAGAAGCTGGCTAAGGAGTTTCCCGAGGTGTTCAATACTGCGCGTGCAGACGCGTGGCACAGGCGAATCTCATGCTCCTCCCACTCAATGTGAGGAACAAGACGCACCAGTTAATTTGTGTGACACATTTATGGCCCACCTGAAACAGAGACGCAGGAGGACCCCCACTTGAGTAGGGGAGGCTCTGGTTGAAGCTCAGCTTATGGATGCTGATTTGGCTCCCTTTTTCCGCTTTGGTGGAGGAACCTATCGGGATACTGTGGTGTCTGAGGGGTATTACTTGCAGGACAATGTCTTGATGAGACGTTGGCGGCTCCAAGGATCCTGCCGAGGAATGGAACGATTGCAGCAGGTAGTTTTGCCGGAGATATCGGGAAGGTGTGCTTAAAATGGCTCACGCTGACCCATGGCTGGTCATGTGGGAGTAAATCGATTCTAGAACGACTTAGGACGACATTTTGGTGGCGAGTATGAAGAGAAGTGTTCTTGAGTACTGTAGATCTTGTGAGCCATGCCAACGCAGCGGGAAGGCTCAGCACAGGCCGCCGCCTGTCTCTTAAGCCGCTCGCTTTTTTTCCACCCCTTTACAAGAGTGATGATTGATTGTGTTGGGCCCTTCCAAGAACAAAGAAGGGTAATGAGTATCTTCTTACAATACTGGATGTTACCACACGGTTTCCTGAAGCGGTTCCCTCAGGAACATCAGGGCCCAAACTGTAATTGAGAGCCTCATTCAGTTCTTTTCCAGATATGGTCTTCCATGGAGGTTCAGTCTGATCGGGGATCAAATTTCACTTCTACTGTTTTCCAAGGGTTTTGAATCAGCTTGGCATTAAGCAAGTTTTGTCCTCAGCTTATCATCCTCAGTCCCAGGGAGCGATTGAGCGCCCCCATTGACTTTGAAAGAGATGGTGAGAGCATGTAGCGATCAGTTCCCTGGGGAATGGGATGCTGCTATGCCTTTTCTTATGTTTGCGGTTCGATAGTGTCAATGAATCCACCGGCTTTACCTCTTTTCAGTTAGTTTATGGGCATGAGGTGCGGGACCTTTGGGCCTACTAAAGGAGCGGTTAGTGGGTGAGAGCGCTCCAGAGATTCACTCGCATGTGTTGCTCAGTTTACTGATCGACTGCAGGTTGCTTGTGAGGTGGCCCGCAGAAGCTTGCGGGTTCACAAACCAGGATGAAGCTCCACTCTGACAAGCGGGCTCAGCCGCTGTAGCTTTTCGGGGCTGGGGATAAGGTGCTTGTTTTGTTGCCAGCAGGGGGCGACAAACTTGGTGTCCAGTTTGAAGGGCAGATTCAATCGTAAAGCAGGCTGGACCCTGTACTTATGTCATCAGCACTCCTGATCGCTGTGTTAAGACACGAGTGTGTCATGTTAATTTGCTTAAACCCTTTGTAGGGCGGCGAGGCTGGGGCTCCAGTGTGTTTTAATTTGGTGCAGCACCCTGAGGAGTGCGATGAAGAAATAGGTTTTACTCCTCGTGAGCTGGTCAGTGCTCGCCTTCAGAATACGGAAGCACGGGGAAACCTCTGGAATAGCCTGACTCATTTGACAGCATCTCAAGTTGAGGATATTGTGGGCTTGGTTGAGTCTTTCCCTGAGTTGTTTAAAGACACTCCAGGTTTGACTAAGCTGGTGGTTCATGATGTGGACACCGGGACAGCTGCTCCAATAAAGCAGCATGCATATCGGTTAGCTCCTCAGAAGCGGGCCATGGTACAGCAAGAACTTGACTTTATGCTCAAAATCGGCGCAATAGAGCCCACGGTGAGTGAGTGGAGCTCCCCAGTCGTATTAGTAGTGAGGGAACGTGCTGCGCCTCGTCTGTGCATTGACTATCGGAAGGTTAATGCCGTGACACGATCAGATGCTTATCCTATTCCGTGAATGGAGGACTGTATTGACCACATTGGTCAGGCTAAGTGGGTGACGAAATTTGACCTCCTGAAAGGATATTGGCAGGTGCCTCTTTCCGACCACGCCAAGGAAGTGTCTGCTTTTACTACACATGACTCCTTGTATGCCTGCAAGGTCTTACCATTTGGCATGAAGAATGCTCCCCGCTTTTGTTTTCAGAGGCTGATGAATCAGGTGACCAGGGCCTGGGCAATGTAGTTACTTATATTGATGACGTGGTTGTGTTCAGTGACTCATGGGGAGAGCCATATTGGGCACATTTCTGCACTTTTTACGCGACTTGCTGAGGCTTCACTGGTTGTAAATATACCTAAATGTGAGTTTGGCCAGGGTCAGGTCACTTACTTGGGTCATCGCGAGGGCGTGGTAAGGTACTTCCATGCTCTGCCAAAGTTAAGGCCATCATGGATCTCCGGCTCCGCAGAATCGCTGTCAGCTAATGAGAATTTTGGGGATGTGCGGTTCTACCGCAAGTTCGTCCCTTAATTTTGCCACTGTGACTGCTCCGCTTTATGGACCTGCTGCAGAAAGGGGTTAAGTGGGTCTGGTCTCCAGAGTGTCAGTCTGCTCTAGACGCTGTGAAGGCAATTCTTATATGTGAACCTCAGGTTGGCTACACCAGACTTCACAGCCTTTTTTGCTTGCCGTGAGATGCCTCCGACGTTGGAGTTGGCGGTGTTCTCCTTCAGGCTGGAACTGATGGTGTTGAGAGACTGGTTGCATATTTTTCAAAGAAACTAAATCGCTACCAAAAGAATTACTCTACTATCGAGAAGGAGGCTCTGGCCTTGGTATAGGCAGTGCAACATTTTGAGATATACGTGTCTAGTGTAGCTGGTGATGTTGTGGTCTATTCGGATCACAATCCGCTTACGTTTCTTGCCAGGTTTCAGAGCTCAAATGCGCGTGTTTTCAGATGGAGCTTAATTTTGCAGCCGTATGGTTTGAAAGTGAAACACATTGCGGGTAGAGATAACGTTATTGCGGATGCCCTTTCCCGGAGTGGCACTTGCAATGAGACGGCAGTGTTTCTAGTTTTTTTATTGTGCCGGTCATTATGAGTCCATGACGGAAGCTCTTTAGAGATAAAATTGGCCATGAATTCTTGGATTTGATAAGTGCCGATTTAGAGTTAGTATATTTTCTGAATTTTTGGTGTTGTGTTTAGATGTGACTTTTCTACCTAGATGTGTGGTGGTAGCTGGTCAGGTGGTGACAGGCAGAAATGTCTGTCCGTAGTGTTTTTACCAAAAATTAAAAAGAAAAAAAAAAGGGAAAACAGTCAAACAAAAAAAAGATGAAATTGTGATTTCTTTTTAGAATTTTTGGCTTGGGGGGAGGGGTATTGTTACAGACAGGCCATTTCCTAGTAAAAGCATTACCCGGTAAGAGTGCCAGAATGATAGGCTAGGTGGCCTGATGAGATATTATTATTAATTAGATTTTTATACTTGGTGGATTCCCTTAGAATATTTCGGTTTGCTTGCATACAATCGGGGTTGACGTTGCTTAATGAGAATGGTTTGATCCCGTGACCGAGTGACACGACTGTGATGATGATATCCGGGGTTAGCGCGGTAGTTTTGGGGGGCGTGCGTGTTGGCAAGTTGCAGCTGCGGGAGCAGGGCTTGAGAAGTCTCTGAAGATTACAGACACGGCATTCACGTGTTCCCTGTGGGGAAAAGTAACCTCCAACCAACTAAGTAGTGCAACCAACCGAAAGGGAATCTTTAGAAAAATAAAATAAAACGAACTGATTGCTGAGGGAAGCGCCTGCACCCCGCATCAGCACGGAGACTGGGCTGTTCGCCGCCGGGCGACTGGATCGGCTGGCCGTGCAAGAAGTTTCGACGATGAACCAGGTAACGCCAACCTTTCTCTTGTATTGTATGCAAGCAAACCGAGTGCATTAGCTGCACGCCACCCTGGGGAGTTCGTGGGGATACAGAGAACTTACTACCCTAGACAAATTCCGAGCAAACGCTCACTGCGTAAAACAAAAAACCTCGGTAAGACGAAGCTTGCAGTATCTCTGCCCAGGGAGGCCGTGACAATACGACGAGGACAATCCTCGCGCTTCCAAAAGGACGACCAAACATCCGACAAAACGGAAGCAAAGCGAGAAAAACACGGCACCAAAAATAGTGCGACACAAAGGACAGAGAAGATACAAAGGCACATAAATCCTTATTACAGATATCTTCAGCTAAAGCACTTAACTGCAAACAGACACTCTAGCAAAGGAGGCGTGGTGGACTTCCAGCTTATATAGAGTCTGGGGAAGCGCCGCCCCAGTTCAATCAGCCAGCTGGGTAAAGAATCCGATTGAAAAGGAAGTCGATCTCGTCCCGGGACGAGAGCAACAAAGAAAAGTCCAAAACACACGCAAGCCTCACAAACCATGACAGGACCCCCCCCCCTAAGGAACGGCTCCAGACGTTCCCAGAGAACCTCGTGCACGGAACTCTGAGATAAGGGTGGGATCCAGGATATCCCGAGAAGGAACCCAGCACCGCTCCTCAGGACCATACCGCTCCCAATCAACTAAAAACTGGGCCCCACGACCAACACGCCTCTCGGCCAGAATACGACGACGATGTAAACTGGCCCCCCCTCAATCATCCGCAGGGGCGGCAGGGGTTTGTCGACCGGTGCCAGAACACTAATGCTAACGGGTTTAAGCCGGGAGACATGAAAAGAGGGGTGGATGTGCAAGGATCTAGGGAGCTTTAAACGGACAGTAACAGGGTTGATCCTCCGCACTATCTTGAAAGGACCAATGAAGCGGGGAGCCAATTTCCATGACTCACTTTTAAAGGAAGGTCCCGAGTGGAAAGCCAAACTCTTTGGCCAACCCGATAAGATGGGGCCAAACGGCGCCTTCTATCAGCGGCAGTCTTCTGTTTCCGCCCAGAGTGCAACAGAGAGGACCGGACCCTGGCCCAGACCGACCGACAACGCCGAACAAAGTGATTGACCGAGGGAACCTCTGAATCCCTCCCAGTCTCCGGAAACAGCGGAGGTTGATAACCCAACTGAGCCTCAAAAACGGAAAGGCCTGTGTAGAGATACAGAGTGAATTATGGGAGTATTCGGGCCATGCCAAAAAATGACTCCACGAAGACGGGTTGTCAGCCGCTAAACACCGAAGTGTATTCTCCAGCGACTGGTTAATTCGCTCTGTCTGCCCGTTAGTCTCAGGGTGGAAACCAGACAAAAGGCTCACAGAGGCCCCTAATTGGTTGCTGAAAGCACGCGAGAATTTAGCCGTAAATTGTGGGCCCCGATCAGAGACCACATCCTGAGGGAGACCATGCAGCCGGAACACATGGTCCACAACAAGAAGGGCCGTCTCCCGCGCTGAAGGGAGCTTAGACAGGGTGATAAAGTGGGCGGCCTTAGAAAAGTGGTTGACCACAACCAAGATGACAGTGTTGCCTTCAGAAATAGGCAGCCCCGTATTAAAATCCAGAGCGATATGGCTCCATGGGCGCTTGGGAACTGGCAACGGCCGCAACAGACCAGACAGGGGGGAGATGGGAAACCTTGTTCCTAGCGCAGATACAGTATGCCGCCACAAATTCCCGGATGTCCTCAATCATGCTGGGCCACCAAAAAGTAGGGCCAAGAACCGCTTGGTCCGATGAACCCCCGGGTGACCCGCCAGGCGAGAAGAGTGCCCCCACTGGAGAACTTAGGACCGTACCGCTACCGCAACAAACATACAGCAAGGCGGCTCCCCACCAGGACCGGGATCGGACCTCAAGGCATCCCACACAACAGACTCAACGTCCCACTGAATGGGAGCCACAATCTGAGCTGCCGGAATAACCGGCTCAGGAATCGGATCACAACCAGAGCGGTCGTAAATCCGCGACAAGGCGTCAGGCTTGATGTTTTTGGAATCAGGGCGGTAAGTAACGTAAAGTTCAAGCAATTGAAAAACGACCACCGCGCCTGCCGGGAATTACGTCGCTTAGTCTGTTGGATATATTGGAGATTCTTATGATCCGTCCAAACCACAAACAGTTGTTCAGCCCCCTCCAACCAATGGCGCCACTCTTCTAACGCCAACTTGACAGCTAACAACTCCCGGTCACCAATGCTGTAATTCCGTTTGGCCGCCGACAAGGACCGGGAGAAGTAGGCACATGGGTGCAACTTATTGTGCCGAAAGGGGCGCTGGGACAAAATGGCACGCACCTCGACCTCCGACGCATCCACCTCCACAACAAATGGGAGGGAGGGTCGGCAAAAAACGAGAATGGGTTCTAAGCTAAATCGTTTTTTAACTCCTGAAAAGCAGCCTCAGCTGCTGGAGACCAAGCAAACGACGAGGAGGTATTCTTCTTAGTGAGCGCGATAATGGGGGCAGCTACCACACTAAAATTGCGGATAAACCTCCTATAAAAATTAGCAAAGCCCAAAAACCGTTGAACCTGACCTGGGCAGGCCAATTCCTGACCGCTGCCACCATAGGCTTCAGTTTAGGGGGGACACTTTTTGTCAGAAGTCATTTTATCCCCCCCACTTTATCTCGCAGTAGGTTTTTTTTTTTAATTCAATGAAAAAAAAAAATCGTCATACATATCATTTTATAGGAGAGACCGCAAACGGCCACTAAATGTGCCTGCATAGAGACAGGACTGGCTGCATGCATATCGCAACATTGTAACAACTTCAGCCAGAATAACACAGTTGCATAAACCCGGACAGACTTGAATAAAGAGTTCAGACTAGAATTTCAGCAACAAAGTAACTGCGAGAATGAGGACAAGAAAGAGCTGAGTCGCCAATAGGCATGTTCTCATCGGACCGAAGTTTTAAACTTGCACGCTATTTTGCAGTTTTGAAATTAGCCCGATGTCAAATTAGCCAGCTATTCTTGCTGTTTGAAGACACGAATAGTGCGCTATTTGATCAGGAAAATTTCCCCCAAAATCTTGGTCTAGTTTCCTAGATAGCCTGCATATTCGGGAACTCGCCAATTAGCCAGCTAGCCGATTTGTGTTCCGTCTTCATAAGAACGTAGATAGCTCGATACCATTTATGCTCTATAATCAGCATTAATCTGACACCCAGGTATTCCATAACTTCATTGCTTAACAAACCAATTTTGAATTTAATAGTCTTCTGTTGTCCGTCCTGAAATGATTTAACCTACTTTCATATTTCTCCCTGCGGTGAAATTCTGTATATAAACCCTCATGAAGCCAAGCTTATCTCTATCATGGGTTTTTTTACTAACAATAATTCATAGCATTTTATGACAAAGTTACATGCTTAATCTACACGTTTTAAAAAATATTAATTAAATTAACAATTTTCTGATTTTATTCGATTTTATTTTTTATTTTTCTTTCATACTGATTTGCAAATGTGTCAAGGTGATTGCTGGGTAATGTGTTGTCCAATGTCAAGTCTGTATTTGATTTGATTATGTGATCAGGGGGACAGCTGATAGTTCGAGCGCAAAATGTGAAGATCAGACTTACTAGCAAATTTTCAAACTTCCATTCAAACATAAAGCAGTAGTCAATAAAGAAAAGAAAATGAAGAACAGGAGGAGAGGGTAGCAAAGCTGCCAAAACTAAGTTCATTCTTTCTTACTAGCAGTGGCCGCACTAACGACTGACCCTCCCTAAAGCAAACGATGCAGCCAGCTGGTAACAGATCAAGCTAAGATCACGTTTGACCTAAATAATGATAACTTTCATGGCTATTGTATAAATTTCAAGACAAGTTGAGGAATTTGCTCTACGCAAAGCTTGCCAAATGCCATTTAAATAGGTAAGTAGGCCTACAAGTGACTTTTGTTTTACTCTGGAGTCGATTTTTATATGTAGGATATATGGCATAAATAAGGCTGTCTGTGCAGTAAACTGATCATCTTATGGGGTTTATGCCAACGGTATTCTGCTGGGTCATTTGGGGGACATGGTGGCATTGTTTCAAATATATTTAAATATTGTCAAATATTGCAGCTTTAAATCCATCTCGTCGCAGTTTTTTCAAGTCACTATCATATCCAGCCTTTATGTCAAATAATGCACTAGTGAGGTAGCTGCACAAAAATGCAAGTTTTCCGATGTTTTAAGTGACCCAATTATCGCAGTAGAGGAGAAAGTTGCGCATGCCCTAGCAACCTGATATGTCATCAGTAACATGGCTGTTATTATTAAATGCTATTACCGCGGACATGCCGTTTTCCACTCGTCCCCCTCCCGGATCCGAACCAAGTTATAAGCATTCCGGTGGTCTAGCTTGGTAAAAAACGATGCCTCCTGCAGACATTCAAACGCAGAGTTCATCAATGGAAGGGGGTATCGGTTTTTAATGGTGATATTATTCAAGCCCCTGTAATCAATACAGGGTCTCAAACCGCCATCTTTTTTGCCCACGAAAAAGAACCCCGCTCCAGCAGGAGACGTGGAAGGCCAAATAAATCCATTAGCCAGAGCCTCCTGAATATATTCTCGCATGGCCTTACGCTCAGGCCCTGACATCGAGTATAATGAACCCCTGGGGGGAGTGGTACCAGGGTGGAGATTTATCTCTCAATCGTATGTGCAATGAGGAGGTAAAGTCGAAGCCCGTTGCTTGCTAAAAACCTCCGCGAGATTGGCATAATCGTTGGGAACATTGGGAGGCAGACAAAAGTTCAGAGCAGCCCCCAAATTCTCACCCTGTTCGGAACCTGCCGTCTCTATGTCTGATTCCGAGTCAGAGAAATCCTCTGAATCGCAATCCTCCTCTGGCTGCTGCCAGTCAAATTGAGGATCCCACTCCAACCCCTCCTCTGCCCCTTTTTCTAGATTAGGAGGGTTGGGTGAGACAACCCCATCAGAATCGCTCCAGGCGTCAGCCTCCCCCATAGGTTGATGTCCGGGATGACATGCCAAACTCTCCCTACAGTGGGACCTACTATCAGTGCCCCACTGGACGACCGGGTTATTCTGACTGCCCCAAAAGATGTGTGGCCTATGTTTTAGTAGCCAAGAGTGTCTTAAGACCAAAGGGAAAACAGGGGAACTGATCATAAAAAACTGGACTCCCTCTGAATGACCACCAAATGGGATGAACATAGTCAATAATTCAGAGGCCTCGGTTATAAGTCCAGTTCCCAGTGGGCGACCGTCCAAGGACCTAACAGTGCGTGAATGTAAAAGAGGACGGATGGGAATGGAATGTTTCCCTAGCCCACTCCCCATCCATAAAACAATCCATGGCACCTGAGTCCAAAAAAGCCTCACCAAATATTTTCTGTCTCCCCACAGTCAACTCTACAGAAATAAATGTTCGAAAGGGAAATTGGGTCTGTCCCTCTAGCGCCCCCCATACTGCCAGAGGGCCTTCCCGTTTCCCTTTAAGCTCGGGGCAACGTGGACGGATATGTCCCGTTTTGCTACAATGATGACAAATTATTTGTCTGCTTACGAACCTGGCTCTCATATGAACCATCGACCTGCACAGGCTCACTAACAGTGGGAAATTCAATGGGCGGAGCTGGGGCTGTTTGTGTCTTGGGAGAATGGACCCATTTGCTGGTTTGAGCCCGAGCAGTTCGTTTCTCCTTGTTTTGTTCGCGGATACGATTATCAATTCGCACCGCAGTACCAACCAACAAATCTAAAGAAACGCAAGGCTCTAATGTCGCCAGAGCG
Organism: Gymnothorax javanicus; assembly: GCA_029692085.1. Taxonomy (NCBI): domain Eukaryota; kingdom Metazoa; phylum Chordata; class Actinopteri; order Anguilliformes; family Muraenidae; genus Gymnothorax; species Gymnothorax javanicus. The sequence continues at coordinate 42,617,301 of CM056200.1, forward strand.
TCCTTAACCTCCTCCGCCAAAGCGTGAATAAAAATGGTCATGAGAGGTGCCTCTGGCCACCCTTTCCCTGTAGCAAGAGAACAGAAAACAATGGAGAAATCTGCGACACTCTGAGAGCCCTGCCTCAAATTCATAAGACGCGTAGCTGCGTCCTGACCACAAACGTCCTGATCAAACACTGAAGTCATTTCCCCCACCAGAGTATCGATAGAATTTACCACCGGCGTTCTGGCGCGAATGAGTGGTCCCACCCAAGTGAGAGCTGTACCAGCTAACAGGGATAAAATAAACGCAACGTGTGACTCTTCATTAGAGAATCGTGAGGGTTGCGTTTTAAAAAATATTTCACATTGAGCGATGATATCTTTGCATTTCCCTGCCTTCATATCTTGGGGGTAACTGAAGTTTAGGCTCTCGGGGAAAGTGTGTGGTTTGTGCTGTAAGACCCAACGCAGCTCGACCAAGGAAGGAAGAGCCTGGGTTGAAGGTTTATGCGTGTGGATTCCTAGTATTAGCACGCGCGACGTCCTGGCTGGTGCGAATCACAATAAAATGGATATATTTTCTCCGTTCGAAGGACGGGCACAAAAAACACAACGGTTACAATTAATCTGACTCCATAATAAATTTAGAATACCAAATTTAGTTATACCCTCGTTAAATATCTGACTCCAAATTAGAAATAGAATTTATAGTTTAGGGACACATGCGTGAATCTCAGGGCAGCTACACCGCCAGACTCTTCCATGAAAACCAGTTACTCAACTGACGCCCCCGGGTAATAGCGCAGTTGCCCGATCTTAGTTCGGTGAGAGTTCTAGAGGATGGAAGAAATTACCATGATAGCAGCAACTTTGGCATAAACATATCATGAACCCAGATTTATGTGCACCACAGGGCCCCTTAAGGGGATCGACCAGGCACCGGCTTATAAGCCCAAGGGTGCCCTTCAGGCCAAATCCCCAGGACCGATACTACATAAACCCTTTATATAAGTAGACCGTAACTTGCAATCCAACTTAAAACCCATCACTACCTTTTTAAAAACATCAGCTAGCTAGTCTGGAATGATAAGGACTCGCCCCTAAGGCACCGGTCGAACGGCTAGAAAGAATAAAAGGATTAGGAGCCACAGAGACCACGCAAGCTTAAAGGAATGACAATAATTTATTCACCAGGTAGGCAAGAGCTTAAATCAAACAAATCAACATTAAGCCAATTACAAGTTACACACAATTTAGAAAAGGAGAATAAAGTCATACCTGGAGGAAAAGGATACACACGACTGGCGTGCGGGAAGTTCGAATTACGATATTACATAATTGAAAAAAGGACTACTCACGCACTTACGACGCTGGACAGATCGGATACGATCTTCCCAGAATGGATTGTTTCTCTTTGCTTTAAGCCAAACCACGCCTTTTGATCCAGGCGGCATGGCCATAAACACCTGGAAGGGGGTCAATCCGGTTTTGGGTTTTTCACCATTTGGAGAATGTAATAAAACACTTCAGCAGAGAGAGGAGAATAGGGTGATTACCAGAGAGGATTCTGACCGAATTCTCAGGAGTTTCCAAAAGGGAATGAACCATAATTTCAATGGGAATGAAACATACTCCATTCAACTCCTTGGATTCCCCCAAGAATAACAAGACCAAACATGATATGAATATGTACTAATATGATGCAGTTGTCATGAAAAAAGTCTTAAGATGAATTATTATATAGGTAAATTGGGTTATAAGTATATAAGTGATTTCTTAGAACATGATTTAACATATAAGCACATTATTCACTTCCCAGAGGTTTAGATTATTTGAAACAGATTAATATAACTGGACTTTAACTTAAGATTTAGGCCAGTAATATGACTCGCACAGGGGCATTGTGTCAGCCAGAGCCCTGCAACAACCCCCATGTGGTGAGACCACTGCCACCTCCTGGAAGTCCACATAAGTTTTATTGCTATCTGGCAGGGCTCTGGACTGAGCTTATCAGCCATTTGTCGACATACAGTCGCTGGGCCCCCCACGCATCAGCGCCAAGATCTTACAGAGGTGCCGCTCAGAACCCAACCCAAAGGTACAGATGAATTTTACTGGTTTAGAAATGGAACAATCTTTTGTAAAATGAAATATGCAATGTCCACAGTGCTTGTGAAACATCCTGGGTGAGCTGAGTGGTCAACGCTCTAGTACACTCGGTGAGGCTTAATAAGATATTTTCCTGTCTCTTAATAGCAGTCTCCTGCAGGCGAATCCTGTCCGTCAGCTCTGCCTGCTGATTATTTAAGCAAGTGAAGCCCTCGCCATAACCAGCAAGGACCGATTGTTAACTAGCAACAATTCCCTCCAGCGAAGCCGTTGCTGGCGTCTCCATAGCTGGTTAGAGTGTTCAGTAATGGCCGGTAGAATTGAGAGGCTAAGTGCAGCGGCAAGAGGGAAACAGAGCAGCACGGACACAATACAAACACAGAGAATAATACAGACCATTCGACAGGGAAAATCCTCGCGCTTCCAAGAGGACGACCAAACATCCAACAAAACGGAAGCAAAGCAAGATTGAAAAAAGGAGAAGTATCTCGGGGAGCCGAGAAAAACAAGGCACCAAAAATAGTGCGACACAAAGGATAGAGAAGATACAAAGGCACATAAATCCTAACTACAGATATCTTCGGCTAAAGCGCTTAACTGCAAACAGACACTCTAGCGAAGGAGGCGTGGCGGACTTCCGCCTTATATATGGCGCTTTTCCACTACACGGTACCGGCTCTACTCTACCCTACTCTACTCGCCTTTTTTGCATTTCTATTAGGGAAAAAGCACCTGGTACTAGTAGGTACTTTATCTGGTACCTGCTCTCCTGGGGTTCCAAAAAACGGCCGATCAGGTACTAGTGGGGTACTAAAATGTGACATGCAACATTGCTGCCCACTGATTGGTCAGAGAGCTTCGTCTCTGCAAAAGACAACTTGCTTCCGCATTATCGCTAGGAAACTGGCTTCACTGGCCATCATTGAAACAGGTCTTCAAATTGTGTTTTTGAAACGTGTGTTGTTTTAGGCAGCTTGATAAATATACTGTGCATTGCCTTACCTTTCAAACAAGGTTGTGTTTGTTCACCGAAGCTGCTTCATTATGAAATGCGTTTCTTTGTCTGTGACCCTGTTCGTAGCGAAATTAGAATCAACGGGGTTGTGTCCAATTCTGTTCCCCCTAATTCCCCTTGAGAAAGTTATTGTGCTGCCCCTATTTTACGAAAATTGCACGGGAAATAACTTTACGGATGCTGATGAAGCATTTTGTTCGAAGGAAAGGTATCAGATGAGAAGACGCATCGTAAAGCGATAAATTCTAATACTCTGCCATCTCCTGCGATTTGAGCATTTGCTACCTGTTTTGCCTTCATTTTCAAACTGAAATGTTTCATGAAGCCTGAATATGAATACTCTATGCTTTTTACATATATCATTGCTTTGCGTTTATAGGTGGTACGTTATTTAATGTGCGACCGAATCGGACACCAGCTGCTGATGCATCAGGAGAATGTCAAACAGAAATTACAATTAAACACTTGCGGACTTTAGCGCCATAACGTGGTGACGGTAGTGCGCGTCCCTGATTTAAACACACACATATTTAACAAAATCGACGGAATAAAAGTAAACTTGATATAACTGAGGATGCCGTCGCGGCAGTAACATGCTGCGTCGCAACGACAAGCAGGTACCACGGAGGCGGTACTATCCTCTTATGGAAAAGCAACCCCAAAAAAGTACCCGATGCTGAGTAGAGTAGAGTAGAGTAGAGCCGGTACCATGTAGTGGAAAAGCGCCAACAGAGTCCGGGGAGGCGCTGCCCAAGTTCAATCAGCCAGCTGGGTAAAGAATTCGATTGAAAAGGAATTCGATCTTGCCCCGGGATGAGATCCTCAAAGAAAAGTCCTAAACACACGCACACCTCCCAAACCATGACAGCCACAGACATGTATGTAATGGGGTCCAGCACGGTGGAGCACATGGATCACAATGCTGCCCAAAAATATGGCGGTTTTGAGTTTGAAGAGCGTCTGCATTCAGTTTGTATTTGTACCTTGTCCCTGAGCTCATGTGAGTTTTCTCTGGATATTCTGGTTTCCTACCTCAGCCCAAACACATTCAGGTAATGTCAACATGGACATGCTGTATCGCCCATAAGTGTGAGCATTAGAGTGGGTGTCAATTTGCTTGTTCACCCTGTGATGGACTGGTGTCTTCTTCAGGGGTCATTCTGATTATGGTGCTTTTCCACCGCATGGTACAGCTCTACTCGTTTTTTTTTTTTTTTAATGAATTTCTATTGTTGATTGCAGGGGTGCCATCCCTTACATTAAAGTAGTATTGCCAACTTTCTTCTCGAGCGCAATACACTTTATATGTATCAGAGATAATGCATTCGGGGCACCAAGGGAGAGCTCTTTGATCACTGTATCTTAATTATTACGTTTTTACATTGTAATATCTATGGACTCGCTCACTGTAGTGATTACCCAAATTCCAAAAAGGAATAGGAATTCCAAAAATTCTAATATCAAAAATTGTTGTAAATCATAAACTGTTGCCAGGTGTTACCTCAAAGCACTGCAGCTGATTCATATCTTCTTCTGGACATAAGCAGGATACATTTGTCACTGTTGAGAGAAACTGAGTTTGACCCTTATTTGCGGCAATTAAGAGTGGTGAAAATCTTAAAACAATAGCTATTAGTGTTATTTGAACTGTCAAAAACATGTTTCTATCATTTTCTTCTGTTAGGAAAAGTCCAGAACCTAAAATTTTTTGTTCAAATGCAAGATCTTTGCCACTGATGAACTTACTTGGTTTTTCCAGATCACAGGAGATTAACCCAATATCATTTTTATTGAAATTTATGTAAATCTATGCATAAAAAAAGCTCATGTACTTGCATCCACGTTTTCTTTTAATTGTATCAAAATGAATGATTCATAAAAACTAGTGTACACGGACAACAAAAAAATGCGTATAAGCTCTTTTCATCTCTGACAGCTCATGCTTTCACCCGTACTAACCCTTTGAAGAAAAACCATTGCGTTTTTGGACGTGCAACTGCTTCTGTCATGTTGCTGTGTTCCAGACTGTATCTGCACGAGCAACTCCTCTCTTCCCGCCTACATGACACATTGAGAGAAGCTAAATGTAATCAATTAACCTGAATGTGACTTGTATACTTTGATCGAAAATGTTAAACAAACTGCGTTTGACTAATGTTGGGTAAAATTTCAATGAAATGATTAGGCATTGTGCAAGGTAGCTAGGTTAATGTTGAAAAACTTGCCTTGCCGCATAATGCGCAGTTGTTCAGGTTATCTAGACCTGGGCTGCCTGGCCAGCAGCAGTGCATAATTTTTCACACAAGATGCGTACCTACCATTATATTCCAACAATTGATTCTAAAGCGATCAAAACTGCCTTTTTCACCAGCTGTTTAAAAAAAAAAAAAAAAAACTAGTCCAGCTCAGTTAACGAAGTTGTAGTTTACTAGCTACCTAGGTTGTTAACATCTTGCCTTGTGTGTGTTAAGTGCAATTAACACACACAAGCCCAAAATATGAGCAGTAGATGAGGAACACATATGCTCAACTTGACCTTGTCTGCCAGTGCAATTGAGAACATGCATATGATCTCTCTGACTATTATAAAATACAACAGACATTAGCTTATACAACCCCACAGCAAAATACAGCAAAAAGCACAGTCTGTGGTTATGGCTGTGCGCCGTCACTGTCAGACCCTTGTGGCTTTAGCCCAACAGCACACTCGATGTATAATGACAAAGCACATAACTTGACCCATTTAACATGTCGCAACGCGCTGATCGAGCACAAACATGCCATGATGAACACAACTAGAAGATGCCTACTCTGCCCATTATTGTAAATATGCTGGCTAAACATGCAACTAATGTTAGAGTAGCCAGGTGTGCTGCTGCTCATTTAGACATAAGGAACAGCAACAGGTCTGAAAAGCTTCATTTCCCCCAATATGTTTCACAGTGACTCAAATATCAGTGATCATTGGGGGAAAAATTATTAGAATTTATTGCTAATCATTATATCGATTTGCAATTGTTCAGCACATCTGAAAAATGATTAGCAAAAATTAGAAAACAGTCAATCAGATTTTAAATGATAAAAGGCTTTTTTATTCTTTACAAATGACAAATTACAATTACATGAGAAATACAACTGCACTCTGACCGCAAAACAAATTATTTCCAAAAGGTATCAATTTTACCCGGAAGAATCTTAATTTAATACAGAACACTTCAGTTTCCCAGTGAAATTTCTGTAAACCACTTGTAGCCTGCAAGTACAGCTGTCTTATCTATACCTTAGCGTATGATGCTGATTAACACCTGATCAGAGACGCGAAATGATCCATTTCCATTAAAATCTAGTCACAAAGGGCACTCTCCAACTCAGAGTGGACGATTCAGAGATAGTGGAGGTTGAATGCTGAATTCTCACCGTTAGGGCGAAAACCAAATCATATCGCCATAATATAGGCATGGGCAACGCTCTGCATAAACGCTAATGGAATGCGTAACAGCTGAACTGGGGCGGTAAACAAGCCTCAGAAAACTTATAAAAAATGACGTAAATACCATGTTCAAACAAAAAGAACACCATGGTTTGATTAAAAGCAACCTTTTCAATAGGATACCCGCATTTCATACATGAACTCTGCGTATTACGGCCAAAAACGCAATTTGAACAGAGCTATTGTTCGCCCGTAGGATGAATGCGTGACCTGAATTTGCGCCGCGGTTTACAAATTTTTCAAGGGCACGGGCGTGGCAAAAATAACCATTTAGGAGGTGGATTTCAAACAGCCCGCTGGCCGACGCCTTATCCCAGCTACGGCCCTGATTTGCTTACAGCCATCTAATTTGAGAAATTACGAGTCTGTTCGTCCAGGCTAGACCTCCAGGGGATGTGAAATGACAGGGATGTGACAGAAGTTGGTGAAGTTCGTCACGAGTTCGCCGTGTTTTTCTCAACAATAGCAAGAAAGGTGAGCGATTTTTTACTTTTACCCTACATAGTTTGTTGACAGAATATCCTGTGACCCTATTTGTGAAGTTTCAGTAAAATATACCAAGGAATAAACCGGCGCCAGGCGTTAGAAGCCCACCGTCACAAGATTAATTCACGATATGCTTCAATTCGAGACTGCAAGGATGGAAATCTGAATAATCAATTAGGAAAAATTCTCGCTCGGTAATTCTGTATATCGCTTCAACATTTTGTTAATCGGATTATGAAAGAAGACTGAAAATAAGCGCCCGCTTTTTGTTTGGATGTAAAAGCCGTGATTTAAAGGAGAATACATTGTATATTGATTAAGCATTGAACTCTGCATAAGTCGAACTGTTTTAATATTTGTTGATGACATTGCTTCGCTTCCTGGAAGCAAGCACGCCGCAAATCTGCTGTCTAGTGAGCATTTCAGGTTCGATGTACTGAGTAATAACGCCATGAAACTTAAACTGGCCCGGCCATTCTGCCGAACAGTCTTACTAAACTAGTTAATCGCCTGATTGCTAATCAAGCAAAGGGGAGGTTTCTGCCTCGCTAAACTAACCTCCGACTGCACGCCACTGTGTTTTACTATGAATTATTCACAGTAGCTCATTGAAACTATCATGGGAGGAGGGTATATGGACATAGTAAAAACAGTGCAAAGGTTTTTTTTAAATCACCACGGGTTATTGAAGGGTGTAAAACCCACAAAAACAATAACCAACGGCGGAAATTGTAGGGCAAAGGTTCAACGTGTTCTTTTTGGCTAGTATTATATCGCTGCGACGCCCTGGCTGGTGCGAATCACAATAAAATGGATATATTTTCTCCGTTCAACAACGGGGCACAAAAGCACAACGGTTACGATTAATCTGACTCCATAATAAATTTAGAATACCAAATTTAGTTATACCCTCGTTAAATATCTGACTCAACTTAGAATTAGAATTTATAGTCTAGGGACACATGCGTGAATCTCGGGGCAGCTACGCCAGACTCTTCCGTGAAAACCCAGTTACTCAACTGACGCCCCGGCACAGCTCAGTTGCCGGATCTTAGTTCGGTGAGAGCTCTAGAGGATGGAAGAAATTACCATGATAGTAGCAACTTTGGCATAAACATATCATGAACCCAGATTTATGCACACCACAGGGCCCCTTAAGGGGATCGCCAGGCACCGGCTTATAAACTCAAGAAAACCCTTAAGGTCAATCCCCAGGACCGATGCTACATAACGCCAAGACCACAGGGCCCCTTAAGGGATCGGCCAGGTACCGGTTTATAAGCTCAAGAAAGCCCTTAAGGTCAAAAAAATCCCAGGACCGATACTACATAAACCCTTTATATGAGTAGACCGTAATCTGCAATCCAACTTAAAGCCCATCACATCCTTTAAAAACATCAGCTAGCTAGTCTGGAATGATAAGGACTTACCCCTAAGTACCGGTCGTAACGTGGCTAGAAAGGACAAAAGGATTAGAGTCCCGAGACCACGCAAGCTTAAAAGGAATAGCAATGATTTATTCACCAGGTAGGCAAAAGCTTAAATCATACAAATCAATATTAAGCCAATTACAAGTTACACATAATTTAGAAGAGGAGAATAAAGTCATACCTGAGGAAAGATACACGCACTAACGCAAGCTGAAGTTCGAATTACGATGTTACATCATTGAAAAGCTACTCACGCACTAACGCAGTGCTGGGAGAGATCGGATACGATCTTCCCTGACTATATAGATTGGCTACATACGGCATACGGAATGGTTACTCACGCACTTACTATGCTGGGACAGATCAGATACGATCTTCCCAGAATAGATTGTTTCTTTGCTTTAAGCCAAACCACGCCTTTGATCCAGGCGGCATGGCCATAAACCCTGAAAAGGGGTCTAATCCGTTTTGGGCTACCCCTATGGGGAGGAGGTAATAAAACACTTCAGCAGAGAGGGGAGAATAGGGTGATTACCAGAGAGTATTCTGACCAAATTCTCAGGAGTTTCCAAAAGGGAATGAACCATAATTTCAATGGGAATGAAACATACCCACTCAACTCCTTAGATTCCCCGAGAATAACAAGACCAAACATGATATGAATATGTACTAATATGATGCAGTTGTCATGAAAAAAGTCTTAAGATGAATTAATATATAGTTTAATTGGGTTATAAGTATATAAGTGATTTTAACAGGATATTGAACATAAAAACATATTATGCCCTTTCTCAGAGGTTTAGATCATTTTAAACAGATTAATATAACTGGACTTTAACGTAAGACTTAGGCCAGTAATATGACTCGCACAGGGGCATTGCGTCAGCCAGAGCCCTCTAACAACCCCCCCATACAGAGGAACAGTAAGACTGTTAGCACCTTAGCAAGCATTTTGGGGAGGAAGTCCACAAAAGCTTTATTGCTATCTGGCATGGCTCTGACTAAGCTTATCAGCCATTTGTCGATACAGTCGCTGGGCTCCCCACGCATCAGCTTTGCAGATCTTACAGAGGTGCCGCCAGAACCCAACCCAAAGGCACAGACGAATTTTACGGGTTTAGAAATGGAACAATCTTTTGTAAAATGAAATATGCAATGTCTACAGTTCTATTGCCCTTTCGCCTGGCTCTGGACCGAGTTTATCAGCCATTTGTCACTTATATTGCCAGATTCTACAAGGGGGAACGTTTGGTAACGGTGGGAGGGCAAACAACTGCCGGCATCAGCGACTTCAATGCATTTTATATAGTAATGGGCGAGTAGCGTTAATGTTTGCCCTCCCAACCGATAATTTTGACATTTTTGCAGGCCATTGATCCAAAAAAACTTCACAGGCAACCCATTCATACCATTTTTAAATATCAACGCAAAACCTAATGTTGAACATAATTGGGTGAAATTCAATGCATTTTCCATTAAAAGGGCCTAGGGGCGCTGCTGTACTTCAGAAAAGGGCAGATGACTTTAGCATCAATTATTTCTGTTAGGGTACCCTAATGGATAATTTGGCCTGGTTTATTTCTGAATAGACTGTATTTTCGAAAATGCCCTCAGGCTTCGCCCCCCAATTTTCATAATGGGTTTTGTTGAAAAATGCCAAAATCAGCCATTTTTGGGACCCTGTGGCTCTGAGACCCTTTCCTGTAAAGGCGTTGGACTTGTGGCAAACTCTTCGTCTGTGTCTTCTGTACTTACCTGCAAAAAATCATTAGAAAATAATAAACACTTTGTTCTCAGCAACTCAAGAAATGTTGTCATTTTATTCATTTGTATTGCCCATGCCTACATAATATTACAATAAATGATTACAAAGATTTCCCTGAACCATCGTCAGCAAGGTAAGAAGATGCCAAACTTTACCATCTGAAGAGTAACGCAATACACGATAGCATGCGCAACTAGATAATGCATAACGCACGGAACTGCCACGGAACCTCAGATAAGTTCATGCCTATTACAACTGGCAAAGTTAGTAAAGTTGGAGCACGAAACAAATCATATCGCCGTAAAATGATGATCACTCACAAATATTTTCCTTTGTTAACGTTTGTTAGCTTACTAGCATACAGGGTGGCTGTATCCGAAGAGCAACGTAATTTGATACAGGACGGCTCACAAAGACATCTAGCCATCCGTCATGACTGGACCAGAAACTTTCTAGCAGAGAGCCTCTCTAATGCATGCACGCACTCCTAGAAGCTTATTGGTTGGTATGCAAATGAGGAACATCATTTTCCAGCCAATCAAAGTCGTGAAAACTTCTGTTGCTATGTGGCTCGGGAATTGGAGGTTCGCACGCCAGCGAGCCAACCCACTAACATTTTCGCCTTTGTCTCTCTCATCAACGAAAAAACAACAGATACGCCTTGTAATATTTTCGCATCAAAGAGCTATGTTTAGCCTGCCACCGCCTCGCTTTTAGTGATGAAAAAAAGGTGCGTTAACAAAATCATTTCGTCATCGTCATCATTAACGAAAACAACACTGCAGTAGACTACACAAATAGTTGAAGTTACAACAAATTCAGTGGTATTTTCAAATGAGTTATGTGCATATTTTACCTCAAACCTGAGAGTTTAATATTGTCTGTTCCAATACTTCATACAAGAAAAACACCGCATTCTGCTGTTGTTGTTCACACTATCAGGGTTGAGAACACAAGCGCGTCCCACGTTACTGCACGCTCAGAGAGGCAAGTCAGGCTCTGAAAATCTTATTGTGTTTTTAGTCAAGTGCATCAGTATCCTTCATCACACAGCTGGATCGAGTTATTTCATGCAGCTGAAAATAATCTTATCTCTTGTCGTTTATAACCAAAAAATTACCGCAGGTTTTCAGGTGTCCTTTGCGAATTCCATTTTATATATTTGGTCTTACATCTTGAAAAGTAGTATTACCAGGCAATACTACATTGAAATGTAACTATTGCCACAGCAATACTAGCAATACTGGAGGCGATGGTAGATAGTGACTTGTTCCCAGTACTTTTTTGGGACCAATTCCTCTGAGGTTCCAAGCATGCTGAACCTATACTTAAGACACAAGGTCAATGCAGTGCAGACCACTGATAGGTCATAGGTAATCATTAGTCAAAGGGAATCATCATTCGCGTGACACTGGACAAAATGCATGACATAAATGACGTTTCAGTGAAAGAGGATAATTTTCTCAGCAATGCAATCTAAAGTGTAAACATTAAGAGAGGACCCAAGTAGCTTCATACATATCCAAACCAACAAGCTCGCTACCTGTCTTTAGGCTTCAGGATCACATAAGATTGAAACTTTCAGGCAAGACGGTTATATTCTTATAGCCTAACAAACAGTGAGCACTGAACCCTTAGTTGTCAAGTTCACGGCTGCTCGCCAACAAAAAGCAGCCAAATGCAAGCGAGTTGGGCACCAGCTGCAAATGCTGACTTGGACCACATAGCGCGTTAAAATAATTAGACCAAAATGGACAAGCGGCCACATAATTACCGAGAATCAGGAACACAAGCCCTTCAACATCCTACATTACTCCTGTGCTTGTTGCATGAAGTTATGTTGTGTTTTGTGCCGCGTCGAAGAGGACAAGAAGGCACTTTCCATGATCGATCCTGCCTACAGTTGAGCAGGTACAATGCCATGTTGAAACGAGTACGTGGTACCAACACAGAGTAGCAAAAGAGTCGAGTGGAGCCGGTACCATGCAGTGGCAAAGCGCCATGAGTTGTGCCCTGTTGTGCTCGGTCCCTTCATAGTTGCTTGCAGCTATATTTCTGCCATTGTAATCACAGGGGACTTCCAGGACTAGGTCTGGGATATAAAAAGCAATCTTAAGCGCAGAACATTGTATGACATGAGGCTTTTAAATGTTTAAGTGTTTTATATCCATTTTAGAGACCAGGGCCCTTATTTATAAAAATTTGCATGGATTTCATACCTAAATAATAGGTACGCACAAAAAAATAAAAATGACATTTTGTGGGAAATAACCAAATTTATAAACCTATGGGTGAAATAAAGTGCATGGAATTTTAATTTATTTAATCAGGATGGACTTGGAATTTATTGACATTGTGCATAATCTTAATAATTTCCCTATTTTTAATGTCAAGTTTGTTTTTATAAATGAGAAATCTGCAAAGAAAGTGACGTATGTATCTTTTTTGTTCCTACGCACCTTTATAAATGAAGCCCCTGAACATGAAAAAAGTGCTTAAACTTCAGCTAAGCTATGTATATTTTCAATCATTATCAATTCACTGCATACATACATTATGCATATTCAAGATCGCAGGGCTGCCAACTCCCACACATTCGGCGTGAGATTTAGTGCTTGATTCACGTTCCCGTGCTGTTGTCAGCAATTATTCAATCAACGCAATGCTTGTGTTTCACGATTTTCAAATTGTTTAAATGAAATAACATCATTTGAGACATTTTTATGCAATTCCATTGCTTCCCACCCCTGAGAGAAGAAAAGCGTGAGAAGTCTGGAATCATAATTGATTTCCATATGACTAGTGGCGAAATCCACCGTAACGCATGTGAAACTGATAAACTTCAATGCACAAGGACTTCAATTCCACCTGAGAATCTCTTACAAACGCGGTGATTGAATAATTTCTGACTACAGCACGGGAACGTGAATATGTCATTTAAACTTATGTCGAATGCGTGAAAGTTGAGAGCCCTGAGATTGTTTCTGCCAAACCAGACCATTAAGAAAGTGCATATAAACTTTAGCTAAGCTGTGTCTATTTTCAATCAGGATCAATGCATTATCAATGAGTCCAAAAACTGCTCGTATACAAGATTTTTTTTTTTTTTTTTAATTTTGAAGCAAAACAGGCTCTGCAGCACTGTGGAGGATACGAATTTCACTTCACTTGAAGAGGTAGCATTTTCTGTCATGGTTTGTGAGGTGTGCGTGTTGTTTGGACTTTTCCTTGCGGCTCTCGTCCCGGGACGATATCGAATTCCTGGGCTATCGAATTCTTTACCCAGCTGCTTGATTGAGCTGGGGCGGCGCTTTCCAAGAATTTAGATAAGCAGGAATTCCGGCACGCCTCCTTCGCTAGAGTGTCTGTTTTTAGCTTCGCACTATGGCCGAAGATATCTGTAGTCAGATTTTGTATGACTTTCTATCTTCTAATTGTTGGAGTTTTCTATCTCGCTTTGCTTCTCTGGTTCGGACTATTATACGTCCTTTGGAAGTGCGAGTATTTTTGTTTGGTCTATATTATTCTCTGTGTTTGTACTGTGTCCGAGCTACTCTCTTTCTCTCTGGTCGTTGCGCTTGGCCTCTGTGTACTACCGGCCATTAAATTTTCATAAAATTCTTTTCCGGTGGTTTCCATCAACCTGTGGGAGGCCTGTAGACATGCAATTAACCCCAGAGGAATAGAATTTTACAGCTAATTAATCTATTTAGTCATTAATTGTAATGCTGGGCAGATGACAGGTGTAATTATTTATAATACATAATGTTATGTGCTCAAGAGTGAAAGCTAGATTCCTCATATTATCATATTCATTGGCTCAGAATGTCTCTCGATGAGAGAATTTGTAATGGTGAAAAATTTGTGGAAATCCATTGTACAATCTCCAAGTTACAATATATTACACGGTGATAATATCACCCTTTAAAAATACATTACTGTTGCACTGATACAAAAGGCATTTTTGATGAATGATTTCAGAAATAGATATTTCAGTGATTTTGTATGTCATCATAATTATAAAACCTATAGAATGTGTTCAATTTATTTTTCAGGTTTACGAAGTGGGCATTTCAAGAATATCTCTGTAAAACCTCAATTTATTCATGTTATATTTTTTCTTTCTTTCGTGAAAGTGACACAGAATTATGCTCTGCAAATAACCAATTTGGTAATAAACCAGAATATTTTAATATCTTACAAGCCAGGGGTGTAATTTATCAAAACCAGTCATCTATCTGTTACAATGACAAAACTAAGCAGGTATGTAACAGAGGTATTCCTTGTCTGCTGAAGTGCAGAAATTGGGTGTAGTGTCTGTATGCCCCCTGTTACTGTACACACTGTCTGGTGTTTGTCAAAAAGGTTCATAACATTGGATGTACAGATCAAGATACTGTTTAATTTCAATAACTTCAACATGTCTGTGGACATAAACACTGTGAAATATCAGATTACATAATTGCAGTTCCCATGGGTACCCTGTAGTGTCCGTGGGTCCCCCCCCCCAAGAAGTGCTTGTTTGTCTTTGTATGTCCTGCATTAATTCATTTGTTACTTATGGACTTGTGCTAGTATGCAGCTTGTGTTCTGGTTATAGCAAAAAAGTCCACTGAAGAAATATCTAATATTACCACTGTTCTTCAGATACAAGCAATTTTGAAAATGATCAGTTGTAAAATGTGCTTGAATACCACATTGTCAATCTGTGGGTTTGTTTCTACATGCATCAAGTGATTATGTGCATAATTAAATTAGTTACAAATATGTACCATGTTAGATAAATTGATATGATAACTTGATTACTTTTCTGGGTGATTCTGCAAGACGCCGGTGTCAGTAGTGTCCGTAGGTCCCCTAATCCAGATATAATTATAACCCATGTCCTTCATCAATGCATCATTATACAATATCAAAATGTTCATGAGCCATAAGTACCTACATGTGCATAATAGTGCATAAGCACAGGACAAGTTATACAACAAAAAATTTGTCAAGTTTTATACTACAGTGAAAACACTGACTGATGTGCAGATCTGAAGCAGCACCTGAAGAACACATTTCTGTGATGAGCCATCTAGCAATTTGTAGTTCTTGACAGTTATTCGACAATAAATTCAAATTTCAGTAATTTAATGTTTGTTTATCGAAAATTACTTTTTTTTTTTTTTGCTTTTTATGGTATTATGACCAATATCTCACCTTATTCAATCATCAATATTGAAAAAAACCATGACTGAATGAGGGGAAAACAAATATGGACTAATAATCCCAAGATGTGGAAGTATAATATGAAAGCACTTTGTTCAAAATATCAGGAACTTGCATTTTCAGCTTTTGTGCAACATCATTTGTACACATAATCGTGATTTAGCCGAGTGTCACGTATGGTTAGTCATTCAGAGACCTGAACAGCAAGACGGGGAAAACAGCTATATGTCTCTTATCAAAATACCATACACAGGTTTAACCAACCAATTCATATAATTAATGGCCAATAGATGGGGACTGATATTTACATAATTGAAACAGACATTGTGTGCCTGACTGGAGAGATGGAGTACGAACAATGAAAAGGTTGAATTTGGACTGTGAAACGTGCAAAATTTACATCACTGTACTGCATTCCTATTTGAAGCATCCTCTCAGCTTTTAATTGCTGATATAGGGGTGAGAAAAATATTGACGTTCCCCTGAAAAATGCCATTAAATTTGAAGATTCATCACCTAAGTACTAAAGGATTTACAGTAAACAGGCAATTGTCATCCTATTGATATAAGCACTATTAGCAGTATGGATGTATTTAACAGAAGACAAACCAGCAGTACTTTGCTTGATTATCTCTCAAAAGCATGATTAGGGTACTCACCGAAAGGGGTAAAATTGCTGGAGCCCAAACCGATTGTGTGTCTTTCTCAGAAAACTCTATTGAATTAGACAAGGGAACGTCAACAATTATGGTAACGTATAAAAACTTTTGCTGGATGGTTGCTGAAAACCAGTAAATTACAACTCAAGTAATCACCAAAAAACTTCATTAATTCATGTCTGAACCAGTTTGAACAAAAACAGGACACCATGAGCTAAACAATGCCGGCCTTGTTTCTGACTATCCCCGGTGCTTCCCCTTGTTCCCCAAAGCTGTAACTAACATCAGCTGCACTCAAAACAAAGTACAGCATCCTTCTGCACTCAGAGACTGAGGTTAGTCTATGATCAGCGAAGGACACTTTTCCTCTTGGCTCACCTTGGACACGTTAGAGAGGCATTACTCAAGTACTTTACATTTAATTTCAATTCTTTTTGTCTTTTCAAAGTCGGTTCTGTTTGTATATTGGTGACATTTCACGTTTCATTTTGAATGCATTGTATCATTTTGCAGAATAAAATAATTTCAATGTGGTATTTGCCCACTGATGGTCAGAAATAAGCACTGGAATAGCCAAACATTAATTTTGTGTTTTCATATGTGGTGAGCATCTAGAAAAGTTTGTTTTCGCTGTAGGCTTTTCTCCAAGCAAAACTAGATCCCATACTGGTATAATGAAATTTAATGGATATAATAAAATTGACTTGGAAGTCAGGAGATAATTATCCTCAACACATTACATCAAAAATGGTTTCTTTAATTTGATTGATAGATCATGAATATTCATTTAAAAAAAATCAAAATTTTGATTGTTTAATTTATGCAATATGCAATCATGGTGAAATAGGCATTTAGGCCATTCTAATAATTTACACTTTTTTCAATGCCGAGGGATACAATTAAGTTAGTTGTCATCTCTTTCCTAATTACAGTCATTTCAAAGCTAAAATATTTTCTTTTCACTCAACATTCTTGTTTTGTTTCATGAACTCATTTTCAGTTCCTAACTTAGAAAGTAAATGCAGTTTAACAGACAATCACAAGCATACATCTCATGTGCTCACATTATGTGGCTCAGTGGAAGGGCTTCGGCAGCAGATGCAGGGCAAATTATTAAGGCATGGCAGCTGGTCCATCTTGGAGATGTAGATTAGGGGTTCAATGCTGGCACTGATGTCCATGAGGGCGTAGGCAATGAATCCACCCTGGCAGAAATATGAGTAACTAATGCCGAATGAGAAAACAACTACAGGAAGGTAATTGAACACTATGATGGTCAGAGTGATTTGCATTGTTCTGAGGGCTTTCTTTTTCATGGGGTGCATCTTCTCCTTGCCAAAGACTGACTTCCTCAGACTCCACATGATGGAAATATTGCAGAAAACCATGATGGCAAAGACAGCCAGGATCAGCCCGGAAAAGATTTTTTGTGTGACCTGCAACCACAATGTCCGGCAGATTGCGTAGGCTAACATGAGCCCCCAAACAAACATGGAAATAGCCACCCTGATCTTGTTATCCTTGATGTTGGTGAACACAATGGGATGGACCACGGCCACGTAACGGTCCAGACAAATGCAAATAAGGAAGAGAGGGGTGGTGTCTTTGATCCCGTAGGAGAAGTAAACAAAATCCCATATAGATGTGAGTTCAACCATTTGGAGGCCAACGAAGCCAATGGGGCTCATCACGCAGTAGCAGGCATCGGCGATGGCCAGGTTGAAGATGAAGGTATCTGAGGTGGAAGAGTCACTCTTCTTTCTGGCCACCAGCCACATCACCATGATGTTGGCAGGGTAGCCCACTATAAGGTTGATGACCCTGAAAATAAAGTCAAACAAAACCTCACCAAGTGATTCTATGCATTCTGTATTAGTGTCCGAGAGCTGGAGACTGAATCCTGAAGAGGAGTGGTTGAAAGGTAGGATGGAATTGATGACAGAGCTGTTCATTTCAGCTTTGGTTTGAGGTTTGATGTTCCTTAGAAAGGAGAGTGAATGAAAGTTACATGGTCTAACCCAACTGAACAGAGCAATGGTCCTCACCTCCTAAATGGACTGTAAGGCTAAATAATGTTTTTAATTATTCTAAATTATTTATGCTGATTCAAGCATTATTTCACATTATTCTGTTCTCCAAAGTATTCCTCATCATAACACATGTACTGCATAATAGAAATGGTAACACTTATGCTGGCCTATTTTGAGCAAATCAAGCTCTCTTTTTAAAGAAAATACTCATGTCAAGGGACCCAAGTGCAATTTTGTAGTCTTGTGGCACTGAAGGATAATTTTGTTTTCTGGGAAGACTACTTCCATCCTGGGAAAACTTCTGAGACACCAGTCTTTACTCGTTGAAAGTGCACTGGAGCTCCCTGAGACTGGAGACAGTGTTACCAGAAGACAAGGTCTGCCCTTTGTGTCTATTTTTTACTGTCTGCAAAAGTCTTTCAGTCAAGCACATAAAAAATGAAAGAGTGGTTCATCAGATTGAAAGAAAGAATAAGTAACTCACCTGAGAAACTGCAATGGCTCAGCATACACTCCTGAAGGTCAGACAGCCCAATAGGCAACTGTATCCTGATCGCCTGTGTCCAGGTGGGTTATGCTTTTGTTCAATATAGTAGTTCCAATTTATGTAGATATATAAATTTGAGTGGCACGTAAGCAGTGCAGACAATAGCCAATCACAAATCTATTGAGGGAGCAGTAGCACTTGTAGTGACTGCACAATACCCCGTGATCACAGGATTATATTTGGGGATGAATGGGTGTGGAAAAGGACTTGTACATGGGGGAGTTGGTTTAGGAGAGTGGGTTTGTGTTCTGACAAATGAACATGCAGTAAAACAGAGCAGGAGGAGGGGCTAAAAGGAGAGAACAGCCAAGTCCCCCCCTTTCCATGTTCTAACAATATATTGGTTTTTAGTGATGCAATCCAAGAAGTGCATCCCAGACAAACAAGTGACGCAATGCAGTCAGCCTACTGGAGCACAAGTGAGACTGTGTAACCTGGTGTAAGGTCTTACACATGAAACCACACGGTTCATCAAAGCAGACTCAAACAATTCTCTTTCATCACCACAAAGAAAAGAAACAGAACAATTAGATACTATAAATCCATTTCTGCAGAAAATACATGTTGCATTTACGATGGTTTGACTTTCATATAAATATTTGGCAGTAAGGAAGTTGCAGTTTACATCAGAAGTCTGCGTGGAGCGGTGGAGCGCTGCGGAGGCTGAGGTGGCTGCATCTGCAGACGGCTGTAGCAGAAATTTTGCAGCTGCGGGGTCTTTTATGATTTTGCTGATGGCTGCGGTGTGGCTGCGGCTGTCAGCTTTGCAGAGGCGGTGCAGCTGTGGATGCTCATGAATTCTCTGTGGTTTTTCCCAATTTTGCTGCAGTTTTCCTCCATTTTTCCACAGCTTTTTTTACCAATTTGGAACAATTATTCAAGAATTTTTGTGGATAAAATCATATTTAGATTAATATTTAACATTTATATCGGAAGTAATGTATGCTATGGTGCAACTACACATGATTTACAATCTTGAATATTATTATTTCATTTTTATATATGATATTGTAAAACCCTTGTTTCCTATAAATTCAAAGATACAAATTCCTCATATTGTAAAACGTTTGATTTCTATAAACATTAAGTTCAAATATAACATGCAAAAGTTCACCTGATAATCTGCTTGACATTTAACAGACAATCTCCTTTAGCACATTACAAAAACACTATCACAAGCCCTGTCCTAACCTGGCTTCCTATAATTGCTATTCACTGGTTATTAAGTGTCAAGTAAGTCACAAAAAATAGCAATCATTCTGTTTGAGAAAGACTGAAGAACATGAAGCTTCTCACAGGCTAATTGCCGTGTTCATATTTAATTTGGCTACAGAGGGTCTGGATTCATTTACCAACCCCAATTCCAATGAAGTTGGGATGTTTTGTAAAATGTGAATAAAAATAGAATACAATGATCTGCAAAACTTCCTTGACCTATATTCAACTGAGTACTCTACAAAGACAAGATATTAAATGTACAAACTGATAAACTTTACATTTTTTTGGGAAATATTCACTCATTCATGCAACTCCTGGCAAACAGGGAGGGGACTGAAGTCATGCATATTTTAAACCATGTTCGAGCTTGGCTTGCAAACGAATATTCAATAACTGATCTGGGTGTTCCATCTAGTGATACAATAGTGTAACTGCATGCATAAAGAGCAGGTCCACGTCCGCTGGCATCTACATGTGTGTGGTGGGGTTAAATGATTGAGTCTCTGTGACTTTATGGGCCCTATTTTAACAATCCAAGTGTACAGCCATTTTTAGCTTACTGGCCCTATGGGACGATGAGCTATTGTCGCAATTTGGCGTCCGTCGTCCGGAATGTTTTAGAATTTTTGTGTAAATTTGCCATAACATACTACTAGACCATATCTCCCGATGTTATTTTTGATTTAATCACTTTTGTCTGTTTTATTGGCCCTTGAAATTTTGGCCCCCATGTTAAAGACAGTAATTTAAGAAATTTTGAGGTCCAGTGGGGTGCGCTGCACTTTATGAATATGTAAGATGGCCTGTGGAGGCCAAATGGTTGCAGATAGAAATTAAGTTTGTATTATCGACACATAAGAAGTCTTATATGACCTTTTTTTTCGCTATGTTAAAGTTGACCTCAGATGATTTTGAAAGGTCAAACTCGAGGTCAAGGAAAATATTAACAATGTCAAAAGACTGTACTTGAAATAAAAAAAAAAAATTCTCAAAAACTGTCCGATAAATGTTTTTCTAAATTGGGCAATTTAGAGTACACTTGATGTACAGTGCGAGTGTCATTTTGATTGAATCGACAGAAGTGGGTCTAGTGGGGGCGCTGTACTTTAACATTTGGTCTTATGGAGGATGGGCAAAATGGCCTGTAGTTGGAAATAGAGATCAAGCTTGTATTATCAACAGGAAGTCAAATATGAACTTTAATTTGGTGACCACGTATTGACCTTCGAAGGTCAAATGTGACCCAGTGAAAATTCAATGACTTGTATTACTAAAATGATCACAGATGGAGCCTAGGTTTGTGGAACAGACATCTAGGAAGTCACATATGAACTTTCATTTGGTGACATTCAACTTGACTGTCGGTGATCTTCAAAGGTCAAACTCAACATAGTGAAATTACAATGACTTGTATCTCTAAAATGGTCACATGTAAAGCCAATGTTTGTATTAGAGACATTTAGAAAGTCATACATGAAGTCCATTTGGTGATCTCAACTTGACCTTGTGTGACCTTTGAAAATTCATTATGTCAATTGTGAACTTCACTTACTTGTATCACCTAAACTACTTTAGAGCTTGGGATTGTATTACAGACATATAGGAGGTCTTATAAATGTATGTGAACTTTTATTTAGTGACCTTGACATTGATTTGGTCAAACTGCAAATGAAATTTTCATAACTTGGATCATCACAACAATATCGCTTGAGGGTAAACTACAGGACCCTTGGTCCTATTTTTGCTAGTTTAACGGTGGGTTATCAGGTTACAAAGTTAGGCGCAATGTTCAAAGGAGTTGTCCTAAATTTCTTAATTAATCATGGGCTTGTTTTGGGTGTAGCATGAAATAAACCAATCAGAGTGTCGTTTCCCATGCCATTTAAAAACCAGATACCCTGATACCTTGGCGAATTGCTTTTGTTAGGGCAGATTTGCCAAATAGTAGGGAAAACACTTCTCTGGAGAGACGGGTCCACTCGTGTGTGAAGTGAAGGTGCACAAGCAAATCACTGCTGAAACCTGATCTCTGTAATGTCATAAATGTTAGCGAATAACTAATGTATTTTCAAATATTAGAGAGTTATATGATATGCCTCTTGTCAAAAAACAACGGATGGGTTTTGATGGGGTCAAGAGGTCTTATGAATTAATTAAAAATTATGTTATTTTGTTCATTCTTTACCCCCCTCCTCTTCCTCCCAGGCTCGTGCACAGGATTCTAGAAGGGCTGGTGCCCACATTCATAAAAAGGGCACCTTGCCTGTGCACGGCCGCATGTATTTTTTTACTTGATTTGAAGAATTTGTAGGCTACTTGTCTACAAGTAGGCTATAATGATTAATATATGTACAACTGTGGTTGAACACACCCACGCGACAATGTCAGTAACCCTTAACCCATGTTAACCAGCCCTTACTTCAGTCTCACCTCCAGAATCTCAGTACCATTCACAAAGATACACATCTTGCCTTCATGACTGCCTCTCTTGCCTCCACATTTTTTCTCTTACTGCCTCTTCAAGGTTTAACCTTTACAATGATTCAGCATTAACATAAACAGTGGGGTGAAAAAATTTGGGCACCCCTGGTTTAAATTTCTGTAACAGTTAATCTCCAAGTGATTGAAAGCAAACCTGAACACTAAATGCTTCAAAGTTAAACATGACACCTTTCTGCAAATTTAGAAGTAAGGGTTCTCTTTATTTGAATTTTTCTGAGTTTTTAAATGATAAGAAGGGAAAAAGGGCCCTGTGCAAAAGTTTGGGAACCCTTTTGGATTATTCTTTGTTACCTTTTAAGAAGATGATTACTAAGGCCCAGACCCAGGTGATTTACTTGTTAGGGCTTCAGTGAGTCAGGTGAATATAATTCCTGGATTGAACTATATATTCTGAAGTAACTCCATGCCTTCTAAAGTATCCAACTGCGGTGGCTGTTGTGTCTGGTGTTAAAAACCATGCGTGCCTCTAAACTGTTGTCCAAGGATGCCAAAATCAAGACAATCACTTCCACCAACAAAGAGAGGGCTACAAAAAACCTTCGCAACATTTCAAACTACCCATTTCTACTGTCAGAGGGCTCTAATTTCTTGGCGCAGCGCAGGGTGGCGCAGCGTGGCGTAGCGTGGCGCAGCCCACGCAGTGGTAATTTCGTCCGGTGCAGCCCGCACAGTGGTAATTTCGTGCGGTGCAACACTGTGCGCAGCCACTTTGGCAATTTGGTAGATGGACGTGCGCCGAGATGGGTGTGGCGGCGTAGTAGGGGGAGGTGTCACATATTCATCAAGACGCAGTGACAATTTTGTCGCAAAAGTCTCCGCTGAAGTTGCGCAGAGAGAGCTCGCCAGCTCCAACCTGGTTTACTTTCTGTGCAGTGGTAATTTGGCTGACCGGCGCACAGTGCGACACATCGCCACCGAAACCTCACAGGCAGGTTTCCAGAATGTCAGGCACATTTCAATGCAATAAATAATTACAGCAACTACTATTTAATGTAACTCTCTGAATCAGCACATAAATTATAGTATCTATATCGATTGTCCTGATGTCAGATCAAAGAGAGAGAGAGAGAGAGATGTGTACATGTGGGCGCGTGAGTGCGTGTGCAGGCTATGTGGGTATGTGCCCTTCAGCTGCTTTCACACCGGACGCGAAACGAATATTTCGCACGACTGATTACATTCAAAGTCGATGCAAAGACGCGAATCTTTGCATTGACTTTGAATGTAATCTGTCGTCGTCTTCGCGTCCAGTGCAAGCTGCTTTAATACTATTATTATCACTTAGGTTTTATTGTTTTTAGTGGGGGAAAGGAATACAGCCTGATTGCTATGATCTCGTACTGAGTTAAGATCACATATTGAAAATAAATGTGTAACGTATCTTGCATTGTTGTCCATGCATGTTAATCCCAAAATTTTAAGCAGCAACAGGGTGTAATAATAGGAACACGCTATCCATCGTTTCTCTTCCCAATGATGCAGGCAGAAGAAATAAATGAGCAACCGTCAGTATTTCATTCCAACTTCATAAGTTTGAATGATCTGACGTAGTTTCGTTTTGAAATTCCATTCAAGTTCGCCAATGGTAATAATTCGCGAATGCCCTAGCTAGCCAGCTAACTCATATTCGTAATGCTTAATATAGACGTAAGCGGGGCAGAAAACATGCCTGAAGCAGCAAAGTAAAATGCAACATTAACGCATCATGCAGATATAGGACAGAGGCTTCTATATTCCAACACATTAAAGGTGAGGAGAGGAGCTCATTTGATTGGTGAAGAGTTGACTCGGCTGTGTTAAACCCAAACACGCCTTCTCTCCTCCCTCTTTGCCACTTGCGCCGGCAGGAGAGACCGAGGCGGGACAGAGGATTACTTGCGCCAGGCTGCACCGGGCACGAAATTGCAACATACGCCTGGACACACCCCGTTGGCGCGGCGCTCCCCCCATTTGCCACGCCTGCACCGCGCCTGCGCCTGGTCTACGAATTAAGAGCCCAGAGACATTGTAAGAAAATGGAAAATAAATGGAACAATTGAGGTCAAGGCAAGATCTGGAAAACCAAGATAAATTTCAGATAACACTGCTCAAGATCTGGTGAGAAATGCTCAGAAGAACCCACACATCACTGTAAAAGAGCTGTGAAAAAGAGTAGCAGACACAGGTTTAGTTGTTCACAGGACTACAATACAGCGAACCTTAAACAACAAAGACCTACATGGCGGAGTTGCAAGAAAGAAGCCTTTCCTACGACCTCAACACAAAATTAAGTGTCTGAAGTATGCAAAAGAAAACCTTGAGAAACCTCAAGCCTATTGGAACAATGTGCTTTGGACTGACGAAACCAAAATTGAACTTTTTCAACTAAGGTATGATTGGAGAAAAATGGGTGAAGCATTTATAGAAAAGAACATGTTGTTAACTGTAAAACATGGAGATGGATCCATTATGCTTTGGGGTTGTGTAGCAGCTGGGGGCACAGGCAAGATTGTGTGGGTGGAAGGAAGAATGGATTCCACCAAATATCAAGACATTCTAGAGGCTAATGTTCAAAGCTCAGTCCAGGAATTGAAGTTGAAGAGACATTGGGTACTCCAGCAAGACAATGACCCAAAGCATACCTCAAAATCCACCATGAAGTACCTCCAGGAAAGACAGTTGAAGGTTTTGGAATGGCCATCACGGTCCCCAGACTTGAATACTATTGAAAATCTGTGGAGAGACCTCAAACATGCCGTGCATGCAAGAAGGCCGAAGAATATTTCTGAGCTGTTCTGTCAGGAGGAATGGGGGAAAATTCCAAAGACAAGAATGGAAAGACTCTCAGCTGGCTACAGGAAGTGTTTGCAAGCTGTTATAGCTGCCCGAGGAGGAGTTACAAAGTACTAGCTGACAGGGTTCCCAAACTTTTGCACAAGGTCTTTTTCCATGTTTTATTATTTTGAAACTGTAAAGTTCAAAATAAAAATTATTCTTGCTTTAAAATGTGATGAAATGTGTCATGTTTAACTTTGTAGCAGCAAGTGTTCAGGATTGCTTTCAATCACTTGGAGATTAATTGTAACAGACATTTAAACCAGGGGTGCCCAAATTTTTGCACCCCACTGTAAGACCATGCTGATATTGTATGGCTAATATACAAAACTATATGCCAACTAATTCACATATCATATCATACTGCCAAGCTTGGGAAGACTATCCGTGATCATAGAAAAGTCACAGATAAGTTTTAGATAGAATGTATTAGAAACTGCTTTATTTTTATTGATTCAAGATTGGAATTCCAGCTGTTTAAATAACATTCCTCCAAATTAGTAAAAAAAAAAAAATAAAGGGCTTGAACTAGGAGGGACGTAAAGTTACGGCCTCAAAGGCTCGTGCCCATTGGTATCCTGATTTTTAAGTGTGCCCGCGAATTAAACAATGATTAGGGTGCTGGAGGGCATGAAAGGGGCTCTTACAAGCTGCAGCCAGAAAGGGCACTTTTATCTATGAAGGCAAAAGGGCCGGTGCTGAAGCACCAGTAGAGCCCTGTGTGCACAACCCTGCAATCAGCCACAACATTAGAAACACTTGTCCACGTTTGTGTAATTTATATTCAATTGTTACTTCCCCTAAACTTCCCTCTCTTTATACTTACTTGATATCGTAAGCAATGTTCAAACAACAGTATTGCGGATAATGTAGTTAACTAATTTCAAGCACTGCACTTTACAGGTTCACATGCCAACAGTCTTTCTTTTCAAACACATGTGCAGGCGGTTTTTTACTTCCAGCATCAACATCCTACTGGGGGTTTTCGGGAAATGGTGTGTACTCCACCACCTAAAACATTCCTCCCCCTCAAGTTTGTAACACATAAAATCTTAAACAAAAAAAATTCAAGGCAAACACCAAATGTCAATGATTTATTTATTTGTTTATTTTATAAGTTCATCCTGTCAGGTGCTTTTCGTGATCGTTCAGACCGACGTTGGGGCTGTTTAATACAGCCAGGCACCCTTGGAATTCCTGCAGTCTGGTCGTCATCTCGAGCCTCCTGAGTTTCAAGGCCTTGTGCCGCTTCGTCTCCACCCGCTATTGGTGTATCGGTAGAAGTTGTGGGTGTGGTATTGGGGGTGCACTCTGGTGTCTGTGGCACCACGGGTGGAACTTCATCCTGGTTGGCACAGGCGCGCAGGTGATCTTGGTGCCGTCGGATTATGCGGCCATCGCTGAGTTTGACTCTAAACGATACTGGCCCTGACTTTTCAACCACTGAGCCGCAAAGCCACTTTTCCCCACTTCCAAAGTTGAACGCAGAAACTGGGTCCCCTTCCTGCAAGATTCTGGCCTTGGCGTGCATGCCATAAGCTTTTTTGTGTGTCTGTTGCGCTCTCAGCGCCCGTTCCTTTAACCCTGGATGAACTAAGTCCAGGTGTGATTTGAGTTTCCTGCCCATTAAGAGCTCTGATGGTGACACTCCAGTGGTTGCATGGGGTGAAATTCTGTATTTAAACAGGAAGCAAGCCAACTTAGTCTCTAGTGTGCCATCTTTTTTAGCCCCTCTTTCACTGTCTGTACAGCTCTTTCCGCGAGCCCATCGGATGCAGGGTGGGAGGGAGAGACTGTTGAAAATGGTTGAAAACCATTGAGTCTTGTGAACTTCTGAAAGTCGTCGCTTGTGAAGGTTGTGGCATTATCAGTGACTAACATCTCTGGTAAGCCATGAGTGGCAAAAATCTGATGTAACCGCTCCACTGTTGCCTGTGTGGTGGAGGTACCCATAACATGAGCTTCAATCCATTTGGAGTGGGCATCAGGGTGTAAAACTAAGATTTTGGCTCACTGGCCAATGGCTCGTGACCTCCAGAATTCTACAAGCCAAACAAATTTTTCACCAGCCAAAAAATTCTTGCATTATTTGACTGAAAATATGTACCGGTGCATTATTTGACTGGAAATATAAGCATCACCTAAAGACGACAAGTATCAGTAAATATTCATTAACTTTACTTTTTTTACAATTATATTCAACATTAAAGTTCATTTATAAATGGCGGAGGCAGTGACTGCAATAACATATTAAAAACAAAGACAAATGCACAGTTGCAGTTTTAAGGTAGACTACTGTACCTGTGGCTCAGATCATCATTATCCTCAGTTTAAGAGGGACAGGACTGAGTCTGTGCATAACCTGCTTAGCAGGATACTAAACCAAAATGTGTTTAACTTAAAACCAACAATCAGCAACTCACAGTTTCACCACATCATCCTGAGTCTGTGTCACTGTCAACACACCTGTCTGCATGGCACCTTGAACATTCGTGGTCTTTTATCGTCTCCAATTTCATATTTTTAGTTCCACTGATGAAGGAATTTGTTTTTTTCTGGGCGTCTTTCGCATATTTGGCGTAAATGGTGCAGCTCATCTTGTTGTTGTCGTACTTTAGCCATGTGCGTTGCTTCCCAGCTTCATCAACTCTCCAGTGTTCTTTAAAAGTACGAGCTTTAACGTTAGCGGTTGCTCCACTCGGTTCCCCAACTTCCCCTTCTTCTTGTTCTTTTGGTCGTCTGGTTTCTTTCTTTTTTCCAGTTCTTTTACCCCAGGTATATGTCTCCACATTTCTCTTTCCTTGTGAACCTCTGTTGTGAACGCTGGAGAAAATGACTTTTTCGTGCTGTTGGTCTGAAGGAAGGAAGTGACGTACGCATGCACACACGCATAATCCAACGTCACGTTACGCAGGGCTTCGCACAGAGAGCAGCGAGGGACAAAATGGTCTGGTCGAAGACTCGGTCAAAGCACGCACAGAAAAAAAAGCGATTCAGGTTCAAAATTAGGCACCGGCCATTGGCGGGTGCCTAATTTTGTTTCACACGCCAAACCCAAATTCTACCCGCCATTGGCGCTTGGCGGGTGCTATTTTTTTTTCCCTGGTGGGCATCCACAATGATTAATAACATCTTTCCCATAAAGGGGCCGGCAAAGTCTGCATGCAAACGTGACCAAGGGGTCTCAGGCCAATTCCAGGGCTATAATGGTGCTGTCGCTGGTAAGTGTCGGACTCTCTGGCAGGCATGACATTGGCTGACTGTTGCCTCAATAGCAGCGTCCATATTCGGCCACCACACTAGACTGCGTGCCCTACTTTTCATTCGTGACATACCAGGATGCGCAGCATGAAGTTCGCCGATTACCCTCTCTCTGCCCTGTGGCGGCACAATCACGCGGCTTCCGCACAAGAGACAGCCATCCTGGATGCTGAGTTCATTTTTCCGCTGAAAATAAGGTTTCAAACCTTCCCTTGTAACTGTCACAGGCTAGCTAGAGTGAACAAATGTGAAGACATCCCGCAGAATAGGATCAGCCCTGGTCCTGGTCTACTGTGGTTTTCACAGGCAAGCGACTCATAGCGTCAGCATTAGCATGCAGGTTTCCTTCCTTGTAGTGAATTGTTCACTCATAAGCTGCTAACGTGAGGGCCCACCTCTGCATACGACCAGATGCCATGGCTGAGCTTTGTTTTCACTAAGCAGACCCATGAGTGGTTTGTGGTCTGTAGTAATTATGAAGTGGTGCCCATAAATATAGTTGTGAAATTTTTTCACACCAAAGATAACAGCTAGGGCTTCCTTGTCCAATTGCGAATAGTTCCGCTCTGCTGGCGCCAAGCTTCGTGAAGCAAAGCTGATGGGCCTTTCTGTGCCATCTTCCATGACATGAGACAATACTGCTCCCACGCCATAAGGGGAGGCAGCGCAAGCCACCACTAGGGGCCTCCGAGAGTCAAAATGGATCAGTAAGTAAGAGGACTGTAGTAATTGCTTGGAAGCATTGAATGTGGCCTTTTGTTCAGCATTCCATCGCCAGGGAACATTTTTACGCAGTAAGAGGTGCAGCGGGGCCAACACTGTTGCCGCATTCGGCAGGAACTTGTGGTAATAATTTATCATTCCTAGAAATGACTTCAACTCAGTAGCATCTTGTGGTGCAGGGGCATCAGCAATTGCCTGAACTTTAGCTGAGGTGGGATGTAACCCATCCGAGTCAATTCTGTGCCCTAAGTACTCTACCTCTGGAGCCATAATGACGCATTTTTCCCATTTCAGCTTCAAGCCAGCAGTGGAAAACCGCCGCAAAACCTCCTCCAGGTTGCGGAAATGCTCCGTGTCACTCTGGCCTGTGATGAGGACATCATCCAAATATACCGGGACATGTGGCAGGCCTTGGAGGATAGTCTCCATTGTTCTCTGAAAGATTCCAGGGGCGGAGGATACCCCAAAAGCAAGGCGGTTGTAACAGTACAGACCCCTGTGTGCGTTAATTGTTAAGTACTCCTTTGACTTATCGTGCAGTAACAGCTGTTGATATGCCTGACTCATGTCAAGCTTAGTAAAGACTGACCCCATGTTAATGTGGCAGAAAGATCCTCTATTTTGGAGATTGGATATGCATCGAGTCTAGAGACCTGATTGACTGTTAATCTGTAGTCGCCACAAATACGAAAAGAGCCATCAGCCTTGACTACAGGTACAATGGGCGCTGCCCAACGTGAAAATTCAACTGGCTCAATAATGCCCTCTGCCTCCAAACGATCCAGTTCTGCACTTACTTTTTCTCTGAGTACATATAGTACGCTCCTGGCTTTAAAGAAACGTGGCTTTGCCTCTGCATCCACATAGATCTCAGCTTTTGCACCCACCAGTGTACCTAAACCGTCCTTAAACACCTCTGGATACTTCTCCAGAATTCCTTGTGCAGGGTTTGAGTCTATGCGATAAATGCTGCTCCAGTCTAATTTAATGTGCTGGAGCCAGTTCCGCCCCATTAAAATGGGTCCCTCATTGCCCCCTACTAACAAGGGCAAATTGTTCGACAAATTTTTGTATTGCACTTTCACATTAGCTGTGCCTTTAACAACAATGTTCTGTCCTGTATATGTGCGTAGCTGGAACCGTGGACTTCAAAAGAGGTGGACGTGCCTTTGGAGACCATAATTTGTAGTATGTGTGTTCACTCATTACTGAAAAAAGAGCCCCAGTGTCCACTTCCATTTTCACATTTTTTCCATTAATTTCCACAGTGACTACGACTGGCTCTGACTTGGTGGATTTAACATTGTACATTGTATACACTATATCCTCATTATTGCCATCCTCCCCCTCCAAGACATTCGCACGGGTGTGCGTAGACCCGTGGGCGGGGTTATTGCGTTATGATTTATTTTTGCTATGGCACATTTTTGCGATGTGCCCCATGTTATGACAAAAGTGGCATTCAGTGTCCCGAAATCTACAGTCTTTTGGATCATGAGATCCACCACATCTGTAACACTTAAGCTGAGAGACGGTAGGACCAGAATTCCTTACCTCAGTCTGCACGGAGCCCCGCGCAGGCAGCTGATTGATAGTAGAGGGCGATGACACAGCGCTCTGTATCTAGCTTGTGTGCAGCACCGCCAATTCCATAGCTTGCGCTATTTCCAGCGCCTTCTTTAAATCCAATGTTTTCTCAGCCAGCAGCCACCGCTGAATTGCATCATCCCGGATCTCGCACACTAATCTGTCCCTCAGCATCTGATCAAGTGCGTCCCCAAAGTCGCAATGTTCAGACAGACGTCTCAGTTATGAAAAGAAAGTAGCCACTGACTCCCCTGGCTGCCAAAAACGGCTGTGAAATTTGAATGATTGCATAATAGCTGACGGCTTCGGATTTTTGTGAGCCAGTACAATCGAGCACAAATCCTCAAAAGTCTGATCAGATGGCTTCGCAGGAGCCACTAAACATCTAATAAGTGAATATGTTTTCGATCTGCACACACTTAGGAAAATTGCACGCTTTTTCCCAGCATCAGTCACCTCGCTTGCAATAAAGAACTGTTCAAGTCTCTCCACATACTCAGGCCAGTCGCCGTCCTCTTCAAATTCCCCGACATTACTGAAAGTAGTCATCCTGCTTCAGAACCGTGTATCCTCATCGCTAGATGTGATATCGTAAGCAATGTTCAAACAACAGTATTGTGGAAAATGAAGTTTACTAATTTCAAGCACTGCACTTTACAGGTTCACATGCCAACAGTCTTTCTTTTAGAACACGTGCGGGCGGTTTTTTACTTTCGGAATCAACATTCTACTGGGGGTTCTTGGGAAATGGTGCGTACTCCACCAACTACAACAGTTTAAGAAGGGTAAACTTTTATTTTGTCAAGAAATAGGGACTTTTATTCGGTGTCATAAGGAATAATTGTTGTTTACTTCTGCAACTTTGTCCTTTTACAACTCCACATTTATTAAAATGGCTAAACTCCTGCAAATTTGCACTGCTGTTATACCCATTTTTCTTAGAAATTTCACTTTTTACCAATCCTGCAATTACAGTAAGAATTCCATAAAATACTGTGAATATAGGCTAATCAACGGGCTCCTTAAATTATTCTTGAATAAATGCTTAATTCATTGTAGGCATCTATATAAGTACTTCATGGAATAGAATGACAACTGTATTCAATCTAACAAAGACAGAACTAACAAATATGCCAGCCATGCAGTTGTTTACAGACACAGAGTTAGGTTCATTCACATTGATTTCCACACACACAATCTGAGCTCAGAATACACACACACACACACACACACACACACACACACACCTCAGTGCACTTTCCTCTCTCACATTCATTCGCATTGGAAAAGATCCAAGGCTCTAATTTTCTTATGATCTGACACCATTGTTGCTTCGATAACATACGCAGACAACGCTCTATTTTAATAGCATTCAATCGGTTCCCCCATGAGACAAACCTATGTGCCGTGTAAATTCCATTGTAGCTTATTGCCGTAATAAATTGGTGTGCCGTTTACTATCGACGTTTTCAAAGCACTCGTTGGTGCTGCCATTAATGCAAATAATTTAGTTTCATCATTGGGTAATGGCTCCCCAGATGTTAACCCCTTCTCTGGGACGGTTAGTCATGCTGAATTATTTTCTTGTTCTTGATGTTGGGCCCGATTCGGGCAATTTCGAGCAATATGACTGTTTTTCCCACATACAAAACAAGCTTGATTCGAACAGTTTTGAGAGAAATGACTGTCCTTCTCACATGTAAAACAATCTTGATTACCCCCAGGCGGTCCGTTTCCCCCACAGCTACGACCGCGCCTATGCCCTCGGGCTTTGCCCTTGTCACTTTGCCGCTTAGATACTCTGATACTCAGCTTCTTCATGCCAATGAAGTGCTGCTTCATAACCAAACTTTTTAAACAGCTTTTTATCATCACCCGCCTGGTTCATTATATCTCTCACATGTTTACTCGTATGGGCAGGCTTCAGCTGTTTACTAAACCCAAATTCCTTTACCCACAATGATTCCCACATCCCGGAACCATTATGCCGAGGTTCTACACACCTCAGTCACAGTCAAAGTCAAGTCATTTGTCCCACAACAGTACTTGCAACAGTTAAAACAACACAGTCCCCCTTTACTGTTAGTCTGTCCCATATTTTAGTTTTACTCTCTCTGTCTCACAGCAACAAAACCGAATTCAGGAAAATCCCGTCACTCACCCGCTCCCTCCTCTCCCAGGCTGGAGAATTCCTCCCTCCCGGCCTCAGTACACATTCAAAGAGCCTGCACAAACGCTCAGATTTGATTTTTGTGCACAGTTGCCAGTCGGCGCCGATTCTCCAGGGAGGTGCAGGTGAGATATTGGAATCCCGGACGAGTCCCCAATGTTGTTGGAATTTTGATATTGTATTCCTGCAAGAAATCAGACTGAGACACAGAGAGTAACTAGGATCCAGTTTACTATTTGCAAGTAGGGTCCTCATTACATGCAAGAACAAGGACAAAGGAATTTCTCCTTTTGCTTGGATATATGTATGAGTTCCTTGTTAAGAACATTATATCCCCTCCCCCCGGGACTGATTCAGTACAGCAGTAAGTTTCTTCTCTGTGATCCACGGGCTGAGTGCATGTGTCCCATTTCATTACGTGTTACCTGTTCCCCAGCAGGTCGTCAAAATAAGTAATTTATGACCAATCCTCACAATGCCCTAAAAACGAGATGAGATTCTCCACACAGTGATTTACGTTCTTAGGCCTTATCTGGAACTTCACCCAGCAGGCTTCTCAGGACAAACTGTTTCACAGAGATAAACCTCCTTTTCTTAAATCGGTCTGGCCTCTCAGGTTCTCCAGGCTTCAGAGGGTTTTTGGTAATACGCACATCCATCTCATACAGTTACAGAAAGCACATTTCATTACGTACAGGTTACATTGCGATGATAAACAATTATGCAGATCCAGGCCACAACCTAGGTCATTCACAATTTATAACAAAATAAGTAATTTATGACTAAAAATTCTCTCACAATGCCCTTTTTCTGTAAAAGAGGATAATTTTTCTGACATGCTTCTGTCTGCTGTTGCACTAATTCCGACCCCACCGCCTCCCCACCACCACCAACTTCTGACTCCGGCCTCTTCACCATCTACTTCATCCTGTCCCTTCTGTCCAAACGTTTTGGGACCCCTCAATTACCCAGGCAGATCCGCGCCCCAGGAAAGAGGGTCCTATTCTCATCGCAAAATACTGAATTCATTTCATGTCATTGCATTGTTAATAAACCTCCTTTTCTTAAATCGGAAGTCTTCGTGATTGAACCATTGCTGCGGCTGCAGTATCGCTCGCAATACTGGTGGCCATGGTAGATTTTGACTTGTTCCCAGTAGTTTTTTGGTACCACTTCCTCTGAGGTTCCAAGCATGCTGAGCTGATACTTAAGACACAAGGTCAATGTGGTGCAGACCACTGATTAGTCATAGGGAATCATCGGTCAAAGGGAACCATTATTCACGTGACACTGGCACAACACATG
This sequence comes from Gymnothorax javanicus, assembly GCA_029692085.1. Lineage (NCBI taxonomy): Eukaryota > Metazoa > Chordata > Actinopteri > Anguilliformes > Muraenidae > Gymnothorax > Gymnothorax javanicus. The sequence goes on from CM056200.1 coordinate 42,651,607, forward strand.
ACAAAATTACGTTTCGTTGGAAGAGGATAATTTTCTCAGCAATGCAATCTAAAGTGTGAACACTAAGATAAGACCCAAGTAGCTTCATACATATCCAAACCAACAAGCTCGCTACCTGTCTTTAGGTTTTGGGATCAATTAAGATTGAAACTTTCAGGAAAGACGGTTATATTCTCATAACCTAACAAATGAAGTTAGTACCGAACGCTTAATTGTCAAGTGCACAGCTGCTCGCCAACAAAATGCAGCCAATTGCAAGCGAGTTGGGCACCAGCTGGAAATGCCAACTTGGACAACATATGGCGCTCAAACAGTTAGACCAAAATGGACAGGTGGCCACTTAAATAGCCCCCTAACATTGTTACCGAGAATCAGTTACACAACCCCTTCAGCATCCTTCATTGCTCCTGTGCTTGTTGCATGAGGTTATGTTGTGTTCTGTGCAGCGTCAAAGAAGACGAGAAGGCACTTTCCATGATCGATCCTGCCTACAGTTGAGCAGGTACAATGCTGTGTTGAAAACCAGTATGTGGTACTAACACAGAGTAGCAAAAGAGTCAAGTGGAGCCGGTACCACGCAGTGGAAAAGCGCCATGAGTTGTGCCTGTTGTGCTCGGCCCCTTCATGGCTGCTTGCAGCTATATTTCTCTGGGAATCACAGAGGACTTCCAGGACTAGGTCTGGGATATAAAAAGCAATCTCAAGCGCAGAACATTGACACAATGCTTTTAAATGTTTTTAAATGTTTTATATCCATTTTAGAGACCAGAACATGAACAAAGTGCTTATAAATTTCAGCTAAGCTATATACTGTATATTTTCAACGAGTATCAATTCACTGCATACATACATTATGCATATTCAAGATTCTATTCTATTCTGCCAGACCAGACCATTAATAAAGTGCATATAAACTTTAGCTAAGCTGTGTCTATTTTCAGTCAGGATCAATGCAGTATCAATGAATCCAAAAACTACTAGTATTCAAGATTTTTTTTTTTTTTTTTTGTAAAACAAACTGCCGCAATGTGGAGGACACGAATTTCACTTCACTTGAAGAGGTAGCATTTTCATAAAATTCTTTTCCGGAGGTTTCCATCAGCCTGTGGGAGGCCTGTAGACATGCAATTAAGCCCAGAGGAATTACATTTTACCGCTAATTAATCTATTTAGTCATTAATTGTAATGTTGGATAGATGACAGGTGTAATTATTTATAATACATAATTTTAAGTGCTCAAGAGTGAAAGATTCCTCATATTGTCATATTCATTGGCTCAGAATGTGTCTCAATGAGAGTATTTGTAATGGTGAAAAATTTGTGGAAATCCATTGAACAATCTCCAAGATACAGTATTTTACATGGTGATAATACTTCCCTCTAAAAATATATTAATGTTGCACTGATACGGAAGACATTTTTGATGAATGATTTTAGCAATATATATTTCAGTGATTTTGCATTTTATCATCATTATGAAACCTATAGAATGTGTTCAATTTATTTTTCTGGTTTACGAAGTGGGCATTTCAACAGAATCTCCGTAAAACCTCAATGACTTTAAAATATATTCATGGTATATTTTTTCTTTCTTTTGAGAAAGTGACACAGAATTGTGCTCTGCAAATAACCAACTTGGTAATAAACCAGAATATTATCATATCTTACAAGCTGGGAGTGTAATTCATCAAAACCAGTTATTTAACTGTTACAATGACAAAACTAAGCAGTTATGTAACAGAGGTATTCCTGGTCTGCTGAAGTGCAGAAATTGGGTGTAGTGCCTGTAGGCCCCCTGTTACTGTACACACTGTCTGGTGTTCCTCAAAAAGGTTCACAACATTGGATGTACAGATCAAGATACTGTTTAACTTGAATAACTTTAAAATGTCTGAGGACATGGACAATTTGAGATATCAGATTACATAATTGTAATGTCCGTAGGTACAGGGTACCTACGGACATTACATTACGTAGGTCCCCACCCAACAAGTGTTTGTTTGTCTGTGTATGTTCAGCACTAATTAATTTGTTACTTATGGACTTGTGCTAGTATGCACAATATATATTGTGGCGTTCCTGCCGCTTCGGTGGATGAGTTGAATGTTGGTGTATACTGCTCCTTAATAATTTGTATGAATTGGCCTGAGCTGCTGTGATTGGCTCAGGGGGCCCAGAGAATTGCCTAATCAGAGAACCCCCAGCGGGTATATAAATAGAGGGCTATAGAGCTTTGAGTCTAGTCTTAATGTGAACCCTCAAGAAGGGATAAGCTGTACTTTGCCTGCTGTTTGACCGCTGTTGAAGATTTTGAATGCTGATACAATAAAACGAAGCTCAGAAGGAGCAATTCGAAAACGCAGATCCCTGAGTCCGTGATCCGCTTGCCGGAAGTCACCACACTGGTGTCAGAAGTGGGATGTGATGAGCTACAGCGGGAGATCCGGCGACTAGAGGCGGAGTTGGCGAGCCAAGGGCAGCAGAGCAGTGCAGCTGGGATCCTGACCAAGGGAAGCTACACCCCAACTTTGGGCCTGCCGACGGGGGAAAGAGTGCAGTCGCTAGCAGCGGACATACCAGCCTCACCGGGCACGCAGCGGGAAGCGAAGCTGCCGCGCTTCGATGGCTCTTCACAATGGGAGCCATCATCACGCGCAGGTGAAGCTAATCGCGCACCACAGCGGTTGGACAGAGGCAGAGACAACGATGCGCCTGGTGACAGCCTTAGAGGGGTCAGCGCGGCAGATTCTGCTGGACACAGACCCTGATGAGCAAAGCGGCCTACATGCACTGGTCACCGCACTCGACCGACACTACGGGCGCCGCAAATCCGCCAAACCACAACAGAAGAGGTTGACATGTTGCCACCGCCAACCCGGGCAGGGTTGGGGAGCCGTGGCGGCCGACATGAGACACCACGCCTACCTGGGGTATCCAAATCTCATGCCTACCTGGGGGATCAGCATCTCATGCCTGAGAGACTTAGGCACCTCATCATATTGGCGGCGCCTGGCTCCCAAGACGAGGCACTGTGGGAGGCTGAGCGAGCAGCGGACATGTTGGGGGAGACCCAACCAGCCGAACAGAACAGACCTCGCCCTCGGGTCCGTGCAGCGGACTTCAGCGAAGAGGCGGAGGAGGTGCGCTGGACGCGCACCATGTCAAATCAGCAGCGGCGTTGCTACCGCTGCGGTGAGCCGGGGCACATCGCCCACTATTGCCCCGCCCCAATGCCGAAGCATCAAGGACCCAAGCCATCAGGAAACGAACCAGGGGTGGCGCTGTGAGGAGACCACCACCCCAGGAACACATCCTCCCCAGTCCGGTCCGTCCCCACCGCCCTGAGCTCAAGCCAGCCGCGCCTAACCTGAGCAAAAGTGACTTTGAAAAGGCAGACAGGCAGAATTCCAGTCCAACCACCTTTGTTAAGGCGAATGAGCAAATGATCCATTACCCTGCCTTTTTCAAGGTGGGAGGGCAAAAATTAGCATTTTTCTGCCTTTCTCAAGGCGGACGAGGGTAGCTCTCTGCCTCAGGCAGGCCGGCTGGGCACAGGTGGTGGGCTGTACCTACAGTGCTGGCTGGATGGGCAACCCTGCACGGCGCTGGTTGACACGGGCGCCACCATCTCCCTAGTGCGCCTGGGAATCCTGCACAGTGCTCACTGGGAGCCCACCAACAAGCAGCTGCAGTCAATAACTGGCCAGAAAATCGGCATGAAGGGCTGGAAGCGAGGGAGCGTGGCCATGGGGGATCGTCGGCTCGACCACCAGTTCTGGTTGGCTGAGATCCGGGATGATTGCATCGTGGGCCTAGACCTGTTGGCGCGCTGGGGTCCCACAGTAGACATCGCCCGCTCCGCCCTCGTCATTGGTGCAACCACCTACGACCTTCAGTCAACGGCGGGGAAACAAACCGCGAGGAGAGCCCACCCACATGCAATGGTTTCAGCCCAACCAGCCAGTTCGCCGCCCCAGCCAATCAACACAAGCGACAACGCGCGCCCCGTCTGCCCGGCCCCTTCGCCACAACCCTGCTTGCCCCCAGTCGACACAGCGAACGCCGTCCATGAGCTGTGGCAGCACAGCTGCAGCAGCCTCAACCCCTCTCAAAGCCAGCAGCTGAAAGCCCTGCTGATAAAGAACGCAAACCTCTTCGCTATCTGCGACGAGGAGTGCACCCAAACAGACCTGGTGCAGCACACCATCGACACCGGGGAAGCCGTGCCCATTCGCCTGCAGCCACACCGTCTCTCCCTCGCCAGACGACGAGTCACAGAAGAGAAGGTGAAGGAGATGGCTGCAGCGGGCATAATTGAGCCGTCCGGCAGTCTGTGGGCAGCCCCTGCCATCCTGGTGCCGAAAAAGAATGGCTAGTGGAGGTTCTGCGTCGACTACCGGTGCCTGAATGCAGTAACCTGGAAGGATGCCCATCCCCTTCCACGCATCGACGAGGCACTCGACCATCTAGCGGGCTCTAGCTGGTTCTGCTCGCTCGATCTCCATAGCGGCTACTGGCAGGTGCGCATGTCCGATGATGCCAAGTTGAAGACCGCATTCACCATCGGGGAGGGGTTATGGCAGTTCCGGGTCATGCCGTTCGAGTTGTGCAATGCCCCCGCGACCTTCGAGCAACTGATGGAGAGGGTCCTGTCAGCTGTTCCCCGGGACCGCTGTGTTGTGTACCTTGATGACCTGCTGGTGGCGCCCTCTCCAACCTACGAGAAGTGCTCGCTGCTATCTGGCGGGCGGGGCTCTGACTCAACCCAAAGAAGTGCCAGCTGTTTTGGCGTGAGATGGCGTTCTTGGGGCACATAGTGAGTAGGCAGGGTGTGGCCATTGACCCAGCAAAGGTGGCCACAGTGCGTGAGTAGCCAGTGCCGGCAGACGTGGGCGAGCCCACTGCATCGAAAAGGTAAAAAGCAAGCTCGTTTGTCTGCCTCATAGTGGCAGTTACTTTTATTGCGCTTGCGATAACCGCGATACCGTTTATCGTGCAGCCCTACCTCACGGACAAGAAGCGGGCCTTCGAGTGGACTGAGGAGTGCGCGGCTGCATTTGCTTGGCTCAGGGCGGCTCTCACACAGGCCCCAGTGCTGGCCTATCCCGATGTGCAGTGACCCTTCATCGTGGACACCGACGCCAGCAACACCGGTGTGGGGGCTGTGCTCTCCCAGCAGGATGCAGAAGGGGAGAAGGTGGTCGCCTACTATAGCCTCGCACTGAGCCGAGCAGTGCGCAACTACTGCACCACTCGGAGGGAACTGCTGGCCGTCGTCAGGGCGCTCCGCCATTTCCGCCCCTACTTGCAAGGCGCCACCTTCAGGCTGCGCGCTGACCACACTTCCCTTACTTGGCTGCTGAACTTCCGCAGCCCCGAGGGTCTAGTGGCGCGTTGGCGAGAGATCCTGCAGGGCTACGATTTTACCATCGAGCACCGCCCGGGGCGCCTCCACGGAAATGCTGATGCTCTGTCCCGGCGGTCGTGTGCTGTTCAGGAGTGCAGGTACTGCCAGCGGCTGGACGAGCAAGACCAGCCAGGTCTCAAGGTGGCGACTGCCATAGCAACAGAAGCAGAGGGGGGGCGAGTGCCGATGGAGGAGGCTGCGGCTGCAGGAGGAGCAGGAGGCGGACGAGCCTCTGCGGAAGGTGAGGGAGTGGCTTGAGTCATGCACGCCACCAGCATGGTCTGAGGTCGCAGCGGACGTCCTTGGGCTATTTCCCGTCACCGATGCTGGGAATCGCTACATCCTTGTGGCGATGGACTACTTCACAAAATGGCCTCAGGCGTACCCCGTACCCGACCAAAGCGCAGAGACGACCGTGCAGCACCTGGTCGAGGAGATGTTCGCCAGGTTCGGCATGCCCGCAGAGCTGCACAGCGACCAGGGGCGAAATTTTGAGGCCCAAGTGTTGGCAGCGATCTGCGAGCGGCTGGGGGTGACCAAGACCCGCACAACTCCCTCCTTCCACAGAGCGATGATTCGGTTGAGCGGTTCAACCACACGCTTAGCACTCAGCTCGCCATTCTGGCCAGCCAACATCAGCGTGACTGGGACCATCACCGTGACTGTGGGCGTATCGCTCGGCCGTGCAGGAGTCGAGCCTGTGCACCCCTGCAGCTTTGATGTTCGGGCGGGATCTCCGCACACCGGTGGATTTGGTGTTTGGGCCCCCCCCGAACCTGAAGAACCAGCGACAGGAGCGGCAGACTACTACCAGCAGCTTTTGGAGTGGCTGCGAGTGATCCACTAGTTCTTCCAACAGGCCCAGGAAACGGCCGGGCTATGACAGAAGCGTAGCTACAACCTGAGAAGCAGGGGCAGGCCTTTGCGGGGAGGGACCGGGTGTGGGTCTGCTGCCCAATCCGAAAAATGAGCCTGTCTCCGATGCTCCAACACCACTGGCGGGAGCCTGGGGAGATTGTGGGCCGCCTGGGGGAGGTAGTCTACAGGTGCAGATGCCGCACAGCAAGAGGACGGCGGTGCTACACCGGGACCGGCTCGCCTCATACCGCCCCCTCCTCTCCAACGACGCTGCCGCGGAGGTAACGAGTCCGCCTCCCAACCACCAGCCTCGCCACTGATGGGTTCGGCACCTCCTCCGCCGGGCCCCAGTCACAACTTCAGCGACGCCAGATGCCAAGGAACTTAGCGGACTTTTGTTGTTAATACTTGTTTGAATGTGAAAAATTTACTGTGCACATAGTTGTTTTTAATTGTGCTGGGGGGGTGTTTGTGTGTACATAGTCGTGAATATAGTGGGTTCCTTCTTTATTACGGGATTGTCAGGGGACCGAGACCCCTTAGGTGGGGGCTGTGTGGCGTTCCTGCCGCTTCGGTGGATGCTAATTTGCAGAATTGGCCTGAGCTGCTGTGAATGGCTCATGGGCCCCAGAGAATTGCCTCATCAGAAAACCCCCAGCAGGTCTATAAGTAGAGGGCTATAGAGCTTTGAGTCTAGTCTTAACATGAACCCTCAAGAAGGGATAAGCTGCACTTTGCCTGCTGTTTGACTGCTGTTGAAGATGTTGAACGCTGATACAATAAAACGAAGCTCAGAAGGAGTGCTTCGAAAACGCAGATCCCTGACTTCGCATCCGCTTACTTTGGAAGTCGCCACAATATAGATAATATCTAACATTACACAGTTCTTCAGACACAAGCAATTTTGAAAATGATCAGTTGTAAAATGTGCTTAAATACCGCAATTTCAATCTGTGGGTTTGTTTCTACATGCATGAAGTGATTATGTGCACAATTATATTAGATTCAAAAAAAAAAATATATGTATATATATATATATATATATACACTGTATATATATGTTTACCATGTAAGATAAATTGATATGATAACTTGATGACTTTTCTGGGTGATTGTGCAAGATGTCGGTGTTAGTAGTGTCCGTAGGTCCCCTAATCCAGATATAATTATAACCTATGTCCTTCATTAATGCATCATGATACGAAACCAAAATGTTCATGAGCCATGAATACCTACATGAGCATAATAGTACATAAGCACAGCACAAGTTAGACAACAAAAAATTTGTCAAGTTTGATGTTACAGTTAAAACACTGACTTTTGTGCAGTGCTGAAGCACCTGACGAACACATTTGAGATATGTGCCATCAAGCAATTTGTAGTTCTTGAAAATTATTTGTCAATAAATTCAAATTTGAGTAATTTAATGTTTGTTTGTTGAAAATTACTGTTTTTTTTTAACTCTTTATGGTATTATGACCAATATCTCAGCTTATTCAATCATCAAAAAAAACATGATTGACTGAGGGGAAAACAAATATGGACTAATAATCCCAAGATGTGTAAGTATAATATGAAAGTACTTTGTTCAGAATATCAGGCACTTGAATTTTCAGCTTTTGTGCAACATCATTTGTACACTCAACTGTTTTAGCCGAGTGCCACGTATGGTTAGTCATTCACAGACCTGAACAGCAAGATGGGGAAAACAGCTACATGTCTCTTATCAAAATACCACACACAGGTTTAACCAACCAATTCATATAATTAATGGCCAACAGATGGGGACTGATATTTACATAATTTAAACATCCATTGTGTGCCTGACTGGAGAGCTGGTGTACTAACAATGAAAAGGTTGAATTTGGACTGTGAAACGTGCAAAATTTACATCACTGTTCTGCATTCCTATTTGAAGCATCCTCTCAGCTTTTAATTGCAGATATAGGGGTGAGAAAAATATTGACATTCCCCTGAAAAATTAAATTAAATTAAATTTGAAGATTCATCACGTAACTACAAATGCATCTACAGTAAACAGGCCATTGTCATCCCATTGATATAAACACTATTAGCAGTATGGATGTATTTAACAGAAGACAAACCAGCAGTACTTTGCTTGATTATCTCTCAAAAGCATGATTAGGGTACTCACCAAAAGGGGTAAAATTGCTGGAGCCCAAACTCATTGTGTGTCTTTCTCAGAAAACTCTATTTAATTAGACAAGGGAACATCAACAATTATGGCAACTAGTAAAAACTTTTGTTGGATGGTTGCTGAAAACCAGTAAATTACAACTCAAGTAATCACCAAAAAACTGAACCAGTTTCAACAAAAACAGGACACCATGAGCTAAACAATGCCGGCCTTGTTTCTGACTATCCCCGGTGCTTCCCCTTGTTCCCCAAAGCTGTAACTAACATCAGCTCCACTCAAAACAAAGTATAGCATCCTTCTGCACTCAGAGACTGAGGTTAGTCTATGATCAGCGAAGGACACTTTTCCTCTTGGCTCATCTTGGACACGTTAGAGAGGCATTACTCAAGTACTTTACATTTAATTTCAATTCTTTTTGTCTTTTCAAAGTCGGTTCTGTTTGTATATTGGTGACATTTCATGTTTCATTTTGAATGCATTTTATCATTTTGCAGAATAAAATAATTTAAATGTGGTATTTGCCCACTGATCCTCAGAAATAAACACAGGAATAGCCAAAACATTCATTTTGTGTTTTCATATGTGGTGAGTGTATAATGAAGACACTGGACTTTGTGGACTGCCGTGAAAGAACACATTTACTGGCCAACCCGGAACTGATACAATACACGCAATGCCTTGTATACAGAGCAGCGCAGCATGGGAATAGTAGTCCTACTACTACTACACCTCCTCCTTTTAGATAAAGTCATATTCTTTTCAAATAAACTTATGATAACTCAGGTGTGTTGTTTTCTTTTAAACAGTAGCTGCTCTGTTACTTTTTTTTCCCTTTACACAAACAACAGCATTGTACTTTTATCTAAACTTATCAACACTACAACCTTGGTGTACTTAAACAATACTGCTGAACAGTACATGAACGTCTGTTCACTTAATGTTTAAACTCAATGTTCACAAGTCCAACCTGTCAGGGGGCTGTGAAACTCGACCTGACCTAGTAACAGTCCCTGTGGGTCGAAGGTGACTTCTGTTTCTCCTAAGGAGACCCCTGTCAGTTTCTACGACATAGGATCTTGGAGTGTGGGCAGGGCTAAGGACTGCCCCAGAAGTTCCCTCCGTGGTAATCCAAACTCTCTGCCCAGATGTGAGTTCTGGCAGAGGTCTGGAGCGGTGTCTCCAATTGTAGTAAGTGGCCTGCTTACGCCTCCCCTCCTCATCCTTCCTGCGAAAATCTTGAAGGTTTGGCCACTTAGGATCTAGCTTGGCTGTGGGTTGGGGTAGGGAGGTGCGCAGGTTTCTTCCCATCAGCAGTTGGGCAGGCGAGAACCCATGCTCCAGTGGAGTTGCTCTGTATGCCAGCAGTGCTCTGCTGTGGTCACCATCTTTTTTCCACAGGTCTTTGATGGTACGAACCGCACGCTCTGCTTCTCCATTTGCTTGAGGGTAACGTGGGCTGCTTGTGATGTGCGCGAACTGGTAGTCTTTTGCAAACTGACGGAATAGCTCAGATGAAAATTGCGGTCCGTTGTCGGGTATAACAGTCTCTGCAGTTCCATGTCTGGCAAACGCCTCTTTAATAGCTCTGATGGTAACTTCAGCAGAAGTGTGCTTGAGCTCTGCAACCTCAATGTATCTGGAGAAAAAGTCTTCTATCAGAAGGTAATGTTTCTTAGACCACTCAAACAGATCCATACCAACCTTCTGCCACGGGCGGTCGGGGACTGGAGTTGGCAACAGCGGCTCTTGGTTCTGTATTCTGTGTTTTTGACAGAGTTCGCACCTCTCCACCATTTGACCAATCTGGGCAGAGATGTCAGGCCACCACACCGACTCTTTAGCTCTAGCCCTACACTTTGAAATCCCTTGATGTCCTTCATGCAGGCGCTGTAGAATATCTGCTCTCAGGGATGGCGGAATCACTAGTCTTTCTCCTTTCAGGAGAAGGCCATGGGTGAGGTGAAAGTCAGTTCTGTCCTGCCAGTACAGCTTAATCCCTGGATCAAGGTCACATTTCTGTGGCCATCCTTCGAGACAGTGTTTTGTCACTTTTTTGTCAGCCTTTTGTCTGTAGCAGGGAGACAAGCCACGGCACAGTCTACGAAAACTTCCATCTCCTTCTCCAGCTGAAGATCTCCTGCAGAGGATGGACCCCCCAGTGGGGCTCTGGACAGGGTATCTGCTGTGACAAGGCTTTTTCCTGGAACATGGATGATGTTGTATGAGAATCGCAGCAGCCGCAGGCGAAATCTCAGGATCTGCGGTGGAAGATCATCCAAACCTCTTGTGCTCAGGAGAGGAACCAGGGGCTTATGGTCTGTCATTAGTGTGAAATGTAGACCCAGTAGGTACGATGTGAGTCTTTCACAAGCCCATGTGGCGGCCAGTGACTCCTTTTCAATTTGCGCATAGCGCTTCTCCGTGTCCGTCAGTCCTCTTGAAATATAAGTCACTGGTCGCCATAAGCCGTCAGCCTGCTTCTGTGTGAGAACGGCTCCAATGCCATACGGCGATGCATCCACGGCAACTCTTGTTTCTGCAGTGTTGGAATACTGAGCAAGCACTTCCGGAGAGCTGAGTGTTTCTTTCAGTTTCAGGAAGGCTGTCTCCTGGGGCTCTGCCCATATCCACTCATTTCTTTCTTTCTGCAGTTCTTTCAGTGCGTGGTTATTGTGGCCAGCTGGGGCATAAACTTTGCAAGGTAGTTAACCATGCCCATGAGACGGCGCACATCTTCTACGCATGTAGGCTGCGGCAGCTGTTGGATTGCCTTTACCTTATTCGGGTCCGGCTCAATGCCATTCGCGGAAACTTCGTGACCCACGAACATGATTTTTCTTTGCAAATTCACATTTCTCGTTCAAAGTGAGACCCTCGTCCTGCAACTTCTGGAGCACACAATGCAGTCTCTGGTCAGGCTCGTGTCTGTCTCTGCCATACACATGAATATCATCAGAGTGACAGATCACTCCCTCGAAATCCTCCAGCTTTTGAGACATTCTCCTCTGAAAATGTTCAGGGGCAAATGCTATGCTGAAAGGGAGTCGGTTGAATTGGTATCTCCCAAAGGGAGTGATGAAAGTTGTGAGAGGTCTTGACTCAGGTGTGAGAGGGATTTGCCAAAAGCCGGATTGGGCATCTAATTTTGAAAACACTTTAGCATCCTTCATCATTGCTAGTGTTTGATCCACTGCTGGGAAGAAATGGCGTTCCCTTTTCACAACAGCATTCAGGGGTGTGAGATCGACACATATCCTGGGTGGCTTTTTCCCCGGTTTTGGAATGACAACCATACCGGAACACCATGCTGTCGGTTCCATAACTTTCGAAATTATACCCATCTCCTCCATTCTGTTCAGCTCGGCATGCACTGCATCTCTGAGCAGCAGAGGAACACGTCGGGGAGCACAGAGGGCAACGGGCGTGGCTCCATCTTCCAGCTTTATGTGGTAAGGCTCCTTCAGCTTGCCTAAACCCCGGAAAACATTCTGGTAAACTGCCCTGAAATCAGTTTCAGCTCTTACGACTGTGTCTACTCTGTACACAAGCCCTAAGGCCTCACACGCTGGTCTGCTTAACAACGGCTGAACTAGCTCTGACACAAAGTAAATATTCTGCAGAGTACTGCGCCCTTTTGCAGCCATTTCTGCTTTAAAGCAGCCTTTCACTTTAAGTGGGTGTCTACTTGGACCCAAGAGTGCCTTTCTCGGTGTGAGCAGCTCCCCATCTCGTTCCGGCTTGTACAGCCTTTCTGGAATAGATGTAACGTCCGCCCCAGTGTCAAGTTTGAAATCAACATTTTCACCATTTATCTGGATTTTTTCTATCCACGGGCCTGACGTGCCTGTTCCTATTTCTCCAAGGAACACATATTCCTCGCTGTCTGTGTCATCTTGATTTTCAGTGACCTCACGTAACCCTTCTGCTACACCTGTACGACACACCGCAGCAAAATGCCCCTTCTTCTGGCACTTTCGGCATTCAACATTTCTCGCTGGACAGTCTTTCCAGAAATGCCTGTTCTTTCGTCCACACTGGCCGCACTCTTTTTCACTTTGACTGTCTGGCTTTTGTTCCTTCTTAGAATTTTGCCATGTCTTTTTATCTTCTTGTTTTATCTTTGTCCGAATGGCATCCATGTTTAATATTTTTTCCTCTATGGCACAGCTATGTAATATCGTTTGCTGTTTCTTCACAGTTTCGCTTTGTCTGACTTTTTGTATTGCTTTTGCGAGTGTTAACTCAGAGTCCAATTGCAGTTGTTCTGACAGCCTTTTGTCCCTAATCCCAACTACAATTCTGTCCCTTATGAGTTCGTCTTTCAGCACTCCAAAGCCACAATTTTCAGCAAGCGTACGCACAGCAGTGATATATGCTTCTGCGCTTTCCCTGTTGTGTTGACGTCGGGAATTAAATTGTGCTCTTTCAAAAATTACATTGTGTTTTCCAATGTAGTGCTGTTCAAATGCCTTTTTCACATCGTCATATTTTTCTTTATTTTCATCAGTCAATGGTAAAACTGCTAAAACATCGTCAGCTGCGTCACCCTTTGCATACAAAAGAGAGTTTACTTGATATTCCTCACCTTTTTCGTCAAGAGCTGTTGCAGTCCGAAACCTCTCAAATCTTCTGATCCATTTCGGCCAATCTGCAGGGCATGAAAAATCAAATGGCTCCGGCAGGCTTATTTGTCCAGTCGCTGCCATCCTTGTTTTTGTATTTCCCTAGCTTCGTCACGTTCAGGATCAATTTCCCTTGTTTCTTCACTTTCAGGATCAAAAAACCTCCGATGCACCGTCTCTCTGTCTATCTCCCTCAGTCTGCATGTGCCCAGTCGGGCCGTATCCTAGCAACTCTCACTCACAGACGCAGGCACTGTAGCACTCGCACGTATTCAGAAAAAGTCCGTGTTTCGGTCATTTTCGGTTTAAAAACAGTGCAATAATTTTTTTCGCCAGCTGGAAACACTTTTACTACCTGAAAATACTGCAGAGACTTGCAGTTCGCCACTTCTGACACCATGTATAATGAAGACACTGGAATTCGTGGACTGCCGTGAAAGCACACATTTACTGGCCAAGCCGGAACTGATACAATACACGCAATGCGTTGTATACAGAGCAGCGCAGCATGGGAATAGTAGTCCTACTACTACTACTACAGTGAGCATCTAGAAAAGTATGTTTTCACTGTAGGCTTTTCTTCAAGCAAAACAGATCCCATGCTGGCAAAATGAAATTTAATGGATATAGTAAAACTGACTTGGAAGTCAGGAGATAATTATCCTCAACACATTACATCAAAAATGGTTTCTTTAATTTGAGTGGACAGATGATGAGTATTCATTTTCAAAACATCAAAATTTTGATTGTTTAATTTATGTAATATGCAATCATGGTGAAATAGCCATTTGGGCAATTCTAATAATTTACACTTTTTTCAATGCAGAGGGTTACAATTAAGTTAGTTGTCATCTCTTTCCTAATTACAGTCATATCAAAGATAAAATATTTGTTTATCATTCACCATTCTTGTTTTGCTTCATGAACTCATTTTCCGTTCCTAACTTAGACAGTAAATGCAGTTTAACAGACAATCACAAGCATACATCTCATGTGCTTACATTATGTGGCTCAGTGGAAGGGCTTCGGCAGCATATGCAGGGCAAATTATTAAGGCATGGCAGCTGGTCCATCTTGGAGATGTAGATTAGGGGCTAAATGCTGGCACTGATGTCCATGAGGGCGAAGGCAATGAGTCCAGCCTTGCAGTATTCCTGGAAATAAAGGTCAATGTGATAAAAGCCGTTTGTGAAAACAACTACAGGAAGGTAATTAAACACTATGATGGCCAGAGTGATTTGCATTGTTCTGAGGGCTTTCTTTTTCATGGGGTGCATCTTCTCCTTGCCAAAGACTGACTTCCTCAGACTCCACATGATGGAAATGTTGCAGAAAACCATAATGGCAAAGACAGCCAGGATCAGCCGGGAAATAATTTTTTGTGGGACCTGCAACCACAATGTCTTGCAGATGGCATAGGATAACATGAGCCCCCAAACAAACATGGAAATAGCCACCCTGATCTTGTTATCCTTGATGCTGCTGAACACAATGGGATGGACCACGGCCACGTAACGGTCCAGACAAATGCAAGTGAGGAAGAGTGGGGTGGTGTCTTTGATCCCGTAGGTAAAGTCCACAAAATACCATATAGATGTGATTTTCAACATTTGGAGGCCAATGAAGCTGATGGGGGTCATCACGCAGTAGCAGGCATCAGCGATGGCCAGGTTGAAGATGAAAATATCGGAGGTGGAAGAGTCACTCTTCTCTCTGGCCACCAGCCACATCACCATGATGTTGGCAGGGTAGCCCACGACAGTATTGATGACCCTGAAATTAAACTCAAACAAAAGCCCACCAAATGTTTGTATACATTTTGGATTAGTGTTCAAGAGCTGGAGACTGGATCCTGAAGAGGAGTGGTTGAACGGTTGGATAGAATTGATGACAGAGCTGTTCATTTCGGCTTTAATTGACCCAGCAGGTTTGAGGGTTGATGTTCCTTAGAAAAGAGAGTGAATGTAAGTTACATGGTCTAACCCAACTGAACAGAGCAATGGTCCTCATCTCCTCAATGGACTGTAAGGCTAAATTATGTTCTTTATTATTCTAAATTATTTATGCTGATTCCAGCATTATTTTACATTATTCTGTTCTCCAAAGTATTCCTCATCATAACGCATGTACTGCATAATAGAAATGGAAACACTTCTGCAGGCCTATTTTGAGCAAATCAAGCTCTCTTTTTAAAGAAAATATTCATGTCAAGGAACCCAAGTGCAATTTTGTAGTCTTGTGGCACTGAAGGATAATTTTGTTTTCTGGGAGGACTACTTCCATCCTGGGAAAACTTCTGAGACACCAGTCTTTACTCTTTGAAACTGCACTGGAGCTCCCTGAAACTGGAGACAGTGTTCCCAGAAGACAAGGTCTGCCCTTTGGGTCTATTGTATTACTGTCTGCAAAAGTCTTTCAGTCAAGCACATAAGAAATGAAAGAGTGGTTCATCAGATTGAAAGAAAGAAAAAGTAACTCACCTGAGAAACTGCAATGGCTCAACATACACTCCTGAAGGTCAGACACCCAATAGGCAACTGTATCCTGATCGCCTGAGTCCAGGTGGGTTATGTTTTTGTTCAATATCGTTCCAATTTATGTAAATATATAAATTTGAGTGGTACGTAAGCTGTGCAGACAATAGCCAATCACAAATCTATTGAGGGAGCAGTAGCACTTGTAGTGACTGCACAATAGCCCGTGATCACAGGATTATATTTGGGGATGGATGGGTGTGGAAAAGGACTTGTACATGGTGGGGTTGGTTTAGGAGAGTGGGTTTGTGTTCTGACAAATGAACATGCAGTAAAACAGAGCAGGAGGAGGGCTAAAGGAGGAACAGACAAGTCCCCCCCTTTCCCTGTTCTAACAATATATTGGTTTTTAGTGATGCAATCCAAGAAGTGCATCCCAGACAAACAAGTGACGCAATGCAGTCAGCCTACAGGAGCACAAGTGAGACTGTGTAACCTGGTGTAAGGTCTTACACATGAAACCACACGGTTCATCAAAGCAGACTCACACAATTCTCTTTCATCACCACAAAGAAAAGAAACAGAACAATCAGATACTATAAATCCATTTCTGCAGAAAATACATGCTGCCTTTACAATGGATTGACTTTCATATGAATATTTGGCAGTAAGGAAGTTGCAGTTTACATCAGAAGTCTGCGTGGAGCGCTGCGGAGGCTGAGGTGGCTGCATCTGCAGGCGGCTGTAGCAGAAAGTTTGCAGCTGCGGGGTCTTTTATGATTTTTCTTGTGGCTGCGGTGTGGCTGTGGCTGTCAGCTTTGCAGAGGCGGTGCAGCTGTGGATGCTCATTAATTCTCTGTGGTTTTTCCCAATTTTGCTGCGGTTTTCCTCCATTTTTCCACAGCTCTTTTTACCAGTTTTCAGCAATTATTCCTGGATTTTTGTAGATAAAATCATTTTTAGTTTAATATTCAACATTTATATTGAATGTCTATGGTGCAACTACACGTGATTTGCAATCTAGAATATGATTATTCAATTTTCATATCTGATATTGTAAAACCCTTGGTTTCTATAAATGCAAAAATACAAATTCCTCATATTGTAAAACGTTTGATTTCTATAAACATTATGTTGAAATATAACATGCAAACGTTCACCTGATAATCTGTTTGACATCTAATAGACAATCTCCTTTAGCACATTACAGAAACACTATCACAAGCCCTACCCAAACCTGGCTTCCTATAATTGCTATTCACTAATTATTAAGTGCCAAATAAGTCACAAAAATTAGCAATCATTCTGTTTGAGAAAGACAGACAAACATGAAACTTCTCACAGGCTAATTGCAGTGTTCATATTTAATTTGGGTACAGAGGGTGTGGCTTCATTTACTAACCCCAATTCCAATGAAGTTGGGATGTTGTGTAAAATGTGAATAAAAACAGAATACAATGATTTGCAAATCCTTTTTGACCGATATTCAATTGTGTACACTACAAAGACAACATATTTTATGTTCAAACTGACAAACTTCAAATTTTTTTGGAAATATTCACTCATTCATGCAACTCCTGGGAAACAGGGAGAGGACTGAACTCATCCATTTTCTAAACCGCGTTCGAGCTTGGCTTGCAAGCGAATATTCAATAACTGATCTGGGTGTGCCATCTAGTGATAGGATAGTGTAACTGCATGCATAAATAGAGCAGGTCCATGTCCGCTGGTGTCTACATATGTGCAGAGGGGGTAAATGATTGAGTCTCTGTGACTTTATGGGCCCTATTTTAGCAATCCAAGTGTACAGCCTAAAGCGCAAGGGGCAAGTGCATTCTGGGAATGTCCAAATCCATTCTCAGCTTACCGGCCCTATGGGCCAATGAGCTATTGTTGTGGTTTGGTGTCTGTCGTCCGGAACATTTTTTGTTGTTTTTTTGGCTTGATGAATTATTGTCTAAATTTGCCATAACATACTACTAGTCCGTATCTCCAGATGCTATTTTTGGATTTTTGATTCAATAATTTTTGTCTGTTTTACTGGCCCTTAAAATTTTGGCCCCCATATTCAAGACAGTAATTTTAGAAATTTTGAGGTCCAGTGGGGTGCGCTGCACTTTATGAATATGTAAGATAGCCTGTGGAGTCCAAATGGTTGCAGATAGAGATTAAGTTTGTATTATCGATACATAAGAAGTCATATATGACCTATTTTTGGCTATGTTAGAGTTGACCTCAGATGATTTTGAAAGGTCAAACTTGAGGTCAAGGAAAATATTAACAAAGTCAAATGACTGGACTTGAAATTTCAAAAAAAAATTTCTCAAAAACTGCCCGATATACGTATTTTTTTTTTAATTGGGCAATTTAGAGCACCCTTGATGTACAGCGCAAGTGCCATTTTGATTGAATCGACGGAAGTGGGTCTAGTGGGGGCGCTGTACTTTAACATTGGGTCTTATGGAGAATGGGCAAAATGGCCTGTGGTTGCAGATAGAGATCCCGTTTGTATTATCGACATATAGGAAGTCATATATGACCTATATTTTGGCTATGTTAAAGTTGACATAAGACGACCTGAAAGGTCTCACTTGAGGTCAAGCAAAATGGTACAATTTCCAAAGGTTTCTGGGCTTGAAAATACTGAAGACAGAGAACATCATACATGAACTTTAATTTGGTGACCTTGAACTTGACCTTCAGTGACCTTCAACGGCCAAACTTTACAGCGAAATTTCAAATACTTATATCACCAACATCTTTACAGGTAGAGCAAACTTTAGGTTTGTATTAAAGACATATAGGAAGTCAAATATGAACTTTCATTTGGTGACATTCAACTTGACTGTCGGTGATCTTCAAAGGTCAAACTCAACATAGTGAAATTACAGTGACTTGTGTCACCAAAATGGTCACAGATAGAGCCAAGGCTTGTATTAGAGACATTTAGAAAGTCATATATGAAGTCCATTTGGTGATCTCAACTTCACCTTCTGTGACCTTTAAATCTCACAAAATAGTAATTAGAAACAGTCTATTGACTTTTGACTGGGTCTTTGTCGGTCAGTCATGCAAGAGCTTCATGCTACTTCAATGTAGCAACATACCAGCAGAGCGCCTGACCACACCTCATTCTTAGACCTGCACACCCATGGGTGTGCAATTTGGAGCAAATGCATTTGCTATTTATGCAGTATGGATGCTGTACGGGAAAATGGTATCTGCATCGGTCTTATAGTAGCAAAGACACTGATGTTATGCTTTGTGCTGGGTGTAATCTAGAGGCCTATGTGATTTGTTTATTCTAAAAGAACAACGAAACCTCCAAACCACTTTTTAAAGCTTATAAGCAATGTAATTCAATATGAAATTCAATATTGAATATTCAATGTTGAATTTTTCTGTTGGCTAATCTGGTGGCGAGAGACTCATATGGTGCCAGCTTTCATCACCAAATGGGCTGGGTTTTTCCTACATTTTGAATTTTTCATAAAATCTTTAAAACGTACCTCCTCCAAGATGGTTCGTCTGCTTTGTACAAAACTTGATTCAGAGCACCTTTAGACCGATATCTTAAAATATTATATTAAAACAGTCACTGCTTTAAATATCATTGCCCTCGTAAATCAATTTATTTTTTGTCCTTGGATTAAATTTCTTTAATGGTGTGTAACTCCTGAATGCAATGCGCTTTCATCATGAAACAAGAATTTACACCTGAAGGACAAGAAGCTGAAACCTGCAAAATGCGGTGTAAAAATAGAGCTTCGGCAAAAATGATGATGGGCTATGGAGTCGAGCTCGATTAACGTAGAGCAGCTGCTTCAACCTGCTGGAGAGTCGCCTAAATGCTTATGACTGTTATCTGACTTCTCTGTCAGATGATTGCTTGACCGGTAATTTGCAGGCTGATTTAAGTTGCCATCCTGAGAAGCAGCTCCTTCCACAGCTCGCTTGGCACCCCTCCTCCATCCCAGCTCCGCCTGTTAACTGTAGTATTTATCATCCTTTTTCCATATGACAAAGTTGCTAATCTATAACAATGTCTTTTCCTATTCATGTCATGGTTGCTGTAGGCTCAATTCTATTGGGGGGGCCTTCAACTCCCTGCCTTCGGTGCCAAGTTTGTACGGGCAGGGATCTCTCAGAACAGAGCCGTGAGTGCCTGTATGCCTTCAGTAAATCTTTTTTATTTTACAAAGTGTTCCGATGAGAATAATCAATAGGTGGTACTATGGTATGATTACTTGTTTATCTCCTATACCACCTGTCCAACTTCAAATTCTGCCTTTTGTGTTGTGGTCAATAAAGTCTATGCAAAAACAGATGGCAAAGACAGAATTGCTTCCATCAGCCAGACCATCATTAAAGGAATGTCACGAATAATTAACCACCATGAACTGGAAATTGTTTCAAAAATTCAGGAAACTTTGTACGAAATCAAATGTGTGCTTATGGTATTGGCGTCGTTATCCATTGAGAGGTTCATTAAATTGTTTGTAATGATATGTAACCAGTGATAGCTAAATGCGTCTTAATTAAAAAATTAAAAAATGAGTTCTCTACACCATCATAAATATGACACTGTGAGCTATTGGCTGCTTGTCATGTGTAATTTTATATTAGGATAACTATTTATTGCAAGGAGGGATTCCACAATAGAGATGATGAAGGTTCACCACCAAAACCTTGGCTGAATCTATCAATAAATTTGGTTTATTTACAGCTTTGTTTCAGGTAATTTTTCCATCATGAAGTGAACTAATGTTTAGAAATCGCCCATGCTCTACCCTTTATTGATGTTTTCTCACCAGGAAAGTGTACCGGGTGAAATTTTAGCAATATAAAGTGGCCAAAACGAACTAAACTTTTGTTTGAAAATTTGCGCCCTTGGGCACATTTTTGGCATTAACTCAAAATGCATAGGTGCAACTTAAGACTCATTCTGCAATCAAAAAATACGTTGTACATACTCTAATGAAAAAAATATTTTGAGATGTGTTTAAAAAGTCAAAAGCCTCTGAGATCATATATTTATGCCTCTGCATTGGCAAGGGATGTGGGCGGTGTCATTATACTTTCAGGTTCTCCATCTACCTGTGCTATTTCCGTGAATGAGATATATCAGGAATGCCTGGAGGGAATTTCATTACATCTGGCACAAATGTCCACTTGGACCTGAGGATGAATTAATTAGAATTTAGTGGTCACTGTGAGCTCACCAGTGGCGGCCTGTGAACTAGCAATAGGAGAAGCTCAAACAATCCCTTAAAATTAGTGATTGGTCATGACCTGTTTTCAGTTATTTTATTTAAATTACCACAACAGAAATCCAAAAACAAATGTGTAATAGGGTAAAATGATGAAGTGATGACAACTGCTTTATATCCAAAACGCCAAAGGTCAACATTGCTGTGACATCACAATGTTCTGCAAAAACACTTAACTGGCTATTATTCAATGCCATAATTCAGGAACACAAGGGGAAATTGTGACAGTATTTCACATTTGGTTCGATACTGAATTGGAGACACTAAAGTTGGGGGCCCCCCTTGAAATTCAGGTAATTGTTTAAAGGGGACCTCGGATGCTATATTTCCAAGGTTATATTTTGATCTTGGACTCCCCTAGAGTACTCCTGATCGTTCAAAGCCCAAACAGGGTCCTTATTTAGCTCATACTACCATCCTCAAAAAACCCCATTTGTAGTCCATTGTAGTCTCTGCCTGAAACGCCTCATTGGGGTGGCTCTTCCGCTATGGCCCCCACTCCCCGTGTGCCCACTTTCTTCTGACTGGCCAGCTCTGTGGAGGGCGGAGTTGGGCGGACGAGGCTGCAGAACGCAGTTTTCGGGTCTGGCTCGCCAGAGTGAAGCCGAGACACGCCTGCAATCTGATAAGAAGCGGCGGGAAAATTCCGCAATCTAACCTGATACTTGAATATAGATCTAATGAAACGAACTTGTTCTGACAAACGCAGCGGCGAAAGTGGAGGACGCAGTGCGAAAATCTGGCAGCTCAAGCTCAAATTCGCTATCGGCTACAGTTTGCTACAGCGACAGTGGTGAGTAGAGGGGTTTTTTTACTTTATGGCTAGGATTGAGGGAAAGCTAGAATTCACCCCATATAGACACATTTGTAGAACGGGTCGACATGCCCAAGTGCAGACCGGGGACCGTAGAAGTCCGGTGGGTCTGAGTTTAGAGGGAAACATGGACAGTGAGGAGCAGCTAAAAGTGGACCAACAGCTTATGGACTGCTTCTTGTGCATCGCTGTGGTGTGTTGTTAGCGAGGAGAAACGAACAGCTTCCGCGCTGGTATATGACGGAGGGGCGAAAGCTCCAAGCTAAACGGCCTTTTCGGAAATTGCCCCTGGTAAGGGTTTACTTATTGCTTCGGAATGACCAGCTTATCCTCGCGGAAAATGGGCGCATTATGGATAGCGTGCGAGAGCTAGATAGAGCTCCGGTTATGTCATGAACATAATACAGGTTTTACAGACCGTAAGTTCCGTCTGCGTGAACCGTTGCTTATGTGGAGCTAGCGAATCGATCACTTTTACAGGAAAGAATTTAATATTCAATCGATGGCAATGCAAAGAAATCGTTTGTTATACCAGACACGTTATAGCCTGTGCGCTTCCCTATTGCTTTCACCGGTAGCATCAGAGAGCTTGCCCAGACATTGGAGATGTATCAGGCTGACCCCGGTCATGGATAAGTAAAGCGATCGTTTCATAAGCACCAAAAAACGCACCCCAAGCTCTGAAAAATCTACGTCTGGTCTAACTGCAGCCCAACTCGGCAGACACATACAGCACCTCTCCGTTTAGCTTCAACTGTAGTGGCTACAATCAGGCAACGTTATGATGAAACTGTCACATTGATGCTTACCGAAGTAACACAAGCATACCGATCAGAATTACTGCATATAAGTTAACCAGGAGCATTTTTAATTTGCAGAGCACACGAACTAACATGCAGTAGATGATAAGCGGTCATGACTTTGAATGTAATCTGTCGCGCGAAAAATTCGTTTGGTGTCTGATGTGAAAGCAGCTTTATGGATAGTACGCGACAGCTAGAGAGAGC
Organism: Gymnothorax javanicus; assembly: GCA_029692085.1. Lineage (NCBI taxonomy): Eukaryota > Metazoa > Chordata > Actinopteri > Anguilliformes > Muraenidae > Gymnothorax > Gymnothorax javanicus. The sequence continues at coordinate 42,674,217 of CM056200.1, forward strand.
TCGGTTATGTTATGAACATAATACAGGTTTTGCAGACCGTAAGTTCCGTTAGCGCGGAAAAGTTGCTTATGTGGAGCTAGCGAATTGATCACCTCTACAGGAAAGAATTACCTATTTAATCTCCGTCTTTTTCGGCTTTTTATTCGCCACAACAATTTCTAAAGGGGGATGAAATTATGTCAAGGTAGTGCAGAGAAATCATTTGTAAACCGGTAGAGCTTCTGCGTTTCGCATTGCTTTCACGGTAGCACCAGAGAGCTTGCTCAGACATTTGTGAAGTATCCGGCTGATCCCGGTCCTGGGTAAGTGAAGCGATCACTAACTGTAGTGGCTACAATCGGGCAACGTTATGATGAAACTGCCACATTGATGCTTACCGAAGTAACACAAGCATACCGATCAGAATTACTGCATATAAGTTAACCAGGAGCATTTTTAATTAGCACGGCACGCAAAACTAACATGCAGTAGCTGGTAACCGAGCGGTCATAACCACAGAGACAAACCCTTGCAATACAGGTTTACAGACAGCAAGTTCTGTTACTGTGAACAGTTGTACCAAGCATCCAAATTACAAACAAGTATTAAAAGTTAGCTTCAAATGAGGTTTATGTTCACACACCTTCTGTAGAATTTCCCCTGATATCACTCTTGCATATTTAGGACGCAAACATTAGCAACAGTAACTTGGCTGCGTTAGTCGCTGTGCTACAGCCACAATCAACTGGCTATCACGCCAGGTTGGCTTATGCAGTAAAAAGCAACTTACAGCTTCTGTGTCTGTGAGTCACGGACAGTCGCGACCGATACAGGCTTTATCTTCAGATATTTGACAAAGCCTGCGTTTGAGGCCAGTTGTTAGTGCTAACTATCGCTAGTGGTCCTGCTAGCCACCCGTAACACGTTAGCTTCACTTACATTATTTGCTGTTATATGGTTACTTACAGCTTGTGGCTCCGAGTGCTTGATCGATGCAGCTGCTTCAGGTTTGAGAAGCAGCTGAAACTTTTATCCTGTGTCGAATTATCCTTTATTGACAAAGCTGTCTTTGGTGATATGCTGAACACAATCAGCTAACGTTCCCTTTGGCCGTGGCTGTTTACTGCCAGCAAACAAAAAAAGCTACCCACTGATTTCTGGTGGCATCGTCTTTTCGAAGAGAAATATTTGTTTTTCTTCGCGTCCAAAAGTAAACGGACAAGTAGCTTTGGGAGAGATACTAACAAAATTGCACCTCAAATGATCTGCGGTTCTTCTTTTGTATTTCCAAAAGTGTCGACGCTACTAAGGCATAGTATACTACTCAAATTTTGATAGGGATCATAGGAATTTTTTTGTGAAATAACATGCAAATTTGGTAACTGCCACTGATCAACAATATATTGGATAAATGACATGCAGTCAGACACAAAACACATTTGCACGTGCATTTCATGACATTAAATGAGCGCGCAGCCTCACATTTTGGCTTTAACTAACACTTCACCATTTCAACTCAAACGTGTGTGTTGCTTGTTGGTGAAAATTTGGAAGTTCCCAAATTTTTTGCATTACATTTAGCAATAACAATGTCTCCTCAACGTCTTAGACGTCAATTGACTTCAGAGCAATTGGGAAGGTGCATCGGAATGCTTGACTCTGGCTTCTCACAACGTCACGTTGCTAATGCACTTAACGTCAGCCAAAGCGTTGTGAACAGAGCGTGGAACCGGCATCAAACGTTTGGTACAGCAGCACACCGTCATGGGGGTGGTCGTCAGAGATCGACTACACAACAGCAAGACCACTTTCTCACACTTCAGGCACGACGTCATCCTTTCTGGACAGCCACCACCCTACGAAATGACCTTCATAACGCCTCGGGGGTCAGGGTATCCACTCAGACTATACGGAATCGTCTTCATACTGCCGGCCTCAACTCAAGAAGGCCATGTGTTCGAATCCCACTGACCGTGCGTCATAGGCGTGACCGTTTGGATTGGGCTCACGATCATGTCACATGGACACACAACGATTGGGCTCCAGTTCTCTTTACTGACGAGTCCCGATATTGCTTGGACTTTACTGACAGGAGGCAACGGGTGTGGCGAAGACAACGTGAGCGATTTAATGATGCCTACATCAACGAACACGACCGTTATGGTGGCGGATCAATTATGGTCTGGGGAGGAATAAGCAGGAACGGCAGAACGGACCTGCATGTCATGGGGAGAGGGACGATGACGGGGTGCGTACAGGGATGAGATCCTCAATGTGTACGTAAGACCATACGCTGGTGCTGTTGGCCCTGATTTCATCTTGATGGATGATAACGCCCATCCCCATCGTGCTAGGGTGGTGAATCAATTCCTAGAGCAGGAGACAATTGTCCGCATGGACTGGCCCAGCGTTCGCCGGACCTAAACCCTATCGAGCATGTGTGGAACATGCTGCAGGTCGCCATTTCCGGTCGTGAGGCACAACCCACAACTCTAGAAGAGCTCGGAAATGCCCTTGTTGAAGAATGGAACAACATTCCAATTGCAAGCATCCGGGTTCTGATTGACAGTATGACCCGACGTTGTCAAGCTGTCATTCAAGCTAGGGGAGGCCATACCCGTTATTGACATTAACTGTGGTAATGAAACATCAAACGAACACTGTCTGTTTTCACTTTGCATGTCAGAGGTGAAACCATGAAGTGTTCGTGAAAGCCAGAAGTGTGAGGCTGCACGCTCATTTAATGTCATTAAATGCACTTGCAAATGTGGTTTGTGTCTGGCTGCATGTCATTTATCCAATATATTGTTCATCAGTGGCAGTTACCAAATTTGCATGTCATTTCACAAAAAAATTCCTATGATCCCTATCAATTTTGAGTAGTAAATGATCTGCCGTTGTTAGTGCCTGCTAGAATAGTTTCCGGTGTGGGCAGGTCCAGCGCAGTGGTTGGCTCTGGCTAGGTCTGTACTAATTGGACGGCACAACCTGACGTCAGGTTTTGCCCAGATCTCGTGAAGATCTTGGGAGGAGCTGTTCAGAGAGGAAATCACGCTCACGAAATCACGTTCTTGGATTACGGCAAAACCCCTGTATCTTATATTTAGAAACTTTTCAGAGGTTGAGCATGGACAACCAACGTTACAACATTACTAATATGTATTAAAAGAAGGATCAGCATAATAGGTCCCCTTTAAATCTTTTGTGCTGCTGGATTTAAGTTGTGTGGGAAGTGTCAACATATTAGAATTAGTCACTTCTTTGCAGCCTGCGGAGAATCAATCACTGGTGACCACCGCACATTGTATGTCGGTTTGATTTGCGTCCAGTTTGATCCTGACTTGCTGTGATGTCTTGCATACGAGGGCAAAAATAACTTAAAGAGACTGAGGCAGCTGCAGTTTTTAGAGCCAGGCGCCGCAGTTGCTGTTCACCGACTGGGAGGACTGAGGCATGATGGGAAATTCCTGGCTGTCTCCTGATCAAAGAGCTGATTGGCTGTTATTTTAACCATAAACACCGTATTTTGAGCAAAATCATAATTTTCTGTGTAAATTTAATCTTGAAAATTAGATTGTATTAGTCTCATTTCGGGGAATTAAAGTTTAATTTGTCAGCATACAAACCTTGTACAGTTGATTATAATAAATGCAGGTGCAATATCTTCAGCCATTCAGCTCAATGCGAATGTTTGTCCACAAGCTATAAGTAGCTTACAGATGGATCTAGCAGGATGTAAAATATTTCTGTGACTTCCCGTAAATTCTTTGAAGGCTACTAGACACTGTCTGAAAATTTTATCTTTTGGTTTCATTTGGACCTCTGTGTCTGATCGATATATTGTCTGCTCCTTTTGTAACTTATTTTTATTGCCAGCAGTGGTGTTTTGTTTCTTTTTTCCAACTTCTTGTCTCAAGCCAGTACCAGGGTTCACTTGTGCTGCTCATGCTACTGGGGTATTTTATTTGCTGTAAACAACGTGTCGTAAATTCAAATACGTGAACTTCAGCTGTCGCAAAACGCGGAGCTGAAGGATTACAATAAACTGGGGCATGAAAGAAAATGCAAGTATAATCTCGAAGTTATCTCAACCACGAAGATTCAGCGGCTAGTAAAATTAATAATTTAAAAGAAAATTAAAATGCAAAGTTATTTAGCATCCGAGGTTTATTTTGAGACAATTTATACTCTGAATGCAGAGATGCTCTTTTCTTTAGGACAAAAATTTTGTTTTTCGCTTGCCTTGGACTTGTTCTGTTTTGTTACACTTTTATATTTACAAGCTTTGCAGACTGAGCTGTGCGCTTGTTTTATGACACAGTCAGATTTTTGTTCTTTCTTTTTTTTAATTTGGCGTCTCCAATCTCACCCGAATCTGGAATGCCCAATTGGTGAACTATGTACAAGGCACAAGGCTTGCTCGTATGCGACCCCTTGTTGCCAATTCCGGAGAGTGTAGACAGTTCGCGGCTCTCCTCCGAAGCACGCACCCGTCAGCCACCGCTTCTTATAACTCATTGGTTGAATCTTCGCAAGTTCAGAACGAGGGCGGAGGATACCCGGACATGAACAGGCTTCGAATCTTCCTGACGAGCGCCCGTCTGGCCAACAGGAGGCGCTTGAGCAACGAACAAGGCAACTATTATTTTCCCTCCCTTCCCAATTTGCAACCCTGTTGCGCAATAGCCAATTGTGCGCTACTCTGAAAAAGCTGCCGACCACTGCCGGTTGGTACGAGGAGATTTTTGTCCTTTTTTTCTCTTTTCTTTCCGTTTTCTTGTGCTTGTGTGTGCATGTGTGTGTGTATGTGCATGTGGTTCGTGTTATGGCTCTCCTGCCTTCCTCTCTCAGACACTACTGTTGCCTCACTTAACCTGTGTCATTCTCTTCGCTTGATTATTAATTGATACAGTGAAAGGTCTAAAAATCATACACCTTAATATAAGGAGCGTTCTCCCCAAAATTGACTTAATCAGAGTCCGGGTTTCTCAGTACAAACCTGATGTAATAACTTTTTCAGAAACTTGGTTGCATAGCAAAATTAGCAACAAACAGTGATAATGATGCTCGATAATTGTATGTCATATAGAGCAGACAGGGCTACCAGAGGAGGAGGTGTGGCTATTTATGTCTCCTCACACTTTGTCTCTGAACTTTCTATTCCTAAAGTACCCCCATCTTCTTTTGAATGTCTCTTTGTTAAGTTAAAACTTCACGAAAACAAACATCTCATGATTGGTAGTATTTATAGACCTCCAGCTGTCCATCCTGATTCAACTCACTGCATGCTATCTACCCTCTCCTCACTTGAACGTGCAAAATGACCATCCTTGGGGACACAAACTGGCTTGATTGCTCATCATCTAAAGACAAAAACCTGCTTAAAAGTATTAATTTAATTCAGTTGATCAACGAACCCACCAGAGTTGACGTCAGATCTAAATCATTATTAGATTGGATTCTTGTTACACACCCTGACAGAATTATTAAATCCGGCGTTCTCTCTGACTGTTTTAGTGATCACTCAATTATTTTCTGTGCATGGAAAATAAAATCTTCTAAACTTCCTCCAAAATACATCAGAGTTAGACAAAGTAGAAACATTAATCTTGATAATTTCATACATGATTTGACTTCAAATAACTGGGACAGATTTAAATTATACCCTAGGTTGAAGATGCCTGGAATTATTTTTATTCTGAACTCACAAGGGTTATAGACAAACACACACCCTGAAGGGAAATTAAAGTTAAAAGTAAGCATTTGCCTTGGATCAGCTCTGACTTGATAAGCTTTTTGAAGAACAGGAAAAAGTCTGGAGGAGGTATCAGGAAACTTAGGCCGCATCTGACTGGGAAAAATATAGATCATTAGGGAACTTATGCAAGACAAAAACGCACAATGCAAAATCAGACTTCTATAAAAGTCAACTCACTGAAAATATGCATAACCCAAAACAGTTCTGGAAAAATATGAAAAATATCCTCAACAAATCAAACAAAAATACCAGTATTCAAATTTGTTTCAACAATAACATTATTCAAGACCCCTCAGCTATTTCTCACATTCTAAGTCAGCATTTTACCTCCGTAGGTAGCTCTCATGCGTTCAACTCTCCTGCGGCAACTTCTCTGGTAACCCCTTATGCAGCAGTTCTTTTTCACTTCGAAATTTATCACCTCTTGAAGTTCAATGTGCAATTAATGAACTTAAGGATGACTGTGGACCTGGACCAGATGTCATTGAAATAAAATTTACAGCAGGGGTTGTAGCCAATTCAGTGGTCTGTCCTCGAACCATAGTTGCTGTGCTCGGACCACTGGTCATTACCACTAGGGGCACTGAAGAAATCGGTCCGGACCATGGTCTCTGGCACGGACCACTGCACAGACCACTGGTCATTACCACTAGGGGCGCTGAAGAAATTGATCCGGACCATGGTCTCTCGCACGGACCACTGGTCATTACTACTAGGGGCGCTGAAGAAATTGGTCCAGACCATTGGTCATTACCACTAGGGGCGCTGAAAAAATTGGTCCGGACCATGGTCTCTGGCACGGACCACTGCTTGGACCACTGGTCATTACCACTAGGGGGCGGTCAAGCTAGTGGTTTGGACCATGGCACAGTGGTCTGCGGACCATTTCAAGTCTGTCCTCTGACCATGGTCACTAATAAGGACCACTGATTAATCCATCTCCCTTCTCAAGCCGTTCAGGCAATGCTGGTAGCAAAATAAATTTCAAATATTAGAAACATTTCTAATTTATTTATTCTATGAACGATTTTGCCTAAATTCTTATTGTTGCACTGAACATACCAATTTGCGTGATTACATCTATCTTGGGGGTGCGAAAGTCATTCACTGTTTATAAATATGTACAAATGGTCCATGTAGTCTTTGTGGTCCGAACCCGTTGTTTACTGCTCTGTCGTGTGGTCAGGACTGTGCGCACTGGTACGCGATGAGGATCTTTCATTCATTGATTTAAAAAAAAAGACAACAAAGAAAATGCATTGGTGTAACTCATTTTTTCAATAAATGAGCAGTGCATTGATGATGATGATGATAATAATAATAATAATAATAATAATAATAACTAGAGGCACTCGTGGAGTGCAAACCTCCACCAAGGCAGCACAATCCAAATGTGCATGAGTGGGAGCAAAGTTGAGTTATCGCATGTGATGGGATTTCAAGATGGCTGCCGTGGCGGCCATATTGTTTAACTGATTGCGGTCAAAATCAATTGGGTCCATCCTTGATGTAATAGCAATCCACCCACAAAATTTCAGAGGAATCCGTGCATTGCTTTTTGAGTTATCGCATGTGATGGGATTTCAACATGGCTGCCGTGGCGGCCATATTGTTTCAGTGATCGCGGTCAAAATCTACAGGGTCCATCCTTGATGTAATAGCAGTCCACCCACAAAATTTCAGACAAATCTGTGCATTACTTTTTGAGTTATGTTTTTCACAAACAGACAGACAAACAAACAAACAAACGGGCGAAAACATAACCTCCGCCCCAACTTTGTCGGCGGAGATAATAATAATAATAATAATAATATAAATAAAATGAACGAATAAATAAATAAGCTTGTCCAGGGTTATGATTCATAATCGCTCGCCAACCTACTAAAGTGCTCAGAGAAATTTGTCGCTATCAGCATTCGTAGAATAATAAAGAGGTCTCGTTAGCCATTATTTTAACCGTCGAGGATTATGTTGTTCAATAATGACTGTATCTGGTGAAGTTCACATATTTCACCTGCATTCGTGCAATGAAAAACGGTTCAAAAGGTTGGCTAAGATAGTTCGTCTGATATAGTGAAACGTTTTCTGTTGTTCATGTGGCTGAGTGCTGGCAACAACGTAAAGTAATTACAGTGAATTTATAATCGTATCGTTGCGTATGAATACGTATCCTTCACAAGCATCGTGTATTCTGATTACATTTCTATAGAATATCACGCTTGATTTTCTATGATCAGTTACAACATAGAGATTTGCCTTCATTTGGGGCTTTCAGTAGACTTAACTAATAGGCGCGTGGTATGACATGAGCAAATGTTAATAGCAAAGTTAGCAAGTTGGTAAGGAAAATCTTTGATCATAACCAGAGGCTTTGGTCATAACCCAGAAGCATAATTACGCATTTAGTTGTTTTTCGCAATGCATTGTGGGGACTATCCACCATTTTCTTTTCTTTTCGACAACTGGCTGGTGATAAACTTCAGACAAGAATTCTTTTTGTCGTAGAGACATAGTTTGGCACACAGACATTCACTTCCAGCATTGTTGACGACCGGTTTCACTGAACTCAAGTTCCCCCCCGACCCCAAGCATCACCCATAATGCACTGCGGCAAACCAGTTAGGCTATATAAAAAATAAGTACATCAACTTTGGTCTTCGACTCCAAATTTAGCCTTGGATTTCTTACATCCCAGGAAAATAACAAAAAAATTGGACAATTAGTGTTACTGCTTGGCCGGACTCATCAACCTAATTCCCAGGTATAGGGAGGGTGGAAAACCAGCAGCTCTCAGCCATTGAGGACTGTGATATAATGCTGCAAGTATAGATACTGACACGACTGGACAAGCATTTGTAATAACTTAATTCAAATAGCTTGAATGACATTAACAAAATCATGACGTTGCCAAAGCAGTTAACAGAAGATCCACATATTTTACATGTGCAGTTTACATTAAATATACAACCCCATTTATGAAAGAGTTAGGACGCTGTGTAAAATGTTCATTAAAAAAGAATGCAAGGATTTGCAAATCACTTATACCATAAAATTTATTGAAAATAGTTCTAATACAACATATTAGATGTTTAAACTGAGAGATTATACCTAAAAAAAAAATCTACTCATTTTAAATTTGATGCCAGCAACACATGTCAAAAAAGTTGGGACAGTGGCAACAACAGACTAGATAAGTTGCACAATGTGAAAGAAATACACCTGGTGGAACATCTCACAGCTAATTAGGTTAATTGGTAACAGGTCAATAACATAACTGGGTATAAAATGTCTTTCAGAAGTGAAGATGGTGAGGGATTCACCTCTGTGAGAAAACCTGCATGGGCATATTGTTTAAAAATTTAAGAATAAAGTTTCTCAATGTAAAATTGTGAGGAATTTGGGGATTATGATACAAAATATTATTTAAAGATTCTGAGAATTCAGAACCAAAAAGTCAGGTTTCTGTCATGGAAATCACATCCTGGGCTCAGGAACACATCTGTCAACTATTGTTGGTGAACAAACTTAGCCATGAAAAAATTACACCATGTCTACGCAAAATTTGTAAATGCCGTCGCCTTTACTGGGCCCGAGCTCAATTAAGATGGACAGAAGCAAAGTCCAAAACTGTCCTGTTGTCTGACCAAACAAAATGTGACATTATTTTTGTGAATCATGGAAGTTGCATCCTCTGGGCCAAAGAGCAGAGGGACCATGCGGCTCATCATCAGCTCACAGTTCAAAAGCCAACATCCATGATAGTATGGGGGTGCATTAGAGCACATGGCATGGGTAACCTGCATATCTATGAAGACACCATTCATGCTGAATAATATATACTAGTTTTGAAGCAACATTTACCGCCATCTAGACGTCTTTTTCAAGGAATGCCTTGTTTATTTCTGCAAGACGAAGCCAAACACCATACCCTGCATGTATTACAATGACATGGCTGTGTAGTTAGAGTCTGGGTGCTAAAGGGGCCTGTCTGCAGTGCAGACCTGTCACGCACTGAAAATATTAGGCGCATTATGAAACCAGAAATATGACACAGGGAGCCACGAAGGGATGACTTCTGACATCCTGCATCAAGAAAGAATGGGAAAATATTCTGCTTTCAAAACTACAGCAATTGGTCTCCTCAGCACCCTAAATACTTTGAGTTGTTAAAAGAAGAGGTGAAGCAAATCAGAGATGAACAACCCCCTGTCCCAAATTTTTTTAAATTTGTTGCTGGCATCAAATTTTACAATGAGTAGATATTTTTCAAATAACAATATAATTCCTCAGTTTAAACATTTCATATGTTGTCTTTTAACTTTTTTCAATAAAATTTATGGTTTAAGTAATTTGCAAATCATTGCATTCTGTTTTTATTTACATTTTACACAGTGTTCCAACTTTTTTGGAAATGGCGTTGCATTAATGCTGTATATTTATAATTAAATTCTGCTGTCCATTCTTTGATTGCTACCATACAACAGTGCACAGCAGTGTTACACAATTTAACACAGTCAATACCACACTGATCCCCAACTTTGGGATCTACTCTTTCAGGTTTATGTAGTAATTGAATCCTGCAGTTTCCAAAGGGCCAACTTCAATGACGTAGAGGTCTGCATATCTTATAACAAAAAAGGAATTGTCGTGTAATGTCAGCCAAAAGTATCCCAATGACACCCTCTTGTGAAGAAGGTTTGCCAATAGGAAACATAAAACCGCGCTACGAAAACAAGGGAAGAAGCTGAAAGGAACGAACGTTTTCATAAATGAGCACCTGACAAAACAAAATGGGGAGATAGCCAGAAAAGCACGCTACTTAAAGAAACAAAGGAAAATTCAAAACACCTGGATTACAAACTGTAAAACATTCATCAAACTTAACGGATCACCCGAGGAAGCTAAAGTGCTGGTAATCAGGAACATAGAGGAGCTGGACAAATATCATTGATAATCACGAACTGGACCATAATCAAGGTAACATGCACCGTTACACATCACCATGACCAGCATTGACAGTAATGACTCACCTCCACCAGGAAACATCAATAACATAACTCTGAGCATCAGTGAACATGATCAACCTGAACTAAAAATCTTTGAATATACTGACCATAATGCCCAACATTTGGAATATGAAATAGACCCGACAATAATTTTTTTCATCTATCAACAATACCTGCTGTTATTACACTGAGGAACAGTACAACCTGAACATTAAGACAGTAGACAAATTATCAATCATTCACTTCAACAGTAGAAGCCTGTATGCTAATTTCAATCATATCAAGGATAATTTACTTCAGTTTTCACAACCATTCAGCATCATTGCAATATCTGAAACCTGTTTCAGCGAGGATAAAGGTGTGGATTTTGAGCTGGAGGACTACGAGCTCAGGTATGCAAATAGACAAAATAAGGGAGGAGGAGGGGTGGCAGTGTTCATACACAAAACTTAAAAATTTAAAGTGTTGGATAGGATGACAACTGTGGTCAACAACATACTTGAATGCATTACTGTTGAAATTTATAAAGAAAATTGTAAAAATGTAATCATCAGCTGTATATACAGAGCACCAGGCACTAATATCGAGGTATTTAACAACTGGCTTGAGGAAACCTTCTCAAAGGACATTCATAAATCAGTTTTCATTTGTGGAGATTTTAACATTTATTATTTATTTATTTGTTTTTATTTCGGCATGATTGTATAGTCGTTTCATGACAATTTCAACACAACATGTATCATGACTGAAAGGGTCGCGGGAGAAGCGAGATCGCTTGTCAAAGTCCCGCCCCCAACTCCCAGAAAAACAGTTTGATTATGGTTAAGATATCATAAAGATTTATAAATCACAACAGAGCTGAGTGTCCATTTACACTAAGATTTAAGCGTCACAACATAAGATCATAAAGATTCATGAACATCATGAAGAATTTTAATCACAATATAGTTGAGTGTCTATATAAGTTTAGATTTGAATGTCACTCTTGATTTAATCCATTAGACTTGGTCCAGAAAAACCTGGACTCCTTTCTTCATCATTTGTTTTGTTCCTCGTGATTTGGAGTAGTTGGAAGGTGCAATAATACCAGATCTTTGCATGGATCTCTTAGTTAGTCATCATCTCCGTCGACTTGGTTCACCCTTGCCTTATCGGATTTAATGACTTCTCGCAGTATGTTTAGTCCATCATTACCTTCCTTGACGTCGAATCCAATTTTATTGAGCTTGCTGTCGAGGATAACCATGCTTTTCAAAGTTTTCTTTATCCTATGGTCGATCAAAAACAGACCAAGCCCCAATGATAGCAGGCCCGCTATCATAAATTCAATTAGATAGACGTCCTCTACATCCTCGATGTCCAGGACTGCCAAACACAGCGAACGCCACTTTCCCCATGCATCCATGGTGTAACCAGCCGAATGTCCCATCCGGCATGTCGGTTCTCCAGAACCTGTCCGCCTCGTGGAAATAATTTTGTCAGTTGCATTTAACGACCAGTTTATAAGGTCCATGTTGGTTACAGCTGTCTGTAGTAATGTGCTGTGACGGTTGTCTTTCAGACAGATGGCCTGGTGTGTCCAGTAGATGCAATGGTACAGATTTAACAATAGCAGTCCACATATTTAGTCTAAACAACCCCTATTGTTTATGCCCGTTATGGTTCCGTTTAATTTATCCAATGCCATTTTGTTGGATAAGTTTATAGTTATTCAAACATGCACATTTCAAAAGATACTTAAAGACCTTCAGATTGTCTGCCATTCTAATATTGTCTTCAAGTATGTTCCATGCACTGACTCCAGCCACAGATAAGGAGTGCTCACTCCGAGTCGATTTGACCCTTCTCGCTTTGCAACAACATTCTGCCTCTTAGGTCATGGATACATTCACGTTGAAGAAATAGGCATTGTATATTTCTAGGCAATTCTTTGTGGTATCCTAAATATACAATTTGCAAGGAGTTGAATTTTATTATATCCTGTAATTTAAGAAACTTTGCCTTAATAAACAAATCGTTTGTATGAGTTCCATAAGGAACGTAATGAATAATTCTAAGGGCCTTTTTTGGAGTTTAAACAATGATTCTATTGTATTATTATAAGTGTGTCCCCATACTTCAGCGCAGTAATGTAAGTGAGGTGCTATGAGTGCTGAATAGATTATTTTAAGAGACTTGTGTTTTAATCATTTCTGCATTTTCCAAAGAATAGACACGCTTTTAGCTAACTTTCTTTGAACCAAGTTTACATGTGGTTTCCAGCTTAAGAGATTATCTAACATAACTCCCATGACTTTATATTCGTTTACCCTTTCAATGCTGGTACCATTTACCTTTAAGTCTATGCCGTCCTTTAGGCCTTTTTTCCCAAATATCATAAATTTGGTCTTTGTAAGATTTAGTGATAATTTGTTTACATTAAACCACGAGTGAAGTTTAGACATTTCGTTATTAGCCAATTTTACCAATTGTTTGAGATCGACACCTGAGCAAAAAATAGTCGTGTCGTCTGCGAATAAAATTAGTTTTAGGATATCGGACACCTTAACAATGTCATTTATGTAAATTATGAACAACTTGGGACCTATGACCGAGCCCTGAGGAATTCCACAGGTAATGTCCAAGCAATTTTATTTGCTATTGCCCATCTGCACAAATTGCGTCCTACTTGTTAAGTAATTTTGATCCATTTTAATGCGGTCCTCTTATTCCATATTTGTAAAGTTTTTCAATCAATATATCGTGATTTATAGTGTCGAATGCTTTCTTCAGATCAATAAATATGCCTATAGAATATAAGTTTGAATCTAGTGAATCTTTAATCATTTCAATAAATTCCGTTAGGGCTAGTGCTGTCGAATGCTTTTTCCTGAACCCATACTGACTGTCACACAGTAGTTTGTGTTTATCAATGTACTTGTCCAATTTGTCATTGAAGAGCTTTTCTAGGACCTTTGAGCATTGAGGTAAAATCGAGACAGGACGATAGTTTGAGAAATCATATTTATCCCCACTTTTGTAGAGAGGGATAACTTTCGCTATCTTCATTTTATCTGGAAACGCTCCGTAGGAGAAGGATAGATTGCATATATGCGTAAGTGGAGTTACAACTGCGTTAGTTAGTGTTTTCAGTAATTTCATATCTAATTGGTTTGCATCAACAGATGTCTTAGCTGTACAATTTTTCAGAATTGATCTGATTTCAGATTCGGTAACAGGAGTTAATGTCATTTTGTCTTGGATTTCCTCATCCTTATCAAGGTAGTCCCATCTTAGGTGTGAGGATTTAATACCCTTTGCTAGTTTGGGCCCAACATTCACAAAGTAACTGTTAAAATTCTCCACGACCAATTCCATGTTCTCTACCTTTTTGCCATTTATGTTAAAGAAGGCAGGGTACTCCCTCTTCGGAGTCCTCCCAGAGACGTTTTTTTATTATATTCCAGAGATTTCTGGTATAATGTTTATTTTCTAATAAAAGCTTTTCATAATACTCTTTTTTATGTTTCCTTAGTAAATGTGTCATTTTGTTTCTGTAATTTTTGTACCTAATTTCTGCTTTCTCAGTTCTTTCTCTCAGAAACTGCTTATACAGTGTATTTTTTTTCTTACAGGCATTTGCCAGTGCTTTTGAAACCCAAGGTCTTCTCTCTTTATTTTGCTTCAGTTTGTTCGTTGTTTTGACTAGACAGTGTTTATCATACAAGGAGTTTACTGTCCATAGAAAAGCCTCATAGGCTCTATTTGGATCGTTTTCTGCTAATACATTATCCCATTTTTGGTTCAACATATCTAATTCTAGTTTCTTTAGCCTTTTTTCGCTTTTAATTCTGATTTCTGTGTGTTCCAGGGTTTTCGATCTAGCCTGGTCCCTTATATCTAATTTGCAGTTACAAATAGCAAAAACTGGTAGATGATAAGTACTGTCATTTATCATGATGCCACTTAATATTTCGGAATCTTATACATTAGTATACACATTATCTATCAAGGTGGCACTGTGTCTAGTAATCCTGCTTGGTTTTGTGATTAATGGTTGCATACCCATGGCATACATGGTGTTAATATAATCCTCTATTATAGAGCTATTATTTGGATTTATCAAGTCAATATTAAAGTCCCCACATATAAAAACATTTTTCTGGTTCATATTGGCGAGTAATTCACCCATACATTTACTAAAAACATCAATTTGCGAATCCGGTGCTCTGTACAAACAACAAATAGCCGTATTTTTACCTTTCAACCTAGGAATCTCAATTTTATGGCATTCCATAACATTTTCCACAACATTTGATTTGCATTCTAGTACCTGGAAGTTTATGGCCTCATCAATAAATAGTCCAACACCCCCACCAGCTTTATTCAGTCTGCTCTTACACACGAAGTTGTAACCCTCCATGTAGAAGTCCTTGTCCTTTTCTTCTTTAATCCAAGTTTCCGATAATGCGATGATGTTGAACGGATTAGCAAATGACAGAAGGTATTCCTTTATTTAGTCAAAGTTTGCATATAGACTCCTACTATTAAAGTGGATAATGGACAAACTCCCTTCCATTTTAATGCTCTTGTTAAATTTGTCTACAGTAAAGTATCCGCATGTGTTTGTTTCGTTGTAGAAAAAATGGTTATCCGGATCAATTTCTTCATTAGGGTCTATTCCTGAATGATGGTGACTGCTCATAGAGATTTGTCAAGGATTTTAACCTGCCTCAGTGGTCAAAATTCTCCAGATCCCACATCATCTTGATCAGCACCGGTCTGGTAGTTTCCGGTGAAGACCCATTTGGTTTGATGAAAATTCTGCAGTTAGCCGACCAAGTGCTGTGTATCTTACCCGCTTTCTTTAGTTGACGAGCTTTCCATGCGATGGTTGCATTGTGCTTGGTGAGGTTTTCATTTATGAAAACACTGGATCCTTTGAGATTTTTCCCTTGCTTCAACAGAGAGATTTTGTGCTTGTTGCTTGTAAGTCGTAACAACACGGCCCGTGCTGTACTCTGGTCTCCGCTTACATTCCTTTTCGGTAGCAGATAACACAAATCCACACTGCTGGGGTCCAGAGAAATACTTTTGGACTGAAGGAATTCCATCTCCTGCATTTCCACAGATTTATTGTCCTCCTCGTCTCGATCGTCGTCATTCGCTGTTGCCCTGGCATAACTCCCGGGTTTGATTTTGAGCCCTGTCAGGATTACATCATTACGTTTCTCTTGTTGCTCCAGCTCCTCCAGTTTGTTTGATAAAGATTTAATCTGTGTGTCTTTCTTGGCAATCTCTTTTTTGAGATCACAGTTTTCCTTCAAAAGCTGGTCCAGCTGCTCCTTCATACCGTCCCTCACTCCCTCATTTCATTTCTCATTTCTTCGAGGGTCTCCATAATTGATGAAAGATCCGGCGGGCTTGGTTTGTCGCTTCTTCCTGGTTTACCCATTTTCTTAGTTCAGAAAAAAGGGCTCTATTACAAAGTTTGTGAGAAAGTTTATCACTCAACTTTTCTCCTGACTCTGTTGTTTTCCTGTATTGCCTGTATTGCGTGCAGTCGCTGTTCGGAGTTGTTGCTCCTTCAGTGACCATGAGAGTATCATTGAGAGAGTAACATTGACCTACTAAATCCTACCAACCACAAAATGACAAATGATTTCATCAATACAATGTATAGTATGGGCTTATATCCAAACATCATTAGACCTAGTTGAATCACATCACACTCTACCACTCTCATTGATAATATATTTTCAAATGACATAGAAAACAATACAGTAAGCGGACTATTGATTAATGATATCAGTGATCACCTTCCTGTGTTTTCAGTTTATGACAGAAACTACAGATATAATAATATAAACAATGAAAAACAATACAGGCGAATTATAACAGAAGATTCACTGAATACATTAAAAAATGACTTACTTGCTCAGAATTGGAACGTTATATACCAGGCAAAAGACACCAACAAAGCTTATGAAGAATTTCTAAAAGTATTTACATCACTTTATAATAAGAACTGTCCAATAAAACACGATAGGAGGAAGCTTAAATATATAGAATGCCCATGGATCACAAAAGGTTTACAGAATGCTTGTAAAAAGAAAAAAATGCTCTATACAGAGAATTTATAAGGCTGAAGACTAAAGAGGCAGAAAAAAATACAAAAAGTATAAAAATAAGTTAACAAATATTATAAGGGCTTGTAAAAAAGACCACTATAAGAATTTATTAGATTATAACAAACACAATATTAGAGGAATATGGGGCATACTAAACAGTATTATAAGAAAGGGAAAGAAACAAAATTGTTATCCTGCATATTTCATTGATGATGATAATGAGAATCATAATATGAATGATATTGTTAACCGTTTTAATGAGTTCTTTGTAAGTGTGGGTCCAGATCTTGCTGAAAAAATCTCATATCCTGCGACAATGGACAGTTGGAATGATGGGTTGATAAATAGAAATCCTAGTTCAATGTTTCTTACTGCAGTGACTGAAAAAGAACTATTAGATATTGTTAATAAATGTCCAAATAAAAAATCAGCTGATTGTGATGACATTAATATTGAACTAGTTAAAAAGGGAATTGAGGGTATTTCTAGACCATTAACATACATATGCAACTTATCATTCCAATCCGGTTCATTTCCAAACAGAATGAAAATAGCAAAAGTTATACCGCTGTACAAGACTGGGAACAAGCATCAATTCACAAACTACAGGCCTGTCTCGTTACTCCCTCAATTCTCAAAAATACTAGAAAAACTATTCAATAACAGATTAGAAAAGTTCATTGAAAAGCACAATTTACTTTCAGATAGTCAGTACGGGTTCAGAACAAACAGATCAACAGTACTTGCATTAATAGAATCAATTGAAGAAATCACAAATTCTATAGAACAAAAAAAGCATACAGTTGGGCTGTTTATTGATTTAAAAAAAGCATTTGACACAATCGATCACAATATTCTAATCTACAAATTGGAATGGTATGGTATCAGGGGGGTAGTATTAAACTGGATGAGGAGTTATTTGAGCGACAGGCAGCAGTTTGTGAAGTTGGGTGATCTTTGTTCTTCTTGTCTGCATGTTACTTGTGGTGTCCCCCAGGGGTCTGTGTTGGGATCCAAATTGTTTATTTTATATATCGATGATATCTGTAATGTCTCAAATATATTGAAATTGGTATTGTTTGCCGATGACATGAATATTTTTTGCTCTGGGGAGGATCTGCATAAGTTATCAGGGGATATCACCACAGAAATGAAGAAAATGAAAGCATGGTTTGACATAAATAAATTATTATTAAATTTAAGTAAAACTAAGATTATGTTATTTAGTAACTGCAAAAGGAACACACAAGTAGAGGTTCACATTGATGAAATCAAAATTGAACAAGTCTCTGTAAATAAATTCCTGGGTATAATAATTGACGATAAACTAACCTGGAAATTTCACATTAAACATGTACAATCAAAACTGTCAAAAAGCTTATCCATCCTCAGTAAAGTAAAGCATGTTCTGGATCATCGATCACTCCACATTCTTTACTGTTCTCTGGTTTTACCGTATTTACATTACTGTTCAGTGGTCTGGGGCAATAATTACAAAAGTTCATTGCATCCAATAATTATACTACAAAAAAGAGCAGTAAGAATCATTCATAATGCTAGATATCGAGACCACTCCAATTCACTTTTTCTGCAATCAAAATTACTAAAATTTGCTGATATTGTACAGTTTCAAACTGCACAAATAGTTTTTAAAGCAAAAAACAAAATGCTGCCAAGAAACATACAAAAATTGTTTAGCGATCGAGAGGGGGGATATAATCTCAGGGAAAAATTAAACCTAAAAGTTCAGCCTATGAGGACTACCAGGAAAAGTTTCTGCATTTCCATATGTGGAGTAAGACTCTGGAATGGTTTGAATGTGGAGCTTAAAATGTGTCAGAATTTACAGCAATTCAAAGCCAAATATAAGGACATTATTTTATTGAGGTACAGTAATGTAGATAGTTTAAAACTCATAAGATGGTTGCAGGGACCTGCTGTTTAATAATCATCATTATCATTATTCCTATTATTATTATTATTATTATTGTTGTCTGGCTTACCTTATGTAAATCTGATATTTTGTTATTTATGGAAAGATGTGTATATGTGCTCTTAGACTCAAGGATGCTCTCATGTATGTACGGTTATGTGCATAAGAGCATATGTATTTGTACAGTAATATGCTATGAAAATTCTTATTATTGAAAAAGTTAAATAATGTACAAGGTGTATGTAGTTAGCGAACTGACAAGATGATTATGATTAATTACTGATGGAGAAGGGGTGGGGTACAATAAGTTTTTACTTCTTCCCACTCCCTTTCGAATGTATAAATTGAACTCGATATTGTATAAACTTTCTTTTTTTTCTCGATCTTTCTGTTTTGTATATGTTGACTCTTCTGTACTTGTCTTTTTTTTAATTATATATTCGAAATAAACTTTCAAATCAAATCAAATCAAAGAAATAAACTAAAAATGTAACAGTCATAACATATGGGCAAAATAATAAATTAATTTTTCCATTTCTTGAAAAAAGAGTGTTCGTTGGAGTTGGGCCCTTTGGAAACTCAAGGATTCACTGTCACAACAACAATAGCGACATAACCTTGGCCTAATTGACAACTCCAGTTCTGTAAAGCAGGATTACTCAGTCAGATAACTGCAACAAGTAAAATCTGGACACCTGCTCAAGTCTTGATCATTGACTGAGGAAAAATATCTGTTCTGGGGTTTACATCAAGTAGCTATCCGTTTACATCAAGTCAGCAAACCTGCTTGGTGGAACTGGTCCCAGAATATAAGTCAAACATAATCATGATTTGTGGTGTTTATTTGTTTCCGTTAACTAAATAATACACTTATAGGTAACAATAGTTTAGTACATGGGTTAAGGAGGGAGAAGGGGAGAAGAGACAGAAAAGTTGTGCAATGGATTAGGACCTTAAAACGACGCACAGACCACAAGGACCACATGACAGACCACTGAGCAGCTGGGCAGGACTGCAGGCGGGCCACACAACGGACCACTGAGAACTGGTCTGGACATGAGGTGGGAATGTTTACAAATTTTTGAAAATGTTTATTGGTAGACTTTTCTGACATAACGCATCAAAGGAGCGGACTTCTGCATCGACATAATGCTCCAACGGGTCAAGAAAACAAACAATAAATCTGACAATAGGCACATACTTTTATGTGGTGCGAAAGTGAGCGCAAGTCTCACGTGATGAATTACATGTCTTTGTACAGTAAGTGGCAACCATCCCTCCACACCCATTCGCATATATCCAGACCACAGTCTTAGTAGGCCCGCAATCCTTATCATTGAAGTATTAAATTTACTCCAAATTGCGGCTGAGCGGGTTTAATTACCTTCTGTAAATGTCATACAACGCACCTGCCAAGCCAACTAGTAAGTAAATCTACTGGCAGTTGGAAATTCAGTCTTACCCCAAACAAAAGCAAATCTCGATGCTATGACAATTATTATGAATGACAAAGTATTGTCCTCATCATTGTCCTCAGGTTTCTAGTAGGCTATGGTAAAATAGGCCGGCACATGGGTTAAAAACGTACCACTGCTACCAGGAAAACATTTAATACAGCAGTGCCTTTGTCAAACAGCTAATTATAAACGCCAAACTCACTCAAAACATAAAGCATTTTACCAAATCATGCCTGTAAAATTCTTTTGACAACATTTCAAGATGTTTATCAACAAACCAGTGCATTTGAAACATTCCATCTTCACCAGACACAGTCGATATTTAACATCACAATCCCCGAGGGTCGGTCAAAATAACAACAAACAAGACTTCTTTAAGAGCTAAAAACGTTTATTATTATTATTATTATTTTTATTATTATTATTATTATTATTATTGCACAGCTCAAGCAATACAAAAACGAATTAAGCGAACGTATTGACATTTTTTTCTGAACGAGTAAAGGAATCCCCAGTCACGTATACGTATGCACGATCCGGACCACACGGACCACTCGACAGACCACTGAAGAACTGGTTTGGACCTCAAGGACTATGCACCACTAATTCATACTTATAAACAGTTAATCACGTTAGCACCTTCGAGATATACGTAATCACACAAATTAGAATATTCATTGCAATAATAAGATTATAGGAATAATCATCTATAGATTGTGCAATATTTAAAACCAAGATGATCATGATATCCAAGATTTATTTCACTGTCAAAGGACAGACCACTGAAATGGTCCGCGGACCACAAAGCCTTGGTCTGGACCAGTAGCTTCAGCGCCCCTACTGATAGTAACCAATGGTCCGTCTCAGCGCGGACCGCTATGCCGTGGTCCGCGGACCACAGTGTCATGGTCCGGACCACGAACCTCAGCGCCCCTAGTGGTAGTGACCAGTGGTCCGAGCTCAGTGACCACGGTTTGTGGTGGCCTGACTGTACATTGAGCCGAGCACGGCGGCCACCCCGTGGTCTTACTGCCATCTGCGACCCAACCGGCCAGTGACCCAGTTGACAGCGATCCCTGAATCCTGTAGTGGTTACCAGCCACCCAGGTGGGAACTGATGGTCTGATCCCTACCCCATTTCACTATGGGTATAGAAACTTTGACCTTTTTCACCAGCCGCGCCTGTTCACAGAGGTCGTCTCCAACGCCCCTCTGCTAGGTGTGGGCTGTCACCCACGTACCGCGTGTTGCCCTCAACTTACATGCGACAAACACGCCGACTAGACGGTACCACGGCAGTATGTCAATTTATACTTCACTTGACACGGGGGCCTTCAGTCCTCTCCTCTGCACTATAGAACCTCTTTAATGTGCCCTCGAAACTTTGCAGTCCTGCCGCCGCCTGTTGCACACAAGGTTTGGGGGGTCCAATCCCCTACCCTATGTGCTGTTCTGTTTGCATATCTCCACCATAAGTTAGTAGCATATATGTGTGTAGGATTCCCTGGTGCAGGCAGGTGGTCATCCACCCCCACATACCTTCATGCTCTAGGTGAGGTTGGCATCCAGCCTGCCCTTACCATGCGTGTTCCTAAGATCAAAAGATACAGGGAGCAGTGAGCCATCTTGTCAACCAGTCTGGAGTCTCTACTGACTTGGAGCGTAAATAAGTTCTTCACCAGGTTTGAGACAGATGAGCTTTATATGCCACGCCCCCCTTTGTAGCTGGACTCCCTCCAAGTCTATCCTGATGTATTCAGATGCACCTACACACCAGTTGGAGGAAGTACTACCTTACGATGTGACTAGTGTATCCACGTTTCTCTCTCCAGTATCCTCACTGCGGTTAGTGCGGTCAGGAGCACTTGATATGGGCCCTTCCATGTTGGTTCACTCCACTTCTGCTGTTCACCGACGCTTTGCACCAGGATCCCATCTCCTGGCCTAGTCTGTCCCGGTGACAGCTCTACTACCGATCTAGGAGAAAACACATTTTGAATCTCATTCTTCTTAGTTAACATTCTATTCATATATTCTGCTTGGGTAGCTTCCTATACTGTGTTCTCTGCAATAAATGTGGTCATTCAAATGGTTTCCCATGTACTACTTCATAAGGTGACAACCCAAATCCCTGCTGTGGTGTTATAACTTTTTAAAAAAATTTTAAGATAGGTGGTGAGTCCAATGGTAA
Organism: Gymnothorax javanicus; assembly: GCA_029692085.1. Classification (NCBI taxonomy): domain Eukaryota; kingdom Metazoa; phylum Chordata; class Actinopteri; order Anguilliformes; family Muraenidae; genus Gymnothorax; species Gymnothorax javanicus. The sequence goes on from CM056200.1 coordinate 42,696,651, forward strand.
AGTACCTTTCATCTATTAACCCTTTCATCCCCCCTTTTGATTCATGGCATTGCCCATGTACCAAATGTGCAGCAATATGGAAAAGGGATCTCGGCAGTATGGGCTAAATATTGAGTCCCATCCACCCTTTGTCAGTGTGTTGCGCTCCATGTGACGTCCATTGATGTTTTTCTTGTGGCAGCGGCATCTTGCTCCACTTGTAGCAAGTCTTGCGAGATTGAGTTCTCAGATTGGAGTAGTAGCCCCACAAGAGTGTGTTTGGCTCCCGCCTTTGTTTCTTTCTCTGCTAAGGCGTTAGCCAAACAGTTGGGTCAACATTTTTGCTATGAGCCTGCACTTTGATAATGGCCAGATCCTTAGGTGATTGGCTTGCAGCAGCTGCAATATCAGCTGGGCATGGGTGATAAGTTTCCCTGTAGAGGTAACCATGCCCCGATTACGCCATTGTCCTGCGAAGACATGGCAGGTGGAATGAGCATATTGAGAATCAGTATATATGTTTGCTCACTGGTCCTTAGCCAGCTGACATGCTTTAATGAGAGCTATCAGCTCTGCTGCTTGTACCGAGTGAGTTGGTGGCAGAGGGCCACTATCAACACAGCTATCATAAGTACAGACAGCATATCCAGCACATGGGTTGCCCTTGTCATCTCGTGATGCTGAACCATCAACAAAGTATTCAATCTCAGGATGCGATAGAGGGGTTTTCTTGAGACCAGGACGCGCAGTGGTGTTATATAGGACTTTTTCTTCTAGGGTAGGGGATTGGGCCCTTCATCAAAAGGAATGAAAACTGCATTCAATCTAACAAAGAGAGAACTAACAAATATGCCAGCCATGCAGTTGTTTACAGACACTCACAGAGTTAGGTTCATTCACATTGATTTCCACACACACAATCTGAGCTCAGAAAACATACACACACATGCACACACACACCTCACTTTCCTCTCTCACATTCATTCACATTGGAAAAGATCCAAGGTTCTAATTTTCTTATGACCTGACACCATTGTTGCTTTGATAACATACGCAGACAACGCTCTATTTCAGTAGCATTCAATCGGTAACTTGTTACAAATGGTTCAAACTTTGCACGATATGCCTGGTATCCCTGTTGTGGATGAGGACATCACTCCATTGCTGCACGCATATCTCCTTGCGTCCATGCACGATAAACCCACTGTGTTTCGCCGCCAACCGTGGACATCTCTATTTGTGGGGCCAACATTCCCATAGATTCATCTTCATCCTCATCTCCATTACCACCGGACATAAGAGCGCCATATCTCGCATGAGTTTACTCATATGGGCAGGCTTCAGCTGCCTGCTTAACCCAAATACCTTTACCCATTATGATTTCCACTTCCCTGAACCATTATGCCGACGTTCTACACACTCCCCATTCGCGGTCAAAGTCACTTCATCTATCCCACAACAATTGTTATGTGCCACACACTTTTCCTGTATTTCCTTGGTTTTTCCCTGTTGCTTGAAAGTTTGTAACAAAAATACTTGCAACAATTACAACAACATCCCCCTTTACTATTAGTCTTTCCCATTTTTAGTTTTACTCTCTCTGTCTCACATCAGTCACACCGAATTCGGGAAAATTCTGTCACTCGCCCACTCCTCCTCTCCCTTATGGAGAACCCCCCTCCTGGCCTCACTACACGCTCAAAGAGCCTCCATTTGCTCTGAGCTGAGGACTTTCCCTATCATCTCCCAGACGACCGTGCACGGTTTTCTGTCGGCGCCGATTCTCCAGGGAGTGCAGGTGAGATATTGAAAACCCGGACGAGCCCCCAGTATGTGGTGGAAATTTTATTTATTCCTGTAAGAAACACTCAGAGACAGAGATAGTAAAATAGGATCTAGTCTTTACTATTTGCATATAGGGTCCAAGTTACACTCAGAATGAGGACCAAGGGATTCCCCTTTGTTTGGATATTTGTATGAGCATACTGTGGTAAGTGTACGCCCCTGCAGCAAACTTCCCCCAATAGTTCATTACTCTCCTCCTTTTGCAGGTACTTCATCCATCCCCCCTGCTTGACACTGATTTACACATAAGCATGTTCTCCCAGCATTCCATAGCTGAGTGCACGTATCCCACGTACATCTGGTCCCAACAACCTCATCAGCCCCAGCGGAGAGGAGACTCCCCCCACAGCTTTACTTCATCCTAAGGCCTTATCTCAGGGCCCTGATGGATCCCAAGGTTTAGCTCGCACATTAGATAAGACTTCTGTTGCAATCTTATCTCAGAGCCTCAGAGGTACACACAGTTCAGTATAGGGACACACAGTTCAGTTAAGCACATTCTATAACATTTCTGCATACGCGCAACCTAGGTTGCAAGGATAAGCAATTTATAACTAAATTTCTCTCATACAAAGCGTTATAATCTTTGTTCAAATCACAGAACTTTTGGAAAGTAAATTAAATGAAGTAATAGACCCATTTTCTCTGTCACACATGTAACCCAGCCTCTTTCTGGCCCTGTATTTCCAATGTGCTGGTTAAATATCAAGTTCATGCACCACATTCATAGGAAAGCCCAGGTATTTTGTGATTGTCCTATTTTGATCCCCATCTGCAACCCAATTAAAGTATAGTGCATTGGAAAACGTCATGAATACCTTCCAAGTGTCACACAGGTAACGCCAGTTTCACCCTACTCAAACATGCAAGTACACCAAACATTACTACATTGGTTTCCTGTGCATTCAGCATCCCGGTCACCAACGCATTTGTGGAGGGACTGTTTTCACTGATGGACCGATAAAAGGAAACCGCTGCAGCGTTGAGCTCATCAAAAATGAAATACTAGTGGAGGTAAGCTACAGTTGAACATGCTAAGAGTTCTATACCCATGCGCTAAAAAGGAAAGCCCTGTTAGATGCTGCCCATTCCAAGAAAAAATACAAGTTCAAGCACTAAATCAGGGAAGAACACTAATTTACAAACTTGTTTCAAAAGCATTGTATCCTGAAATATCGTTTTAATAGTTTGTAAAATTTTCTCTGCATAAATAATTTTTTTTCCATTAGCTGGTTGATAAAATAACATAAGATAAACATAAATAAAGAGCAGATTAAAAACAATATACTCTGTGTACTGTTGATTGTGTAAATGAGCAATTTTAAAAATAAATTAAACAATAAATAAATAAATATTATTATAATTTTCCCCTCCCATGACACGTCCAGCAAAATCAGTTCTGCTGTCCAACAGCTTAACAGCTTTGACCTGGTCACCCGTTAGTAAGGAAGAAGCAGTAAAGAAAATCGAATGGAATCAGCTAAATTAGGCTGGCCTCGTTGCTAATGATTAACCCCAGCACTTCCATTCATTCCCCAGAGCTGTAACTAACAGGTACACTCACACTAAAGTATAGCATCCTTCTGAATTCCATGATAGAGGTTATATGTTAAGAGCGGGTTTCTGGTCCTCTTGGTTGACCTTGAACATGTTCAAGAGGCATTCTTCAAGTACTTCACATTTAATTTGAATTCATTTTGTGTCTATTTGAAATCGGTTTTTACACGTTTTCCATTGTTTCATATTGAATGCTTTTTATCATTTTGGTCACCATTATGCACAGGAATAGCCAAAACAATAATTTTCTTAATTTTCGTAAATGGTGAGCTCTGTAACGCCATGCCTCCAGCACCCTCAATCACCGGCCTATTCAGACCTGGCCGGCATTTCACGCTCTCCTGGGCTGTGACCAAAATCACTCACTACTCACTACATAGTGCACTATATAGTGGGTTCGCCATTTTGTAGGGCTGTCCGAATTGTTTGTAAGAATTTTATCCACTATATAGTGAACTCATTACATCCCACAGTCCACCGCAAAATGCAGTGAACATCCGATGGTCACTAACCCAGCTATACGTCCCATCATGCACTGCACACAAACCGAAAAGCTCCGAAAAGGCTGTGTATCAGTCAACGGAGTTTAAAAACAGGCACGAGACATTTATTAGCTTCAGACGCGAAAATGTTTTTTTTTCTTTTTAATTGGAAACCAAGCAGCGCAGGAGACCCGTTTGTTTACAAAGGATATAAACTTTTAGGTAGAATTAAAACAAATAATAATGAGCAAGAGGACAAAAAATAGATGACGATATTAAAAATTTAAGGCAAATTTTATTATTTAAACGATAATGGTAAACACAAACACGGTGGGAAATATACTCAGTTCGGTTATTAGAAAAATACGTCCAAATCCTTCAACTGAAGTTGAACAGGTACGATTTAATTTTGCGACAGCAATGATGCTATTAACAGCTGCGACAAAACGAAAAAGGTAGTGTCCGAAAGCGTTTCTTCCGTCTGCCAATGAGCTCACTATATAGTCACTTACACAGTGAGTCCCTTTATAGTGAGTAGGGAATAGTGAATGAGTCAGTGATTTCGAACACAGCCCTGGAATCACCCACATCTTTTTGCAATTGTCATTGTGCCATACGTCTGTGTATATATACTCTTATGGTGCGAAGTCTCTTAGCCTGTTGTCTTGTGCTACATTATAACCATGTATTCGCGTATCACTATTGTATATGTTCAGCGCTCTATTGTTGTTTTACTTGGAAACTTGTTACCTGTTTGTTTTTGCATTCTGCATTTTCTGCCTTTGCTGTGCTACAGAAAAGGCATAATAAAACCTATTTCATCTTCGCATCTGAATCCAGTTCCACATTTGCCATTTTTCAGTGCCCTTTTATTCAGTGCACGGAAAAAGCCATTACAAGCTTCCAGAAAATCTGTTCACTGTAGGCTTTTTTTTTTTTTTTTTTTTAAGCAAAACTAGACCCCATGCTGGCATAAAGAAATTAAATAGATATAATAAAACAGACTCGGAAGTTACTGGATAAATATTGTCCACGCATTACAAAAAAAAAAAAAAGTCTCTTTATTTTGAATTGATAGATCATGCATATTCATTTTCAAATAATCAAAATTTTCAATGTTTTATCTGCGTAATATGATATCATGATGATACAGGCATTTGGGTAATTTCCCCACAATTAGAGTTAATTGTCATCTCTTTCCTAATTACAGTCATATCAGAGCTAAAACATTTACCTATCAGTCACTTAACATTCTTGCTGTGTTTCATGAACTCATTTTCATGACCTTACATAGAAAGTAAATACAATGCAACAGGCAGTCATGAAAAATTGTGCATAGAACGATGACTGGCTGAAATTCCACCCACTTATGTCAGAGTGACGTCATTGCAACCCATAGCCGTTAGAACCGCATTGACTTGATGAACAGAGTGGCGTTACTTTGAAGTCTGTCGCTTGAATAGAAGCAAAGTTATCAACCAAAATGTGTTTTTGACCATATTGATGACCGTGACCTTGGCCATGATAGGATCACTCAAAAGTAAAAGTAAAGTAAACTTACAGCCAAGACACATTTAAAGTGCATGACATAAAAATGAGGACAATCACTCAAGATAAAGGGCAGTAAAGGCGGTGACCAACAAATTAACAAACAAACAAACATTCTAACTGAACCAACTAACATATTTGCCAAAAAGAATTTTGGCAAGTAACAAGCAAACATCTCATGCACTTACATTATGTGGCTAAGTGGAAGGCTTTCGGCAGCAGATGCAGAGCAAGTTATTGAGGCATGGCAGCTGCTCCATCTTCGAGATGTAGAGTAGGGGTTCAATGCTAGAACTGATGTCCATGAGGGCAAAGGCAATGACTTCAATCTGGCAGACTTCCGGGAAATCACCATAATATCTTAAGGGCATAACAGCGACTACAGGCAGATAATTAAACACTATGATCGCGAGAGTGATTAGCACTGTTCTGAGGGCTTTCTTTTTCATAGGGTGAATCTTGTCCTTGCTCAAGACCGACTTCCTTAGACTACACCCGATGGAAACGCTGCAGAAAACCATGATGGTGAAGATGGTCAGGATTAGCCCTAAGAAGATGTTATAGACGCGCAACTGCAATGTCCTGCTGATGGCATAGGCTAACATGAGCCCCCAAACAAGCATGGAAATAGCCACTCTGATCTTGTTATCCTTGATGTTGGTGAACACAATAGGATGGACCACAGCCACGTAACGGTCCAGACAAATGCAGGTGAGGAAGAGTGGGGTAGTGTCTTTGATCCCGTAGGAGAAGGTCAGAAAATCCCACATATATGTGATTCTGAGGTTTTGGTAGCCAACGTAGCTGATGGGGGCCATCAGGCAGTAAAAAGCATCGGCAATGGCCAGGTTAAAATGAAGATATCCGAGGTGGAAGACTCACTGTTTTTTTCTAGACACCAGCCACATCACCATGATGTTGGCAGGGTAGCCCAGTACACAGTTGATGACCCTGACAATAAACTCAAACCAATACTCACCAAGTGATGTTTTGCATACTTTATACGAATTTGAGAGTTGGAGGCTGGATCCTGAAGAGGAATGATTGAATGGTTGGCTAGAATTGATGACAGAGATGTTCATTTTGATTTTAATTTACCTTGCACGTTTGAAAGTTGATGTTCCTTGGAAAGGAGAATGGACGTAAGTCACATGGTCAAGTCCAGCTCACCACTTAAACTGACAGCAAAGTTAAATTATTTTCTTTTATTTATGCTGATTCCAGCATTATTTTTGCATTATTCTTTTCTCCAAAGTATTCCTCATTATAACACATTTATTGCTTATCCTGGCCTATTTTGCACAAAATCAAGCTCTCTGTTTTGATAAAATGTTCATGTCAAGGGAATTTTGCACTATTTTGTAGTATTGTGGCACGAAAGGATAATGTTTATTTTCTGGGAAAACTAACTCTCTTCTGAGAAAACAGTTTTTACTCTTTGAAACTGCACTGGGGGTTCCCAAGGTTGGGGACAGTGTTCCCAGAAGACAAGGTTTGCCCTTTAGGTCCATTGTATGACTGTCTGCAAAAGACTTTGTCTCAAGCACAGCTTAAGAAATGAAAGAGTGGTTCATCAGATTGAATGAAAGAATAAGTTACTCACCTGAGAAACTGCAATGGTTCAGCATGCACTCCTATAGGTCAGACAGCCCAGCAGGCAACTGTATCCTGATCGCCGTGTCCAGGGAGGTTATATTTTCATTCAGTATTGTTCCAGTTCATGTAAATGTATTAATTTGAGTGGTATGTAAGCAGTGCAGACTACAGCTCATCACAAATCCATTGAGGGAGCAATAGCACTTGGTGTGACTGTACAATACCCTGTCACCACAGGATAAAATTTGAGGATGGGTGGGTGTACAAAAAGTCTGATGTAAAGGGGGGGTTGTGTTAAGAGAATAGGTTTGTGCTATGTGACAAATACGTAGATATGCAGTAAAAGGAGGGGGTAAAAGGAGGGGCCAGACACGTACCCCCCTATCCCTGTTCTAACAATATATTATTTGTCAGTGATGCAATCCAAGAAGTACATCCCAGACAAACAAGTGATGCAATGCAGTCAGCCTACTGGATCACACGTCAGACTGTGTAACCTGGTGTAAGGTCTTACACATGAAACCTCAAAGTTCATCAAAGCAGCCTCAAACAATTCTCTTTCATCCCCACAAAAAAAAAAAAATAAACTGAGCAATCAAGCCTGGCAGGCGCTGGTGTTGTTGCTGAAAAATCACACCAGTTTGGAGTCAGAAACCATGTCTCCAGGCTTCATGCCCATCAAACATTTTCAATATTTGCCCCAAAATAATTTCCTAGAATAGTGGTCAACATATGTGCAAGTTTACTGATGATCTACAATTGCCAATTCTTTTACTTGTACTCCAAAAACAGATTGGCTGATGGTATCCATACTTTTTCAGATCGGACTTAATCATTGTCTAACTAAATGGGGACTGACACAAATATATAATGTGATCAGTTCAGTATGAACCAATTCAGTTTGTGAATATCACTGTCTTGTAGGGTTTCACACTAACACAAGCAATACACTCCTTGTTCAACAGGTGGAATTATTGTTTCGCTGATAATTAGCGGAGTCAGGCATGCTGAAAGGCTGACAGGGAAAGTCTGCAGGGACAGTAAATCTCCAGGAACAGGCTTGGGTACCCATGGATTAGTTCAAATGTGAAGTTTCATTCCATGGAAACCTTCAAATAGCTTAATCCTGCATCACTCTTTAATCACAATGAAATTCATACAAGATAGAGTGCTGTGCAAATGTATTTTCCCCCCTTCCTCATTTCTTATTTTTTGATGGCTATAGGTCATGCATTAATGTTTCAGATCATGCAACTAGATTTAATAGACAAAGATTACCCTAGTGAACACAAAATGCAGTTTTAACACTATGATTTCATTTATTTAAGGATAAAAGCGATCCAACTTTACCTTGCCCAATGTGAAGTAATTACACCTTCAGTATTAAATCAACCAGTATTAAATCAACCAATGAGACAAATCCAATTGATAATTGCTTTAATTTGAAGATGCACTACCAGGCATGTTTACTGCCAGCCCTGCTGAATCTAAACATCACTTAAATAGAACCAGTGTCGGCACCAGAACTGGAATTTGGGGAGCACAGACACATCCCGCTATGACAACAATTAGTCCTGGCTGTTTCTCAACCATTTTCCTTTTTTGACACGTTTTCCATTTATTGTAATAATCCATTGGAAATTGAAGATGCGGCTTCTCTCCCATTTGATCAAACAGCAACAAAATAATGGCCTAAATTCAGAACAGAAAAATAATTCTCTTAGAAATAGGTCTTATGCTTTACGAAATACAAACTGCTGTGGAATGTCGTGCTACCTTTTCGGCACATCAGGCGATCTAACCTACGCTTCATGATCGTTTAAATTGTTAAAATTAAATAAAAGACCACTTGAAATGACTTTGTGCAATTTTGAATAATGCGGATTTAAATGCACTAAAGTGTGCGTACAAATGAATGATTGTCCTTTTACTTTGACGGGGAGAACTAGCAACACCTGATAGTGTGGAGTGTTTCCGGAGTGAATGTATCGTTACTTTAGATGACGGTTGCTGAAGTCAGGACTAATAATAATTGTTTTAAAGGGACGTCTGTGCCCCCCCAAATTCCAGTTCTGGCGCCGACACTGAATAGAACCTGCCTGACAATGAGAAGTAGTCAAAGAAAAGCACTTGATGGAATTCAAGAGCAGATGAGAAACAAAGTCATTGACTATCAGTCTGGAAAGGGTTGTAAAACCAAGGTTCTTGGACTCCACCGAACCATGGTGAAGGCCTTATCAACAATTGGTGGAGACAGCCTACCAAAATCTTTCCAAGAGCACATCAGTTACTCATCCAGGAGTTTAGAGAAGAACCCAGTCTAATAACGTGAGAACTGCAGGCCTCACTTGACTCGGTTAAGGTCAGTGTTCATGATTCCACAATAAGAAAGAGACTGAGCAAAAATGGCATCCATGGGAGAGCCGCAAGCCAAATACTACAGCTGTCCAAATAGAACACAAAAGCTCCTCTTTGCCAAAAATATCTAGATGACCCCCCAAGATATAGGGATAATGTTCTGTGTACTGAGAGACAAAAGTGGAACCTCTTGGAAAACAGGGGTCACATTAAATCTGGTATAAAGGAAACACAGCATTCCAGAAGAAGAACATCACAACAACAGTCAATGACTCAAAAGACATAAGCAAGCCCATTTCTGCGTGGCTCCAAAAAAAAGAAAAAGAAAAAAAGCTTTTGGGAAGGCTAAGTAAAAGTCCTGACTTGTATCCGAATAAGATGCTTTGGCATGACCTAATACAGGCAGTTCATGCTCGAAAACCCTTCAGTATGGCTGTAATAAAACAATTTTCCAATGGAGTCTGAGCCGAAAATCCTCCACAGTTTTGTATAAGAATCATTGCCAGTGATGACAAAAATTTTTGGGATTGGTTCTTTTCCCCGAGACCCAAGATCACCAAGTTTTCAATTTTACATTTTGCTATTCACTTGAGTGCTTAGTTGTTTCTTGTTTCTCAAAAATAGTTGATTGCAGTCGTTGCAGCCAAGGGAGGTACAAGCAGTCGCAAGATTTATGAGAGCAATTTTTTTTTTTTTTTTTTTTTACATGGGTGATTTTAGCCTGGAATCCATACATATCCAGTGCTGGTCGCTCCCAACGGTCACTGACCGATATCAGTCTGGCCCCAGTCGTATAGCCAGCGTTGAGCCCCTACGTCACTAAGAAAGTGAATATATGAATATTTATGTTTTCTGCTCTTGGCTGATTGGGTGACCTTTTGGCGAGAACCACCAATTGAAAATGAGTTAGCTGGCCAGCAACCGCATTCGTGAATGTTATTTGACATGAGCTTAAAAATTAGATTGTGGCTTGCTTGCGTTTACTCTTGGAGTGGTTGTTAGGTTTTGAACAGGATAATGTTTGGCCATATCTGCATTTTGTTTATTTCAGTGGGATTCCCCGGTTTAATAAAGGCTAAATTAAATTATACTCAAATTACATGACGTATTTTACTGTAATTGGCATTAGCTATAGCTCGAAGGGCATGATTGCATCAGCTAGATTAAAGTGATACTCCTCCCAAAAACTATAATTTGCATATCAATTACTCACCATTAGATGTCTTGAACAGACAAAGTTGTTCTTCACCTAGCGCAACTTTATGGCCACTGGAGAGTTATGAAAAATTATCCAAATTCCTTTTTTGCTGGAAGCAAATGGGGTCACCCAGTAGCAATGGGAAAACTCCACAAAACGTCCGTTGACAAACTTTCAAACCATCGTCCAAAGCATCGTCCAGTATAATCCAAGTCTGCTTTGTCCACTCATATCCTCAGAACTCTAGAAACGCGGTTATTTTTTGCTAAAAATAATAAAATACCACAGTTATGCTTCAAGCAAGCTCGCTCATTCAACGAAGTCCCGCCTCCCGGCTTGTTCATTGCCCAGAGACTCTGCTGCCACTCAGATGAATACTCGTATAAACACGAGCCGGGAGGCGGGACTTCCGTTGAATGCAGAACTGTAGTATTTTATTTATTTTTAAGTCTGTCTAAAGCGGCGGGGCATCTTCAATCAATCACAGATCTCGTATGGATTTTGTGCGAATATTTGAAAGTCAAACGCTGGCCTACCGACTGAGGCCAGACGTACAAGCAAGTGACCGTTGGGAGCGACCAAAGCTTGATATGGATGGATTCCAGGCTAGGGTGATTTAGGTTTTGAATTTTGCCTTTTATTGAATAAATGAAACAATCATTTAAAAGCAGCAGTTCGTATCCACTCATGTTGTCTTTGTCTTATATTCAAATTAGAAGGATTATCTACAACATTTAAATACGTCAAATCAGCCCACAGAAATTAGGAGAATTCAAGAAGGGGGCAAATATAAAAAGAAACTTCACACTCATAAATTTCTAAATGTTTTCTTGAAACTTAATACAAGAGATATTATTATTATTATTAGGGGTAAATGCATTGTCAAAGACATCATGACACACAGCAACTCACAAGCATGCAGCACGTGCAAGCATACATCAAGGTAAAAGCATGTTTCCTCGTGTTCCTAGTCACGTGACCTTATGAGACACATGCAATTGAGCCCACGTTAGCACGGTAGAGTGACATCTCGGAAAAACAAGTTCTTTCAGTCAATTATCCGTTGATTTGCAATGCCACGACTGTCAAACATTCAACATGAACGTGCCATTGGCATGCTGAATACGGGAACGTCAGTCACTGACGTTGCCAGGGTTATGGGATGCAGTCGACGGACTATCCGTGATCTTCGGACACATCTCCAACAAACTGGCACCACAGCAGACCGACCTCGTTCGGGTAGACCACGTGACGACACAAGCAGAAGACCGACAAATCGTCTTCGCCATTTGCGTGTCGATTTCTCACTGCAACGCCCACTAGGAATGAATTGTTTAGAGGTCGTGTGACTGCCCAAACCATACATAATCGCCTGCGCACTGCTCGTCTCCATGCACGCCGGCCATATCGTGGACCAATTTTAACCCAATTACACTGACGTCAACGGCTTCTCTGGGCACAACGACATCTGAGATGGACTCAGCATGATTGGAATAGGGTCGTTTTTAGTGACGAATCCAGATTCAGTTTGCACTTCGCTGATGGGAGAGTTAGAGTTTGGAGGAGACGCGTGAACGCAACGCCCAGTGTTGTGTGCAGGAAGTGGACCGTTTTGGGGGCGGTAGTGTTATGGTTTGGGGTGCCTTTAATGGTCCTGCCCGTTCCTGACTGATGGTCGTTCAAGGAAACCTAACTGCTGCAGGATACAGAGATCAAGTGCTCATTCCAGAGCTTTTTGCCATTCATGGCAGCTCATGGCCCAGGTCTGACATTCCAACACGATAATGCCAGACCTCATACGGCCAATTTAACGCAGAATTTTCTTAGGAATGCTGGCATCAATGTCATGGAGTGGCCCTCAAGGTCTCCCGACCTTAATCCCATAGAACATGTATGGGATGTGTTGGGCAGAAGACTCCGTCAAAGTAAGGAACCCTCCACAGAATTTGCAGGAACTTGGTGCCATGTTGGTTCAATTATGGCGACGATCCCCCAAGCTGTGTTCAGACGCATCATTCAATCCATGAGGAGACGTTAAGCGTCGCAGTTGTGAACGCTCATGGAGGGCATACACGCTATTGACATGCTTTCATCAAGTTGTAACTTACCATTTTTACTCTCTTACATTTCCGTAGCATTTCAGGTGGAACTGGTTACATTTTGAACATGATTTTAATGGTACACCGTCCTTAATGGGTACAGAATGGAATTAAATCATTATTTAAAACCACTTTTCTTGTATGTTCAACTTATCGACCTCCAAACGAGTGTGAAGGTTCTTTTTTGACTGAGTATAATTTAACAGCATTGAAAGTGGAAGTTCAAGAAAAACAAAATCACTGGCTTATTGCACAAGCTACAGTACAGTAAAGTACAATACTTTTCTTTTTTCAGAGAATAATATTTTCACGAAAATCATGTTACATTTTCATATGAATGAATACAACCCCATTTCTAAAAAAATTGGGACATTGTGTTAAATGTGAATAAAACAGAATGCAATGATTTGGAAATCAATTAAAACCCTACATTTAAATGAAAATAGGACAAAGACAATGGGCCTCATGCAGCATAATTCTCTAAAATTTCCCTAAATATTTTTATATTTTTCCAGCCCATAGGGCTGAAACCCTATTGTTTTTGTGCTGGTTCATTATTGTTTTTCATGTCGGCCATTTTCTTGATACTTACTATTAGTGTGAATGCTGACAGCATTCGCACTATTGTTTTTCACGTCGGCCATTTTCTTTATACTTATTTTTATTATTATTATTATTCTTACTTCTTCTGCCGTTCTACCCTATTTCTATCCGATTCAACTACTCCTACATACTTCGTGCTATTTCAACAATTCATAAATCAAACGTGCAGCTTTTTCTGGACATTATGGCAATTATTTTTCTCTTTCATACTATTTATACTTTTTAAAATATTTCACTTTTACTTATTTTTTTGTCCCATAGGAAACAATGACACAGATTTCTTAAAATGTAGCTATTTTTACTCCGTTATACCTTTAGCTAGAAACATCATTCAAACTGTAAAATGTTAAGCTACGCTTGGATAATTTCTTTACCATTCAACTTTTTTGTAACTTCTATCATTTTCTAATTATAATTTAAAAAAAGTTTTTTTTTTACAATTAATTCTGGGAACTTAGAGCGTGGAGACCTCACGGCTAGAGCGACAAACATCGGCAAAACGCACCAAGAGTTTTCTCTTAAACTTGCTCTAACTCCCACAGTTTTCACTTTGCATAAATATTTTTATATCCAAGTTGTAGCAAAAGTTGTGCTGATCACCAAAATGCAACAAAGGAAGCAATTGGGCAAACGGATTTGGCTGTATGAGCCGAAAAGCGACAGGACCGCTCACCGAAGCTCCATTAACTCCTTTGTTAAATGCGGCCAGAAAATGCAGCTTGCAAAGGCTAAATGCACAGTTTTCTAACTTGCTAGTGTTTCCATATTTTTTGCACTACGAACACAATTTTGACATATATTACTCAGCTGACTCTCCTCTTTCGGACGGTACATCCATTTCCTAGATGAGACTTACCATTTTTCAGTTAGAAGTCGCAATCTGTAAGAAACGCCTGCGCCAAAAATCTCCATTGCACGAAATGACTCAGCCAAACTCAAATACCGTATATGACCAAATAATCGCCCGCGTGCAAATACGCGCCTGTGTGCAAAGAGCCGCCGGGGGTCAGACCTCATTTTGCGTATTAAACGCCGGTTCAATTAAACCGGTTCGATAATTGCCCGGATGATTATTCGCACTATTGTATATTAACGTCTGTGTTACCCCGTGTTGCGGTAAGACAGACGCTAAAACAAGCTTTGGTTTGTCTTTGTATGTATATCTGATGTCAATAAAGATGTGGGGGAAAAAATAGCAAACGGTCTTTGGAACAGAGATATAAAAAAACTGGAGTGGACAACATCACTGGCTGGACCAAAGCGCACATGGCAGAATAGCTCTGCCATCTTGTGTATGTATAAATGTCCAATGAGATGCATGTAAACATGGGTTTCGACAATAATTATTTTTTTGGGTGGGGGACTTGTTCTCCGTGTTCTTTTTTATCTTAAACGAATAAGGAATTGTAAATCAACAATATTTATGCTGTATTATTTGGCAAAGCTGAGGAATAACCTTACCCTTTATATAGGCCTGGCAAATCGCTCAGTTACCTACGTTTTCATTTCGTTCAAAAAAAAAAAAAAAAGCGTTAGATTCAGCTGTGCCTCTCATAGTCTGACTCAGGTCTATACCTGGAAGAAACTAGTCGTTATATGCATATATGAATTTATATGTATGCTTTGTGTATTAAGATAGGAACAACTTCATTCTGAAGTGTTCATACCTACTTGTTGTCTTCATTTAGTCTGTCTTTGCCCTAAGACGATGGATAACAGGATGACATTGCGTGTTGCCCCAACTGGGATCAATGTAGAAGTCTCAAAACTAAAGTATGTAAATGAAACCGCGCCAGTTTCAGTTTCCGCGAATACACTGTTAACAATAAACGAATAAACTGAAGCCTTTTTGCCAGGTAATTTAACTGGCGCCTTTTAGCCAGTTATTTTAACCGTCATTTTACATTAAGTTTACCACAGAGTTCAGTGCATGTTCAGTGTAAACCACGGTTAAGTGCGCGCAGGACTCCACTCACAGTTAAAATGACAAGGAGACAATACGTTAATTTAATGGTTAAATTCAGTCAGTTTATAACTGTGTAGGAAAGCCGAACTCGCCTGGTGCTGGTCGGTACACTCCTTCAGAAGTCCGGCACAAGGTCGCCGATTGGCTGTACGCAAATGAGTTTCTGTTGGCGTCCGGAACGCGAATTTTTTTTTCCTGAACCTTTCAGGCAGTATGGTAGACTCTTGTCCAATCAGAGATCGGCGCGAACATGAGGTCATGCATATTATTCAAATATCAGAGGTTGTATGGCTTTGTATTTGACAGTTGTCCACTTGCAGGGCAAGAATAATCAAGTGGCAATTGAAGACACGGCTTCTCTCCCCCATGCGATCTAACAGCGACTAAATAATGGGCTACAGTCAGTACAGAAAAATAATTTAATTATAAATAGGTCTATGCACTGGCACTCAGCAACGGTATTTTTTTTTTTTCCAGCGAGAGCGAATTTCAGAACTCTTTTTTATGAATGAAGGTAATTTCGGTGACCAGTACGCACACCCGTTTTTTGCAGCACGGTCACGCAACTTGCTGTAAAAAATAGACAGCTGTCCGATTGAAAAATGTAAACGGATCGAAACCACGTACTTGTCACCAGAATTACCTTCATTGGTAATTGCGAGTGTGAAATGTAGGCCTCGCTAGCTAGGCTAGGCCCACTCAATTCATCATCTCCCCAGCATGCATCCAACACACATAAGCAGTGTCAGTGTGGTAGTACAATGGCCTATGTATTCAGTTATTGTTTTCAGGCTACGTACATGCATCTACATCAAGTGGCAGTTGACATATGTTTATTGATATAAGCTAGGCATAGCCTGCGAACAGGCTCTCTTGTTTGCGATGGCGGAGAGAGAGTGAAAAGAGGGCCGGCATGAAAGCCAGGGGTTCTTGAATTCCACCCCTAACAAGCTGGCAGCGTGGTTAGACTAATTAGGTCTATGCATTGGCACTCAGCAACGGTAATTTCTTTTTTTTTCTCCAGCGAGAGCGGCATTTCAGAACTCTTGCGAATGAAGGTAATTTCGGCGACAAGTACTTACGCAATTAAATTATATTTCTATCCTGAATGTAGCCCATTATTTTGTCGCTGTTAGATCGCATGGGGGAGAGAAGCCGTGTCTTCAATTGCCACTTGATTATTCTTGCCCTGCGAGTGGACAACGGTCAAATACAAAGCCATACAACTTTTGATATTTGAATAATATGCATGACGTCATGTTCGCGCCGATCTCTGATTGGACAAGAGTCTACCATACTGCCTGAAAGGGTCAGGAAAAAAATTCGCCCAGAACTCTAGTGCAGAAAAAAACACTTCGCCTCCCGCAAAAGCAGATTGAGTGCGGGAAAGGAGGCACCTTTTGCTGGGTGTGTCCAAGACAACACGTTGCAGTAAAAATGGCAAAGCAGAAAAAACAATAGCTCGAGATCCTATTCCAGCATATAGCTACCAGCAACTGTTTTCATTCTTTCTTTGCTCAGCTTTCTGTTTTTTTATAAACATTCAAGTATTCGACATAATTCAAATATTATATTTTCATGGCAGCTATTCAGTGTGGCGTCAGCAAACATTCAAACGTTCAAATCATTCAAACTTTATTGTATTCAAGACAGCATTGCAGTTTGGGTTCAGCGTGCAGCATTCACACTCGCAATTTCTTCAGGAATTGCCTCTCTAGTTATTATTATTATTAGGGGTTCAAGCCCGTGGGGCTGAAACCCTATTGTTTTTGTGCTGGCTTATTTTTGTGGGGTTCAAGCCTTTAGGGCTGAAACCCTATTGTTTTTGTGCTGGATTATTATTATTAGGGGTTCAAGCCCGTAGGGCTGACACCCTATTGTTTTTGTGCTGGTTTATTATTATTATTATTATTATTAGGGGTTCAAGCCCGTAGGGCTGAAACCCTATTGTTTTTGTGCTGGTTTATTATTATTATTATTATTATTATTATTATTATTAATTATTAAGGATTCAGCCGTTCGGCTGAATCCTTATTGTTATTGGCGTGTTTCTTATTATTATTTTTTTTATTTCAAGATTCTTGTGAACAAGATTCAGCCAAAACGGCTGAACCGAATCAAACGAAATTTTACATGCTGATAGTCCTTGATGAGATCTGGAAACTCGTATCTTTTGGTTCAATTCGGCCCCATACTTTTGGCCCCAAAGGGGGCCAAAGTTTCAAATTTTAACATGGGAAAAATTTTCAAAATGGTCGTAGAGACTTGCAATTTTTTTAAAAAAATGCGCAATGTCAATGCAAACAAAAAAGTAAATCATCGCGACTTCGTAGGTCACGTGGTTTGGCCGCCATTTTGATTTTTCCGACTTATCAAATTTTTGGACCCCATCAATGTTTAAAAATCTTCCCCTCTGAAGATTCTCAATCAAAATGTTTAAAAATTTCACAGTAGTGTTTTGAAACATTGCTAAACAAACGATACTCCCAACCATTCGCGTATCTTTAATAGTTTTCTCACAGCGACCTCTTGAAAATGGGTGAAATCACAAAAATCAAAATTCTGACAAATTCAAGGGCAGATAACTCAAAAACTTGGACATGTAAATGCTTCATTTTTTTCCGAGTGAAAGACCTCATAGGTGTCTACAAGAATCTAAAATAAAATAGGTCGCGAACAGTCATTTTGATTTTTAACAATTTTTCAAAAACATCAAATTATATAATTTCGATTTTTTTCAAACCCACATACAGCAAAAACGGTTAGTTGGAATTGAACCAAATTTTACATGCAGATACAACTTGGTGAGATCTTTCAACATATACAATGTTATTTCATATGGCCCCATAGCGTAGGCCCCAAAGGGGGCCAAAATTTCAAATTTTAACATTGGAAAAATTTTTCAAAATGCAGCTAGAGACTTGCAATTTATTCTAAAAGATGCGCAATGACAAGGTGAACAAAAAAGTCAATGATGACAAATTCGTAGGTCACGTGGTTTGGCCGCCATTTTGTTTTTTTCTTTGCTAGGCATTGAAAACCTTATCTTGTTATGCCTCTGCACAGGCCTTTCCTATTCTATTCTTTTTACTAACGCTTCTTTCACTCTTTACCAACTCCTCAGTAAATGTTTCAGCGGAATTTCTTCAAACCCACATACAGCAAGAACAGTTGGTTGGAATTGAACCAATGTTTACTTGCAGATACAACTTGGTAAGATCTTTCAACACATACAATATTGTTTCAGATGGCCCCATAGCGGAGGCCCCAAAAGGGGCGAAAGTTTCAAATTTTAACATGGGAAAAAAATTTCAAAATGTAGATAGAGACTTGCAATTTTTGAAAAAGATGCACAATGTCAATGTGAACAAAAAAAAAGTCAATGATGACAATTTAAATGACGTCACGTGGTTTGGCCGCCATTTGATCTCTTGATTCGCCAATCTATGTGTGTGAAATCATAGACATTTTGCCACAATTGTGATTTCACACAGGCATAAAATGACCAGTTTTGATGTCAAATAAAGATATACTGCTAGATTGATTATAGTATATTCTAGGGAGAAAAATCAACTATTCTGTCAAATTGTTTATATTACTGAGTGGCTCTGATATGCATTCCACGGAACAGTCAACACTGTGAACACTGACAGAATCCATTGTGTTGCCTTGTGTGTTCTGACATACAACACACTATGTCAGCTGGAGAAATCAACGACTGACAAGACTTTATTTACAAGAAACAAGTTTCCAAAGTTGCAGCCCACTAGAAAAGTTTGTCTGTTGTAATTGACTTACACAGTGACTTCACTGTTGTTTTGCATAAAATATGTAGTATTTCTTATCAATTTTTCAACATGTCAAAGTTGTGATTAGAAATTATTTAAAAAAACTTAAGCTAAAGTCATTTTGTCATTTTAGCTCATCAGGCCTCAAAGGCCCAATGGGCTTATGACATGGCAAGGCAACCATCTGTCCATCTTAAGAATTTTGTGACCCAGATTCAGCAAAAACAACTGCACGAAAACAAATGAAATTTCACATGCTGATCAGAAATTTCACATGCTGATAAGATTCGTGACATCTTCACCTTTTTAGCACCCTCTCCTCTCAAAGCAGGATTTCAAAGGAGCTGAAATTTTCTTGAAGCACAGCTGCAAACTGATACCCTAAACCACCCATATGACCAATATTCACACCAAGCTTTAAAAAAATAAAAATTTTGTGGCCATAACTCTTGATCTATGCAAGGTATCGGATGTCTGATTAGTGCTACATATGCAGCAATTTAAGGTCATTATGATTAATTAAAAATTTATATATGTTGTTGCTGTCCTATGGTTGAAATGTGACATTTTTGTAACAAAGCACATAAAAGGCATTCACATCAAACTTTGAAACTTTCTCTTCACAGGATACTTAGCTCACTGAAACATTGTTTAGCAACTCTCTGCCCTTAATTTGCATAAATAATCACCCAATACACTGAAAACGGCTGAATCCTTTTATCGTCGCTTGCGACTATATTTATTATTATTTTCTTCTTCTTCAGAAATGTTTTCGCAAATTCCCGTGAGATGGTAAATGGTAGAGACCTGAAATTTTGCACATTGGTTGGAAGTTGTGTGTAAATGCTGACCAAGGCATTTTTAACTCAGTAGGCCTGATGGTGGCGCTATAATTCAAGAAAAACAGGTTTTCACTTTAAAGGTCATAACTCCTAGGCTGTAAGTCCGATTCACACGAAACTTGGTACGAACATTCTTTGGTCCATTCTCTACAACTTTCCCGTAAGGAACTCTAAGATCCGCCATATGTGATTTTCCGAAATTTTGAATTCTTTGAAAAACACATTTTTGACATCTCCTCCGAGGCCGTAGGTCCGATTCCTTCGAAATTTGCTATGGATCATCAGTGGACCAAGCTTATCAAAGATTGCATAAAGCTTGTTGAAATCTCATTTCGTTTCCAAGATATTGACCAATGAACTTCAGCAGGGGCGTGGCTTAGCACAAAAATGGACAAAATTCAACAACTATTGGGCAAATCATCACAGAACTTGCAGAATATGTCCATATAAGTACCAGGAACATATCTTGACAGTTTCATGCAAATCAGCCCATAGGGGGCGTTATAACACAAATCAGACTATAAATCAGCAATTGTTTGTCCTATAGCCATAAAACTCACAGGATATATTCATATAAGTACCTGACACAAAAGCAGAAAATTTCATTCAAATTGACTGATAGGGGGCGCTATAACTGCAAAACAAAGCAGCATGGTATAACACAAATTAGACTATAAATCAGCAATTGTATGTCCTATAGCCATAAAACTCACAGGATATATTCATATAAGTACCTGAAACATACCCAGAAAATTTCATTCAAATTGACCAATAGGGGGGCGCCATAAATGCAAAACAAAGCAGCATGGTATAACACAAATCAGACTTTTAATCAGCAATTGTTTGTCCTATAGCCATAAAACTCACAGGATATATTCATATAAGTACTTGAAACATACTCTGAAAATTTCATTCAAATTGTCTGATAGGGGGCACTATAAATGCAGAACAAAGTAACGCGGTATAACACAAATCAGACTATAAATCCTATAGTTTTTTCAATCTTTACAAAACTCACAGGATATGTCCACATAAGAACCTGAAACATAGCCTGAAAGTTTCAATCAAATCGACCAGCAGGGGGTGCCATAAATGCACAAAATAGCCTAACATAACACAAATCAGACTATACATCATAAGTTGTTAGTCCAATCATTACACTGGCATAATAGAGCCACATAAATACCTGCAACATGCTCTTAAAATGCTTTTTGTCCCCCGCCGCCACGATAGGGAGCGGAGCGGGGGACATAGTATTCAGCTCCGTCCGGCCGTCCGTCTGTCATGTCCCGTTTGTTCTGAACGCGATATCTCAAGAACGGTTTGACCAATTCCATTCATCTTTGGTGTTAAGGTATATTGGTGTGATACGCCAACCCCAGTAGATTTCCGTGACCTTGGCATTATTCTCAAGGTCATTACGATCATTTGACCACTTACAAATTCCTTGTCAACATGATATCTCAAGAACGGTTTGACCGATTCCATTCATCTTTGGTGTCAAGGTGTATTAGGGGCGGGGGACATAGTATTCAGCTCCATCCATCCGCCCGTCCGTCCGTCCGTCCGTCCGTCCCATCCCGTTTGTTGTGAACGTGATATCTCAAGAACGGTTTGACCGATTCCATTCATCTTTGGTGTCAAGGTGTATTAGGGGCGGGAGACATAGTATTCAGCTCCGTCCGTCCGTCCGTTATGTCCCATTTGTTATGAACGCGATATCTCAAGAATGGTTTGACCGATTACATTCATCTTTGGTGTCAAGGTGTATTAGGGGAGTACTCACAGCCCACTCGATTTACGTGACCTTGCCATTATTTTCAAGGTCATGACGACCATTTGACCACTTACAAATTCCTTGTCAAAATGATATCTCAAGAACGATTCGACGGATTCCATTCATCTTTGGCGTCAAGGTGTGTTAGGGGCGGGGGATAAAGAATTCAGCTACATCCATCCGGCCGTCCATCCATCCCATCCCGTTTGTTGTGAATGCAATATCTCAAGAGACCGATTCCATTCATCTTTGGGGTCAAGGTGTATTAGGGGCGGGGGATATAGAATTCAGCTCCATCCGTCCGGCTCTCCGTCCGTCCTGTCCCGTTTTTGTGAACGTGATATCTCAAGAACGGTTTGACCGATTCCATTCATCTTTGGGGTCAAGGTGTATTAGGGCTGGGGGACATAGCATTCCGCTCCATCAGTCCATCAGTCCAGCCGTCCGTCAGTCACGTCCCGTTTGTTGTGAACGTGAAATCTCAAGAACGCTTTGACCAATTTTATTCATCTTTGGCTTCAGTGTGTAATTTTGTGATATGCCGACCCCAGTCGATTATCTGTCACCTGGCTGGGGACATGGCCACGTTTAGTGGCAACACTTGTTAATCAAGCTGCTAAAGCTTTCAACTACTAATGGTCTTTCTTGGCTTGAACCCCGGAATTGCCGCTTGCGGCTATATTTATTATTTATTTTCTTCTTCAAAATATTTTCACAAATTCCCGTGAGATGGTAAATGGTAGAGAGCTGAAATTTTGCACATTGGTTGGAAGTTGTGTGTAAATGCTGCCTCAGCCATTTTTAACTCAATCGGCCTGATAAGGGTGCTATAATTCAAGAAAAACAGTTTTTCACTTTAAAGGTCATAACTCCTACGTTGTAAGTCTGACTTACATGAAACTTGGTGCAAACATTCCTTGGTCCAAACTTTACAACTTTCCCATACAGACCTCTCAGGTCTGCCATATTAGATTTTCCACCATTTTGAATTTTTTGAAAAACACATTTTTGACATCTCCTCCTAGGCTATAGGTCCGATTCCTTCGAAATTTGCTGTGGATCATCATTGAACCAAGCTCATCGAAATTCGGTTAAGGCTTTTTGAAATCTCATTTCATTTCCAAGATATTGACCAATGAACTTCAGCAGGGGCGTGGCTTAGCACATAAATGGACAAAAGTCAACAACCATTGGGCCAATCATCACGGAACTCGCAGGATATGTCCATGTAGGTACCAGAAACATACCTTGACAGTTTCATGCAAATTGGCCCATAGGGGGCGCTATAAATGCAAAAATGTGCATAGCATGACGCAAATCAGACTATAGATCAGCAATTGTTTGTCTTATAGCCATAAAACTCTCAGGATATATTCATATAAGTACCTGAAACATACCCTGAAAATTTCATCCAAATTGACTGATAGGGGGCATTATAAATGCAAAACAAAGCAGCGTAGTATAACACAAATCAGACTATAAATCATAAATAGTTTTCCCAATCATGACAAAACTCACAGGATATGTCCACATAAAATCCTGAAACATAGCCTGAACGTTTCAATCAAATCGACCACTAGGGGGCGGCACAAATGCAAAAAAGGGGCGTGGCATTACACAAATCAGATTATAGATAAGAAATTGCTTGTCCTATCACCACAAAACTTACAGGATATGTCAACATAAATACCTGAAACATACGGTGAAAATTTCATTAAAATTGACCGATCGGGGGTACTTCAAATGCACAAAATAGCCTAACATAACACAAATCAGGCTGTACATCGTAAGTTGTTGGTCCAATCATTACACTGGTAAAATAGGTCCACATAAATACCTGCAACATACTCTTAAAGTGGTTTTTAATTACAACCCCGATTCCGAAATAGTTGGGACGAAGTGTATGCAATGACTTTCAGATCACATGAGCCAATATGTTATTTACAATAGAACATAGATAACATTTCAATTGTTGAAACTGAGACATTTTACATTTTTATCCACAAAATGAGCTCATTTCAAGTTTTCTGGCAGCAACAATTCTCAAAAAAGTTGGGACGGGGCAAAAAAGGACTGAAAAAGCTATTAATATATAAGAGAATCAGCTGAAAGAACATGTAGCAAGTAATTACATTAACTGGCATCAGGTGTGTAACATGATTGGCTATAAAAGGGATGTCTTAGAGATGCTGAGTCTCTCAGAAGTAAAGTTGGCCAGAGGCTCTCCAACCCGTGAAGGCTTGCTTAAAAAAAAATGTGGAATACTTTAAAAACAATGTTCCTCAACATCAAATTGCAAAGGCTTTGAAGGTCTCATCATCGACAGTGCATAACATCATCAAAAGATTCAGAGAAACTGGAAAAATCTCTGTGCGTAAGGGACCTTTACTGGATGCCCGTGATCTTCGGGCCCTCAGACGCCACTGCATCACTCACCGGCATGATACTGTCATTGACATTATTAAATGGGCCCAGGAATACTTAAAAAAAACCCCTGTCTCTAAACGCCGTCCGCCATGCCATTAACAGATGCCACCTATAACTCTATTATGCAAAAAGGAAGCCATTGTTGAGCATGATCCAGAAGCGCCGCTGTGTTCTGTGGGCCAAGGCTCATTTAAAATGGACTGTAGCAAAGTGGCAAAGTGTCCTGTGGTAAGACGAGTCCAAATTTGACATTCTTGTTGGAAATCATGGGCGTTGTGTCCTCTGGGCTAAAGAGGAGAAAGATCACCCCTCCTGTTGACAGTGTTCAGTTTAAAAGCCAGCATCTCTGATGGTATGGGGATGCATTAGTGCATATGGTGTGGGACACTTGCATGTTTTAAGGGGTGATCTGGGGTTAAATGAAAAATGACATCAGGAAACAAATCAGAATTAATCTAAAGAGGTATATGTAATAACCACCAAAAAAGATACAAGTTGGCATTTTTCTGTTTATGTGGTTGCCATGGTAACCGAGCAAGCTCATTAAATATGCAGAAAACTTCTGGCACCAATTCCTCTTTAAGTCTCTGATAGAATTCAGTTTCTTTCATCATTTAAAAGCCATTGCTTATCCAAATGCAATGACATAGCCATTCTTTGCCCAATTTATCAGTTTTGTGATTTTGGGGCATTTTACTCAAATTTTGAATTTTTTTGCGCAGAATCTGACGAATACTCAATACTCATATTCAAAGAATGTTACAGGCAAAATTTCTCTATGTCATTGCATTTCTAATGAAGTACCAGCAGCCCAAATTTCATTGATTTTCAATGATAAATAAAAAAGTTATGGCTGCCACAAACATGAGAAACATGGAAAAAGTAATACCTTAGGAAATCAATGGAAAATGCATTAGACCGCATTGAAAAGTTTAGTTCAGTTTTTACCCCTCGGCCGACTCTGGCCGGAGGGGTATTGTCGTCACCTGCGCGTCTGTCTGTTGTCTGTCGTCCGTCATCTGTCGTCCGTCCATGATTTCGTCCGGGCCAGTACTCAGCAACTAATAATCGCAGCTTCACCAAATTTGGTATGGCAACTCACTATGACCCATAGATGTGCAATGTTAGGATTTTTGCTGGATTTGACCTTTGACCTTAGCGCTGTGACCTTGACCCTGGAAACATTGTCCGGGTCAGTACTCGGCAACTAATTATCGCAGTTTCACCAAATTTGGTATAGTAACTCACTATGACCCATAGATGTGCAGCGTCAGGTTTTTTTTGCTGGATTTGACCTTTGACCTTAGCGCTGTGACCTTGACCCTGGAAATCTTGTCCGGGTGACATTGTCCAGGCCAATACTCAGCAACTAATGATCGCAGCTTCACCAAATTTGGTATGACAACTCACTTTGACCGATAGATGTGCAACGTCAGGTTTTTTGCTGGATTTGACCTTTGACCTTAGCGCTGTGACCTTGACCCTGGAAATCTTGTCCGGGTGACATTGTCCAGGCCAGTACTCAGCAACTAATGATCGCAGCTTCACCAAATTTGGTATGACAACTCGCTATGACCCATAAATGTGCAATGTCAGGTTTTTTGCTGGATTTGACCTTTGACCTTAGTGCTGTGACCTTGACCCTGGAAATCTTGTCCGGGTCAGTACTCAGCAATTAATTCTCGCAGCCTCACCCAATTTGGTATGCTAACTCACTATGACCCATAGATGTGCAATGTCACGTTTTTGCTGGATTTGACCTTTGACCTTAGCGCTGTGACCATGACCCTAGAAATATTGTCCGGGCCAGTACTTGGCAATTAATTCTCACAGCTTCACCCAATTTGGTATAGTAACTCATTATGACCCATAGATGTGCAATGTCACATTTTTTGCTGGATTTGACCTTTGACCTTAGCGCTGTCACCTTGACCTCGGAAATTTTGCCTGGGTCAGTACTCGGCAACTAATTATTGCAGCTTCACCAAATTTGGTATGGTAACTCACTATGACCCACAGATGTGCAACGTCAGGATTTTTGCTGGATTTGACCTTTAACCTTAGCTCTGTGACCTTGTCCTTGGAAATCTTGTCGGGTGACATTGTCCAGGCCAGTACTCAGCAACTAATGATCGCAGCTTCACCAAATTTGGTATGATAACTCACTATGACCCATAGATGTGCAACGTCAGGTTCTTTGCCGGATTTGACCTTTGACCTTAGCGCTGTGACCATGACCCTGGAAATATTGTCTGGGTCAGTACTCGGCAATTAATTCTCACAGCTTCACCGAATTTGGTATGGTAACCCACTTTGCCACATGGATGTGCAAGGTCACGTTTTTTGCTGGATTTCACCTTTGACCTTTGTGCTGTGAACTTGAGGCAGGAAATATTTTAGGGGTCAGTACTCAGCAACTACTGATCGCAGCTTCACCATATTTGGTATGGTAAATCACTGTGACACATAGATGTGCAACGTTATGTTTTTTTGCTGGATTTGACCTTTGACCTTAGCGCTGTGACCTTGAGGCAGGAAATCTTGTCCGGATCAGTACTCAGCAACTACTGATCGCTGCTTCACCAAATTTGGTATGGTAACCCACTTTGCCACATGGATGTGCAAGGTCACGTTTTTTGCTGGATTTCACCTTTGACCTTAGCGCTGGACCTTGAGACCAGAAATCTTGTCCGGGCCGAGGGGTATTCAGCAACGCGTTATGTTTAATCCTTGTAGCAATTAGTGATTATTAAAGGTGGGTTGTTACAGAATATTTTTATTTTAAAAAGATTTTTTGGAAAAAATAATAAAATTTTGCCCATTTAACCCCAGATCACCCCTTAAAAAGCACCATGAATGCTGAAATGTATATAAAAGTTTTACAGTAACATATATTCCCCTCCAGACGACATCTATTCCAAGGAAGCCCTTGTGTATTTCAGCAGGACAATGCAAAACCACATACTGCAGCTATTACAACAGCATGGCTTCGTAGTAGAAGAGTCTATGTGCTGAACTGGCCTGCCTGCAGTCCTGATCTTTCACCAAATGAGAGCATTTGGCGCATAGTTAAACAAAAAGTCCATCAAAGGAGACTCAAAACTCTCCAGCAGCTTGAAACGTGTATTGAACAAGAGTGGGATCAAATTCCATTGGCTAAACTCAAGAAACTTGTCTGCTCAATGCCCAGACGCCTCCACTCTGTGTTAAAAAGAAGAGGGGATGCTACACCATGGTAAACAGGCCCCTGTCCCAACTTTTGAGACCTGTAGCAGCCATCAAATTTGAAATGAGCTCATTTTGTGGATAAAATTGTAAAATTTCTCAGTTTCAACATTTGTTATGTTCTCTGTTCTATTGTGAATAAAATTCTGGCTGCTGTGATTTGAAAGTCATTGCATTTTGATTTTTTTCACAATTTACACTTTGTCCCAACTTTTTCAGAATTGGGGTTGTAAGCTGTTAAAGCTTTCAACTACTAATGGTCTTTCTTGGCTTGAATCCTGGAATTGCAGCTTGCAGCTATATTTTCTCTTATTTTTTTGCAATGAGAAAAAAAGAGAAATAAACTCCGGATGCACTAAACGCGCTTACCGGCCAAATCTGCTCTTACCCATGTGTGCAGAATGTTGAATCCCACTTGATCGTAAATTGGAAGCGCGTGGCCGATTGTTTAAAATTAGCATATATGAGACCCACTAAACACCATATAAGGGCAGGTGGCGTGCCTGTTGCGAGACTCAGATGGACACCAGGCGCGAGACAGCAAGGCTTGGTTTTGAATATTTATTGAATAAAAAAAAAAAAAAAAAAAAGGCATGATGGTCAACAAAAAACTTGGCCCAAAGGGTCGCAAAAATCTAAGGAAAGCTTCAGAGCTGAAAAAGAAAAATACAAAATGGGAAAAATAAAAAGCCACTAGAAACTCTAGGGAAGGTAACCAATAAATGAACTATGAAATGGCACAAGGCACATAAGAAAATACAAAACGAGATCTACAAAACTCTAGGCAAGACTATGAACTAGAAAAGGCAAGGAAACACTCTGAAACCGACTGTGAAAACAAACTAGAAACGAATGGCATGAACCGAGACTGTCTGCCAGCCAACTCCAACCTCTCCCCAGATATTGCAGGAACAATCACGAGACAATGAAGAACACCTGTAGAGAGACAGGGAGAAACGAGATTGTATGATTACGAGGCACGAGGACGAGAGAGGAAAAACACCTGAGGCGTGACGAGATGACAAAAGCAGGTATTTGCTCATTAAGAACAATGAGCGTGTTGCAGAATATAAGAACCCAATAAGGTACAATGAACAGTAAAAGTGTTAAACTAGATAATAGTAAAGCACAGGTAAGAATGTAGTGAAAGCAGGAAGCATGCGAGTTAAATCCCTGTCTAAATTAGTAATGGTTAGTACATGCCTGTCTAATGAAACACCCCCGTGATTGATGAGTAGGTTGTTGGTAATAAATTAAAATAATTAACAAGCATGAAGACTAAGGCCCCGTTTACACGTACACGGCTATTTTGACAAACGGAGACATTTCCCTGCGTTTGTGCCCTTCGTTTACATGCAAACGGAGAATTCGCCTCTGAAAACGATTCTTTCTAAAAACTCCGACCAGAGTGGAGATTTTGGAAAACTTCGGTTGCAAGTTTGCATGTAAACTGAGAAAAACGGAGTTTTAGGCAGCCGACGTCAGGTGGTAATCATGGATGATCGTGATTCGTTTCTGTTGTTGCTATTTTCGGGATTCTGATTGGCTGACGTGGGCTTGAGCTTATCGTTACAAAGCCACATACGGGTTTGATATGCTCTTGACGGCATATACACGGGTACGTGTAAACGAAAACTTTTCTGAAAACTGATACTTGTGCATGATATTATTTTTGAAAACGGAGACGATGAAATGTTCGTTTATGAAAATTGCCGGCCACGTGTAAACGGAGTGTAGGAAGCCCTGAAGGAAGAAACGTCAGAAAGAAGTTTGAAACCGTAAGCCACTCCCGAATGTAGTGCGAGAAGTAAAACATGGAAAGGACCATGCAGACACTGGAGAGGCGGATTGGCTGGGCAGACCGGACCTGGCGAGAAACAAAACATGGAAAATTAAAAAAAAACATGAATAATAAACGTGAAAACTGTGAAATATGAATCCTGATACAAGAACTGTTAAAACCATAACATGAGTAATGACTATGAATGATGAAACCTGGCACAAGAAACTGTTAAAACCCCAACCAGTGTTCTGGCAGAACGGCACAGAACACTGGAATCACAACAGTGCCGTGTGCAAAGAGCTGACTGCTCGTGGCTGCTCGAGGGCGCTTTCACACTAGGTACGATTGTTCTGTACCATGCCACAGTACGATTGTCCCCCCTCTCCTCTCCCCCTGCTGGTCAGCTTCCACACGATAGCAATATCGTACTTTACCCCAGTACACTTACACATGCCAAAATTCCAATACAGCGCATTGCAGTATGCACCTAGGTGGTTTTAAATGGGGAATGATTTTAAAAGGAGGCGCCAATATATTTTGGGGGGTTTAATTATTGAGAAGGAGAGTGTAAGCCAGATAAGACCCGTGACATATGAAGGGAAAAGTAGTTTGAATAAATAGTACAGTTTGTGCTTGGGGTTAGCAACTCATAATATAGTTTCACAGCAATCCCTGGAACCGCAGCGGAAGTCTTTATTCTGCCCCATCTCTCAACAGCTGAGTTAAATCATTATTCTCAAGATAATCCCGAAAACATCCCCATATTTTTTGAAATAGTTCTTGTTTACCCTTTAAAATATATGTGATTTTTTTCTGTTGGCAAGCACAGAGATAATTCTTTAAACCATTGCTCGATACTTGGTTTACCCATGCCCCTCCAAGACAATGCAATAACCCTCTTTGCTTGTAAGGCACAAATATCGATAAACTTAATTTCATTATATTTTAGTCTATTCCCCACTGGATATAAGCCCAATAAAAAGAGCTTAGGCTTCAGGTCCAATCTAATTCCCAAGATTTCCTGTATAGACAAATTAACTTCCCTCCAAAACTCATTCACCCACGGGCAACTCCACAAACAATGAAATAAAGTACCCTTTCCTTCACAGCATCTGGTACACGTATCTGGAATACTAGCCTTAAATTTATTAAGTTTTTCTGGAGTAATATACACTCTCATTAGCCAATTATATTGAAGAAGTTTTAATCGAGTGTTCCCAGTTTGTTTTTGGGCTTTCTCACAGGCCGAACTCCACTCCTCCAATGTCAATTCCCCCCGCAGATCATTATTCCATGCATTTAATCTCAAGTTACAGGATTCCGGGGAGTGCCCTACCAGCAAGTCATAAAAATCAGATATAATACCCTTACCCACAGGATCTTTAAGCAAGCACTTCTCCCATGTAGAAAGAGGAGGAATCTGCAAGGGTTGATCAATTTTAGTTCCCACAAAGCTTCTGAATTGTAATATTTATAAAAATGTTTAGAGGGGATGTCATATTTGAACCTTAGCTCTTCAAATGATAAAAAACTACCATGTCCATTATCAAATATATCCTTTAGTTGTCTCAACCCTTTATCCGCCCAAGATTTAAAGCCTCCATCATTTTTGCCAGGAACAAATAAACTGTTACCCCAGATTGGGCTGAAACGGGAGAGGGAGACATTTTGGTTCAAGTAATCATTAACATCACGCCAAATCACAATCATGTTCTTCACAATTGGATTAGATGTGGTCTTTTTTAAAGTCTTGGGTTGATTTGAGTATAAATATTGTGGGAAAGGGAGTTTTAAAGGAGCCTCCTCTATATCTCTCCAAGCTGGGGCTCCCTCCTCCATAAAATAAAACAGAGTTCTCATTTGAGCTGCCCAGTAATACCATAGAAGATTGGGACACTTTAATCCACCCCTATCATAGGGTAAAAATAACAAAGATAGACGCAACCTGGAGTGCTGGCAAATACTTCATCACAGCACTTTATCTTGTTTGAATTTCATTGAGATTACAGAGTGATGCAGAATGATGCTATTATAAGATTTTGATGGAATGAAACTTCACATAATGAACAAATCTTGTGCTGCCTAATCCGTCTCCTGGAGATGTACTGTCCCCGAAGGTGTCAGGTCTCGCCTCTCCAGACCCAGCACACAGGCCAATGAAGACCTGTAGCGCTGCCACACTCAGCCACACGAGGAGCAGCTGTGTGTGATTACTGCTGAGCATGTATAAATACCATTGCTTTCTCATTGTTCATTGCAACTTATCTTAAAGAGCATGAAAACCCTTCCTTCACTTTCACACTGCTTTTGTGTTCTGTTTGAGTACATACCCAAAACCATTTTGCAGACACCTGTTCCACCCGGTGGTCTTTTGTTGCCGTGTCACCAAGGTTTGAAAGTCACCATTTCAGCGCTGTCAGGCTGCCTGGCTGAAAATAGGACGCCGCTCTTGTTAGAGGCATCTGACGTCAGCTCTAGAACACAAATCAACGTGCAGGCGGCGCCAGGCGCACATGAACAGCCGTAATTTGCATTCAGCCATTGACTCGCGTTGTTTTGATTGTTTATCTAGCTTTTTGAACGATGGTTCAGCGTTGTGTTGTCAAATTCCGTAGAACTCTCATAAAACCGAACATAGTATTCACAAATTTCCAACCTACCCCTCTCGCAGTTTACCTCTCCCGATTAGCAACAGTTGCTCGGACTAATTGGCAGAACCGACGAGAGTCATTTATTTTTGAAAGCCTCGTTACACATTGCACTACTAAATTATACGGCGTTTTCTTCCGCACATCAATGACAATGAAAAATATCAATAAGTCGTTATAATTTCTGCACTCGTATAGCTGGTGAAACAGCACATATTTGCGTAAATTACTTTGCAAGGCTCATTGAGCAATAAACCAAGAGAATCCGTTCTATAGTCTGAATGTAGTGACAGCTAAATGGCGTTGTTAGGTACGATGCACAGCTGAGTGATGGCGAAAATAATTGCTGCGAAGTCAGCCAAAGTTTTGGAGTTTTTTCAGATTGTCATCCTTGCGGAGTCACATCAATTATATCAACATAGCCAACAGGCAATCGCTTTGTCATTAGCATTTCTTAATCATTACGTCATGCATTATTGGTGGTTGTTCAGTTAATAAATGGTTTGATTGTTAATCAGGCGATAAACAATGTTAAATTTCATGTTTGTTTTCAACCCTTTGACTCTAATTTGACCCATTTTGCATATTGCATTTCTGTATGAGGATCAAATAGTCTTTCCAATGAGTAAAAATAGACGAGCGTCTTTTAATATAATGGCATGCAGAACATGTAGAGCTAAGTTTTCATAAACTGTTATAACTTTGCGCTCACCATTAGCTTGGCCAACTAATGGGAGAGGGTGAAGCTACGTCATGTTAACATCTAGCCACAGTTTCATTTTGTTCCAAATGTTTTAATGCGATAAAGCAGAGGAAAAATAAGTGCTTGCTACCTGTTTGTTCGGTCAGACAGCGGGATGGTGATTTCCGGGGTGGACGGGAAACCAAACAGAGCACTCGTACACGAGTGCATATGTAAGCAGTAAACTGTGGGGTGGAATATTCCAGTTCAGGGAATGAGCAGAAAATGCTGTAAATTACTCGGTCTGCTGCAATAATAATTATGTCCAAATTAATACTTAAATTATAAGCACTTATTGTATAGTGATGGCAAATGTTTTGGTTTCTCCAATTAAGGGGAAAAAAGTATTTAAAGGGCTGCTACATTCAGTTAGTTGGTTGAGTGGAGTTGGTTCTGCAGTGTTTTTTTTTTAAGATGGGAATTATTGGACTCATTGAAAAAAAGTGAACTGTTATTTGTTTTTATTTTTTTTTCCTTAAAGGTCTATCTTAGTTTTTTTTCTTTTTGATCGCTTGCCAGATGCCATTGCCTTTAGGAGCTGGCTGCTAATCCCAACCAAACCGAAACCCGTATGGAAAGAGGGAGGTCACCACGTTTCTGAAGACAAAGTTAAATTGCTTTGTGCATGAGGTCAAATCCAGACGGGGAGGATCTGTTTTGTTATGAATTAAGAATTGAAGAATTTTATTATTATTATTATTATTTTTGACATTGACATATTGTTTAATGTTTGGTATGTAATAAAAAACAAGAGGCCTATGGCCTTAACGATCACCTGAGCAGGCGAAAACTGATGTTATTGATCTGAATGAACCAAATATACCCAAAAGTATCATTTTCTATATATATAGTAAATCCCCATCCCTCCCCAAGGGCAAACATGAAGCCTGGGGGCCGCGAAGTGAACAATTGATGTACACCTGAAGACCCTCTTCTATCTATGAAGAGTATTGTTTTCCAGCATATCTGGGTCTGGGAGAAGAAGGCCCTATCTACCCAGAGTCCCTAAAACCCGTTATTTGGGATTTCGTGATTATGAAGAGGCGTTTCCCCGCTTTGTGTAAGTTGCTATCTTGCACACCTGCCTATATCCCTAAAACACCAGCGCTACCCAAGAGAGTTATGCATAGGCGTGGTTTGGGCTGCTACGCCAGTTAAACCAATCAGTGTGCCATAGGTGCCACTGCCTTCGGAGCAGGCCGCGCTTATCCCAAATCCTCAAACCGAACCGTGATGGAGAGAGAAGGTCGCCACGCTTTCTCCATTGACGGGTTAAATTCGTTGCATGAGGTCAAATCCAGTCAGGGAGGATCTGCTTTTGTTGTTAATCATGAATTGTATTATTATTATTATTATTATTATTATTATTTGACATTGACATATTGTTTAATGTTTGGTATAGAAGTTAAAAAAAAAAAAAAAAATCAAGCCTACCCCCTTTGTGATGGAAACTTCAAAAAAAAAAAGAAAAAGAACAAGAAAAAAATGCGCTTTCATTATGCACTTCCAACTCCCCTATCCCGCCTGAATGAAGCATAGAACAAAAATCCCATTTTAGAAAATAATTAGAGATTTCGCACTCAGCGACGTAATTTTTTTCAGAAGGCATTTCAGAACTTTCAGCAAATGAAGGTAACGGTGACAAGCACGCGGGTTTCACCGCTTACATTTTCCAATCGACATGGTCTGTTTTTACGCTGGTTGCGCGGACTGCATGCAAAAAACAGGTGTACATACTTGTCATTAAATTACCTCTATTCAAGAGAGTTCTGAAATGCCGCTCTCGCTGGAAAAAACGTTATGTCGCTGAGTGCCAGTGCATAGACCTAATTATAATTATTTTTCTGAACTGAATGTAGCCCATTTGTCGCTGTTTGATCGCATAGGGAGAGAAGCCGTCTTCACTGCGGTTGTGACGGTAGCGCGGTGGTTTTAGGACCCGCTATACGCTTTCCCTAACGGTGTGGTCAAGATAGTAATTTTAGGGAAAGCGATAAACACGCTTACGGGTACACCTCTCCAGCGCAGATAAAGGATTCGGTATAAAGTATATGGTAGGGTGTGGCCGCAAGATATCGCGTTTAGGAGGTAGTTGCTAAATGCGTAATTCACGGGTTATGGTAGTGGCAACGGGTAAGGCAGTGTGAAAGATAGATATTCAAGAGTATGAAAATTTCATTAATTTGACTATGTTTTAGCCCCACCTCAGAGCCCCTGGGGCACCATATTACTCATACAATTTTGGTGCATATTTGACCAAGGAAAAGTCCCAAAGTAAAATGTAATTGAAATTCGATTAGCGTGGTTCTAGAAGATTAAAATGTATTGGGCCGTTTTAGACCCGCCTCTCAGACTTCTGGGGTGGGCACCATATAATTCACAATTTTGGTGCATATTTGACCAAGGAAGTTCCATCAAAATTTCATCGAATTGATGCTGAGCGGTTTCTTGAGAAGAAGTGGAAATGTATTTACTCAGTTTTATTCTCGCCTCAGAGCCCCTGAGGTGAGCATGATATAATTCACAATTATGGTGCATATTTGACCACGGAAGGTTCCATCAAAATTTTATTGAAATTGGATGAGCGGTTCTGGAGAAGAAGTGGAAAATGTATTAACCAGTTTTAGCCCCGCCCCTCAGAGCCCCTGGGGGTGAGCATGATATAATTCACAATTATGGTGCATATATTTGACCAAGGAAGGTTCCATCAAATTTTATTGAAATTGGATGAGCGGGTGTCTGAGAATATGTGGAAAATGTATTGACTAGTTTTAGCCCTTACCAGAGCCCTGGGGGTGGGGCAATTATAACTGACAATTTTGGTGCATACAGTCGTACCCAAAATTATTCATGCCCCTACCAATTTTTGCTTTTCTAGATATTTTTTGACAAATTTAAATTTATTCTTGCACAAATGACACAGTAAGCTTTTGGGACATAAGGCTGCAAGAAGTATGGTAAACAATTTTTTGAGAAATACAATACTTTTTTAGTATTTTATTTGACAGATTTACAAAAAATATGCCTTGTCCAGAATTATTCATACCCTTTTCAGGACTTGTTGATATAAAGCCTTTATTCACAATTACAGCCTCCAAACGCTTCCTGTGGTGATCACAAGGTTTCAACATGTCTGCATGGGGATTTTGGCCCACTCCTCTTGCACCCTCCAGATCCTTAAAGTTTGAGGTTTTCTTGCCATGACCTTGGTCTTCCTATTTCCTCCATAGACTTCTTGAGGATTAAGGTCAGATCTGGCTAGGCAGAAATCAAACGTCAATTTTGTCGCCCACTAACCATTTCTGATGGATTTGGCCGTAGGTTTAAGATCATTATCCAGTTGGAAGATCGGGGATGTTAAACTGCGTTAAGTCATTCCTTTTACACTTGATTAATTTACTCGTTTTCAAATAAACGTTATCATAATTCAAACTATTGGAAAATAAACATACCAAGTCGCTTTTGCCAAAGTGAACTTGTAAAAAATAAAAGTGCATCACAGGAATGGCATCAGCTGCATGTCCCTTTGATCCTCCATCTCTTGTCTTGCTGATGGTTCATACAGGCCGGACTGAGGACCGCTGTATTCCTCCGATTCAAAGTAAGAACTAATTCTCTGTCTCCTGATTCCTAATCGCTCCAGTCTTGAAAAACTCTCACCAGAACTCCCACTATTAGATTCACTGAAACTGTATGACGCTGCAGGTTGACCTTTGCCTGTGTGTGTTTGAAGGCTGGATGTTTTATGACATACCTCGGGTGCGCTCGCGCCGTGGTCGGCATACTCCGCCGAAGTTGATCAATAAATTTAATTTGCAGCGATCTGCGATCAACTTTTGTAAAAAATAAATAAGTTTTGCGATCTTTGAGTAATTCTCTATCATATAATGATTGCCTATCCCCTGGGGTTTTCATGGTCTTTAAGCCATACACCTTAGTACTCTGTTTTGCGAATGTTATATTGCTAAACCAAACCTTTATCATAAGTGCTGTGCAGTTCCAGCACTATATATATTTAAAGGGAACCTTGTTTCCTTTTTGTTTTGTATTATAGTAATACTAGTGTTGTTTGTGTTTGCTCCTTTGTTCGTATTACTATTGTTTCTTTTGGAACTACGATTCCTGTTTTGTTTTTGTGTTTTGCATTGCTTAAATACTTCAACTAAATCCATCCTTGCACTTGAATCCAGTCCATGTTTTCCTGGCCTCTGTGCCAACTCTTACAGAAGGCTTTCCCTGTAAGCCTAATGTAGCATGCCTGACTCTGCTAATTCGCAGCAAAAAATTGACTTCACCTGTTGAATAAGGTGAAGATCTCCAGGAGCTGAATTGGGTAGCCCTGAACTAATCACATATATTATGTTTTTGTGTCAGTCCCCTGTTGGTCTGATGATGATTACGTCATATCTGAAAAGGTATGGATAGCATCAACAGTCAATTTTTTTTAAGTGCAAGTAAAAATCTTAGCAATTGCAGATCATCAGTAAACTTGTACATACGTGGACCACAAAGCTAGGGAATAGTTTTGGGACAGAAACTGAAAATGGTTGATGAACATTGAACCTGAAGCCATGGTTTATGACTCCAAACTGCAGTGATTTTCAGCAACAAAACCAGCCCCAGTCAGCTTGATTTCTGCCCATGCAGTAAAAATGTTTAATTATGTCTGTTGCTTTAGATCAGAGCTGCAGAAATGTACTGGAGATTTAGAATCCTTTAAGTTTCAATTTAACCCCAATACACCTACTCCTTAGCAACTCTGTAAGATCTTTCACATTTGACTGTTTTCTCCCTGTGGATTACAAAAAATTTTCATTAGTAAATTCCTGATTGGTGTTAGAACTCAAATGTTTTGTGAAACCGATCACCTCAAAAAAATTGTGTGGGCCAACTTAATTGCATTGTGTGGAAGGAACTTAAAGAAAATAAGATTTTTTTGACATATTTTTAAGTGCTGTGAACACAAGATCATTAAGTTGGCAAACACATTTTTTTTTTTTAGGTGACTGGTTTCCACAAAACCTTTGAGTTCACCACACTTGTCAGGGTTTACAGTGCAGGACAATAGATCATCTGAAAGAGATGCCTTGCTTTTAGCAGGTGACGTTAACGGATGCCCGTTCAATGCTCCGGGCAACTTGAAAGCTGACAGGCAAGCAAAATTTGTGAAGTGACATGCCCGATCGGGCAAGCACTCCACTCTGGGCGTGTTTTATTCATCAATTTAATAATTTTCTCACTCGCTTTCTGTTACTATAGAGCCCCGAGCCAGGATGCAGTGTGTCCCTGCCTCCATTGGCTGAGCGTTGTCTGCTGAATAGATTTATGTATAGAGCACCAGATAGCTGACAGGCACGCTCATGAAGCATCTGTCCCAGGAGTGTACACTTAAAATAATATTTTCAAAACAGTTACGTGAAAGTCGGGCTATTTTGGTATCAGCAGAAAGGTCAATTTCGTTCCCCAAATATGTGCTTTTTGGAGGATGGAAAGCGTACACTTAGGGAGAGCTGGTACGAAGTAACATTTTTGATGTGACTCATTGATGTTTCATTTAAAAATAAAATCCGCTTTCACATGACTGTATTTCTCGGTGAAACAGAAAATGGGTCGGTAACCTGTTTCTAGGTTAAAACCACACTATGCAGAAACAGTTTCTCAATCTACCAGAGGCCTTTTTACAAATGTAGGGGGAGAGCTGGCACGAAAGTAATATTTTCACATCGACGCTTATTTTAAAAGATAACTTAAAACCAAAAAATTTTCAGAGTTTTATTAACTACTTTCGTGGTGTGCTCTGTCATCAGGTGTTAAATCATCCCAAAATATATTGACTTTCGCATAGGTTGACGCCGAACGGAAGTTATGCATTGCTACTTCTCGACCCTCCAGTTGGGACAGCGGCACATGGGCGACAAAAGTAACCTGGATCAAAATTGACTGAATCTTTTAAATTACTGTCATAAAACAAAAACAAAAATAATCTCAGACATTTGTTTTAAACATTTTAATTTTGTTTCCAAATGTTTCAAAAGTAAACGTGAACATGTTTCTAACGCAATTGGTCTATATTTATAAAAATTAAGAAATTACTTTTACTTCATTATCACAGTTGTGGACAGATATAATGAGCTGCACCTCAGTACTCTATGTGAATCACAGCTAACAAAGATACACCTGACAAAGCCCAGGCAAAGATGAGGCAAATGTCTCCCACAAACAAGACATTCCTCAATACGCCTCCTGAGAAAAACTGTGGTTGCAGTGTATCCGCTTAATGCTTTTTGTATGCTTTTAAGAGGACTGTTTTTCTGGCCCCTCTGCCGATTCTCCTCCAAAGCAGCTTTTTACTGGTGTCGGTCAGTATTGCTGTTGACCTGCAATATTCAATGAGATGATAGTCAGAATCAGCTTGTTTTTATACAAGCAAGAAAATCGTCTTAAAAAGTTAAAAACGACACTCTGCTCACCTCTTTCTGCCTCATCTTTTATTTTCTTTCCTCGAGCCAGCCTTTGGATATGGGCGAACCTTTTCTGGGCTGAACCTCTGTATTAAGGTACAATTAGATGCTTTGGAACCACAAGCATACCTGGATAGATAATATTTTTAAAAAATGTTACAGCAAGGCTCAACATGCAGCACAAAGACACACACAGACACAAACTCTCACCATCCACAGGAATGGCAGACTCATGGGGATGCAGCTCAAATGGGCTCTGGCTAGGTTGGTGGTGTCTTAAGAGAGCGGGCGTTAGTGATGGAGCGGACATTGGTGATGAAGAGGGCGCTGGTGATGGAGCTGGCGCTGGTGATGGAGCTGGTGATGGAGCTGGCACTGGGATGGAGCTGGTGATGGTGCAGGGACTGTCGGCCAAAGCCGAGCAAAGTCTGTCTCAATTGGAAAAATATATGATTAAACTGCCAGATACTGGCACACTGGAACTCCCGGTGATGAGAAATGCTGCTTGGTGTCGCAGAGCTTGAGGCAGAGCTTTAGCCACAAGACTTAGGATGTTGTGGTAGATGGTCAAAGTTCTTCCAGGGTCTATTCAAGATCCAATTGTCTGCTGCACTGTTCAGCAAGTAGTGCTTCAGAGGACCAAAAACGTCAGTCTAGCGGGCTGAAGACGGTGGGAGCAGGGTGGAAATGATAGGAGAAGCAATGCCCTGTGACTTGCAAAAAGTCAATAGCTACCACAGAGAGGTGTGATGTATGATTGTCTAAGAGTAGCAGCAACTTGACTCCAGGGTCACGAGGTGTGTGTCTTGCAAATTGCTGTAAAAATGCCAAATCTGTTCCCTGCATCCACCCCGATCCATTGGCAGAACCAGTGCAGCTAAGGGGGCCATCCCGATGAAGAAGTCCTGAACTTCTTCCTTGGGAAGATAAAGCAGGGGGAACAAAGTTTTGTGCTGCTGGGCAGCAAAGGCAGCAGTCATCAATGTCCTCTTCCTCAGAGAGGTCACAGCACCGACTCATGCTGCCCTTGGTGGCAATGATTTTGTCTGGCACTTGAACCAAGAAATTTGGAAATACTAAATGAAATAAATTATTGCTGTTGCAAATCACTGTTGCTTTTAATCTTATCTAAATATAAATTCTTACCTGTTTCATCCATGTTCCAGATGTCCTTTGCTTCAAAATTACAGCAGGTGAGGACAGTCTTAGGTTGTTAAAAAACGCTGTCACGCTGGTCTTGTTGAAGCTGGTGGAAATGGCTGCTGCGCTTGATGGATGGTCAGGGTTTTGGTTGGCGCTTATGTGGTGCTGAGTGTGTGAGCCAATCTTTCCCTGCCATCTGGGTTTTTTCTCCCATGAACATGGTTTGAGGCCAATATTTTCAGCCGCTCATGCAACCCGCACTCAAACAGCATGGTGGAGGTTATTTCTGGATAGCAAGCACCTCCGCCTTGGATCTGCCCTTCGCTCTGTGCCGCCGACTCCAGCTGATCCGCCGCTCAGAGCTTTTATGAAAGCCATATCTTAGGCAAATGGTGGGTAGTGGTGTAGCTCTGTCTGCAGTGTTACTCCAACCTTTTTTAGGATTCAGGCCAAAATATATATCAGCTGCTCTCTCTTATATGCTCTGCAGTCTCTTTCACTGCTCTTTCTAGGAAATTTCTGTTGCTAGCCCTGTACCCTGGGGCCTCAATCTGCTGCCCTGCCTCTTCCATCCTCTTGCAGTACCTGAACAGGGTGACATAACAACGCTATGCACCTCTGCTGCCCTCCTTATACTCGCTCGACATCAACAAGGCCCTTCCGGGTGCCCCGGTGGCTCATCGGTCTAAGCTGCGACACGCACCACAAAGGCTGTGTCCTTCCTGCAGTGACCTGGTTTCCATTCCAGCCGGGGTCATTTGCTGCATGTCTTCCATTCTTCTCCCAGCTTTCCTGTCATTCTTCACCCACAACTGTCTAATAAAGGAGAAAAATCCCAGAAAAACATAAAATTTTTTTTTTAAAAGGCCCTCTTCCTATAACCTGCTGGTCAACCTTCCCTCTCTGGGTAGTTTTGAATTCTAACTCTGGCATTTCTGACATTTTCGGTTTTCGACGCCAGCCAAAAAAATTTGCATTTCTCGGTGCAATCTAGTTTGTATTATTATTACCTTATTAGTATTGTAAAATATGAAATTCTGAGTTTGAATTTCTTCAGAGAAAATCAAATTTGGTGCAGCTGCCTACATTGCACTGATCTGTTCAAAGTTAAATATAATTTTCAGTGCTAACACATAGCTAATAAATACACTTTTCGCAAGAAATAAGTTGTGTATTGCTTTCCACAGCTCATTATGTGATTTTAGTTCTACATGTTTGTGAGCAAAAAAATGTATGCACTTGAGAGCCAGAAAAAGTACCTCCTAGACAGGGCAAGTAGGAATTTACATGGGGCAAGTAGATTCGGGAAGCACTTGCCCGAAGGGCAAGTAGGCAAAAACCTTAACGCTGGCTAATTCTGTTTTGTGAGGTCTATGTAGCGAAAGTAGAGAAAAGTACTTGTAAACGGCAACTTCCTTATTAACGTCAAAATTTTGATTAAATTCAAACCATCATAAATGTAATTAACATTATCTTGTGAAATATACTTACTGTATCGGATTGCTCAATTTTATTTTTTTGTGGGGATGAGAGAGCATTGTCTGAGTCTGCTTTGATGAACCTTATGGTTTCATGAGTAAGAGCTAACACTAGGTTACACAGTCTCACGAAAGTGATTCAGCAGAGCCGACAGCATTATGTCAATTTGTTTGTCTGGGATGCACTTCTTAGATTGCATCACTGACAAATAATATACTGTTGGAGCAGGGAAAGGGGGGACTTGTCTGTTCCCTCCTTTAAGCCCCTCCTCTGTTTTACTGCTTATTGATTTGTCACTACACAAAGCTACTCCCCTAACCCAAACGCCCTTTATTCTAGACTTTTTGTACACACGTCCATCCTCAAATATAATCCTGTGGTGACAGGGTGTTGTACCATCATACCAAGTGCTATTGCTTCCTAAATTGATTTATGATTGGCTTATAGCTGGCACCTGCTACATACCACTCACATTTAACATTTACATGAGCTGACCCAAATTGAATTATAACATAATCCTCCTGACTCAGGCCATCAGGATACAGTCAATCGAATAGGCTGTCTGACCTGAGGAGTGGCGTTGAGCCATTGCAGTTTTTCAGGTGAGTTACTTATTCTTTCTTTCAATATGATGATCCACTCTTTCATTTCTTAAGCAGTGGTTGACTGAGAGACTGTTGCAGACAGTAATACAACAGACCCAACACTGGGAACACTGTCTCCAGTCTCAGGGAGCTCCAGTGCAGTTTCAAAGAATAAGAGTAGTGTATCAGATGAGAGGTAGTTTTCCCTGGATGGAGGTAATCTTCCCAGAAAAAACAAAAACTATCCTCAGTGTAGCAATGCAAACATAATTGTGCAGGTCTTCTTTGACATGAATACTCTCCAAAACAGAGCTTAACTTTTGTGCAAATAGTCAGTATAAGTGTTTCTATCTCTCTTGGCAGTAAATGTTATGATGAGGAATACTTTGGAGAAAAGAATCACGTAAATAATGCTGAATCAGCTTAAGAACATAATTAAGCCTTGCAGTCAGTTTAAGTGGTGAGTTCAGTTAGGCTTGACCATGTAACTTACATTCACTCTCTTTTCTAAGGATCATCAACCCTCAAACCTGCTAGATAAAACAAAACCAAAATGAACAGCTCTGTCATCAACTCAAGCATAACCTTCAACCACTCCTCTTCAGGATCCAATCTCCAATTCTCAAACGCAATTCAAGGATGCAAAACAGGACTTATTGAGTATGTGTTTCTGTTTATTGAAAGGAGCATCAATCTTGCAGTGGGCTATCCTGCCAACATCATGGTAATGTGGTTGCGTCAGAGAGAAGAGTGACCTCCACCTCCAATATCTTTATTTTCAACCTGGCCATCGCTGATGCCTTGTTCTTATGTGAATGACCGCCATCAGCCACTTTTGGCTACATTTTATTCGGAATCACACATTTCATTCATAATAATTTCCTTATCATCAGTGGGTTCAAAAAACGCCCCACTCTTTTCTCACCCGCATTTGCCTGACCGCTTATGTGGCCGTGGTCCACCCCATTGTGTTCACTCAGCATCATGATATGAAGATCAGAGTGATTATTTCATGCTTGCTTGGGGGCTCATGATAGCCTTTTGCCTTTTGCAGTAAGGTTTTGTGGTTGGACGCCCCAGGTAACATCTTCACTGGCTGATCCTGGTCAGTTTTCACCATCATGGTTTCTTCAACATTTCCATCACGCGGGAGTCTGAGGAAAGCCGTCTTGGGCAAGGAGAAGATGCACCCCCATGAAAAAGAAAGCCTTCAGAACAGTGCAAATCACTCTGGCCATCATAGTGTTACATTACCTGCCTGTAGTTGCTATCATGCCCTTTAGAAATAAACGTGATTTCCCAGAATTTTGCCAGGTTGAAATTATTGTAATCTCCCTTATGAACGTCAGTTCCAGCACTGAACCCCTACTCTACATCTCCAAGATGGAGAAGCTGCCGTGGCTGAAAATCCTACTTGCATCTGCTGTCAAGCCCTTCCCCTCAGCCACATAATGTCAAAGTACATGAGATGTAGGTTTGTGATGGTCTGTTACATTGCATTTACTTTATTCATAAAATTCATGAAAAATGAGTTCATGAAACAAAAGCAAGAATGTTAAGTGAGTGATAGGCAAGTATATTTACTTTGATATGACTGTAGTTAGGAAAGAGATGACAGTTAACACAATTGTAACCATATGCACTGATAGAAAAGCGTAAATCATTTGAATCACTCACATGCCAATATCACCATGGTTTTATAGTGTGCAAATTAAACTTTCAACAATTTGATTATTTAAAAATGAATATGCATGATCTATCAATAAAAATAAAAAGGCAGATTTTTTTAATGTAATGTGTACATAATATTTATCTACTAACTTCCAGGTCTGTTTCATTATATCCATTCAATTTCATCATGCCAGCATGGGATGTAGTTTTGCAAAGCAAAAAAATGTACTGCATCTTCAGATTTTCTGGGAGCACACCATATACATGAATGAAACACGATTGTTTTGTCTATTTCTGTGCTTAATGCAGTCAACCAGTGAGCAAGTATCACATGCAAAGTATTTTAGTCAACAAAATGATAAAACGCATTGAACTTGGAACAAAGTGAAATGTAACCGGTTTTGAAAGCTGATTTTGAAAAGGAACGAAAAGAATTGAAATTAAATGTAAAGTACTTGAGAAATGCAGATTTATCAGTGGGCAAGTATCACATTCAAAGTATTTTAATATACAAAATTATAAAACACATTTAACATGAAACAATGTGAAATTACACCAAAAAGACACAAAAATAATTGAAATTAAATATAAAGTACTTGAATAATGCCTCTGTAACATGTTCAAGGTCAACCAAGAGGAAAAGTGTCCATCACCTATCATATACTAACCTGTCTCTGAATTCAGAAGGATGCTGTACTTTGGTATGAGTTTCGCTGTTAGTTTCAGCTCTGGGGAACAAAGGGAAGCTCTGGGGTTTGTCATCAGAAACA
This sequence comes from Gymnothorax javanicus, assembly GCA_029692085.1. Taxonomy (NCBI): domain Eukaryota; kingdom Metazoa; phylum Chordata; class Actinopteri; order Anguilliformes; family Muraenidae; genus Gymnothorax; species Gymnothorax javanicus. Next base: position 42,741,222 of record CM056200.1, read on the forward strand.
AGGCCAACTTTGTTTAGCTCATGGTGTTCAGTTTTTGCTGAAACTGGTTGAGATATGCATCTATTCAATACCTCAGTGATTTATTGAGCTATGATTTACTGGTTATTAGCAACTATCCAACAGAGGTGTTTTTCACGCTGCCGTAATTGTTGATGCAGTTCCCTTGCCAAATTAAATTGCACTTTCTAGACGACAAAGCACAAGCAATTTTGGGCTCCAGAAATGTAATCCCTCTTGGTTATGATGGTTTTGAGAATTATCCAGCAAAGTACTGCTGGTTTGTCCTCTGCCTAACACACCCTGCTGCTATTAGTAAGTGTTTCTATTTTCAGGAATGACACTGGCTTCTTCTTGTACTTAGGTTTTGAGTCTTCAGATTTACAGCCCTTTTTTCAGGGGACAATATTTGTCCACCCTGCATATCTGCAATGAAAGATAAAATGGACTTCATGCAGAATTGCAGTACATTGATGTAAATTTGGCATGTTTCACAGTCCAAATTCAATAGTATCATTGTTGGCACTATATCTCTGCAGTCAGGCGCACAATGGCTGTTTAAATTATGTAATCACAGTGTCAGCCCCCATGTATTGGCCATTAATTATATGAATCGGTCAGTTAAAACCAGGCGGGCTAATGGTCTTTTGATCTGAGCTCTGTGGCTATTTTGCCCATCTTGCTGATCAGCTCTCGGAGTGACTTAACATTGTATAGCCTGGAAAATTGTGAGTGGTAGAATCCATACACTCCACCATGCCGTAACAGGCCAGCAAGTTTATCCCCAGCCCAGAGTATATGCTCGCTGAAGTGGGCTGGCCTGCTTTATACCCGGTACAATCTGGGCTAACGAAGTAATTATATTATAGGGGCTAGCCTAATTTCAAATGTAATTACAATTTAAGGTCATCAGATTGTTTCACACATTCAGTCACATTTTTACCCTAGTATATTTTGGCCCAGGCCAGATTATACCCAGGTATAGTCTGGCGGGGTGGTTAATCTGAGCTGCTACACTGGCTCAACCTCGACTCTCCTCTACTCGAGCAAGTTGGTAGCATCGCATCGCCAAGAAAGTATACAGTACCAGCTCCATTGCGGGCGGGATCAACAATTACAAGCACCTTCTCCCAATCTCCAATATGCCGCAAAATGCAACATAATCTCTTGCGACACAAACTCAAGAACAATGGAGTATGTCGACGTGCTTGTGTTCTTGGTTCTCGGTAACAACACTGGGTGGCTATTTATCTGGCCAATTATCCATTTTGGCCAAATTGTTTTACCACTGTATGCGGTCATAGTCTGTGTTTCAGGCTGATGCCCAACTCGCTTGCATCCGGCTGCGGATTGTTGACAAGCTGCCGCGCATTTGACAGCTAAGCGTTCATTACTCCCTTTATTCGTTAGGTTCTGATAATATTTCTGTCTTGCTTGAAGGTTTCTATCTTTTTTACATCCCAGAAATATTTAGTTCATGCTAAATTAGCTTATAAGAAAGCTAGCTAGCTTGTTGGTCCGGATACTGTATGCATGTAACTACTTGGGTCAGATCTTAATGTTTAGGGTTTAGATATGCATTGCTGTGAAAAATGATCCTATTCCGTTAGCTTTAGAAGGTCAGCTTATTTTTTATTAACTGCAATTTAGAACTAACTCAGAGTCTTGAGAGGGAGGGTCTTAGAAAGGAGAAAAACGGACGCACAGTCGAATGCAAATCACACAAAAATTTGATAGCGAGACCATATCACCGATATAAATGAAACAATCTTTTTCAAAATTTGCACAAAAAAGAGAAAACAAATACCCGCTACCTGTTATATTATGCATAGGCGGTTTGGGCGCACACCAGTTAAATCCCGTCTGTGTGCTAGATGCCATTGCCTTTTAGGAGCGGGTTGCTAACCTAAATCTCAAACGAAACCCGTAAGGAGAGGGAGGTCACCACGCTTCTCCTGAAGACAAAGTTAAATTGCTTGCATGAGGTCAAATCCAGACGGGGGAGGATCTGTTTTTGTTAAGTGAATCATGAATTGTATAATTTTATTATTATTATTATTATTATTATTATTATTATTATTTTTTGACATTGACATATTGTTTAATGTTTGGTATGTATTAAAAAACAAGAGGCCCATATTTTGAAGTATCACCTGAGTTGTAAGGAAACTCGATGTTATTGATCTGAATGAACCAAATGTACCCAAAAGTATCATTTTCCTATATAAGTATAGTAAAACTTCATCCTCCCTAAGGGCAAGCAAAACATGAAGCCTGGGGGCCATGAAGTGAACAATTTTGATAAAGCACCTGAAGACCCTCTTCCATCTATGGAAGAGTATTGGTTTTCAGCATATCTGGTCTGGAGAAGAGGAGTATGAAAATCAAAATAATTGACCAGTTTTAGCCCTGCCCCTCAGAGCTCCCCTAAAGGCACCATATTACTCACAATTTTGGTGCATATTTGGACTGAAGGAAAAGTCCCTTTAAAATGTAATTGAAATTGGATCATGTAAGTTCTTAGAAGACGCTGAAAATGTATTGGCTAGTTTTAGCCCCGCCTCCCTCAGAGCCCTGGGGATGGGCACCACATAATTCACAACTTTTGGTATATTTGACCAAGGGTTCCACTGTACCCCCATCGAAATTACGAGCTGCTTCTGGAGAAGAAGTGGAAAATGTATTTACCAGTTTTAGCCCCGCCCCTCAGAGCCCCTGGAGGTGAGCATGATATAATTCACAATTATGGTGCACATTTGACCAAGGAAGGTTCCATCAAAATTTTATTGAAATTGGATGATGTGTCTGAGAAGAAGTAGAAAATGTATTAACTAGTTTTAGCCCCGCCTCAGAGCTCCCTGGAGGTGAGCATGATATAATCTACAATTATGGTGCATATTTGACCAAGGAAGGTTCCATCAAAATTTTATTGAAATTGGATGAGCGTGTCTGAGAATATGTGAAAAATGTATTGACCAGTTTTAGCCCTGCCCCTCAGAGCCCCTGGGGGTGGGCACCATAGTAACTGACAATTTTGGTGCATATAGTCATGCCTAAAGTTCATGCCCCTACCAATTTTTGGGTTTTTTCAGATATTATTTGACAAATCAAATTTATTCTTGCACAAATGACACAGTAAGTTGACATAAGGCTGCAAGAAGTACGTAAAACAATTTTGAGAAATACAATACTTTTAGTATTTTATTTGACAGATTTACAAAATATGCCATGTCCAGAATTATTCATACCCCTTTTCTCAGGACTTGATGGCAAAGCCTTTATTCACAATTACAGCCTCCAAACGCTTCCTGTGGTTGATCACAAGGTTTCATGTCTGCCTGGGGATTTTGGCTCCACTCCTCTTGGCAAACTTCTCCAGATCCTGTAAAAGTTTGAGGGTTTTCTTGCTATGACCTTGGTCTTCATTTCCATAGATTCTCGAGAGGATTAAGGTCGGGATCTGGCTAGGGCGTCTTAAACGCTTCACTTTGTCAGTCTACTCAACCATTTCTGATGGACGGCTGCAGTGTTTAAGATCATTATCCAGTTGAAGATCCATTCCCTGCCCAAGACCAAGTTTTTTCGGCGGATTGTTTATGTTGCTCGAGGATCTGATGTACTCGGTCATCCTGTTTCATAATGCCATTCACTTTAACAAGGTTTTCTGCCCATTTAGTAAAAAAGCACCCCAGAGCATGATACTCCTGCCACTGTGTTTGACCGTCGACCGTATTTCTCAGGTTGAACATCACTTTCACTTTTGATAATGTAAATATGACATCATCAAGTAATCTAGTGTTCAAAATATCTATCTACCATCTATCTATCTATCTATCTATGGATTGGCCCAGGCTAGACCAAGCCTCGGAGTACAGGCTCTGAGGAGCCCTTTTGTTTTTTATAGTTTACTTTTGAGTATTAAATAAAACACTAAATGACTTACATGTATTATTACATTATTAGTAGCCTACTGATTAATAATTATTTACCAGGCAGGTTGCAGATGACATGACCATGTGTCGCAGTTCGGGCCAGCCAGCTGGTCCTCACGTTCCCTGTTAATGCTGCTGGCACTATATCGGTATTTGGGAGTCGCACCTGCACTTCAGCTTGCCGCCTTTCTATAGTCCGGGTGATAATTCATCTCAAACTCAGCATCATACCATGGCGTAGGGCAATGCCACAAAAGAAAGATGCTACTTTCTGAGGACCATGCCAGGCGACCTCAACCCCACCTGACCTGTCCAAGCAGCGGAACCGCATTTTGAGCACGCCAAATGTTTGCTCAATGACAACTCGTGCGCGTGAGTGTTTTCTATTGAAAGCGAACTCACGCACACTTGTTGGCTTAATGTATGGTACCATGCACCACGTCTTTAATGGATAGCCATTGTCACCCAACAGCACCCATCCAGAGGGGGTCCTCTGAAGACTGCAGGAATGACCGAACAAAACGCATTATAAAAGCTGCCGTGGTTACCTCCAGGATGACGGCGATACATTCAAGATGTAACCCCATGCATCGGGGAAATCACCTGGACGCGATGGAATGGGGTTCCCCATTTATCTACATAGGGCGCCGCTGTTCAGAGCCGGAGTCTGAATCAGAACGTGGTGTGCACGACGCACCCAGAACCCTAGGGGAACCCATATCTTGCTGTAATCTGACTTTACCCCGCGCTGTTCTCGGTGTCACAGGGATGCCAGTGATGTACCCATAGGCATGTCGGATTATGCTGGCAGTGCCTGCAGTTATAGTCGAGCTTTACGTGCGGCCTGGGTCAAGTGCTCCAATTGAGCTGAGTGGGTGTTGAATGACCCACTAGCATAGAAAAGTAGTGCCACAGTAATCCTAACAGCAATGGGCAGCATAATGGATAGCTGTTAGCAGTCTCTACATCATTCAAACCAGGTGACATAATTCACACAGCCTCTCGATGGGAGGGACGCAGTTTGTCAATGATTCTCGTTTCAGGAAATAATACTTGTAATGTATTATTATAATTTAGGAATATTATATATAATATATATCATTAATATATATACAACCCCAATTAAGTAAAATAGTTAGATTTATAAATTCAGAATAAAATCAAATGCAATGACTTTCAAATCACATGAGCCAATATGTTATTTGTACAGAACATAGATAACATTTCAAATGTTGAAACTGAGACATTTTACATTTTTATCCACAAAATGAGCTTATTTCAAATTTTCTGGCTGCAACAGGTCTCTGTGTTGGGACACAAGCAAAAAAAAGGACTGTTAATTAATATATAAGAGAATCAGCTGAAAGAACATTTAGCAAGGAATTACATTAACTGGCATCAGGTGTGTAACATGATTGGCTATAAAAGGGAAGTCTTAGAGAGGCTGAGTCTCTCAGAAGTAAAGATGGCCAGAGGCTCTCCAATCCATGAAGGCTTGCGCACAAAAAATTGTAATACTTTAAAAAACAATGCTCCTCAACGGTAAATTGCAAAGGCTTTGAAGGTCTCATCATTCACAGTGCATACAACATCATCAGAAGATTCTCTGTGCATTAGGGACAAAGTCAAGACCTTTTACTGGATGCGCGATGTTTGAGCCTCAGATGCCACTCTCGAATCACTCACCGCATGATTCTGTTATTGACATTACTAAATGGGCCCAGGAATATTTCAAGATCCCACTTCTTCAGAACACAGTCCGCTGTACATCCACTGATGCTAATTTTAAAACTATATCATGCAAAAAAGGCCACATTGAGCATGATAGAAGCCGCCAGAGTGTTCTGTGGGCCAAGGCTCATTTAATATGAACTGTAGCAAAGTGGCAAAGTGTCCTGTGGTCAGACGAGCCCAAATTTGACATTCTTGTTGGAAATCATAGACGTTGTGTCAAATTCCAAAGGCTAAACTTAAGAAACTTGTCTCCTTAACGCCCGACGCCTCCACTCTGTGTTAAAAAGGAGAGCGGATGCTACACCATGGTAAACAGACCCCGGTCCCAACTTTTTTGAGACCTGTAGCAGCCATCAAATTTGAAATGAGCTCATTTGTGGATAAAATTGTAAAGTTTCTCATTTTCAACATTTGCTATGTTATCTCTGTTCTAATGTCAATAAAATACTGGCTGGTGTGGTTTGAAAGTCATTGCGTTTTGATTTTATTCACAATTTTGTCCCAACTATTTCGGAATTGGGGTTGTATTTCAATTCCTGTAATTCATTTATATAAGTCTTTTTTTTTTTGTAGTAATTAAACAATCAAAATGTTAGACTACATTGCAGGATGAGCTAAAAGCAAACACAGAATTCTTAAATACCAGTATATTTTTTGTAAAGTGAATAAAGCATTTTTCTGTTATTAATTTTCAATTCAGTCAGCTTAACCTTGTTGTCATAACACTTGTGTGGATCTTGTCTCTGTCAAGTTATCATCTGTTTCAACTCTCTTACCGTCTGCCTAAACTCAACCCAGCATAGAGGACAACAGGAAAGCACGCTTGAACAACTCCATCTATTTTTACTCTTCTCTATTGGAACAGTTGCTCTAGAGAAAGAAACAGTCAATTATTGGTTGATAACCCAAGGAAAAGAACATCAAATTATGTTAAGAGTCAAACCATGGATGGACGATGCAAAACTGCAAAAGTGATAAAGTGGGGTCTGGGTAGAGCCTTCAAATTTTTTATCACAGGATGGGTCTCTGGGCAGAATGATGACTGGTGAAGCTGTTCACCATTGATCGCACTAATTTGGCAGGTGAGGGGGTAAAATGTAAGTTCAAATACATTTTCCATTTAAAAAGCAAGTGTTTTTTTTTTCTGGAAAAATCAATTCTGTATGTTGATTTATGAAAGGTTACATGGGGGAAGTGAGACTGGTACTTATAATGAAAATGAAAATAGGAAATTGATCTAGAATATTTTCAAGTAGTAATTGTTATAAATCTGCTTTGTAATTATTGATTATTATATCCTTAAATGTTGTATCCCCCATTTATCAAATAAATAAATGTCCCTCATTGAAGGCACATATCTCTTGCAGCAGTTGTGTATTTTTTTTTTTTTTCAACATAGTGAGGGAAAAGACCCCTGTCATTTAGAACAAAAAAATCTTTGGGCGCTGCTTTAGCAATGTTGGTAAAGAGCATGAATGGGGGCATGTTTTTTACACTTTGACTATTTCCTGCAAGAACTGTAGGCTTGGAAATGAAGGCCAAATATTTGTAATTAGGTGGTTCTGGACAGTTTTTGTGTGTCCATAACACCCACGCCCACCTCTGTTGGAGATCCAATTCCCATACTGGCTGGAAGCAAGTGCCCCCCTGCCTCTTTAAATATGTGGTCACCACATCTAACAACAGCGATTTCAATGGCCGCCATTGAAGAGGAACGCGGTCACAGCAGTGAGCAAAAAAAGGCAGTGAAATGTGGATTTTCAGTGATAGATCATATTCAGTGGCTTGATGGAAAATAAAGTAATGACAGCACTGTCAGGTTAAAACATGCAATAAGTGATGCAGAATCTCACTTGAGGTGCCTGGAAAGGAATAAACCTGACATGAAAAACGAATGGGGAACTGATTGCACTTCATGCTGGAATTTTTGACTTGGAGAGCAGTGCATTGGACAACAAAACAATCTGTCCTGCCCACAGATACAATCTAGGTTTATGCTGGAACCTGTCGCAAAAATGTCCCAATTTCTGTATACCACTGTTTTCAAATGCAAACCACGCACTGACGTGAGCCATTCGAGGGAGTTTCCTGGCGGGAAATCTTTAGCAGGCGCTCAGACTGTCCCGAATTGACACCCAGATGGACACAATGAGGAAGGAAATGTTCAAATTCGGATCTGATCGTAAAAACATTAAGCCTTTCGTGAGGGCATCTTAAACCATCATATGACCGCTGGTTGAGTTTCTCAGGCTCCGGCAGCAACTTCGTGAGTGGTGGAAAAATCTTTGGCATGCCGAAAAATTGCCAGAAGACCTTACGAAGGTTCATTTTCGTGTTGAATTTGTGTGTCCATTTTGCCCGTCGTAAGGCCATCATGAGGGCATCTTGTCAAATCGTATCATCTTCGTCTTTACTTCGTGTGATCATCGGTGCCATCGGGCATTTTTCGCCTAACAAAGACAATATGAAGGAAACAAGAAGCAGTCCGATTGTCTTAGGAAGGCAACACAATCCACGCGGAAGCCCTCTCGTAGCCATCGACATAGCACGATGACACTTTGAGATGGGACCACGGTGTCGGCGAAGACAGCCGAATTTGAGTAGCTCAAGCGTTTCACATGGTTATAACGTGGACAGATAAAAGGCCAGCCTCAGAGCATCTTCCTCAGTCAGTCCTGAGCAACTCTACAGAGCAGGCACAACGTAGAGCATATTATTAGGCTATATATGTATGGATAAAAATACAACCCCAATTCTGAAATAGTTGGGACAAAGTGTAAATTGTGAATAAAATCAAAATGCAATGACTTTCAAATCACACCAGCCAGTATTTTATTCACAATAGAACAGAGATACATAGCAAATGTTGAAACTGAGAAATTTTACAATTTTATCCACAAAATGAGCTCATTTCAAATTTGATGGCTGCTACATGTCTCAAAAAAGTTGGGACAGGGCCAGTTCACACACTATGGTGTAGCATCCCCCTTCTTTTAACATATGAGGCTGCTCACACAGAGGAGACAAGTTTGAGTTTAGCCATTGAATTTGATCCACTCTTGTTTAATACAGGCTTCAGCTGCTGAGAGTTGGAGTCCCTTGACGGACTTTTCATTTAATTATGCCAAATGTTCTCAATCGGTGAAAGATGATAATCGCAGGCAGGTTAAATTGTGCTAATACGACTCCTCAACCACGGGGTTTCATGCTGTTGTAATAGCTGCAGTATGTGGTTTTGCATTGTCCTGCTGAAATACACCCAGGCCTTCCTGAATAGATGACTGTCTCAGAGGGGAGCATATGTTGCTAACCTTTTTATATGCCTTTTCCAGCAGCCATGGCAGTTTTTAAAACATGCAAGTGTCCCACACCATATGCACTAATGCATCCCCATACCATCAGAAATGCTGGCTTTGAACTGAACGCTGATAACAGGAGGGGTGGTCTTCTCTTTAGCCTTGAGGACACAACGCCTATGATTTCCCAAACAAGAATGTCAAAATTTAGACTCTTCTGACCACAGGACACTTTGCCACTTTGCTACAGTCCATTTTAAATGAGCCTTGGCCCACAGAACACGGTATTGTTTCTGGATCATGCTCAACAATGGCTTCCTTTTTGCATGATAGAGTTTTAGGTGGCATCTGTGGATGGATGGACTGTGTTTACAGACAGTGGTTTCTTGAAGTATTCCTGGGCCCATTTAGTAATGTCAATGACAGAATCATGCCGCTGAGTGATGCAGTGGCGTCTGAGGGCATCCAGTAAAGGTCTTTGACCTTGTCCCTTATGCACAGAGATTTTTCCAGTTTCTCCAAATCTTTTGATGATGTTATGCACTGTCGATGATGAGACCTTCAAAGCCTTTGCAATTTGACGTTGAGGAACATTGTTTTTAAAGTATTCCACAAATTTTTTACACAAGCCTTCACAGGTTGGAGAGCCTCTGACCATCTTTACTTCTAAGACACTCAGCCTCTCTAAGACATCCCTTTATTGCCAATCATGTTACACACCTGATGAAAGTTAACTTTATTACTTCTTAATGGTCTTTCAGCTGATTCTATTATATATTAATTGCTTTTTAGCCCTTTTTTGCCTGTGTCCCAACTTTTTTGAGACCTGTTGCAGCCAGAAAATAAGCTAAATTTGTGGATTAAAATGTAAAATGTCTCAGTTTCAACATTTGAAATGTTATCTATATTCTATTAAAAATAACATATTGGCTCGTGATCTGAAAGTCCTTGCATTTTGATTTTATTCACAATTTACGCTTCGTCCCAACTATTTCGGAATTGGGGTTGTAGCTATAGTGAGCTGGTGATTGTAGAAAAGTAACTCCCGACAGGGGAATAGAACCCAGATGCGCAGCTCACTATACATTAACCTGCTTAGAATTTGGGTAAAACATTTAAAATGTTAAAATAGCCTATTAATATTACTAGCAACGGACAGCAGCGCAGTGGTCGTACCTCTGGAAATAAACACAGCAGAATTTTGCCGATTGACCAATCAGAATCGAGTAGGTATTCTAAAAGTGTCCTGTTCTAAAAATATATAAATAAGGCACAACGTATTCATGAAACTGATAACTGATAATGAACTGGATGCTTTTAACGTCATACTTTTTTTTAATCTTAACATTTCTTTTTCATAACAAAACAATAGTTAACTTTAGAAACGTACAGTAATCTGTCGTAAATTTACTGAAATACTCTGTAGTAAATATGCAAGCCATCGTGTGGCCTTCGTGTGTCCTGAGGGTAAACTACTTAATAAAAATTCACGTTTTTGTTGCCTTCGTGTGTGGTTCGGGTGCCATCTTGTGACCTTCTGTCGGCATTGTACTTGCTTTGGCTGTAGATTGGCTTTTGACCAAATTCGGGGCTATCGCGCGAAATTCAATATTCGTATGTCCATCTGGTGTCAATTTCGGGACAGTGTAACGCCTGCTTTAATGCCTGGAATGTGTTGCTGCTCATTGGATCCCGTCAGTAGGAGGCCTACTCAATACACCTAATGATAAAATAAAAGGGTAGACAGCTAAGTAGGAAATAGGCTGTCTTGGATATTTTTGGTCCTGCTAGGTGGTTGTTGTGTGGCAAGCTGGCATACAGTTGAAAGACTATAGGCCTCGGCCTAGTTCTGATGTGATCCTATTAAAACTTAGCTGTCAGAAGTTGCTTGGTCTACAAGCTTTCGGGTAAATTATAGCGCTTGAGACCCACCTGTTCCACTTGTTCCTTGTTCCACAAGCTTTATTTCGTACATTTACTCCATACACCATGTTCCACCAGCCTCGATACAAGTCTACCTCAGCAGCATCAACCTCTTCGTCAAACCGGCCACTGGATATCTGTGCTCGTCAAATTACCATTCTCACGTGCAAACACTACTGAAAGGTTTTAATAAACAAGAACCTCCTGCTCCGACCAAACGTTTACCTCTGACAGCAGACCTCCTCTCTCGCTGCATCCTGGCGCTGCGCTCAGGGTACCATTCTCCTTCCACGGATTCCACTCGAGAACCCACGTTCCTATTGGCTATTATTCTTTGGTTTCTTGAGATGTTTCGAGTTCACTCCGCTCTCCACTAATTACAATTCTTCTCGTCACGCCAGCCTAAACGACGTCTTGTTCTACTCGTGTTCAAGATAAAGAGAAGTAAAACGGATCCGCATTTCTCGGCCTATTTTCATATTTCACATAGACTCTGCCCTCAGTCCGTTCGAGCCAATATCAAACTACCTGACCTCAAGATACAATAACCATGCTTCCACCCAAGACCCATTCACGACCGACCCGGGGGCCGTCGCCACTAGCCACAGGTTCCCCTACCATCAACACTCTTTCCGCATCGGCGCTGCCACCACAGCATCCAAGCGAGGAGGGCCGGACCACCTGATTAAAATCCTCGGCCGCTGGACATCAAACTCTTATGCAAGCTATATTTGCAATAATATTGACGACGTACGTAGAGCCCATCTCTCACGGATTCATTTACATTCTTTGGGGGCTTAGGAGCCTACACGGACTCTGATGAGAGACGCGAGCCCCACCCTGAGTCTCGCCACCTGGGGGCGCCTGTGTTCGCACAATCACAGACCAAGTCCATACAACATCACATTCATCCCCGATCTCCTATTCGTCGTTCCACCGAATACTCTCCTCCATTTTGGGAGTGGTCCATAATTCATTAAAATATTCTTAAACCATAGCTGCCTGGGAATCAAGGTGCCCGTAGTAGCGGGAAACAAGAATCTTGAGGTCAAGCCACTCTCGCCTAGCCGCTTCCACTGATTCAAAGCTCTCACACATCTCCAGCATAGGATGGAAATGCTCCATAAAGACATTCGGCTCAGTGGTGCCAAATGTTGCCAGCTCGGTGGTGTCTTCTGGCCAGTTCGACAGGTCAAACAGTGTAGAGGTTGCTTTGAGCACACCAGTCTCTAGAGTCTTAAATCTCTGAGACACAAACTCACAGAAGCCATTGGTGAGAAGAAAGCTTGAGGGCGTTAAAATTGCTGTCATCTGCATCAGTCCTGCAGATCTGGACCCCCTTGCAGGTGCTTCCAGCCCCAACTTCATCAGTGAACTGCCGTAACCTTGGTCCTGAGTTTGTCTGCAGATAGAAGATAAAAATGAACTAAAAAGTCATTTTTAAACGTTTTTTTTATCACGCTAAAAAGTAAAATCATTTTGAGCTGTGACATTAAATGAAATTAAGTGATTAAATAATTAAATTTGTATGTGTCAATTACAGATAACATTTTCTGCTTGACATTTAACATATAATGACGGCAAATCTTAAACAATAACTTCTCACCTGCATGGCCTTAAGAACCAGTGTTGCCTTTTACAGTCCATCTGAGACCATCTGCAGTGTGAGGCCTTCTGCTGGAATAAGAGGTTGAGGTGCTTCTTGTAACACATCCAGCATGAGGTGAATGAATAGCAGCATAACACCCAACATGTTTACTTTCTTTAAACATTCTTAACTTTATTTAACGTTTTCACACATGAAGTTGCAACTAGGTGCACACAGTTTGTTACTTTAGGTTGAATTGTTACTTACAGTATCTTTGTTTCTGAGTTTAAGTTACCGTGGCGGGAGAGACCAGGCGGGTGCGCCTGTGTGGCTGCAGCAGCAAAAACTTCTTCCGGCAAAAGGGTACACAGAGGGATCTTGTCACAATAAGAGTCCTCCGGAAGTGCCCATCCAACTGGATACGTCATGGGGGGAAAGGGGAAGTTTTGATTAGTTTAAGGATTTAAGTTTATTATTTAAATAGATGATTCATGATTATTTTTATATTCACAAATATTCTTTTCTTACCTCTGTCTTTTTGGTGAACTGGCCTTGTCTTGTCTTTTGTTTTTGTAGTTGGTAATTAGTCTTGTCTCCCTTGGTGTGTTTTTTTGGTTTAGCCAGCTGGTATAAATGTTCTCTGTTTGTCTCAATTCGGGAGGTCAGTCCTTGAGTTCGGTTCTCCTTTGATTTGAGCATTTTGTGTCTTTGTTGACCTCCTAGGCCTAGAATTAGCGCATTTATATTCACTTAATTTTCATTATAATAAAAACATAATTAACATAAAGTTACAAAAAAAATAAATGTTTCACTTTCTGGAACAAAACCACCAGCACCCTCATTACCTTTCTGCTCTGGTCCCTCACATTCATGAATGGTTATTGCGCAGAACCCTCAAACTTTGGTAGAGCACCTGAGCTTGACAAGATGCACACACAGGAAATGGAAAGAGAGACACACGGTAGTAAATGTATCTATGTAAAAATATAAACCTGTGTGGCAATAAATATTAAACAATATTGCGGGGACCATATGTAGGCCAGCTTTGGTGGTAATCCAATAAAACCAATGTTGGTTGACTAGCATCTTAAGACATCAGGGAGGGACCTTACTGGTAATTTGGTGACCAACTGACAGCATGACAACTGGTTATTACAAACTGACCATCGGAGCACGTGACTACAACATTGTTTTAAAGTATTGTGTGGCGGACGAACATTGGTCATAATATTACCTTCCCACAACGTGCCTATAAAGTCACATTCAAATGAAGTGAGACTAACAACATTTGGTCGTGATATTGCTTCCACACAATGTAAAGTCAGCTTTGTCAGCTGGTAAGTGACCAAAAAGTATGAACTAGCAATGTCACTGAAACGTCATGTGTTAGTGGGGAAATATAACAAACAAAGGGAAATATGACTTTCGTGAGCAAGGGAGAGATTCTCTTTAGTAAATGTTTTAAGTAATTACATCTGTAAGCTGGCCATGTTTCCGTTATTCACTATGAATGTAATTATTCAGTAACTATTATGTTGTAATTGTGGATGTTTGCATAGTATTGTGCATTCCTAATAATGGTCAGTGTTAATTTTATGTATACTGCTTTGGCAGTACAGGTTTCTGATCTGTCATGCCAATAAAGCTTATTTGAATTTTAGAGAAAGCGAAAGAGACTGAACATGATTTCCACTCTGTAAGTGTTACACTGTTTAAATTTGTTGAAAGCCATATTTAATTTGGCCAATATTTAATCAGGTAGTATGGTTCCAAATAGACTCCCTTAATGTGATGTAGCCTTGATGTCACACCGAAGTCAGGAAACAGTCGGCCTTAACGTCGCTCCGCCGATCTCCCCCCTACGTTTATGCTACGTTCAAAAACAACAGCGACGTTCCAGCGACAATTCTCTGTAATGCCAACATCATAATGCTGACCCTGGAAAAGAGTGAGTATCCCTACCTTAAATGAACATAAATACAAATAGCAGATTAAAAAGTCACTGAAAGACAGAGGGAGGAATGAATGGAATAGTAATAGATAATGCTGACTGGTCATTAGACGTTATTTTCAAGCCCTCTCTTTATGGTATGTGTTTATTTGTGGCTGTGTTTATACAGTATTGGGAATCTTTTATGGGCTGCAGTGCATGGCGTCAAGTGTGTGTGAGTGTGAGTGAGTGTGTGTGAGAGAGAGAGAGAGAGAGATTTTCTGGGCCCATTCCACATCTGTCCTTATGGGTTGAAATATGAGTATTTTCTGTTTCAAGCCCAAAGAAATGCAATGATGCATCTTTGTTACATATTTGGGACCTTTTTAGGTTAAAACACTGACCTTTTGGGGACTGGTAGTCCTTACGGGGACCAAAGTCTGGTACTAATATGGCAAAACTCATTTCTGAGGTCATGGTGGAGGTTAGCGGTCAGGTGTGAATAGAGCTTAGGTTAAGGATAGGGTTACGAATGATTTGATTATGGTTAAGGTTAGGGTCAGGGTTAGGCTTTCCATAATGAATCAAAGTCAATGCAATGTAGTAATAAGGATAGCTGCACAAACTTGCCTGTTCACTCACCTACCCTTAGTCTAAATCCATCTGTCTCTTCATCTCTGTCATCTACAGCATTATATTCTGTCTGCTTCCAGCCTGCATTACTATCGTTCACTCTTTTTCTCCTTCACACACACACACACACACACACACACACACACACACACACACATATGCCTGTGCTCTCATGCTAAGAGATACAAACATCACTGCAAAACATGGTGCCTGTTTCTCCCTCATTAGTCGTGCTATCTACCTCTACAGTCACTAAACTGTATGAAAAAAGTGATGTTTCATATTAAATATTGAGTATTTTACATATAGAATATTAAGCCCATAAAACCTACAGACCCATGCATGGGTCCATGAAATGCAGCTGCTATATTTAAATCTGTGGAACTTAAATTCTAGAGGCGAGCCCAAGGATTCCATCCAAATATGTCCTGCTGAATTACAGGGAATGTGTGTGAAATGGTGCAAAAATCTAGATATTTTTCATTTGATGTAATGCTTTGGCCTTAAACACATGGCATCCTGGGTTTGAACATTTCTCTAAGTGTGAGGTAGCTTTAGTGAAGCACTGTAACCAACAGACACTGAGTATCTGCCGTATGTGACATTGTCCTACAATATGAGAAAAAAAAAAGAGCTTTTTCTGACTTTTAACTTGCTGAAGGGAAAGCCTAAGTGAATAGTTGGAGTTTAATTGGTTAACTATTGATGACATGCGGCTTGTATGGCTTCTCCTTTCCTTTCCTACAGGCAGAGCTGGGCCCCATAGCCCACAACCTCTCGGAGATGAGTTTGAAAGGACTCGTGAGTGTTTCTGGCGGCCCCCGCAGGCCGGCCGAGGCATCGCAGTGGCGCGTGGCGGATCTGGAGGATGAGCTGGAGAGGAAGGTGGCGGAGCTGGAGAAGGAGAGGACGGTGCTGAGGAAACAGACGCAGAGCCACCATCAGGAGGAGGAGCAGGGCATCAGCACCCTGCAGCACCGCATAGCCCAGCTGAAGCAGAGTAAGTGCTGGAGGGAGGGGAAACATCAGCACAAAGAGGAAACCGCAAACTGGGGGAAATAATCTGTATAAACAAATATAAATGGGGTCAGAAGTCAAGTACAAACACAAACAGGAGGAATCAGTGTGAAGCTGTCCCATACAAACAGATGGAAATACAGTCATATTTCTTGTGCAAACTGGAGGAAACAATCTGAAATGGCCTGGACAGACAGGGTCACAATCATGTCTTGAACAAACAAGAGGAAATAATCTGATTTTTCCTGCTCAAAAAAGTATAAATATGTCCAGACGTCCAGTACAAACAGCAGGAATGTAAAGCGCGAGACTGTCCCATACAAACAGGTGTAAAAACAAAAACATGTCTTGTGCAAACAGGAGAAAATAGCTTGACGTGCCATTCTAATGGGTAGAAATAGGGTGAGATGTTTTGTACAAACAGTTGGAAATAGCGTGAGATGCTCTGCAGAACTAGTGGAAAACAGGGTAAGATATCTTTACGTCGTAATCCTCTGTAATGCAACGCCGGGTGCTGCATGGGTGTCTTGGCCAGGACTCCCTTGAAACAGAGATTTTGTATCTCAATGTGATTTATTCCTGGTAAAATAAAGGTGAAATAAAAAATAAATATAAAAAAAATTTAATAAAATAAAAATTCAAGTCAATCCATCATAAACGTACCAAATATTACATGCAGAAATGGACCAACTGTAACTGACTGCAAGTTTCTTTTCTGTGTGAAGATGAAAGAGACCTGTTTGAGCTCACTTTGATGAACCTTGAGGTTTCATGTGTAAGACGTTACACCAGGTTACACAGTCTCACTTGTGCTTCAGTAGGCCGACTGCATTGCGTCACTTGTTTCTCTGGGATGCACTTCTTGGATTGCATCACTGACAAATAATATATTGTTAGAACAGGGATGGGGGGGTACTTGTCTGTCCCCTCCTTTTAGCCCCTCCTCTGTTTTACTGCATATCTATTTGTCACAACACAAACCTACTCCCCTAACCCAACCCTACATACTAGACTTTTTGCACACCCACCCATCCTCAAATATAATCCTGGGAGGACAGGGTACTGTTCAGTCACCAAGTGCTATTGCTCCCTCATTTAATTTGTGATTGGCTGCAGTCTGCACTGTTCATGCACCACACAGATTTATATATTTACATGAACTGGAACTAGACTGGATAAAAACATCACCCCCTGGACACAGCCTATCAGGATACAGTTGCCTGCTGGGCTGTCTGACCTTAAGGAGTGTATGTTGAGCCATTGCAGTGTTTCAGGTGAGTAAATAATTCTTTCTTGCGATCTGATGAACCCATCTTTCATTTCTTTTGGAGTGTTTGATCCAGACGTGTTAGAATTCTTCATGAGTGAGAAACTTAAGCAGACTTGAGTGCGATGGACCCTAAAGGTAAAGCTTGTTTTCTGGTACTGTCTCCAATCTCGGGAGGCTCCTGTGCAGTTTAAAAGGGCTAAGACTGGATTCTCTAAAGAGGGACAGTTTTCCCAGAGTGGAGATAGTCTTCCCAGAAAACAAAATTATCCTTCAGTGCCACAATACTGCAAAATTTTGCAAGGCTCCCTTAACAAGAATAATTTCTCAAATGATAGGGCTTGATGTTGCGCACATTGGGTCAGCTTAACTGTTACCATTTCTATCATGCAGTAAATGTATTACGATTTACAATACAGCAGGTAAAAAATACTGTAAAAACCAGCTTGAATCAGTAGAAACATAAGAACATTATTGAGCCTCCCTGTTAGTTAAAGTGGTGAGGACCATTGTCCTGTACAGGTAGGCTGGACTGTAACATAAATTCACTTTCTTTTCTAAGGAACATCAACCCTGAATCCTGCTACATTAAATAAAACCAAAATGAACACCTCTGTCATCAACTCTAGCCTTCAGTTCAACCACTCCTCCTCAGGATTCAGTCTCCCACTCGGCAATGTGAATAAAGGATGCAAATACTCACTTGGTGAGGTATTGTTCGACTTTATTGTCACGGTTTTCAACATGGTGGTGGGCTACCCTGCTAACATCATGGTGATGTGGCTGGTGTACAGAAAAAAGAGTGACTCCTCCACCTCTGATATTTTCATCTTCAACCTGGCCATCGCTGATGCCTCCTACTGCATGATGGTCCCCCATCAGTGTTGTAGGCAACTATCTCTTCAAAATAAATTTCTTCAAGTTAACTGCCTTTGCCTATGGGATCAAAGACTGCACCCCACTCTTCCTCACCTGCATTTGCCTGGATCGTTACGTGGCCGTGGTCCACCCCATTGTGTTCAGCAACATCAGGGATAACAAGATCAGGGTGGCTATTTCCATGCTTATTTGGGGGTTTGTGTTACCCTTTGCCGTCAGTAGGGCATTGGCGTTGGTGGGCGCAATTAATATTTTTTCTGGGCTCGTCCTGACGACCTTTGCCATCATGGTTTTTTGCAACATTTCCATCACATGGAGTCTGAGAAAGTCGGTCTTTGGCAAGGAGAAGATGCACCCCATGAAAAAGAAAGCCCTCAGAACAGTGTTAATCGCCCTAGCCATCATAGTGTTTCATTACCTGCCTATAGTTACAGTCTTACCCATAACACTTTACTATAATTTCCCTGAACACTGTCACATTGAACGGGCTGCCTTCGTCCTCATGGACATCAGTTCCAGCACTGAGCCCCTAATCTACATCTCCAAGATGGACCAGCTGCCATGCTTCAATAATTTTCCCTGCATCCGATGCCAAAGCCCTTCCACTGAGCCTAATAATGTTAGCGCATGAGATGTATGCCAGCATTTACTTTCTATGTACAGCCTTGAAAATTAGTTCATGAAACAAAGCAAGAATGTTAAGTTAGTGCTAAGCAAATGCTCTAGCTTTGATATGACTGTCATTAGGAAAGAAATGACCATTAACAATAGTAACTGCAGGCATTGATGAAAAAAGTGTAATTATTTGAGTCTCTTAAATGCCTACAAAACCATGGTTCCATATTATGCAAATTAAACATTCAAAATTTTGACTATTCAAAAATGAATAACTGCAATGTAACAATTCGATATAGAGAGAACATTTTTTTTTAATGGAATGTGTGGATGATCATTATTACCAACTTCCAGCCCTGTTTTATTTTATCAATTTAATTTCATTATGCCAGCATGGGATCTATTTTTGCTTGAGAAAAGCCTCCTGTGCTGACAGACTTTTCTAGAAGCTGACCCTTTACAAAAATACAAAATGATTGGTTTGGGTATTCCTGTGCTTGATGCTAACAATCAGTGAGCAAATATCACATTCGAAGTATTTAAATCTGTAAAATGATAAAAGGCATTCAACATGAAGCAAAATGAAATGTAACCAATGTCAAACTGATTTTGAAAAGACACAAAACAATTCAATTTAAATGTAAAGTAGTTTGAATCTCTTCCAGGTTCAAGGCAAACCAAGAGGAACAGAGTCCACCTCTTATCATATCACCTCTATCTCTGAATTCAGAGGGAGGAAATGATTTGGTTTGAGTTCAGCTGTGAGTTTCAGCTCTGGGGAACAAAGAGAAGTACTGAGGTTAGTCATCAGAACAGAGCCAGCTTTGTTTAGCTCATGAGACACTGTTTTTGTTGAGACTGGTTCAGATATGAATTGACTCAATTCTTTGGTGATTTCTGGAGCTGTTATTTACTGATTATTAACAACAATCCAACAAAAGTGTTTTGGGCATTGCCTGAATTTCTGAGAATGATGACACATCTGGTCATTCTGTGTCATCCCAGCAGTCTGGACACAGTCATTTAATGGACATTAATGCATCCAGAATCTTTTCTTTGAGACTGGCCATCATTCAACATTCAAAATGTTTGATTCTTCCGAGATCCATTTGTTTGTGACATTTGAAGTGGGAATGATGTGACATGTTTATTTGTTTTTTTTTATTGGCCCTGATCTTCAACTTTTCATGTGCAAAATGATTTCCCCCAATGTGATTCACGACCATGATCCAGGGAACTGTGCTGCATTTAGATAATCATAATGAGGTGTTAAACCAAGAAAGGATTCGAACCCAGACACTTGACATTTTGCAGTGCTTACCATACCTGATAGTCATCATGTCAATCAGCAAAAGGAAAATCTATCTGTTTTCAAATGAGACGATAAAAAACACTTTGTGTTTTTAATGCCTCTCAGTATTGTATCTCCTGAAAAATCATAAGTGGCTCTGTCATATACCCAGCATTACAATTAACAGATACATTGATAAATTTGCTTTAAAGATTTACAAATAGGCTGATGGAAACTTTATAGGAAAATTATTTTAGAAATAGGCCTTGCGAAAAATTGAAGTTAAATCCATACACTCCTCAATGCTGCAAAGACAATTTTAGTTTTTGTTTTGGTTTTTTTCAATAAACTAATCTTAAATGTGCGCAGTTTATAGATGCAGTCCATTGATACTGATTGATAATAGACACAGCTTTGCTAAAGTCATCTGAACTTTGCATATGTTCTGATCTGGCAGAAAAAATGTTGCGTACGCATAATGTATGGATACAGTGCATTGATATTAATTGAAAATATACACAGCGTAACTCAAGTTTATAAGCACTTTCTTAATGTTCTGGTCTCTCAAAGAGATACTGTTTAAAAAAACAAGTAAATGTTTTGCGTCACGCAATGCTACTTTCAAAATTGCTTTTCATTTCTTGGACCAGGTCCTGATTTCAATGTCAGAAATATAGCAGCTGGCAGCAATGAAGGGGCCAAGCACCACAGGGCCACCAGGTAAACAACTATTAGTGTTTTTTCACTGCATGGTACTGGTGTCGGTCCCAGATGTGCTTCCATATCCACTCGGGGTCTTTTGTATTGAGATGATGTAACATATTATGAAGCTCTGAACTAATGATATACTTAGCTCCATTAAAAACGCACAGGTGAGGCATGTACTCTATTTGCGGCAAATTGAAGAATCAATTGATTTTTATTGCTTTTCCTGTGAGGCACGAGAGGAAATAAAGAGAAGCGCGTGGTATTGTAATCCTGGCCGCACCGTGCCACGCACGCCAAGCACTTCAGTAATAACAAACATTGAGCTGTTTGTGATGTGTACAGTGACACTTGACTTGTTCTTTTTGGTGTGGTCAATAGCCTACATAAAGCCAACAAAAAAAACGAAAAATGCTACTGCATCAAGAAAATGCAACGGCTTGTGACACAGGAGAGAGAAAAAGAGCCTTTGGCATGTCGTGGGCAGATCTCAGCCGCCGAGAGGTGGTGCGTCATTTGCACTGTCACCGTTCAACAATCAGTCGGCTGTCTATCCCAGAATGGAACACAGGCACTGTCACTGACCGACCCCACTTAGGGCAGCCATGAGTGACGATGGCGGTTCAAGAGCGCAACATCTGGTTACAGCCTGTACGTGACAGATTCCGGACAGCAACCAAAACTGATCATGGGATGAGGGGTCCGAGACGATTGAGGATGAGTGCAAGTATTGTTTGACGCCATCTATGTGAGCAACACATGCGTGCACACGGGCCCTATGGAAAACCCAGTTTTTGCCCATTTACGCATGGCTGCCCTTACCATGGTCAGTCAGCGACAGTCCCTGTTTTCCATTCTCAGACAGAAACAGGGAAATAAAATGCCAAAAACATGACACAGAGGCAGGTGCCCACAGTCAGAAGTGAAGAGTTCCTACTCCTGTTGATGGGCAAAAAATGGGTTTTCTGTAGGGGCCGTGTGCATGCGTGTTTTGCTCACGTAGACGGCGTCAAACGGTACTTGCGCTCACCCTCAATCGTCTCGGACTGGATCGTTTCTTGACTCGATGTAAGCTTGACGTTTTTTTCGCACCCAAATGGTTCGGAACCCAAACATTACGGTAAGCCGAAAAGGTTCTGATTTTATTCGATATTGATGGAGGCTAAATATGGTTCTATTTCCAACTCTTGTTGCTCCTAAACCAACTCCACAATCGGCGAGAATAATGCATTATTTACATTAGCACGAAATCTGTGTTTACACGAAAACTGAGCAGTTAACCATAAAAAAGGTTGCAAAATTTATTAAATTTTACATACCAAGAAGCCACTGCACCTGCAAAATTGGCATGAACTACATTTTCGGCGCAAAATCAGTGATATCTGACCTATTGTGTATGAATCACTGCGTTGCGAGTAGTAACGGCCGTAGCGGCGGCTTAACCCATTCAGACAGAAGGTGACGCGTATCTGCTGCTCTTTTTCGCCGGTGCTGAAAACATCAGGAGGTGTTTCAGGGCCAGCTCACTTTAGTACCCCTTTTCGACGCCTTGCACCATTCAAGCAGAAAGTGGAGGAATTGCAGAGGTGTTTCAGAGCCGGCAAAGTCGCTCTGTCTGAATAGGGCTCAATAAATCTGCCTTCCGCCTATTCACTTCCACGCGAAGGGCCTATGGAAAATGGTAGGGGAAGTGACTAGGGGAGCTTGTTTAGGAAAGCCCTTAACCTACTCTGTTTCCTACTGCTGAGGCGCACACGACCTGGGGCCTAATGCACGAAGGCGGGATAAGGGATTAGCCCAGGATCGGCACGGGATTAGCCTGATCCCAAGCCCCATTTCGGTTGCACAGAGCGTATGAGCTAAGCCATGGCACTATTTACTATGGAAACAAAGTCTGTGGAGCTAGCCAGCTCCGGAGCAAGCTTACAAACTAGCTAAGCTCCTGTCTGCAGCCAATTTCACCTCACCTCATTCAGCAGTCACCCAATTTGAAAATCAATGTCCTTAACAGTCGTTCTGAATTGTCCTACACATTACTATCTCAATTATAGTAAGCCCAGAGTAATTATCTTAGAAACTTGTGACCATTGATGTCAGTAAAATAGCCAATATTCGATCATTATATTCAAGTATCCATGTGACAGTGACCATCACAGTTCAATCAGTCCCCTTTCCATGTCACATTTTAACCATATTTAGAATCCGTCATTATCAGATTTGTCCTTATTCCCCAAGTTGAGACTTCCATCAGAGTAGAAAATGAGCAGTGCTGCATGAAATAGGTTACCGTGTTTCAGCGCGGTCTTAAATAGCTGCAGTAACCCCCTACCTACAGCACTGCTTCTATTTTTCTCTGTCTTTATTCAGAATGCGACAGGTAAGGTAGAGTCGTTGCCTTAGTGCTGGACACGAGTGCAGTGTCGCTCGCTTTGCGATACTGGAATCAAACATTTTCAGGAGGCTCCTTAACGTAATTTTCTGATGTTAACATTCTCCTTATTAATTTGAGTATGCCTCCATCAGAGGTGATTAAAAGCAGAAAGTAAACTCAACTAATCTGAAAATGTCTTCTAGATCGGACTATCAACTCAGCTTATGTTGGAGAAGAAAGGGCTTGTAGCAAAACTTGTGAAGCATAAATGGAACATAAACATGCTTCTGAAACTTTGTCAAACATATAGCCTACTTGCCTTCATGGATATCGTGCGCAGTTCACACACACACGCTCAAATATAACTGGCCTCGCTCGATACTAGATCTGTCTGACAGCCACAGCTTATCTTGTTCACGGTAACGCCAAAGTGCATCAGCTACACCTTTTTGACGGCGCTGAAACACCTCCCGAGTTTTCTTTCACTTGAGTTTAGCTCACTTTAATACTCTTCTCAAATGTCTCACACCATTCAGACAAAAACTAAAGGAATAGCAAGCAGAGGCAATTCACAGATTCCATCGTCCCTCTGTCTGAACGCGGTCTTTGAGTGTTGCTGGCGCATGCGTCTGCTGCAGCTACTTAGTGTCCATGGTGATGATCAGCGATTCTGTGATCGATCTCGGGGTCTATTTGAGGTAGCCGTGTGCACACTCAGCAGGATCAGCGGCATCGGGCTTCACTTAGCCTATCCTCCTCCACCCGCTGTTGGCTTTGTGCAATCAATTAAGCCAGCGACGCGCTGTTTGGGATATGGCAATCCTCGCTTTGGCGTTGATCCAGGATCTCAGGATCTGACTTTTGTGCAATACGCCCCTGCATTTTACCCTGAGCATTGGAGACTGCACGCAAACGTGGTTTTGCCTGAGTGGGACGATACTTGTGTAAGCTACTTGACGGTGTCTGACATAAGAAAAGGTGAGGTATTAAGTAGTTTAAACTATCACCATCAGTTATGTGTCATGGATTAAAATAAAGCTTCATAAATCAGTTTGTCACGTTTGAAGCCTATATGAACCAGTCAATTAGGCTAGGCTACCAATAATGATCTGAAAGAAATAAGTGGGGATTTGACATAGCAACCTTGTTATCTGTCCAAGTTGATTTCCACTGCTGTGAGGACTATGAAACCCGTTTCCTTGGAGTGAAAAACCTGAGCGATCACCGACAGGCTGCCCGGCGATGTGAGCAGGAGAATACTCATTCCTCTGGTACATGTTGGAATACTTCTCTCACTATGAACCCATGAGCAAACGACCAGGACCATTTATCTCATCCGCTTTTAGCAGTCTATTTCCCCACTATTTCCATAGAATTTTGCGGTGGTACTATATCATTTATTGACCTTCATTTTTGTTACTTTTGACTTTGGAGAAACCTCTTTCCTTCCCTCGAATCGCTGGACTTTGAAATTAAAGATGAATTTAGTAGCTTTACTTGACTGAACGATCCCATGTGCCGTGTTTGATCTTTAATTTTGTCGGATAATTTAAGTTGGATCTGCACTTGAATGCATCTCCAATGTATTAACGTGATTTTGCTTTTCGTGTTTTTCATAGGTCAATAGCGTGTTTTATTAAGTTTTTATTGTCGTTGTTCAACTGGTAATTCTTTGAGCGAGGAATCCGACTGTGAAGACTTGTGTGAATTATGTGAATTATCATGTGAATAAGTGTATAAATTTGTCCAATGTAACTTATTTGATATTTGGACCAAAAACCCATGGAAAAGATATCTCACTCCTCCCTACAGGATTGTGCAGGTATTTGTGCTTGATTTTTGTTTCCAGTCAACAGAGCCTGGATCGACACTATTTTCTACTCTGGGATAGAGTGCTGAATTCTTGTACTTTAAGTTTTTCAATTTCCAAATTGCTGTAATTAAAACAGGTAATAAAGACAGGTTCTGTGTTAAAGGTGCACTATGCAAGTTTGTTTGACATCACTTGACATTCAAAGTCAAACAAAACAGAGGTAGCTCGCCCCTCCCTCCCATAGTTCCCTCCCTCCCATGCTTTGTAACTGTCATGAACATGCATCGAAAGTGGGCCTGTGCTACGGGCCTTGTCAGTGATTGGCCAGAACGTGGTTTGTTATGTTATGGGGCACAGCCTGTGCCCCTTGTGTTTGTTTGCAGTTTGTGACGCCTGTGCGGTCTCCAGAGCCCGGTTTTTTTTTTACAGTGAATTCAGGGGCAGGCAGCTTGCAGATCGTGGGGAGATGTCGACGAATTGAGACAAAAATATAATCGCGCAGAAAACAAGCAAACTTGCATCGTGCACCTTTAAGACATGTTTTATGTTTTTTCTCAGGACCGGGGTTGGTGGGGTTTGGTTCTGGGGGGAGGGGGTGGGGGGTAGGCGGTGGGAGGAGGGGGCCCCCTCTTCAGGTCGGAGCAACTGCCCTCAAAAAATCCTGAGCACGCCCCTGATTCATGGAAACTGAAACTGGCGCGGTTTCATTTACATACTTTAGTTTTGAGACTTCTACATTGATCCCAGTTGGGCCAACACGCAATATCATCCTGTTATCCATCATGTCAGGGCAAAGACGGACTAAATGATGACAACAAGTGGGTATGAACACTTCAGAATTAAGTTGTTCCGATCTTAATACACAAAGCATACATATATATATATATATATATATATATATATATATATATATATATATACATATATGCATCTCACGACTAATTTCTTCCAGGTATAGACCTGAGTCAGACTCGCAGGCACAGCTGGATGCGAACGATTTTTCTTTGACCGAAACGAAAATGTAGGTAACTAAGCGATTATATAAAGGGTAAGGCAATCGTAGAGCTTATTCTTTAGCTTTGCCGAATAATAGAGCATAAATATTGATTTACAATTCCTTATTCATGTACTTTTTTAAGTACGAAAAAAAAAAAAGAACACGGAAAACAAGTCCCCCACCCAAAAAAATAATTGTCGACACCCATGTTTACTGTTTACATGCGTCTCATTGGACTTTTATACATACATAAGATGGCAGAGCTATTCTGCTGTGTAACAAGTCCCCCACCCAAAAAAATAATTGTCGACGCCCATGTTTACTGTTTACATGCGTCTCATTGGACTTTTATACATACATAAGCTGGCAGAGCTTAATTCTGCCTTTGCGCTGAGGTTCAGCCAATGACGTTGTCCACTTAAGTTTTTTTTTTATATCTTTGTGCCAAAAAAAACCGTCTGCTATTTTTTTTCCCCCACATCTTTATTGACATCAGATATACATACAAAGACAAACCGAAGCTTGTTTTAACATCTGTATTACCGCAACATGGGGTAACACAGACGTTATATTACAATATTGCAAATAATCGCCCGAGCGTTTAATTGAACCCCAGGTGTTTAATTGAACCGGCATTTAATACGCAAAATGAGGTCGGACCCCTGGCGGCTTTTTGCACACTGGCGCCTATTTGTACGCGGGCGATTATTTAGTCATATACGGTATCTAAATTTGCCACTCATGACACCTAATTGATTTTGGTTGCCATGGCAACAGTATTGGTCAAATAATATGCAAATCAGCAGCAAAACACAGATATATCCTTGTGGACGTTGTACAGGCTGCAATTTTTGTTCGGTTTCTTTCATATTTGTTATGGAAATGTTATACTTATGACTCCAATACCAACCATACCATAGCAACAGTAATGGCCGAATAATTTGCAAAGAAGGGGTGAAGCGGGTTTTTGAGGGCTACACCCATACGGTTGCGGTCGATCGGACTGTTAAGTTTAGAAGCAGACTGTATGTTAAAAGGAGCACTGTGTGTCGCAGACAAATGGCTTATTGTGTTATTCTGAACCCTTGTGTACCCTTCTCAGCCAGTATCATTTTCAGCAGTATGCTAATAAATGAGTGATTGTAGTCCAAATTGCCCCAGGCACCTAATTTTCACGCTTGTATAAGCCGCCGTAATTGTCACAAGCACCAACGAGAGCGCGCGAGATTCCCCGCGAGGAAGCAGGTTCATACGGTCCTGCCCACCAGTGCTGCATATGTTGCTACTTCCATGGCTTTCTTGCCACATAAAACTGATCGCAATCTGGTCAAGTTTAATGGACTGAAAGCACGTTTTATACAGTAGTTCTTTGAAATGTTTGTCATCTTGCAGGAAAGTAGTTAACTAGCTCATTAACATCGGGTTAGTCTAAAGATCTGACTGTTCATGAACAACACATTGATTGGCCGAAACATATCACTGTGTCGACATCTGGCTATGGCCAGCGACAACATATAATTACAAGCAACTTTACGGTATAATAACAGAAATCATAGATCTATGGATTTCGAAAGTCTTTCTTCTACAGCAGCAGGCGGCAAGCGAACAGGATGAACCTGTCTCTTTCTTAGCTCAGTCCTCCTCTGTGATTCATCCACAGATTCGCATATGGAGAACTGGAGGTCGACGTGTTACACAGCTACCATTGTATGACATCACTCTCCTGCGCCGCTTGGGATTGCCAATTCAATTTGAATTATGGAACATTTTTTGCGGGGCGAACATGAAAACAAAAAAACAATGTCCTCTTTGTTTTCTCTTTAGTTGTGTCATGAAATGTGCAACTTAAAGAAGAAATTGAAAATGCAGTTTATTTATAATTTTATTCAATTAACATTCACCACGCTATAAAATAATAATGTATAATTACGAGACAGAATTATTTTCAAGGCAAATGCATACCCGGAACTACATTCCAGACATACCGGCTGGGTGCAGTGATTTCAAAAGCATATGTTTACTGCAGCTGCTCTGGAATTCAAAACAATACTTTGTTCCGAATAAGGATGTAGTTCCGAGTATTTGCTTCAAGTGTTGACATGTTACATAATTATACATTATTATTTCATAGCGTGGTGAATGTGCAGGTCACAACTTGTCCACGAGAGCATTTTGGATCTGTTGGATTGTGTGTTTGATGAGTTTTGAAGGAGAGAGACCTGTACTGTTCACTTTCGTTATGTTCGCTGAGCAGCTCGCGTCTCCCCCCCCCCCGAATCTCAAAACAACAGGCACAGATAACTAAAGGTAATGTACCTGCTCATATGACTATCGGGATTATGGCAATAGGCCAATTTGCCAAAATGTTGAAATATACCTTCAATGGCATACAAGCCAGAGTGTGAGAAGTGGCCCCTAGTGCAACATTTTTTCATTGCTGTGTTCATCACCTGAAACTCTTTCTTAGCCAGGGCTTGAAGCCCATTTCTGAGGTCAAGGTGTTTTTTTTTTTTTTTTTTTTGCTTCAGAAGGTGGATTCATGTCTGTTTTATTATTTCCACAAAGTGAAAATCAAACAGATTTTTGAAGGACTTTTGAATTATTTGCATGCAGCTGTTTTAAATTAGATAAAATAACCCATGTCCAGCACCTGTGCTGATCCCTGTAGCCTTCTGCTGGAGTTGAAACAGCGTCTCAACTGCCCCAACAAGGTTTTAAAAGCTTGATACGGTCTATCATGCAGCACTTCATTTTATTACTGAAGATCATTTTCAAATGCATCACAGCAAATTTGACAGTGTATATTATATTCCATAGGAGTTTATTTAACACCGTGTTCAGGGTGTATTTGTGACTGCATTCACAGTGTTGTCCTAACACTGGACAATAGAGTTAAAAAAATAACACTCCAATAGAGTAAATTTACCAACACCAGAAGTGTTCAAATGTACTCCATCAAGGACATTATTTAACGCTACTTAAGAGTAACCACAACACCTAAGTTAAAATACAACCCTAATTCCGAAATATAAAGTGTAAATTGTGAATAAAATCAAAACACAATGACTTTCAAATCACACCAGCCGGTATTTTATTCACAATAGAACAGAGATAACATAGCAAATGTTTGAAATGAGAAATTTTACCATTTCATCCATAAAATGAGCTCATTTCAAATTTGATGGCTGCTACAGGTCTCAAAAAGTTGGGACAGGGGCCTGATTACCATGGTTCAGCATCCCCTCTTCTTTTTAACACAGAGGGCTCTAAATTTTTTGAGCAGGCGCAGGTGCGGCGCAGGCTCGGCAAATGGGGGGAGCGCCACGCCAACGGGGTGTATCCATGCGTATTTTGCAATTTCTTGCCCGGCGCAAGTGCTCGTCTGTCCCGCCTCTGTCTCTCCTGCCGGCGCAAGTGGCAAAGAGGGAGGAGAGAAGGCATGAGTGGGTTTCATACAGCCGAGTCAAATCTTCACCAATCAAATGAGCTCCTCTCCTCACCTTTATGTTGAAATAAAGAAGTCTCTGTCCTATATCTGCATGATGCGTGAATGTTGCATTTTACTTTGCTGCTTCAGGCATGTTTTCTGCACTGCTTACGTCTATATTAAGCATTACGAATATGAGTTAGCTGGCTAGCTAGGGCATTCTCGAATTATCACCATTATTGAACTTGAATGGAATTTCAAAGCGAAACTACGTCACATCATTCAAACCTATGAAGTTGGAATGAAATACGACGGTTGCTCATTTATTTCTTCTGCCTGCATCATTGGGAAGAGAAACGATGAATAGCGTGTTCCTATTATTACACCCCGTTGCTGCTTAAAATTTTGGGATTAACATGCATGGACAACAATGCAAGATACGTTACACATTTATTTTCAATAGGCTATGTGATCTTAACTCAGTACGAGATCATAGTAATCAGGCTGTATTCCTTTCCCCCACTAAAAACAATAAAACCTAAGTGACAATAATAGTATTGAGCTGCTTGCACATTGGACCCGAAACGAATTTTTCGCACGACAGAATACATTCAACGTTTGAATGTAATCAGTCGTGCGAAAAATTTGTTTCGCGTCCAGTGTGCATGTGGCTTTACTGAGCATAGAACGCAAGCATTTTATATACAGTATGTGGATATATAATATATATATATAATATACACGCACTACTTGATGCCGAGGCAGTTGGTGGTTGGCTGATAAAGATGTGAAGTCTTTAGTTTGCATCACAGATTCAGCTGTGTTGATTAAGCCAGGTCGAGTTTCCATTACGCGTGCCAACCGCCTATGATCTGACATAAGGACAATCGATATAGATACTATAATTTATGTCCTGATTCAGATTACATTAAATAGTGGTTGCTGTAATTATTTATTGCATTGAAATGTGCCTGACATTCTGGAAACCTGCCTGTGAGGTTTCGGTGACGTGTGCGCACTGTGCGCCAGTCAGCCAAATTACCACTGCACAGAAAGTAAACCAGGTTGGAGCTGGTGAGCTCTCTGCGCACTTTTGGCGGAGCCTTTTGCCAAGAAATTGTCACTGCATCATAATGAATATGTGACACCTCCCCCTACTACGCCGCCACACCCATCTCGCCGCACATCCGTCAACCTAATTGCCAAAGTGGCTGTGCACGGTGTTGCAACGCACGAAATTACCACTGCGTGGGCTGCACCAGACAAAATTACCACTGCGTGGGCTGCGCCATGCTGCGCCAAGAAATTAGAGCCCAGAGTGGAGTCGTCTGGGCATTGAGCAGACAAGTTTCTTGAGTTTAGCCATTGGAATTTGATCCCACTCTTGTTTAATTCAGGCTTCCAGCTGCTGGAGAGTTTTGGGTCTCCTTTGACGGACTTATCATTTAATTATGCGCCAAATTTTCTCAGTCGGTGAAAGATCAGGAATGCAGGAAGGCCAGTTCAGCACACGGACTCTTCTACTACGAAGCCATGCTGTTGTAATAGCTGCAGTATGTGGTTTTGCATTGTCCTGCTGAAATACACAAGGCCTTCCCTGGAATAGATGTTGTCTGGAGGGGAGCATATGTTACCTTAAAACCTTTATGTACCTTTCAGCATTCATGGTGCTTTTTAAAACATGCAAGTGTCCCACACCATATGCACTAATGCATCCTCATACCATCAGAGATGCTGGCTTTTGAACTGAAAGCTGATAACAGGAGGGGTGGTCTTTCTCCTCTATAGCCCAGAGGACACTATGCTCATTATTTCCAACAAGAATGTCAAATTTGGACTCGTCTGACCACAGGACACTTTGCCACTTTGTTACAGTCCATTTTATATGAGCCTTGGCCCACAGAACATGGTGGCACTTCTGGATCATGCTCAACAATAGCTTCCTTTTTGCATGATATGTGGCATCTGTGGATGGCACGGAGGACTGTGTTTACAGACAGTGGTTTCTTGCAGTATTCCTGGGCCCATTTAGTAATGTTAATGACAGAATCATGCCAGTGAGTGATGTAGTGGCGTCTGAGGGCCCAAAGATCACGGGCATCCAGTAAAGGTCTTCGGCCTTGTCCCTTAGCAACTGAGATTTTTCCAGTTTCTCTGAATCTTAGTAGTAGTAGTAGTAGTAGTAGTACTTTATTGTCCCCTTAGGGAAATTTTTTGTCAGTGAAAATAGCATTTCAAGGCATGACATTGTACCCACACCAACAAACACACACATCTTTGTCCTCGCAGGACCAAACGCTGACAAGACAAACTTATACCACACAACAGTGGCAACCCGTCGCCAAGGCATCTATGTGCATAGTGACCAGTAATGCACAAGATCATAAAAATTACAATTAATACATGGTCATAAATAGAAGCATTTATACAAGCTAATAGGTTATCTCTGTGCAGACCAGCTGAAACAAGAGATTAAAATATGACCTGACCTTTCATGTGTTTATTGACTAAGCTAATTGCTTGTGGGATGAATGATTGTTTTGACCTATTTTTGTAAACAGCTGGATAACGGAACCTGCCACTTGATGGCAGCAGTTCAAAGGCAGAAGAAAGTGGGTGTCTGTGATCAGCTAAAATGCTGTTTGCTTTACTGAGCATTCTTTCTTTGTAAATGTGTTCCAGACTATTTAAATTAATACCGAGCAGCTTGCTGGCAGTATTTACTATTTTTCTTAGTGAACTCTTCTGTGCTGCTGTTGTATTCCCAAACCAGCAGGTTATGCAAAAGATTAGCACACTCTCAACAAAGGCACTATAGAACATTTTAAGTAGTTTGCATTCCACATCCAAAGAGACCAACTTCCTAAAGAAATAAAGCCTTAGTTGCCCTTTCTTCTGAATATATTCAGTACATTGATCCCACTTCAGCCTGTTATCTAAAACCACACCCAAATACTTGTATTCTGTAACAGACTGAATGGCCTGCCCTCTGATAGTTGTCAGGTGGGGTGCTTTAACTCTTCTAAAATCAATAGACATTTCCTTTGTCTTTGACGTGTTGAGCAAGAGATGGGATTCTTCGCACCAGTCAAGAAACTCATCTAAGACTGGGCCATGTTCCTGCTCATCACCCTGGAGGAGGCTGACTAGAGCTGTATCATCGGCAAACTTAATTAAGTGCCTGCCAGGGTAAGAGCTGGAACAGTTATTTGTGTATAGTATATAAAGTAAGGGAGACAGTACACACCCCTGTGGGGAGCCGATATTGGTGGTAATTTTGTCAGAGAATAAGGGACCCACCTTCACCTGTTGAATTCTCTGACTTAAAAAATCAAGGAGCCAGAGGATTGGGCCTCCATCCAAGGTGAAGTCCTTGTGCAACCTCTGAGCCAGAATGGTAGGATAAATCAAATTAAAAGCAGATGAAAAGTCGAAGAATAGAATTTTAATGTGTGTTTTTGGTAACTCTCGATGTGTATAGACAAGATGTAGCAAGGTTAAAATGGCATCATCGACCCCCCTGCTGGGCTGATAAGCGAATTGCAGGGGTTCCAGTGTCTTTTGAGTATGTCTAACAATGTGCTTTTTATCCTTTCAAAGCATTTCATTACGAGTGAAGTTAATGCTATAGGACGGTAATGGTTATACTCAGTTGGTAAGGGGATCTTAGGGATGGGGATAATAGTAGACATTTTCCATAGCAATGGAACAACACACTGATCCAGAGAAGACGGAAACACATCTGTGCAGACAGTAGACAGTTGTTCAGCACAGTGTTTCAGTACATTACCACGGATTTTATCAGGGCCAGGAGCCTTACGTATATTGACTCTCTTAAATAGAGAATGAACCTCTGTCTGTGTGATAGCAGTGTTATGGGTAGCTGTCAACTCAGGCTGGGTTTGATCAGTGTTTGTGCCATTGCCATTGTCAAACCGGGAGAAGAAAATATTTAACTGGTTTGCCATTTCCCTGCCCTCCCCACTTCCCAGGTCCATCTGTGTTTTCCCTTTACCTTTATGAGGGACGCTAGTCATGGTTTTGATGGCCTGCCATGCTTGCCTGGAGTTACCCAAAGTCATGTTTTGTTCTACCTTTTGTTTGTAAATATTCTTATGTTTTTATCTGTCGTTTGATTTCTCTCTGTATGTCTCTCCTTAAAATTTCATTTTTTTTTTTTTTTTGGTGAAGGGCTTGTTTCTTTTTATTTAAGAGGGATTTAAGATTTCTTGATGCCCAAGGCTTATTGTTAGGATACATTTTTATCATTTTAGTGGGAACTACTAAGTCTTCACAGAAGTTAATGTAATCTGATAGCACTTCAACATATTCATTTAGGTCCGGGCATTTAAAAACCTCCCAGGAGGTACAATCAAAGCACCCCTGAAGTGCCATAATGTTGTCTTCATTCCAGATTTTGACAGTACTTGTCTGGGGCTTCTCTGGGCTTCTTCCGCTGGTATGCAGGCCTGACATACACCACATTGTGGTCTGATGCCCCCAGAGGAGGCAGGATAGAGGCAGAATAGGCACCTTTGACACTGCCATAGCAGAAGTCCAGAGTCCTGTTTTTCCTAGTAGGGCACTTCACGTACTGATAATAAGTCCTTCAGGTGTTTCTCAATGAACAGTTATTAAAATCACCCAAGAAAAATTTTGGGGCATCAGGAGAAAGAGATTCAAGATTTTGTGAAAGATTAAATATTATTTCTGATGCCTTATCAGTGTTTGCCTGAGGGTGAATGTAAACCACTGTGAAAAACAACTGTGGAAATTCACGTGGGAGACAATAAGGGCGAAGTGACACGCATAAAAGCACTTCAATGTCAGGCGTGCAGAGACTCTCTCCAGACTGTAACCGCTCCACTCCGGCACCAGTCTTCCCGAATGAAAAGGCTCACTCCACCCCCGTGGGATTTGCCTGTGATGCCTGGTTCACGGTCCATTCTGTAGGCAGTGAAGCCATCCGGCTCCACCTCGCTGGACGGAATATTCTTGTCCAGCCATGTCTCCGTGATTGCTAAAATGCAAGCACCCCGATATTCCTGCAAATACCTGACATTTGCGGTCAATTCATCCATCTTCCTCTTTCGGGACTGGGCATTGATTAACAAACAGGTAGGCGGGGGTCGTGTTTTCATTCGTTTAAGACTCTGTCTTAGCCCCCCTTTCTTTCCACGTTTGCGTTTAAATTGTGTATGGTGAGAACGAGCACTTGGACTCGGTATGAAGTTTGTATTAAAGTTCAGTGGCTTTGGATTGCACTGTAGGAGAAAGTCTCTTGTGTACTGAAAGCACTGGATAACGCTGCCCGCAGCATTTCTGTGATTAAGTCCACAGTTAAAGAGTACACTCAGAGCCAGCAGAACGACTCCAATTATCCATACAGATGAAGCCATGGTCGGGTTTAGCCGTTTTAAAAAATTAAGCAGAGCACAGGACTAACAATAAACACGAACAATAAATAAATAAATAAAATAAAATACATGCCACCATGCAACACTCTCTGCGGTCGCCACTGTGCAGCGCCCTCCAACCTCACTTTCTTTTGATGATGTTAAAATGACTGTCGACGATGAGACCTTCAAAGCCTTTTGTAATTTGATGTTGAGGAACATTGTTTTTAAAGTATTCCACAATTTTTTTTATGCAAGCCTTCACGGGTTGGAGAGCCTCTGGCCATCTTTACTTCTGAGAGACTCAGCCTCTCTAAGACATCCCTTTTATAGCCAATCATGTTCTGCACCTTATGCCAGTTAACTTAATTACTTGCTAAATGTTCTTTCAGCTGATTCTCTTATATATTAATAGCTTTTTCAGCCCTTTTTTTTTTGCCTGTGTCCCAACATTTTTGAGACCTGTTGCAGCCAGAAAATTTGAAATAAGCTCATTTTGTGGATAAAAATGGAGCTTTGACGGAAATTCTGATAGGCCACGGAGTCAAGCTTGCGTAACGTAGGAGGTGCTACCTCCTGGAGAGTCCTGAGTGCATTAGACTGTCATCTAACTTCACATCACATGATTGCTTAGCTGGTAATATGTTGGGCTTATTTAAGTTTGCCTTCCCGAGTGGTTCTTCCTCGGCACGCTAGCTCAGCAACCCTCCTCCACCCCAGCTCCACTGCAATTGCATTCATTGATTATGTTCTCTTGTGACTAAGTTACCATTCAGTAGACAATGTCTCTTCCTTTAGAGGTCATTGTTGCTGTTGGCTCTGGTCTATGGAGGAGGGGTTAGTAGCAGCTCCCTGCCTTCAGTTCCATGCTTGGACGAGCAGGGATCTGTCAGAACAGAGCCATGTCGCCAAACCCAATGTATGCTTGTGTGCTAATATGCCTGTATGCTTTCAATAAATGTTCTCTTTTTGACAAAGTGGTCCTATCAGAAATGTAAAATGTCTCAGTTTCAACATTTGAAATGTTATCTATGTTCTATTGTAAATAACATATTGGCTCGTGATCTGAAAGTCATTGTATTTTGATTTTATTCACAATTTACACTTCGTCCCAGCTATTTCGGAATTGGGGTTGTAGTTAATTCAGCTTTTGAGTTTATTATCAACAGAGATGTATAGTAACGAAGATCATGTTCTTCGTTACAGTACTTTAGTAGTTTTTACTTTACTTGAGTTTTTTTTTTAAACAGGGATTTTTACTCAACTACATTTAAAAGATAAAAAGTATACTTTTACTTCGTTCCTTTGACAATGGCCACTTCGTTACTCGTTACAAATTAAAATATGAATGTAATTCATCATTTAAGGATTATCTGGATGTGGTGTGCTCGAGAAGAACAACAGTGCTTGGCAGGGTATCTTAAGCGCTTTATGCATATATATATATATATATATATATATATATACTACTCAAAATTTGATAGGGATCATTGGAATTTTTTTGTGAAATGACATGCAAATTTGGTAACTGCCACTGATGAACAATATATTGGATAAATGACATGCAGTCAGACACAAAACACATTTGCAAGTGCATTTAATGACATTAAATGAGCGTGCAGCCTCACACTTTGGCTTTGTTTAACACTTCATAGTTTCACCTCTGACATGTAAAGTGAAAACAGACAGTGTCTGTTTGATGTTTCATTACCACAGTTAATGTCAATAACGGGTATGGCCTCCCTAGCTTGAATGACGGCTTGACAACGTCGGGTCATACTGTCAATCAGAACCCGGATGCTTGCAATTGGAATGTTATTCCATTCTTCAACAAGGGCATTTCCGAGCTCTTCTAGAGTTGTGGGTTGTGCCCTTTGACCGGAAATGGCGACCTGCAGCATGTTCCACACATGCTCGATAGGGTTTAGGTCCGCGAACGCTTGGGCCAGTCCATGTGGACAATTGTCTCCTGCTCTAGGAATTGATTCACCACCCTAACACGATGGGGGACGGGCGTTATCATCCATCAAAGATGAAATCAGGGCCAACAGCACCAGCGTATGGTCTTACGTACACATTGAAGACCTCATCCCTGTACCGTTACCCCTGTCATCGTCCCCTCTCCCCATGACATGCAGGTCCGTTCTGCCGTTCCTGCTTATTCCTCCCCAGACCATAATTGATCCGCCACCATAACGGTCGTGTTCGTTGATGTAGACATCATTAAATCGCTCACGTTGTCTTCGCCACACCCGTTGCCTCCTGTCATTAAAGTTCAAGCAATATCAGGACTCATCAGTAAAGAGAACTGGAGCCCAATCGTTGTGTGTCCATGTGACATGATCGTGAGCCTAATCCAAAGCGGTCACGCCGATGACGCACAGTCAGTGGGATTCGAACACATGGCCTTCTTGAGTTGAGGCCGGCAGTATGAAGGCGATTCCGTGTCGTCTGAGTGGATACCCTGACCCCGAGGCGTTATGAAGGTCATTTCGTAGGGTGGTGGCTGTCCAGAAAGGATGACGTCGTGCCTGCAGTGTGAGAAAGTGGTCTTGTCGTTTGTGTAGTCGATCTCTGACGACCACCCCCATGACGGTGTGCTGCTGTACCAAACGTTTGATGCCAGTTCCACGCTCTGTTCACAACGCTTTGGCTGACGTTAAGTGCATTAGCAACGTGGCGTTTGTGAGAAGCCAGAGTCAAGCATTTCGATGCATCTTCCCAATTGCTCTGAAGTGAATCGGCGTCTAAGGCGTTGAGGAGACATTGTTATTGCTAAATGTAATGCAAAAAATTTGGGAACTTCAAATTTTCACCAACAAGCAAAACACACACGTCTGAGTTGAAATGGTGAAGTGTTAGTCAAAGCCAAAATGTGAGGCTGCACGCTCATTTAATGTAATGAAATGCACGTGCAAATGTGTTTTGTGCCTGACTGCATGTCTCCGTTTCAGATGGAATCCGTTATCAAATCATCAGCTGGTAAACGGATGTAAGCGTGTGCAAAAAATTCTTTCTCCATGAGCGTAAGATGAACTAAGATAGCTGGTTCAATTTAGCTTGGCCTATAGTATTGGGTATGAGAAGGCGCGGCGCCTGTTTAATGATTACCAGCTCGTTTTTTTTTTAGTGCAAAACTTTAACCAAAAATTTCTGAATGCTGTGATTTGATATTGCTGGCAAATGACCATGGTATAAGCGGGATAATCAACTTGTAGGCGAGCATTCCACGGTTTTAAGGCACTTCGCGGAGGCAACCACCCTCCGCTTTGCATCGGGTGGTTATTTGCCTCCGCGTCGTACCTTAAAACCGTGGAATGCACACCTCCGCGTTGATTATCCCTTACATATTTCACAATATACTTTTGGTACTTAAGTACATTTAATGAGACTTTAAGACTTTTACTTCAGTAATTTTCTTTTTTTTTCTTCAACTTTTACCAAAGTAACTTTCAGTTCTGGTACTTCTACTCTTACTTCGTTTTTTTCCCCCCAGTACTTTATAGATCTCTGATTATCAATGGTAAACATTTTTCTTGTTAATAATCTTTTTTTTTTTTTAACATTCACATTTTTTAAAATGTTTTTCAAGCAGGGGGTGCGGACAGCCAGGAACATGTTGTGCAAAGGGATCCAGTGCAGAGAGACCCTGCTCCTAGAGATCCACACAAGGGGATGGTTGGTGCTCAGATCCAGGATAAGCCAAAAGGTGTGTTTTTTATACACCATGTGGTATAAGCATATCAGGATAAGGTGAAAGAAAAGCTCTCAAGACTTATGGCAAACAACCAGTAACATAAAGTAATTGCTTTGTATTTCAGATGATGAACCTCTATGCAAAAAGAGAAAGAGTGCAGCGCTGGACCAGCTGTTTGGGGAAACCTTTGAGGCAAGAGCAACGGCACGATCTGCAAGAGAGAAGCCAGTGAGGGAGTCCTGAGCTACAGAGAACATAATCCTTTTCCCCCGACTGACAAACCACTACAGTGGTGGAAAGCACAGGCAGACCTGCCACTGCTGTCATCTCTTGCTCAAAAATACCTCTGTCTACCAGCCACCAGTGTGGCCTCAGTGGGAGTTTCCAGCACTGCAGGAGATATTGTTTCTGCACAACGCAGTGTACTCCGACATGATCTTGTTGATCAACTGATTTTTCTCAAGAAGAACCTTGACCATCACAAGCATGCATGAACTTCTTTACTGTATGTATGGTATGATTAAGACTGACAGATGAAGATTTATAATGGTCAAAACGAAGTTTGTGTACATGTGTGAGTGCACCAAGCAAACAGGAATGGACACTGTCTCAGAAGAGTAAAAACTAATAGAAAATGAATTAGATGCTATTGTTTTTGTTATTGTTTTCAGTTTACATGTGGCAAAATGGCACTTTAAAAAGTGAAATACACTAGTACAGTCACTAGTGCAAGATTTGATCAGGCAGATGCATGTTGAATAGCAAAACAACACTTTAAAAAGACTGATATTTTGCTTACAGTTGGCCACTTAATGTTCTGTGTTCAGAAAAATTTGCACAAGGGATGTCTTTTCAAATTTTTTGTTCTGCCTCACTAGCTCATTATTCCTTGATCAGGCTACAGAGATAGATTATAATACAGAGATCTCTGTTTAGTTGTTTCTTTGGCTTTAATTTGTGCCAACAAAACTTGAATATTGTTTGGTTTTTCATTGCCAGAGGGACTTTGTAAAATTCTTACAGTTACATGTTATACTAATAAACATGACAAAAATTTACAAATATACTTGCTCTTTAGTCTTTGATAAATCTTTTTGAAGGCAATGCCACATTGTAATGTGACAATGTAATGTAAATTGATTGTCTGCTCTCAACAAGGAGCTATCAGATTGCATCGCACCCCACTGAATCGAACCTTACCAAATCAAATCGTATCGTAATCTTACTGAATCGAATCAAACCGAATTGTTCCATTCTAAAATGTATTGTTCTTGAATCGAATCTCAGCCCATGTATCGAGATATGTATCGGATCGTCTTATATTGGAGAGATAAACACCCCTAATAAATACCATTGCTTTCACATTGTTCTTTGCAACTTCTCTTATTTAAGCTTAGTGTACCTGAGTAGCTTAGTGTCGTGTGTCGTGTTTATATTACTGCTAAATCTAACCTTTGTTATTAGTGCTGTGCAGTTTCAGCGCTTTATAAAAACGAAGGAACCTCTTTTCCTTTTCATTTATAGTAATACTTGTGTTGTTTGTGTTTAAACACCTTTGTTTGTATTACTATTGTTTCTTTTTGGAACTGCAATTCCTGTTTTGTTTTTGTATTTTTGCTTGTGCCTCCCACTTGTGCGGTTGGCATAATAAATACTTCAACTAAATCCATTCTTGCACTTGAGTCCAGTCCATGTTTTCCTGGCCTCCGTACCAACCCTCACAGTTACTAAGGTTCTGTTCTAATTTGTTTCATATACTTCCATGACCGTAACTTTAATTGACTGGTGATTCACTTATTTTCTGAGTTTCCTTCCTCTGTGTGTCCAGGTAAAGTCGTACTCACAGGCAATTGACCCAATTTACCCATATGCCTGCTGAAGCATTGAAGATATTGCACATCAGATTTATTTGTCGTTGTCACAAGGTGTTAAAGGAGGAGACCGCACCCCAGCAAAGTATATTTCAGCAGAAAGTAGAATACTTGAAGTGTCTAAAACGCATAGTTTTATCAATTTTAATTTGGTAATGATCCTGTGCAATGCATTTTTAAACCAGCGAGTCTCCAAATTGGCTTCAATTCCAGGGGGCAGACATTTTTACTTGGGGAGTCTTCTGATTTTGAATTTGATCTTCGGAAACCTCACCTTTAAAAATGCTTAATAACCTTAACCTCTCGCAGTTTTCATCTCCCGATTAGCCACAGTTGCTCAGACTAATTGGTAAAAACTGACGACAGTCTAATTTACTTTTGATAGCATTGTTATGCATTGCACCACAAAATTATGAGGCATCTTCTGCGCATAAATGATGACGTAAAATATCAATATGCCTTCATAATTTCAACACTCGTTAAGTGGCTCAGATTTCTGGAAATTTGCTTGGCTGCGGGAATCCGTTCTTTATTTTGAATGTTGTCACGGCTAAAGGGCACTGTAAGTTTGCACAGCTGTGTGACAATCCCAAGGACGGCAAAAATGAATGCTGCAAAGTCAGCGAAAGTTTTGGATTTACAATGCCATATCAATTATATAAATGTAGGCAATGGGAATTCACATTTCATTACCATTTCTAATTATAGGTCATGTATTGGTCCTGGTCGCTCAGTCAATAAATTGTTGTCTCAATTTGCCGACATTTCCCCACAATCCGCTAGCTGCCTGCCCCTGAATTCACTGTAAAAAAAAAAACCCGGGCTCTGGAGACCGCACAGGCGTCACAAACTGCAAATAAACACAAGGGGCACAGGCTGTGCCCCATAACATAACAAACCGTTCCGGCCAATCACCGACAAGAGTTGACACATACGGAAGCATGGGAGGGAGGGAACTCTGGGAGGGAGGAGCAAGCTACCTCTGTTTTGTTTGAATTCGAATGTCAACAGAAGTGATGTCAACAAACTTGCATAGTGCACCTTTAACTCTAGTGCTTTCCGCCATCCGGACTATGAACATCTATGAAGCCTTAAAATCCTCTCTGAGTTGAATGCATGTACCCCATGTTCAATTTCATTTGTTTGTCAATGCCGATGAGTTGAAATTAAGTTTGAAAAAAAAAAAAAAACTCTAATGCTTTCCTGCACGTGTGTGCACGTTTTCATGGCAGCTACTATAATGAAGTTAACAAAGGAACCTAAAAATATCAGTATATTAAGTGTGTATAAATAATTGTGTGTTTGACACACGTATTCATTTGCAGAAACAGTTGAATTTTTTATTGGATGTATATGATATTTAGTCTAGGATCATTTTTAGGGTTAGGGTCATCCTAAAGAGTGTGCATGTGTACAGGCACTCATTTAGTGTTATTACTTTTAATTTGAATGGCCTTCATCTGCTTTTGCACATGAACTCTTCATATTTAGCATATTCCTGAACAGTTTGCAGAACCCTCAAACTTTGTAGCCTGACTCCGCCAGCCTTCATACTTCCGCTTAATTTCATTTCGCTTCAGTACTCAGTCTGATCACTCGGAGCTCTGCCTCGCTTACCTCTGCAGAAAGTACGCTGGACCAACCAACAAACAGAAGGCGTGGCCGAGAGCCATGATGTAGCCGCTGCGCCGAGTTTGAAATTGTAGTCTCCGAAATCAACAATGGCTACGGACATAGATACACTGGAGGCCATTCGCTCTGTCATGGAGAAAATCCCGGGTATCAGCGACTTATATCCACAACAAGATGAATGTTTGGTTAGTTTTTTTGAATGGAAATGATGTTGTTCCGCTACTCCCTACAGATTGTCATATCTC
Organism: Gymnothorax javanicus; assembly: GCA_029692085.1. Classification (NCBI taxonomy): domain Eukaryota; kingdom Metazoa; phylum Chordata; class Actinopteri; order Anguilliformes; family Muraenidae; genus Gymnothorax; species Gymnothorax javanicus. The sequence goes on from CM056200.1 coordinate 42,783,478, forward strand.
CTTAATAGCCATCATGAAATAGGCACCCTGTTCATCTCTGTGAGAGACAGCCGAACCACCTCAGCTAGCTTGTAGCTTCTAGTGTTACATTGCCCTCAAATTTCACACTATTTAAGTTAGCAGCGAACTTTTTAAAAGCCGTGTTTTTGTTCATGTCGCAAGACCTATTCGCTGTCTCAGTGTTATGTTGTCATTATCCATAAATGAAATGGCTGTCTGAGACAGCCAAATGCTTTGAGCCAAACTGTGTTGCTATAAAGTTAGATAGCGAGCTCGGTATGATGTTAGCGCAAGTATGGTTAACGGTTCAGTTTTCGTGTCAATGGAGATTTCATCCTGATTTAAATAATGCGTTATTCTCGCCGATTCTGCCATTGGTTTCGGGTCTCATACGTTTTTTTTTTTTACAGCAGCAGTATCTGCAGGAAAAACGATAGCTCAACAGTTTTTTTCTTGAAAGGAGAGCAGAAAGAGCACTTTTGGTTCTTTTAAGTGAATGAGTAAGGCTAAAATTAGGTAGATGGGCATATGTATGGGTACAGTATTAACTTTAATGTACTGATCAGTTTGTTTTCGCTGCATTCCTGGTATGAAGGACAGTAGTTTCCAGCGGAAGTACTAGGCGGCTGAGCCGGCGCATAACATACGTCATCGCCAAACGTTAGTGATTAGTTTACGGGAACACCAATGATTTTAAACTTCTGACAAGTGCCAACCCACCAGGAAGTAAACACTTGTCAATGATGACTACCCAGGCCCAATTCCAATCCGCCCCTTAAAGACTCAAGCCCTGAACCCTCACTGACTTAATTGACGTCAGCTGTAAGGGACTGAGTCTGAGAGTCTAAGAGGGCTCCAGATCCTATAAATTGGAATAGAACAGCGCTTATCCCCTTTCACGTTACCAAACTACACGCAGTTGTGACAATCAACGTTAATCCTTACACGGAAACTTTTCCTTTCTTGCTCCTCAAATTACCTCGATCGGATCGCTTTACCTTTTTTTTGTTTTGTTTTGTTTCTTTTTTTACATTTCCGGTATTCCGACGGCATCCCCCGTATTTGACTTCACAACGCCATGAACTGTGGGTAATTTCCCTTCCCAAAGTCAGCATCATTGCTGTCTTACGGTAAGGGGGCAGTAAGGGCTCATTTATGAGGGGCCGTGCAAGACATTATTCATCATGGCCCTCTCACATACATACATTCTCCTCTCATACATTCTCCTCTCACATACATACGCTTTCACTCTAGTAGATGCATTCTCCTTTCACGTACATACATTCTCCTCTCACATACATACATTTTTTCTCTCACATACATGCATTGTACACCTCTCACATACATATGCTACAAAAAACAGCAAAACAACAAAAAACTAGTTGTGGTCGGAACACCCCTCCGAATAACGCTACATTGAGCACTGGGGCCGTGCGACGTCAACTGCAGGAATATTTCGTACAAATACGTGTTGGACCCATTAGGCATTTCGTGAGCTTATTCTCTCTCTACCTAAAGAATTCGTATTTCAGTCTGTTAATCATAGAAAATTCATCGAGTGACAGCGACAGGGAGTTAGAAAGTCCACATGAGACAGAATCTGATATTTCTGATGCAGGAGAGATTTTGGTGGGAGCAAATGGGGCAGAAATCGAACCCTATCAATTTGAACCAGATGCGGTTGCAGTAGCGGAGGGTGGAGATAAAACAGTCGGGGAGAACGAGGAATACATCGAAGGGCGTCTTAAATTCACATTGGCATGTAATTCATTTACAACATGAGGAACTTTGTCAAATAAATTATGTACTACAACTTGCATGATGCGATCACCACGACAGTACCACATTACAGAATAGACAAGTTACATAGGGCTGAGTTAAACATGTCGATCGATGCGTTGTTCTGCCATTCATGTAGCAGTACTGAGCGGTATAGCCATTGCTGTATGGTATTGAGTTGTCTTGCCATTGTTTCGTTAGACCTGTATTATCGTCGTGATCGTCGGCGCAAATTGTTCGTGCTGCCTGACCTTCGGTGCTCACACAGCAAAAAGTTCAGTGTTAAATGAACACTTGGAGTCTATTTGGATCCACTTGGAACTGCTCTTACCACGCCATCGCGCGTAATACAGCCAAAAGTATAACCGATTGTTTAAAAAAAAAAAAAAAAGCCAGGTTTTTATTTTCTAGACATTTTATCTGTGTTTCTAGCATGATGAGTTGATAGCACAATGATGTATTTGGTACCACTGGAAAGCTCCGGTTCCGCTCTTTCATGTGATATGCGTATCATGTCTGAACGACCACGCCATCGCGTGTAATACAGCCAAGAGTAATGTGCGTTCAGAGCTGAATGAAAGATTTTTTAAACATAATTTTAGTGTGAATATATATACATATTTCGTCATGATATCATTAGACTACAGACAAGTGCCTGTTGTCCTCTGAAAGCTGCGGTTCCGCTGTTTCACGTAGTATGAATGGCTTCTCGCTATGACCTACGGTTGCGGAGAAACTCCATAAAGAAGAACGTGTGAATTTGGACACACTAAGCATCCATGGGCACTGCGGGGAGAATTCCTTCACCGCGACAGCCCTAATTCGGAGATGTCTTTCACTTTCGTTCTGAGTTGAACATTTTGTAATAAATCGTGTTTATTGTGATTTCAAACGCCGCTAAGTTTATGATTATTTCACTTGATAAGTAATGCGTAATTACACGCACTGGACATGAAATTGATGCGTAAATACTGGGAAAGTATTCGTATTTGCCTCCATTACGCCGTGACAGCGGGAGAGAAGAAGAAGCAGTTTCGTCAGATCGTCAGAGCAGATCAGGACCTTTTTAGCCAATCACAGCGTGCTAAATGGCCGGGCTTCCGTTTCCACTATACGGCTTCCGTTTCCACCATACTTTCTCTCACATACATACATTCTCCTCTCACATACATACATTTTTTGCTCTCACATACATACATTCTTCTCTCACATACATACATTCTCCTCTCACATACATACATTCTTCTCTCATATACATATATTCTCCTCTCACATACATACATTCTTCTCTCACCTACATACATTCTTCTCTCACATACATACATTCTCCTCTCACATACATATATTCTCCTCTCACATACATACATTCTTCTCTCATAAAAATATGAATCTTGAGAGATAAAAAAATGAATGTGAAAGGAAGAATATATGTATGTGAGAGGAAAATGTATGTATGTGAGAGCAAAATGTATGTATGTGAGAGGAGAATGTATGTATGTGAGAGGAGAATGTATGTGAATGAGAGGAGAATGTATGTATGTGAAAGGAGAATGTATGTATGTGAGAGGGCCATAATGAATAATGTCTTGCACGGCCCCTCATACTCATTCACGGACTCACTGACTTGATGATCTGACAATGGAACAGCCCTCACACACTCACAGACTTCCCGTGAACGCGCCTTTAAGTCAGTGAGTCCGTAAGGGGTCGGATTGGAATTTGCCCCCAGACTCTGTGTACGAAGCAAAGCGAAGTAGCAGAGTCTGGCTTTACCAGGCTACAAACTTTGGGAGAGCACCTGAGCCTTACAAGATCCACACACAGTAAGAGAGACACATGGTGGGTGTGTAGAAGTAAATGTATTGATGTAAAGATGTATACATGTGTGGAAATTTACAACGTATATTAAATATGATTAATTGGTTAAGTATGTTATTGCTCGCATACAGTAAAAACGGCCTGCCAATATATCCTGTATTGGCCGACCTTAAGCTGTATTGACCGAGTTCAGCATATGCACAAGTAACCATTGGCAACTGTGGCATTCGCTCTCTTCAAAGAAGCAGACAACAGTCAAGGACCTAGCATTTAGCTCTTTAATGAGTCTTGAAGTCGCGTACTTCAGAAGTCATAGTCATAATATTGTCATGATAGCACAACATACTTAACCAATTAATAAAAATAATGTAAATTTCTTATTTTCGCATTGCCTTGGTATTGGCCTTTGGGTCGCGGTATTAGCCCTCAGCGACCCTCAGGCTAATACCAAGGCAGTACGGAAATAAGCAATTAATACCATATAATATTGTGGGGACCATATATAGATCAGATTTGGTTGTAATCCAGTAAAACAATTGTTGGTTGACCAGCATCTTAAGAAATTAGGGAGGGACCATACTGGTAATTTGGTGACGAAGTGACGATGTGATAACTGGTTATTACAAACTGACCATCGGAGCACGTGACTACAACATTGTTTTAAAATATTGTGTGACGGACGAACATTGGTCATAATTAGGCCTGTGACTAAAACCTGGGTACCCAGGTCCCGCCCAAAAGGTTCGGGTCCCAGAAAAAAAATTGCGATACCCGTTTCCCAAAAATCAGTACATTGATTGTGCACACGATAAAATGATGGATAATCATTCATGGCATCACCCAGACATTCGCGAATAACATCTACATTATTTATTCCTGTAGCTCACGACTGTCGTGCGCCAACGATTAGTTTATCAACTTACTTGAATGGGAAACAGATAGAGAATCAATCAGTGGCAATTCGGAGATTTTAAATAATCAAGGAGGTATTAATCCCTACCTCCTTGGTCTACCCTGCTAAAAAAAACCAGCATGGAAATCATGCTGGTCAATGCTGGTCCCTGCTGGTTTGTTGCTGGGCCAAGCTGGTCTGGCTGGTCTGCCAGCACGGACCAGCATAGACCAGCATTATCTCCATGCTAGTCCATGTTGGTTTTGTGCTGGTTGATGCTGGTTTTGTGCTGGTTAAAGCTGGTCTATGCTGGTCAATGCTGGCTGACCATCAACCAGCATGGAGATAATGCTGGTAGATGCTGGTTTGGTGCTGGTTGCTGGGAGACCATCAACCAGCATGGAGATAATGCTGGTCAATGCTGGTAGACCAGCATAGACCAGCACAGACCAGCATGATCTCCGTGCTGGTTGATGCTGGTTTGGTGCTGGTCGATGCTGGTCTGCCAGTATGGACCAGCATAGACCAGCATTATCTCCATGCTGGTTGATGGTCAGCCAGCATAGACCAGCGTATACCAGCACAGACCAACATGATATCCATGCTGGTCTGTGCTAGTTTATGCTGGTCTGCCAGCATGGACTGGCATAGACCAGCATCATATCCATGCTGGTTGGTGCTGGTTTGGAGCTGATCTATGCTGGTCTGCAAGCATAGACCGGCACAGAGCAGCATTATCTCCATGCTGGTCTTTGCTGTTTTCTTGCTGGTGTAGCTGCGGGTGAAGCTAATCCGCCATCAAGAAACAGCCCAGCAAACACGCCTGTGTGGGCCCAAAATGGGTTAACTGTATGCAGTTTGGGCAGGGGGGCAACCTCACTAATCCCATGCGGGACCCCAGTAGATTAGCCCAGGTGTAGCCCTACGCAATGTGTCCCCTTGAGCCTCTTTGTGGGCTTTCTGTGGGCAGTCCTCAGTTGAGCTTGCCCACTCAGGCACTGCACTGGCTAACCCCTATGAGTCTACAGCAGTTTTGCCCTTTGGAACCCCAATGGGGTTTAGTGTGGGCTAACCCCAGCGTAAACAGTTCCATTGTTTTAAGATTATAGATGTTCTAGGGCTAGGGGTAAGAGTACTTTCCTTATTAACAGTCCCCATGCAAATGTTGCACAAATAATGTCAACATTCAACAGCCAATCAGACTTCAATGGCCCATTCTACACAACTAAAACTGCACACAGTCAACAAGGCTGCAAGACAAGTACTGTCTCTGTGTTTGATTTGTAGCGACTTTCATATTATTTTTAAGAGGAAGAACACTATACAGTTTTATGTAAATTTTTTTTTTTTTTTTTTTTTTTTGAAACTCAGGTAAGTAAACATACCTGACTCAGGTTGCCATCCAAATTTGGCTGATGGGGATGGAGCACAGGGGAAGGTGGACCTGCCGTTTCAAGTAGGTCTGGACCATGCTCAATCAGAATTTAGCAGAAAATGATGCAGGAAATTACCTTTAAACTTGTGGACCAACAACTGCATGTCATATCTTTTAAAAGAAGACGTGCACACGCACATGCACACACAATTGGTCATAATTAGGCTTACAGGCCAAATTACTGAAGCATGAATATGAATAAGTATTGTTAATGACACAAAATGCATTCTTAAACTTTTAATGTCATTTCATTACATTATAGTTATTTGGCAGAGGATTTGATCAAAAGAGACGGATAGCAAGTGCGAAGAATAAGCCATGTCACTGAAACAGTAACGCAACAGATTAGACATTATGAAGTCTGGAGTATGTCATTGGAATAATTGTAGACTCATAAAAGACTTTCACAGCTATAATTGTATTTCCTTTCTCTGCTTTGAGATGTTAATATACTGGACAAAGAAAATTAGGGATCACCCCAATTTTCGAATTTGAAATATTTGATAGTTCAAATTATGTTTCATATCATATTTCAATATTAAAAATCAGAGTGATCCCTAACTTTCTTTGTCCAGTATATTTACCAATAAATATTTAATTCAGTATTTGACATTAATTTAAAATGTCATTACATCAATTAAAAAAAAAAAACTTCAAATCAAAATAATATTTATTAAGTGAAGTGAATTATTTATATTTGCAAGACATTAAGACGGAATATTTATGCTTGGCAAATCGATGAGAGTGCTTGCTGTTTTCTATGCCCCATGAACGTGTCAACATCAAGAAGGAACTTCGGCTTTTAATTGCGTTCCATGTGCGAGAGAGAGCGTTGGGAACAGGTTGGGAAGGACGGTTGATGACCGTTCATTGGTCTTTATGGAGCTGGAGCGCGTGCATCACTGATCGTATCAGCGAGCTGCGCAGCTCATTCAGGTGAGGCCAATCTAAAGTAACGGTAATGTTTGAGATTTTGAGGTCTTAAGCAATGTTATTTGCTTAATGTTATAAAGTCAGTCATTAATATTTTGTAATTGAGGCTTAAACCCTTTTATGGCTCTCTAACTTAACAAGCTAGAGGCATTAGTTTAGATGTACTTACGCAACTTCAGGCGAACGTAACGTTAGCTAGCTGGCTAGCTAGCAAGCTCGTCAATCAGAAAATCGAAATTCAAACGTGGCTAACGTTCAACGTCAAGTCAGCTGGCCGGTAGGTTGTTATTATGTTCAAGTCGTACCGTGTACTAGCTGATGTTTGGGAGTTAAGCTGATATAGCTGGCTAGATAATTATGGGTATTACCTGCTTTTTTAATAAAGCATCATGAAAATATTTACAGCTGTCTGAAAACCGCTAAAGCTAAGCATTGCGCGAAATTGGTTAATGACAGGCAGGATGGCTAGCTAGTTAGGTCGATGAGCAGACGTTGTCACTATAGCAACCTGAAGCTAACATGGCTACCTTGCTATGTTAGATGTATTGAAAGTTTACTTGACTGTCACAAGCTAATATAAGTTAGCTTGCGAGATTGAGCTTTTAAAATCTTGTTTGGTGTGTAAGGGAGGTGTCTTGCTGTGTATTAGTCCTTACCTTAACTACTCAATTATATTTGACATGGCATATAACTTTAATTCAGCTGTTTAAAAATGTTTATCTTCACTTAATGACACTTTTTGCAGTTAAAGAAAGGAACTGATTAGCTAACACATCTTAGTTGAATACAGTAATGATAATGTTTATCCAGGATGCTTAAGGTGATACAGAACATGTGTATGCATATTACTTTAGCTCATGAGTAATCACTTCTTGACAAAACATAACCAGTCTGCTCAGAGCCTTCATATAAGTGTATTCTGTCACTAAAGAGGATAATTTGCAATGAAAAGCCCCACTGAATCAAAGTTTTATTTCTTCTCTTGGAACTGAATAAATGTCTCTGTTGGACCAGCAACGCACACTTGGTTTTTAACATTCAGTAGTGTAATTGAAAGTCTGCAGTTTGGCTTTACAGAGCTAGCTTGTCGATATTGTTGACTGGACTAATCCAAAAACATTGAGAATTGTTCCATCAATAACAATCAATAGCATTTTGGACAAAGAGGAAGCATGATTGTTTCATTTCTGTCAACTAGGGATGTCAATTTCAAGAAATTGCGTTACCCGATTACTGATAACGTTAACGATCAATCATCGATTGTTTTTTTTTTATGTTTTGCTTTGTATATACACCAAGTAATTCCAAATGCCTTTTTATTTCACAATCAAAGCTTTATTTCAAGTCTTTCACAGCAACATTTTTGCTTATTCTCTCTGCATATTTGCTTTAAAAAAACCTACCAGTATTGAAACAAAAATTGAATATTAATGTTACTTTCTTCGGCATACGGCTTCTTAAAAAAAGCACAGTGGCGATTCGTGGGCTGTAACAAAGGGAAGCCAAAACTTGCACCCTTCAGTGCTTAATGACCTAAATCTATCGCAGTTTACTTTTGATTAGCAACAGTGGCTCACACTAATTGGTTGAATGACAGTCAAATTTATTTTAAATAGCATTGTTAAACATTGCACCACAAAATTATGAGACGTTCGCACATGAGTCTGTGCGAAAGATATGAGTTGATCGCGAGCTGCAGCGTGTGTGCTTTCTGAAATACGGAGGGTTGCTTCAATATTAACGGTTTGCTTCCGTTACTTTTCAGTCTATGTCAGATGCTGAGCAGATGACAGGTATATCATCCCGGAAATTTGATTTTAGCTATCGCCGATATTCCCAGGATTTGTCTTAATTAACCGCGAATGATGTTCGCAAGATTTGTCTTGATTACCCGTGACTGATGTTTGTTCGTTGGCACTCTTAACGAGACATCAGCTGCTCCACCGATAAACGAGAGGGTGTTTAACTAGCATCACATTTCCAGCCGTTCTCACTGATGACTGATGAACTGACTTTAAGCGACAGACAACAAATGTGAAAATATCTGGTAATTAATGTGTAAATATTCTATAATGTCAAAATGCCGTTTCATAAATCTAACATGCGATCGACGATATTTTAATATTACCCGATGCGCCGTTTACCTTCCCACTCGGCGTCAGTTGCACTCTCACGACCATCACTTCTGTAGCTATGGTTAGCTGAGTACATCTAAGAAAACCATAACGATGTAGCAGAACTAGCTAGGTAGTTGCATCAGAAAATGTCAAAGTAAATTCAATATGAAACCGAAACAGAAAATCTGGCCCTGGAATATCGGCGACAGCTAAAATCACACTTCTCGGATGATATACCTGTCATCTGCTCAGCATCTGATAGCCTATAGGCTGACAAGTAACAGAAGCAAACCGTTAATATTGAAGCAACCTGCGTATTTCAGAAAGTACGCATAACACCATCTTGTGCAACTAGCCAATGGGCCATATTGAACGATCTTTTGTCATAAAATAATGGACTGGGACAATCACCCTATCAACACAATAACAGCGCATACCTCTGGGCGAAGGGGACGTTTCGTCATTATCACGCGACCGTTGAAGCAGCGACAGCTAATTAGGGGGAAAAAAACCTCATTTATCTAGTCTTTGAAAACAAAAATTCCACATTTTTGTATTTTACAACATTTATTTACTAATTATGTTTGTATAAAACAACATTATGCATGATCCTTGAGTTCCCCTTTAAGTAAAAACATTAACTGTATGGCCGCTCAGTGTAATTGTTATCGTGCGCCCTCCTCTGGTGGATAATTGAGACAGCTTTTGAAAATACATAGACAGAAAGTACAATAGACCTATAGGACGTATTACACTCGCTTTTCCAAATTCACTTTTCGATCAAAGGTCACATGATCGAGTAAATACTTAACGATCAATCATCAATACGTCGAGTAATTGTTAACATCCCTACTGTCAACATGTATGATTCTGCTAGAAAATGCAATAATATAGTAAATTTACAGTCATTATCTACTGTTTTGAAGATATTCTTCTTGTTGCCCTTTTCCCCCCTTTTTTTTTTTTTTTTTTTTTGCATCTGCCTTGGTGTCTGATAAGTCCCCCCTGAGTCCTGCTCCACCAACAAATTCTATTCTATTCAGAATGAGGTGACTGGACCCAGTCCACTGCTTGTGAGCATTGATCCCATGACTTCTCAAATATGATACTGATTATGTTAATCAAATGTGATAATGATTATACAGCATATTAGTAGTTACAGGGGCATTTACATGTTTCAAACTTTGAAAATCCAGCTTTGTCCAGCCCAGTAATCTACTGGGTCTCAAGCCTGGGAAATATCCACTGGCAGTAAGTTTTCATCATGCTATTCTAGTCTCCTTTATGTGTTTGAAAAAGTTACATTAAATTATTAGAGATTTTGTAAAACAATGACGAAAATTTAAAACGGCTGGGATAAATAACAGATGGGGTGATAAAACTCAGTTCGGCTCAGATGTGACCGATTGTCTTTCCCCTGTGCTCTTCAAGTGTATACTTTGTACCTGGACAAACGTGTTTTTTTTGTTCTACATTTACATTTTAATTGCTTTTCTCTTTCAAATTTAGATGCAGCGACGAAAAGCAGCCGGCCGCAGTATCCGAGATGGAAGCTTTGGTAAAAACATTGCTCTTCAATGAGAGAAGGATAAAATTGCTGTGGTCCATTTTTGCACCTCAGGAGATATATTATGGACTACCTGTGTTCTTATGTAGTTCCCTATAGCGATTGTTCTGGATTATGAAATATATCTATTTTTATGGTCTTTTATTCAGTATTCAATCCACATGCCCAGTTTTGTACTCAATTTTCAGTATATTTTCTTATTTTTTCAAACGATCTGTCAATAAATGTTTGTACTTGAGGCACATGGCTTCATTTTTTTACTGTAACTTTCAACAATTGCAGTTATTTTTTGTGTGTATTATTGTAATGTGGATCTGATCAGCAGGTACAAAGCAGGACCAAATTATATCGTGCTGGTGGTGAAGATGGTCCACCAGCATGGAACAGCACCAAACACACAACATATGCTGGTCATGTTGTTCACCAGCATAAACCAGCAAGTGCTGGTCACCAGCATAAACCAGCATACATATGTCCAAAACACAACATATGCTGGTCCATGCTGGTCACCAGCATAAACCAGCATACATGTGTCCAAAACACAACATATGCTGGTCCATGCTGGTCACCAGCATAAACCAGCATGTGCTGGTCACCAGCATAAACCAGCATTTGCTGGTCACCAGCATAAACCAGCATGTGCTGGTCACCAGCATAAACCAGCATGTGCTGGTCACCAGCATAAACCAGCATACATGTGGCCAAAACACAACATATGCTGGTCATCAGCAAGACCAGCACATGCTGGTCTGTGCTGGTTTTTTCAGCAGGGTAGTCAGCTCGCGCTCACTAGCTGCCTTTCAATCTCATCAGCATCATGGTTTTTTTCTTTTTCTTTTTCTTTTCAACAGTTATGATAAATTTTGATGATATTGATACAAATTACATGATATATTTATTGTCGTTGTGATTGATAGTCCCAGTTGATTGTAATAGTGATGATGAATACCGCGATTCAGTATTCGGTAACGATTGAAGTTGATAGAATAATTATCAAATGATGATGATAATGAGGAAATGGGAAATTCAGGGGTGCAGATATGATTTTGAGTTTTGACGATGGGATTGTTATGATGGTGTAATGAAATTCTTCTTAATAATAAAAATAATGACATCAGTCGGACATCCGTACACTTCCATCAGGGACTAGACACGCTCTGCATGTGTAAGTACGTGAACGACTTTGAAGTGATATCGGACAAATGTTGACCTGCTTGAGCTGTGAAGTTTGTTTACGAATTTATTCCTCTAGCCTACACTCTCAATCATGATGTGAGTTACAAGATTCAGACATGGACATTATTCATACTTGATGGTTGACAATGAAATACTTATCACCTCGAACGAGCTTTTCTTTGTAAGTTATCTTTCCGTTTCTCGGTATTTCTTTCTTTAGTGTACGTAAACGTGTTTGAAACTTTGAGGTAAACAATGAACACGGACATGCATGCCTCGTAGACGCAAGACACTGGCATATTTTCTTCACTCTCTATCTTTACTCTATCTTGTCTCAATTTCCGCCACCTGTTTTTCTTTTCTGCCCATGGTTTATTTCAGCTGTCAATCACGAGAGAAGTGTCCTATGGAGACTGGCTATTTTTCATCTAGACTTTATTCTCGGGGCAGTGGGCTAGTAGAGGTCTAGATCAAAAATAGCAGCTTTTTGTTCGTTTAAGTGATTTTAAGGTACCCAGGTACCCGCCTGAAAAATCGTCGGGTTCCCCCGCTTTGAAAAAATTCCCTAAATTCCTAGGCCTAGTCATAATATTACCATCCAACAACATGCCTACAACGTTGCATTAAGATAAAGTGAGACCAACAACTTTTGCTCGTGATGTTGCCTCCACTGAACGTAAAGACATCGTTGTCAGCTGGTAAGTGACCAAAAAGTACAAACCAGCAATGTCACTGAAACGTCATGTGTTAGCGGGGCACACTGTGCTCAAACAAAATGCAGGGTTAAAAAAATTGAGCAGATATTTCCTTGGTACCAAATTTTGACAAGGCCTCCACCATCATAATAAACTGAAAATTAAAATATCCTGTTGGGAAAATATTGTGTTCTGTACATTTTTTTTGTTATCAGTAAGGCTTCTGCATACATGTTTTTATCTCATGTGTGAAAAAAAGATAGTCTCATGGATATCCATATCCATCCATAGCGCTATAAATGCATGTCTAGGTTTCACCTTGGACTCATTGTACAAGGAAAATGTGGCCAGATTTGAAAGGACATACAAGGATTTGAACATAGCAGTTACCAGCAAGGTCCACATCATGATTCGCCATGGTCCAGAGTTCATTGAGCACCACAACAGGCCTTTGGGTCGATTCTCTGAGCTGGTGGTTGAAACTTGTCACTCCAAATTTGACAAGTTATTCAATAGCTACTGGATCAAAGACATATCCCACGCAAGTTATTTAGATAAATTTTACAGAGCTGTGATGCATTTCAATACTTACCATATCTGAAGATATGAAGCCATAAGTATTATATATAATGGACACTTGGTAATAGGACAGTGTGCTGAATGTAGTGGGGTTATTCCGTGTTAAATGTCAGAATTTCAGAGAAACTTCCCACTTGACCATTTCAGATTTGACTGAAAAAAATCCAGCGGGTGCATATACCTCCAAATAGGATAAATCCAAAATTTTAGCATTCAACTCCTAATAGTTTTGTCATAGAAAAAAATTTTTGCAACTAAGTTCTGAGGAGCCACTTTCACATGGATATATCTTGAAAAGTATTTCAGCTAAGTCCTTCAAATTTTCGGGGGTGAAAATCAGCTACTATAACTTCAGGGATAAGGACTTAAAGGTGCCCGTTTAGTTTGTCATATATTTCTGGGTGCTTAAAGTTGCTCGACAATTTTACTCTGCGCTCTGCGGTAAAGGACTGTAAAAAGCCTAATGTCAAAGACAGGGATTTGGTATTGCACATACAGCTTCCCATATATGTTGTGTATCTTGTATTCTAATTCTGCCCCTCTCTTATTGTAATGTGGTAAAAAGCCACTAGATGGCAGTATTGACATTTTTTTTGTTAAGCAATCTAAAGCTAGGTTTGGGCATGTCCCGGGCATGCCTCAGAGGGGGCTGGAAAAGAGTATATAAGGAGAAAAATTGAGAGAGTGAAAAGTAGTAGGAGAAATTGCAAGGAGAAATTGTGGAAGGATACATTTGACCAGACCTGTCACTCTTTTCAAGACCTGTGAAGCTTTTTGTGGATTTTTGCCTGTGTTGGAGCATTTTCCTGTCCCAGGACATCGCAACTCAGCAGCCCATCTCAATTACCAGGGGACTGTAAATATCTTTTTTTTTTATTTCAATCTTGGTCAGTAGAGGTAGATTGTAGACTAGTTCAAAGTGCGTGTTTAATTAAATCTGTTGAAGTTTAAGAATTTTGTCTGTCATCCCTTGCTGTCCGTGACGTCATAACAGATTGACGCCATAACAAATTGGGGCCATAACAAATTGGGGGCTCGGGTCCGGGGTAGACCATTGTGCGAGTTATTTATTTAATTTCAAATTGTGAAATTGTTTTTTGAATTTTCCTAGATATATATTGGCAGATCAACAGCAATGGATGATTTCTTGGCATCACCAACCGTAGAGGTTTTGAAGTCTTTTAAAAAGACAGAACTGCTAGAAATATGCAGACAATTAGAGCTGACAGATGTAAAACCAGCCATGCGAAAAGCAAGACTGGCTAGAGAGATTGTTGAATATTACATTGATGAAAATGTGTTTGCACCAGGAGATCTGGAACAGTTTCGATTGGAAAATCCAAATGTAGAATTGGAACTTAAATTAAAAATGCTAGAGATTGAAAGGGAAGAAAAAAGAAAAAACAAAAAAAAGAATTTGAGAGGGAGAAAAGAGAAAAAAAAAGGAAAAAAAAAAAGAAAAAACAAAGGCAGTTTGAGTTAGAAAAATTAGCAAGAGAAGAGAAAAAAAGAAAGAGGAAAGAGAGAGAGACAGAGATTTCGATTTAGAAAAATTAGAGAAGAAAGGCTCCAAATGGAACTACTAAGAATCAAACTGCAAGCTGAAAACAAATTTTGTGCTAGCCAGGAGGTAAAGCTGGTGCCTCCATTCTCAAAAGGAGGTTGATAAGTATTTCCAGTGCTTCGAGAAGGTAGCTAAGAGTTGTCAGTGGCCAAAGGAACACTGGCCTCTGATGTTGCAAACTGTCCTCAAGGGTAAAAGCTCAACAAGCCTATTCGGCTTTGTCTGCAGATGATTCCTCTGATTATGAGGTTGTCAAAAAGGTTATTTTGACAGCTAATGAGTTGGTCCCAGAGGCTTACCGACAGAAGTTCAGAGGTCTGAAGAAATCTGACAATCAGACTTATGTGGAGTTTGCTATCGAGAAGAAGGTTGGCTTTGAGCGCTGGTGTACTTCTATGGAGGTCAAGGATGATTTCAACTCACTAAAAGAGATGGTGTTAGTTGAAGAATTCAAGAACTGTGTCAAGAATGATATTAAGACCTACCTTAATGAGAAGCAAGCACTGAATTTGCAATCAGCTGCCAAGTTTGCAGACAAATATGTTCTCACACATAAGTCCAAATTTCAGTCCAGCGGTAACAATAGATGGTCCCAATTTCAGAAGAAAGGTAACGGTGATACCCAAGATTCCTCACCCAAAGACAAATCTGGTGATGGTGCTCAGAAATCCAGTCAAAGGTCTGATCAAAGTGTGAAAGCTGACAGGGACAAAAGTGGTCTAGTTTGCAATTATTGCAAGAAATCTGGTCATGTTACAACTAACTGTTGGTTCCTTAAAGCTAAGAAAGAAAAAGAAAAGGACACCAAACCCAATGCCTTTGTGAAGACAAGGTTAGAAACCCCTGTAGTAGATGACCGATCTGCTAAATTGCCTGCTCCTTGTGAGGCTAAGAAGCCTGATACTGCTGACTTTGTGAGGGAGGAATTTCTTCCATTTGTGTCAGAGGGATTTGTGGCTCTGAATAGGTAGATTGTAGACTAGTTCAAAGTGTGTGTTTAATTAAATCTGTTGAAGTTTAAGAATTTTGTCTGTCATCCCTTGCTGTCCGTGACGTCATAACAAATTGACGCCATAACAAATTGGGGCCATAACATTAAGAACAATCTAGAAAATATTAAGGCTTGAAAATGAACCATAAAAAATTTGTGCCATTTTAACATTTTATGTTTAAAAAAATGACACCATCCACCAACATCAAATTGAATGTTCTAGAAAGATTAGATGTTTTTTATCAACATATTCAAAATTTGTGACGGTGTTCTGCTTTATTTTCTCAAAATAGATTTTTGAAAATATGGTATTTTTGCGTGGACTCACAGCATTTAATGGCATGGAAGGCTATTATTAATAACTACATTATTTTGTTTGTCTTGATAATCTATTCCCCAGACTACATTTTTAAGGATATCCATGAGACTATCCATTTTTCCCACTTGAGATAAAAACATGTATGCAGAAGCCTCACTGATAACAACAAACTGTGCATAATACAATATTTTCCCAACAGAATATTTTAATTTTCAGCTTATTATGCTGATGGAGACTTTGTCAAAATTTGGTACCAAGGAAATGTCTGCTCCGTTTTTTTAATCCTGCATTTTGTTAAAGGACCAGTGTGTAAGATTTACATGGACAACCTGGCTGAATAACTGGCAGGAATGGAATATAATATTCAAAAGTACATTTTCATCAGTGAATTATTTCCTGAAAATAAGAATCATAGTGTTTTCTTTTATCCAGAATGAGCCCTTTATATCAACAGAGAGAGCAGGTCCTCTTCCACAGAACTTTCCATTTTGCACCGCCATATTTCGATGGTAGCCCAGAACGGGAAAAAAGTAATTAAATAAAGCACTGACACGAGAGCGCGCCTTTCGCTTTTTTTTTTTTTTTGCAAGTTTTGCGGCCATCGTAGGTTCTCTGAGAAAGGGAATGATCATTTGGCTGCAATCTATAATCTCACCACTTGATGGCTCTAGATCTCACATACTGGTCCTGAAAGCACACTGTGGGGGAAATTTAACAAACGAAGGGAAATATGACTTTCGTGAGCAAGGGAGAGAATCCCTGTCGTAAATGTTTTAAGTAATTACATCTGTAAGCTGGCCATGCTTCACTATGAATGTCATTATTCAGCAATTATTATGATGTAATTGAGGATTTTTGTGTAGTATTGGATATTTCTAATAATCGTCAATGTTAATTTTGTGTATACTACTTTGGCAGGGCAGGTTTCTGATCTGTCATGCTAATAAAGCTTATTTAATTTGAGAGAGAGAGCGAAAAAGACTAAACTTGATTTCCATTCGGTAAGTTTTTAAATTTGCTGAAAGCCATATTTAATTTGGCCAATATTTAATCAGGTAGTATGGTTCCAAATAGACTCCATTAATGCGAGGTAGCCTCGACGTCTTATTGACGTCAGGATTCAGTCGGCCTTAACATCGCTCCGCAGATCTCCCCCTACATTTATGTTACGTTCAAAAACGGCCGCGACATTCCAGCCACGATTCTCCGTAATGCCGACGTCGCTTTGATGCCGGGCACTGTCTGGGTGTCTTGGCCAGGACTCCCTTGAAAAAGAGAGTTTGTATCTCAGTGGGATTTAGTCCTGGTAAAATAAAGGTTAAATAAAAAATAAATTAAAAAAATTGAATAAAATAAAAATTCAAGTCAATCCATCATAAATGTACCAAATATTACATGCAGAAATGGACCAACTGTAACTGCCTGCAAGTTTCTTTTCTATGTGGAGATGAAAGAGAACTGTTTGAGATCACTGATGAACGTTAAGGTTTCTTGTGTAAGACCTTACACCAGGTTACACAGTCTCACTTGTGCTTCAGTAGGCCGACTGCATTGCATCACTTGTTTGTCTGGGATGCACTTCTTGGATTGCATCACTGACAAATAATATATTGTTAGAACAGAGACGGGGGGTTACTAGTCTGTCCCCTCCTTTTAGCCCCTCCTCTGTTTTACTGCATATCTATTTGTCACAACAAAAACCTACTCCCCTAACCCAACCCTACCTACTAGACTTTTTGCACACTCACCCATCCTCAAATATAATCCTGGGAGGACAGGGTACTGTTCAGTCACCAAGTGCTATTGCTCCCTCATTTAATTTGTGATTGGCTGTAGTCTACACTGTTCATGTACCACTCAGATTTATATATTTACATGAACTGGAACTAGACTGGATAAAAACATCACCCCCTGGACACAGGCTATCAGGATACAGTTGCCTACTGGGCTGTCTGACCTTCAGGAGTGTATGTTGAGCCATTGCAGTGTTTCAGGTGAGTAAATTATTCTTTCTTACGATCTGATGAGCCCATCTTTCATTTCTTTTGGAGTGTTTGATCCAGATGTGTTAGAATTCTTCATGAGTGAGAAACTTAAGCAGACTTTAGTGCGATGGACCCGAAAGGTAAAGCTTGTCTTTCTGGTACTGTCTCCAATGTCGGGAGGCTCTGGTGCAGTTTCAAAGGGCGAAGACTGGTTTATCTGAAGAGGGACAGTTTTCCCAGAGTGGAGGTCGTCTTCCCAGAAAACAAATTTTATCATTCAGTACCACAATACTGCAAAATTTTGCAAGGCTCCCTTAAAAAGAATAATTTCTCAAATGATAGGGCTTGATTTTACGCACATTGGGTCAGCTTAAGTGTTACCATTTCAATCATGCAGTAAATGTGTTATGATTTACAATCCCAATTCCGAAATAGTTGGGACAAAGTGTAAATTGTGAATAAAATCAAAATGCAATGACTTTCAGATTACATGAGCCAATATTTTATTTACAATAGAACATAGATAAGATTTCAAATGTTGACACTGAGACATTTTACATTTTTATCCACAAAATGAGCTAATTTCAAATTTTCTGGCTGCAACAGGTCTCAAAAAAGTTGGGACACAGGCAAAAAGGACTGAAAAAGCAACTAATATATAGGAGAATCAGCTGAAAGAACATTTAGCAAGTAATTACGTTAACTGGCATCAGGTGTGTAACATGATTGGCTATAAAAAGGGATGTCTTTGAGAGGCTGAGTCTCTCAGAAGTAAGGATGGTCAGAGGCTCTTCAAACTGTGAAGCCTTGCGTAAAAAAAATTGTGGAATACTTTAAAAACAATGTTCCTCAACGTCGAATTGCAAAGGCTTTGGAGGTCTCATCATCGACAGTCCATAACATCATCAAAAGACTCAGAGAAACTGGAAAAATTTCTGTGCGTAAGGGACAAGGCCAAAGACCTTTACTGGATGCCCATGATCTTCGGGCCCTCAGACGCCACTGCATCACTCACCGGCATGATTCTGTCATTGACATTGCTAAATGGGCCCATCAATATGTAAAGAAACCACTGTCTGTAAGCACAGTCCGCCGTGCCATCCACAGATGCCACCTAAAACTCTTATCATGCAAAAAGGAAGCCATTGTTGAGCATGACCCAGAAGCGCAGCCATGTTCTGTGGACCAAGGCTCATTTAAAATGGACTGTAGCAAAGTGGCAAAGTGTCCTGTGGTCAGACGAGTCCAAATTTGACATTCTTGTTGGAAATCATGGGCGTCGTGTCCTCTGGGCTAAAGAGGAGAAAGACCGCCCCTCCTGTTATCAGCATTTAGTTCAAAAGCCAGCATCTCTGATGGTATGGGGATGCATTAGTGCATAAGGTGTGGGACACTTGCATGTTCTAAAAAGCACCATGAATGCTGAAAGGTATATAAAGGTTTTAGAGCAACATATGCTCCCCTCCAGATGACATCTATTCCAAGGAAGGCCTTGTGTATTTCAGCAGGACAATGCAAAACCACATACTGCGGCTATTACAACAGCATGGCTTCGTAGTAGAAGAGTCCGTGTGCTGAACTGGCCTGCCTGCAGTCCTGATCTTTCACTGATTGAGAACATTTGGCGCATAATTAAAAGAAAAGTCCATCAAAGGAGACCCAAAACTCTCCAGCAGCTGGAAGCCTCTATAAGAAAAGAGTGGGATCAAATTCCAATGGCTAAACTCCAGAAACTTGTCTCCTCAATGCCCAGACGCCCCCACTCAGTGTTAAAAAGAAGAGGGGATGCTACACCATGGTAAACAGGCCCCTGTCCCAACTTTTTTGAGACCTGTAGCAGCCATCAAATTTGAAATGAGCTCATTTTGTGGAAAAAATTGTAAAATTTCTCAGTTTCAACATTTTTTATGTTATCTCTCTTCTATTGTGAATAAAATACTGGCTGGTGTGATTTGAAAGTCATTGGGTTTTGATTTTATTCACAATTGACACTTTGTCCCAACTATTTCGGAATTGGGGTTATAGAATACAGCAGGTAAAAAAAATGATGTAAAATTATGCCCGAATCAGCATAAACACAAGAACATGATTTAGCCTCCCTTAGTTAAAGTGGTGAGGACCATTGTCCTGTACAGGTAGGCTTGACTGTGTAACATAAATTCACTTTCTTTTCAAAGGAACATCAACCCTGAATCCGGCTACATTAAATAAAAACAAAATGAACACCTCTGTCATCAACTCTAGCCTTCAGTTCAACCACTCCTCTTCAGGATCCAGTGCCCCACTCGGCAATGTGAATGAAGGATGCAAACACTCACTTGGTGAGGTATCGTTCGACTTTATTGTCACGGTTTTCAACATGGTGGTAGGCTACCCTGCTAACGTCATGGTGATGTGGCTGGTGTCCAGAAAGAAGAGTGACTCCTCCACCTCTGACATTTTCATCTTCAACCTGGCCATCGCTGATGCCTTCTACTGCATGATGTCCCCCATCAGTCTTGTTGGCTACCATGACTTTCAAATCAAAAATTTCTTCAAGTTTCATGCCTTTGCCTTCGGGATCAAAGACTGCACTCCACTCTTCCTCACCTGCATTTGCCTGGATCGTTATGTGGCCGTGGTCCACCCCATTGTGTTCACCAGCATCAAGGATAACAAGATCAGGGTGGCTATTTCCATGCTTATTTGGGGGTTTGCGTTACCCTTTGCTGTCAGTAGGTCATTAAACTTGGTGGGCGCAATTAATATTTTTTCTGGGCTCGTCCTGACGACCTTTGCAATCATGGTTTTTTGCAACATTTCCATCACATGGAGTCTGAGAAAGTCGGTCTTTGGCAAGGAGAAGATGCACCCCATGAAAAAAAAAGCCCTCAGAACAGTGTTAATCGCCCTCGCCATCATAGTGTTTCATTTCCTGCCTATAGTTGCTATCTTACCCTTAACACTTTACTATTATTTCCCTGAATACTGTCAGATTGAACGGGCTGCCTTTGTCCTCATGGACATCAGTTCCAGCACTGAGCCCCTGATCTACATCTCCAAGATGGACCAGCTGCCATGCTTCAATAATTTGCCCTGCATCTGCTGCCAAAGCCCTTCCACTGAGCCAAATAATGTTAGCGCATGAGATGTATGCCTGCATTTACTTTCTATGTACGGGCTTGAAATTTAGTTCGTGAAACAAAGCAAGAATGTTAAGTTAGTGCTAAGCAAACGCTCTAGCTTTGATATGACTGTCATTAGGAAAGAAATGACCATTAACAATAGTAACTGCAGGCATTGATGAAAAAAGTGTAAATTATTTGAGTCTCTTAAATGCCAACAAAACCATGGTTCCATATTATGCAAATTAAACATTCAAAATTTTGACTATTCAAAAATGAATATGCGCAATGTAGCAATTCGATATAGAGAGAATATTTTTTTTTAATGGAATGTGTAGATGATAATTATTACCAACTTCCAGCCCTGTTTTATTTTATCAATTTAATTTCATTATGCCAGCATGGGATCTATTTTTGCTTGAGAAAAGCCTCCTGTGCCTGCAGACCTTTCTAGAGGCTGACCCTTTACAAAAATACAAAATGATTGGTTTGGGTATTCCTTTGCTTGATGCTAACAGTTAGTGAGCAAATATCACATTCAAAGTATTTAAATCTGTAAAATGATAAAAGGCATTCAACATGAAGCAAAGTGAAATGTAACCAATGTCAAACTGATTTTGAAAAGGCACAAAACAATTCAATTTAAATGTAAAGCACTAGTGCCACCATTAGGTCAAAGTTTGACCTACATTTACCTTCATAACTTCTGACCTTTTCATCTGATTTCCTGAATTCAGGTATCTTTGGAATCCTTGGATCACTCCAAGTTCAAAGAGACCTTTGACGTTTTTGGCGCCAAATTAGACTTTCCGCCATTTTGAATTTTAGCAAAAACCTTTCAATAGTTTCACAGGTCACAAATTTTGTCCGATTTGAGCGACACACGGTTTATAGAATCTGCAGACTGAGCCGCACAAACGATACTATAAGGTGTTTCAATTGTCAAAATCGTTTGCCTGAAATCGCCAATGAAATTTGGTGGCAAAGCCGTTAAACAGGATGTGAGGCCATATCTCAGCAATGCTTGGACGTATCAACCCCAAACTTGGTAATTTATCTCAGTACCTGCCCATGGCGAGGCCAAAAAATTCCAGAACGATTGACCTCTAGGGGGCGCTATAAATAGCAAAAACATGTTTTAGCTGATATCTTTTGATCTGTTCGGAATAAAACCTTAATTCCAGTGTCTTCTGATGCTGTGCGACAGCCCTAGGCATATCCTAGAAGATTGTGAATGTAAGTGTCAGAATTTGGCAGCCATTTTGAATTTTGTCCAATATTTGCTTAAATTTACGGAAATTTCACAACCGTACATAGGTAAACGTTGAAATTCGGCACACACTTTCAGAAAAGTACCATGATCAAGCACACCAAATTCCATGCCCCTAGCTCAAAAGCTCTAGCGCCGCCAACAGGTCAAAGTTTGACCTACATTCACCCTCATAACTGCTGAAAAGTTCATCCCATTTCCAGAACTGAGGTATTGCTGGAATCCTTGGGTCATGCCGAGTTCAACGCATCCTATGGCGTCGATTGCACCCAATTGGATTTTCCGCCAATTTGAATTTTAGCAAAAACCTTTCAAAAGTTTCATGGGTCCCAAATTTTGTCCAATTTGAGCGAATGATGGTTTTTGAATCTACAGACCAAGCCGCACAAAAGATACTAAAAGGCATTTCGAGATTCAGAACCGTTTGCCCATAATAGCCAATGAAATTTGGCGGCAAAGCCGCCAAACAGGATGTGAGGCCATATCTCAGCAATCCTTCAACTTATCAACACCAAAATTGGTAAATAGTCTAAAGACATGCCCCTGGAGAGGGCTTAGAAAGAACGTGACCATTGTCTTCTAGGGGGCGCTATAAATAGCAAAAACATGTTTTAGCGGATATCTCTTGAGTTTTTTGGAATAAAGCCTTAATTCCAGTGTCTGCTGTTGCTGTTCGACATCCCTAAGCAATTCTTAGAAGGCTGCATAAAAATGCACCAGAATTTGGCAGCTATTTTGAATTTTGTCCAAAATGCGCTTAAATTTACAGAAATTACAAAGTTTGTCCGATCATTACTAAACTTGGCAAGCATGATCTGCAGACAAAGGCTGAGAAATCTCTGGAGCTTGGTATCTCCAATCCAAACCATTTGGCCGTAACAGCCAATCGAAAAAGACAGTGTAGCCGCCAAACAGGATGTGAGGCCTTATCTCAGCAATGCTTAAATAAATCAACCCCAAACTTCGTACCTCGTCTCACGACCTTCCTCTGGGGAGGCACAAAAAATTCTGTGAGTTTTGACCTCTGGGGGGCAGTATTAATAGCAAAGACATTTTTTAGCTGATCTCTCTTGATCTGTTTGGAATAAAGGCTTATTTATAGTGTCTGCGGATGCTGTTGGACATCCCTCGACAGATGCTCGAAGGCTGTGTATGTAAGCATCAGAATTTGGCAGCCATTTTGAATTTTGTCGAAGATGCGCTTAAATTTACAGAAATTAGAAAGTTTGTCCGATCATTCTAAAACTTGGCACACATTATCAACTTACCAAGTCTGAGAAGTCTTTTGAGATTGGCATCTGAAGCCCAAACCGTTTGGCCGTGATAGCCAATTGAAATTGACTGCGAAGCCGCCAAACAGGATTTAGGCCCATAGAACAGCAATGCTTTGGTGTATCAACACAAAACTTGGTATATGGACTTAGGACACATTCTGGAGAAGAGTAATATAATTTGGTGACCTTTGACCCCTGGCAAATATTCAAGTCACAGGAAGTGAATTCATGTCTAAGCAACATTTTTCAAGAAACACACCAAATTCATCAGTTTAACTCAGGACCTCATTTTCATGTTGCCTTATAAAGTTGATGGCCATTAATCCTAAAAACCAATTAGGGGTGCACCGATACCACTTTTTTTAAAACCGATACGAGTATAAGTATTTTATTTTGTGTACTTGCCGATACCGAGTACCAAAACCGATATTTCTGAAATGTTTTCCAGGAAAATACAATGACAATTCTTTGAGTGCAGGTTTTATTTTTTTATAACAAGCCTTAAAGAGGCCAATATCAAACGATTCACACATGGTCATTTACAAAAAAGAAAAAAAAAGAGTAGGCCTAACTGCTAAACATTTTTCTGTATTTAGACCTGAGAAAAATCCTTTAAAGTAGCACTGCCATCAAATGTGGCAAAACATTACAGAAGCTTGACAAATGAAATTAAACTCACTGCATGGGCAAGGTAACACACCCAACTTCATAAAATGTCAGTAGAACTATTAATTGGCACAGATAGTTTTCACACACATTCATAGGCATTCTCAATCCAACTAAAGTCAATGATAGCTTTCATCACTTAAAGTGTGGTATCGCCATATTTCAATTACACAAATGACAAATGGAAAATTAAACTTAACTACAACTAGAATGTTGAAGGTAACCATATATTACTAATATTTTTTGAGTAAAATAAGATTATTCACAATTCTAAGTCTCTGTGTGTGTGCTTGTGGGTGTGTGTGCATGTGTAAGTCTGTATACATGTGGTGTGGGTAGGGTGAGTGTGTGTATGTGTGTGTGTCAGAGGTGTATAAAGTACTGGAAAAAAAAAAACTAAAAGTAGAAGTACAAGTACCATAACTGAAAGTTACTTTGGTAAAAGTTGAAGTCACCCATAAGAAAATTACTTGAGTAAAAGTCTTAAAGTAGCTCATATTAAATGTACTTCTTGTGAGAAACATACCGTAAAGTTCTATGTATACGGCGCACCCGTTTATAAGGCGCACCCCGACTTTGGGACTTGTCAAAAAAAAAAAAAAAATAATAATAATACAAATTTCCACCCAAATCTTGCCTGTGTCATACATATTATCTCTCCTCAAAATTTTAATGCCGCATGTATTTGTCCTATTTTTTTCCCTTTCCTTTTCAACTTCCTCCATGAGAAGTGATTATTCATCGGACATCGGCGATAAATGGAAGGCGCAAGACGCAAGACATAAACCAACATGCCGACAGCGCGTATGCCCTCGCATTTGCCACTATTTATTGGGCGAGAATATGTTGGTTCTACTACCAAAAATTTCTGATAAATGTCCACAATAGCCCCTGGCAAATTTTAATCGCAACCGGCGCAGTTAAGATGAAACAGCAGCATTATTTCTAACAAATTTTATTTTCTATTTTTCCTTGCAGGTTGGAACAACCAAGACACTATGGTTGTTCACTGTGACAGCTCGGTAAAGAGTGACTTCTCATCATTTCCCCCTTGGCTTTTACAGAAAAACGTGGCGGCAATGTCTTTGAAGGAATAAGTTGTTGAGAGCAGAAGTATCTTACGTTGAGACGTCTTAATCACTCTCTATTGTTTCGCCCGGAGGGATTAACGCGCCACTTAAATGATTCAATGGAACATGTCGGTTCATACATTCTCATTTATCGTCAAGAAATGTCAATTTTCAAAGAAGCAGAATACAACAAATGACACTGTTAATGCAGAGGATATAGCCATCAACGAAAGGTAAGTTCATTGATGGTAGTTTATGTAACTCGGTCATAATCATTTACCGTGAGTGAAAGGTAAGACGGTAGCTTGGAAAGCCTCGCGCCGTAGATGCGTGCACGATACATAATGGACTATAGGACAGCGTGCATGTTTTTGCATGCATCAGAGTGATACGAATACATTGCATTGGGAAGTTATTTGTGGAGTTGCAGGGAACACTTGGAAAGAACAACTGTCGTGCTGGTGCTGAGCCGTAAGCAAATACTACATTGCACAATAAAGCTGCACTAGCGCACTTAGTAAGCTCGAGCTGTTTAGTACTCGAAACAAGTTAATGGCGCGTCAGACAGGACTTTTATCCCGCAATTAAGCCGCTATCCCTCTCTGTCTGCATTCTACCATTGTAGCTCCATGCTTCTATGATGGTTATTTGCATTAACGTTATCATGGAAAGTGACATGTGAAAAAGTTCATTCATAGATAAAAATTAAAATCCTGCATTTAAAAAATGTTGAATCGGTAATTTTTTCCCATTTATTAAGCTGTGCAAACTCACGTGCGCATATAGCCCCAGTTTCACCTTATAAAATTGGGTGTACGGTTGCATGTATCTCGGAACTTTTACCGCGATTCTGTTGTTCCCGTATATAAGGCGCATCCCCAACTTTTCATATTTCCCGACGTAAAAAAAGTGCGCTGTATACACAGAACTTTACGGTACTTAAGTATCAAAAGTGCAAGTACAAAGTACAAGCTCGGCTTGCTTGAGAATATTCAATAACTGATCCGGGTGTGCCATCTAGTGATAGAATATTGTAACTGCGTGCATAAATTTGCAGCTCCATGTCCGCTGGCGGACACACCTGCACAAAGCGCTTAAGATGCCCTGCCGAGCACCGTTGTTCTTCTCGAACACGTCACATCCAGATAATCCTTAAATGATGATTTACATTCATATTTTAATTTGTAACGAGTAACGAAGTGGCCAGTGTCAAAGTAACGAAGTAAAGGTATACTTTTTATCTTTTAAATGCAGTAGAGTAAAAGTAAAAGTCCCGGTAAAAAAAAAAAAAAAAAAAACCTCAAGTAAAGTCAAAATCCTCAAAAAAACTACTTAAGTACTGTACAGAAGCATGGGGGGCGCCCCATCTTATTTCTGCAAGACTGACTTTTCGAAGACAGCCTTTTTCGCACATTACACACAAGGCTTAAAGCTCGAAAAACTGCGGTGCCGGAAAAATGAAATTACCGGGGCGTTCGTCCAAAAAAAAAAAAAAAAATGAGTTGCGTCCTAATGCACTTTGTGATGGTCAGAGGTGTATAGTAACAAACAGTAGCCTACTTTAGTGGGGTTTTTTTTTTTTTTTTTTTTGAGGATTTGTACTTTACTCGAGTTTTGACTTTTACTTTTACTCTACTTCATTTAAAAGATAAAAAGTATATTTTCACTTCGTTACGTTGACATTGGCCACTTTGTTACTCGTTACAAATTAAAATATGAATGTAATTCATCATAACGATTATCTGGATTTGGCGCGTTAAAGAACAGCGGTGCACGTCTGGCTATCTTTGTACAGATGTTAATGCCAGCGGACAAGAAGCTGGAAATTTACGCACGCAGTTACAATATTCTATCACTAGATGGCACACCAGGATCAGTCATTCAATATTCACAAGCAAGCCAAGCTGAAACACGGTTTTATGGATAAGTTCCCTCCTAATTTAAATGCAGGATTTCTACTTTAATTCAAGCATTTACATTGTGATATTGACACTTTTAGTTAAGTTAATCCTCTGAGTATTTATTGCACTGCAGTTTAAATGCTATATTTTGACACGGGTATTTTCAATACTAATGATTTCTATTGCTGAATGTGTAAAATAGCAACTGACTATTCAGTTCTGACTACTGTACAGGCTGTTGTATGCAGTTCATATGGATTAACTATAAGACGAGCTATAACGTTTGTTTAAGTACTGATAACAGTGCTATATCTTAGAGTAACGTTTGTGCCAGACCAACTTGATATTAAACTTGATTATGACAAACCCAGATAGCAGAAGACATTGGGCCTCATGCAAGAAGCGATATAAGAACAGATTTTCTCTTCTTTTCGTTCGTATGCCCGATTTTTTCTTATTTTGTTCTTACCCATTGATTTCTGGGATGCACCAATGTTTTCTTATTTTTGCGCTTCTCTTAGGTAAGAGAAAATTTTACGAGTGGTCGAGAGCACTCTTACCAAGATAAGAAAAAACAGAAAACTGTTATCTTTGTGCACAAATTGCCTCTCCAGTGCACGGCAACACAAGTTTTAAAACCTAAACATTAAAAATGCATCATGTAATCACATTTTGATTGTTTTATGTTTTTGAGAAATTATAATGATTCTATTATTTAATTCTTTGGCTGAAGAGTTTGGCCAGTTGATCCTAATTAGGACAAAGCTATAAAAACCCTTGGATACTTGAGTGCATTCTCCTTCTGAATGGCTAACCTATTGCAGTTGGACGCTTTGGCCATCCAGGCCTTGCGCAGACAGCGGGTCTTTAGAGATCGCGCAGATCTGTTTGCTGAGACAGATGAATGGCTGCTCGAACCAAATGTGATAGCAACCGTACTTGAGCACGGGATGACTGTTGTGTGTTACGGCTCTCCTCTTCAAACAAATGCACTGGCCAAATCCATTCATACGAAGAAATTCAATGCTTGCTCGAAATGTACGCGGACGAAAACATACAATCACAACGGGATACTACATGCAAAAATTTGGAGATTTATGAAATAATTCGTGAGTAGTTACATTCGCTTGGTTATCACAGAATAATACATCAGTGTCATGACAAACTAAAGAAAGTGCGGCACCGATATTTCAAAGTGCAGGACGTTGTGCGGAAGTCTGGCAGCTCAAATTATGAGACACGCAGCATATGCATTCGCAATATTAATATTCTGAACCCCCTTCTCAATAATAAAATCCCCCAAACTATATTGGCACCTCCTTTTCAAAATCGTTCCCTATTTAAAACCACCTAGGTGCATAATGCAACACGCTGAATCGGAATTTTGAGATCTATGCGAGCAGGTATGTTACGATATTACCAGTCTGAAAGCTGGCCAGCGGGGGGGGGGGACAATCGTACTGCGGCACTGTACGGAACAATCGTACCAAGTGTGAAAGTGCCCTCGAGCACCCACAAGCGGTCTGCTCTTTGCACACGGCACGTCACCTACCCTTATATGGTGTTTAGTGGGTGTCATATTATGCTAATTTGAAACAACCGGCACACAGCGCTTCCGATTTACGATCAAGTGGGATTCAACATTCTGCACATCTGGGTAAGAGCAGATTTGGACGGTAAGAGCGTTGGTGCATACGGAGTATATTTCTCTTATTTTTTCTCTTTGCAAAAAAATAAGAGAAAATAGAAGAGAAATTTAAGAGAATGTTGCTGCATGAGGCCCATTAATTCAATGTTGGATTTTGGTCAGATTGGTTATTTTTGGTTGAGGTTGAGGGGGCGGGAGCTTTGACCACTGGGGGCGCTATAAATAGCAAAAACATTTTTTAGCTGATATCTCTTGATCAGTTTGGAATAAAGCCTTAATTCTAGTGTCTGCTGATGGTGTTGGACATCCCTAGAAAGATTCTAGAAGACTGTGTACGTATGCATAAGAATTTGGCGGCCATTTTGAATTTTGTCCAAAATGCGCTTAAATTTACAGAAATGACAAGCTTTATCCGATTGTTACGAAGCTTGGTTTACATGATCTACAGACCAAGCCTGAGAAGTCCGTTGAGTTTGGTATCTCAAATCCAAACCGTTTAGCCATAACAGCCAATCGAAATTATCCGAGAAGCCGCCAAAAAGGAAGTAGGCCCATATCTCAGCAATGCTTTGGTGTATCAACACGAAACATAGTCAAAGGACATTACAACACGGTCTGGAGAAGACCGATTTAATTTGGTGACCTTTGACCCCTGGCAAATATTCAAGTCACCAGAAGTGAAGTCATATCTTAGCGACACTTTCAAATAACCAAACTGGTGAAACTGGCGAGCCTAGTTGGGCTGAACGGCCTGTTTTCGCCATTCATGTTATGTTATGTTACGTTATGTTTACTAAACCAAACTCATCAGTTGAACTCAGGACCTCATCTTTATATTGGCTCATGAAGCTGTTGGTTATTTATCCTCAAAACCAATCAAAATTGATCATGAATCGGTAAAACAGGAAACAGGCACATAACTCTGTCAATGAGTGGTGATTTAATCTTAAATTTCTCAACTGTGCAAGCAGCGATGTATCTGACAGTTCAACCGTGTTACCGTGGTCACCCGGGCTGACCTGCTACGCTGCTAGGCCACCCCATTGCTGCTTGCAGCTATATTTATTATTGGTGGCCCAGCAGCGAAGCTGCGAAGGCAACCATTGTGTTTCTACCTTTTCTTTTTCTTCTTCTTCTTCTTCTTCTTCTTCTTCTTATTATTATTATTATTATGTTTCCGCTTTCTTCCGCCATTGAAGTCTATGGCAGCCCCTAGACCCTTACCCGGGAAAATGTAAATGATTTGGCAAACTTGTTCGGGACAGTCCCCTGATCACTCACACCAATTTCCATGCCCCTTGCTCAGAAGCTCTAGCGCCACCAACAGGTCAAAATTTGACATACATTTACCTTCATAACTTCTGACCCGTTCATCCGATTTTCACAAATGAGGTACCTTCGGAATCCTTGGGCCAAGCCGAGTTCAACGCACCCTATGACGTCATTTTCCGCCATATTGGATTTTCCGCCATTTTGAATTTTAGCAAAAAATTTTCAAAAGTTTCACGGGTCACAAATTTTGTCCAATTTAAGTGAAACATGGCTCATAGAATCTGCAGAGCGAGCTGCACAAAGGATACTAAAAGCCGATTCGATATTCAAAACGGTTTGCCTGTTACAGCCAATTAAATTTGGCAGCAAAGCCGCCAAACAGGAAGTGAGGCCATATCTCAGCAACGCTTCGATGTATCAACCCCAAACTTGGTGTATTGTCTCAATACCTGCTCCTGGGGTGGCAAAAAAATCCAAGATGTTTGACCTCTAGGGGGCGCTATAAATTGCAAATACATGTTTTAGCTGATATTTTTTGATCTGTTTGGGGTAACACCTTAATTCTAGTGTCTCCTGATGCTGTTGGACATCCCTAGACATATACTAGAAGAAAGTGTTTGTACGCTTCAGAATTTGGCGGCCATTTTGAATTTTGTCCAAAATTTGCATAAATTTACAGAAATTGCACAACCGTACATGGGAAAATATTGAAATTTGGCATACTCATTCATTAACATACTGTGATCAAGCATACCAAATTTCATGTCCCTAGCTCATTAAATCTAGCGCCACCAACAGCTCAAAATTTGACCAACATTCACCTCCATAACTTCTGACCCTTTCATCCGATTTCCAGAATTCAGGTATCATTAAAATCATTGGGTCACTCCGAGTTCAAAGGATCCTATTTCGTCTTTGTCGCCCAAGTGGATTTTCCGCCATTTTGAATTTTTTTAAAAACCTTTCAAAAGTTTCACGGGTCACAAATTTTGTCCAATTTGAGCGAAACATGGTTGATAAAATCTGCAAACTGAGCCGCACAAACGATACTAAAAGCTGTTTCGATTCTCAAAATCGTTTGCCTGAAATAGCCTATGAAATTTGGCGGCAAAGCTGCCAAACAGGATGTGAAGCCATATCTTAGCAATCCTTATACATATCAACACCAAACTTGATCATTAGACTAAAGTCCTGCCCCTGGCGAGGCCCAAAAAAGACCGTGACCTTTGTCCTCTGGGGGGCACTATAAATGGCAAAAGCATGTTTTAGCGGATATCTCGATCTTTTTAGAAAAAAGCCTTAATTCCAGTGTCACCTGATACTGTTGGACTTCCCTGAGCAATTCCTCGAAGTCTGTGTAAAAATGCACCAGAGTTTCGCGGCCATTTTGAATTTTGTCCAATATTTGCTTAAATTTACAGAAATTACAAAGTTTGTTCGATCATTACGAAACTTGGTAATCCTGATCTGCAGTCCACGCCTGAGAATCCTCTTGAGTTTGGTATCTCTACTCCAAACCGTTTGGCTGTAACTGCAAATTGAATTCGACGGCGAAGCCCCCAAACAGGATGTGAGGCCTTATCTCAGCAATGCTTTGACGAATCAACCCCAAACTTAGTACATAGTCTCAAGACCTGCCCCTGAGGAGACCTAAAAATTCTGAGCTCTGACCTCTGGGGGGCGCTATCAATTGCAAAAACATTTTTGTGCTGATATTTCTTCATCTGTTTGAAATAAAGCCTTAATTCCAATGTCTCCTGATGCTGTTGGACATCCCTAGACTGATCCTAGAAGACTGTGGATGTAAGCATCAGAATTTGGCAGCCATTTTGAATTTTGTCCAAAATGGGCTTAGATTTACAGAAATGACAAGCTTTGTCCTATCATTATGAAGCTTGGCTCACATGATCTACAGACAAAGCCTGAGAAGTCAGTTGAGTTTTGAATCTCAAATTCAAACCATTTGGTCATAACAGCCAAGCAAATTCAACGAATAAGACCCGTTAAAAACAGGAAGTAGGCCCATATCTCAGCAATGCTTTGGTGTATCAACACGAAACTTGGTATAAGGACATAAAACACAGTCTGGAAAAGACCTATTTAATTTGGTGACCTTTGACCCCTGGCAAATATTCAAGTCACAGGAAGTGAAGTCAAATCTTAGCAACACTTTCAAACGACCAAACCAAACTCATCAGTTGAACTCAGGACCTCTTCTCTATATTGGCTCATGAATCTGTTGGTCATTAATCCTCAAAACCAATTAAAATTGATCGTGAATCTGTAAAACAGGAAACATGCACGTAACTCTGTTGATTAGTGAGTGATTTTTATTATTATTTTCCGCCATATGGGATTTTCCGCCATTTTGAATTTTAGCAAAAACCTTTCAAAAGTTTCACGGGTCACAAATTATGTCCAATTTGAGTGAAACAAGGTTCCTAGAATCTGCAGACCGAGCCGCACAAACGATACTAAAAGCCGTGTCGATTTTCAAAATCGTTTGCCCGAAATAGCTAATGAAATTTGGCGGCAAAAACCGCCAAACAGGATGTGAGGCCATATCTAAGCAACCCTAAGTTTTATCAACACCAAACTTAAAAATTTGTCTAAATTGCTGCCCATGGCGAGGCCCAAAAAAAGACCGTGACCTTTGTCCTCAGGCGGGCGCTATAAATGGCAAAAACATGTTTTTGCGGATATCTCTTGATCTTTTTAGAATAAAGCCTTATTTCTAGTGTCTACTGATGCTATTGGACATCCCTAAGCAATTTCTAGAAGTCTTTCTAAAAATGCACCAGATTTTGGTGGCCATTTTGAATTTTGTCCAAAATTTGCATAAATTTACTGAAATTACAAAGTTTGTCCGATCATTACGAAACTTGGCAAACATGATCTAGCGACCAAGTCTGAGAAGTCTCTGGAGTTTGGTATCTCTGCTCCAAACCAATTGGCCGTAACAGCCGATCGAAAGCGACAGCGAAGCTGTCAAACAGGATGTGAGGCGTTATCTGAACAACGCTGAGACGAATCAACCCCAAACTTGGTACATAATCTCAAGACCTGCCCCTGAGGAGGCATTAAAAATTCTGTGAGCTTTGACCTCTGGGGGGCGCTATCAATTGCAAAAACATTTTTTAGCTGATATCTTCTGTTCTGTTTGGACTTAAGCTATAATTTCAGTGTCTGCTGATCCTGTTCGACATCCTTAGACTGATCTTAGAAGACTGTGAAAGTAAGCATCAGAATTAGGCGGCCCTCTTGCATTTTGTCCAAAATGCGGTTAAAATTACAGAAATTACAAGCTTTGTCCTATCATAAGAAGCTTGGCTCACATGATCTACAGACCAAGCCTGAGATGTCCGTTGAGTTTGGTATCTCAAATCCAAACCGTTGGGCCATAACAGCCAATCAAAATCAACTGAGAAGCCGCCAAACAGGAAGTAGGCCCATATTTCAGCAATGCTTTGGTATGTCAACACAAAACTTGGTTTAAGGACATACAACACAGTCTGGAGAAGACCTATTTAAATTGGTGACCTTTGACCCCTGGCAAATATTCAAGTCACAGGAAGTGAAGTCATATCTTAGCATCACTTTCAAATAACCAAACCAAACTCATCAGTTGAACTCCGGACCTCATCTCTATATTGCCTCATAAAGTTGTTGGTCATTAATCCTCAAGACCAATTAAAATTGATGGTGAATCTGTAAAACAGGAAACAAGCACATAACTCTGTAGATTAGTGGTGATTTAATCTTAAATGTCTCAACTGTGTAAACAGTGATATATCTGACAGTTCTACCATGTTACTGTGGTCACCCGGGCTGACCTGCTACGCTGCAAGGCCACCCCATTGCTGCTTGCAGCTATATTTGGTGGCCTAGCAGCGAAGCTGCGAAGGCAACCATTGTGTTTCTAGTTTTTCTTATTGGTGGCCTAGCAGCGAAGCTGCGAAGGCAACCATTGTTTTTCTACCTTTTCTTATTATTATTATTATGCTTCCGCTTTCTTCTGCTATTGAAGTCTATGGCAGCCCCAAAAAGCGTACCTGGGAAAATTTTTCCAATTTGGGAAACTTGTTCAGGACATTCCCTTGATCACTCACACCAATTTTCATGCCCCTTGCTAAGAAGCTCTAGCGCCACCAACAGTCAAAATTTGACATACGTTTACCTTCATAACTTCTGACCCGTTAATCTGATTTTCACAAGTCATATACTGTTGGAATCCTTGGGCCAAGCCGAGTTCAACGCACCCAATATCGTCATATCTGCCATATTGGATTTTCCGCCATTTTGAATTTTAGCAAAAACCTTAAAAAAGTTTCACAGGTCACAAATTTGGTCCGATTTGGGCGAAACAAAGTTCATAGACGCTCCAGATCGATCTGCACAAACGATACTAAAAGCCGTTTCAAAATTCAAAATCGTTTGCCCGTAACAGCCAATGAAATTTTGCGGCGAAGCCACCAAACAGGAAGTGAGGCCATATCTCAGCAACGCTTTGTTGTATCAACCCCAAACTTGGTATATAGTCTCAGTACCTGCTCCTGGGGTGGCAAAAAAATATTCCGAGACGTTTGACCTCTAGGGGGCGCTACAAATAGCAAAAACATGTTCTAGCTGATATCTCTTGGTCTGTTTTGAGTAACGCCTTAATTCCAGTGTCTACTGATGCTGTTAGACATCACTAGGCATATCCTAGAAGATTGTGTATGAAGTGGTCAGAATTTGTCGGCCATTTTGAATTTTGTCCAAAATTTGCATAAATTTACAGAAATTACACAACCGTACATGTGTAAATGTTGAAATTTGGCATTCTCATTCAGAGATGTACCATCATCAAGCAAACTAAATTTCATGTCCCTAGCTCAAAAGCTCTTGCGCCACCAACAGGTCAAAGTTTGACTTACATTCACCTTCATAACTTCTGAACCTTTCATCCGATTTTGACAAATGAGGTACCGTTGGAATCCTTGGGCCAAGTCGAGTTCAACGCACCCTATGACGTTATTTTCCGCCATATGGGATTTTCCGCCATTTTGAATTTTAGCAAAAACCTTTCAAAAGTTTCACGGGTCACAAATTATGTCCAATTTGAGCGAAACAAGGTTCCTAGAATCTGCAGACCGAGCCGCACAAACGATACTAAAAGCCGTGTCGATTTTCAAAATCGTTTGCCCAAAATAGCTAATGAAATTTGGCGGCAAAAACCGCCAAACAGGATGTGAGGCCATATCTAAGCAACCCTAAGTTTTATCAACACCAAACTTAAAAATTTGTCTAAATTGCTGCCCATGGCGAGGCCCTAAAAAAAGACCGTGACCTTTGTCCTCTGGGGGGTGCTATAAATGGCAATGTTTTTGCGGATATCTCATGATCTGTTTCGAATAAAGCCTTAATTCCAGTGTCACATGATGCAGTTGGACATCCCTAAGCAATTCCTGGAAGTCTGTTTAAAAATGCACCTGAGTTTGGTGGCCATTTTGAATTTTGTCCAAAATTTGCTTAAATTTACAGA
Source organism: Gymnothorax javanicus (assembly GCA_029692085.1). NCBI lineage: Eukaryota > Metazoa > Chordata > Actinopteri > Anguilliformes > Muraenidae > Gymnothorax > Gymnothorax javanicus. The sequence continues at coordinate 42,819,057 of CM056200.1, forward strand.
AATGACAAAGTTTGTTCGATCATTACGAAACTTGGTATTCCTGATCTGCAGTCCAAACCTGAGAATTCTCTGGAGTTTGGTATCTCTACTCTAAACTTTTGGCCGTAACTGCAAATCGAAATCGACAGCGAAGCCGCCAAACAGGATGTGAGGTCTTATCTCAGCAATGCTTTGACGAATCATCACCAAACTTAGTACATAGTCTCAAGACCTGCCCCTGAGGAGGCCTAAAAAATTCTGTGAGCTTTGACCTCTGGGGGGGCGCTATCAATTGCAAAAACATTTTTGAGCTGATATTTCTTCATCTGTTTGAAATAAAGCCTTAATTCCAATGTCTACTGATGCTGTTGGACATCCCTAGACTGATCCTAGAAGACTGTGGATGTAAGCTTCAGAATTTGGCAGCCATTTTGAATTTTGTCCAAAATGGGCTTAGATTTACAGAAATGACAAGCTTTGTCCTATCATTACGAAGCTTGGCTCAAATGATCTACAGACAAAGCCTGAGAAGTCCATTGAATTTTGTTTCTCAAATTCAAAGCGTTTAGCCATAACAGCCAAGCAAATTCAACTGAAAAGCCGCAAAACTGGAAGTAGGCCCATATCTCAGCAATGCTTTGGTGTATCAACACGAAACTTGGTATAAGGACAGACAACACAGTCTGGAAAAGACCTATTTAATTTGGTGACCTTTGACCCCTGGCAAATATTCAAGTCACAGGAAGTTAAGTCAAATCTTAGCAACACTTTCAAATGACCAAACCAAACTCATCAGTTGAACTCAGGACCTCTTCTCTATATTGGCTCATGAAGCTCTTGGTCATTCATCCTCAAAACCAATCAAAATTCATCGGGAATCTGAAAAACAGGAAACATGCACGTAACTCTGTTGATTAGTGAGTGATTTAATCTTAAATTTCTCAACTGTGCAAGCAGTGATGTATCTGACAGTTCAACCATATTACCGTGGTCACCCGGGCTGACCTGCTACGCTGCTAGGCCACCCCATTGCTGCTTGCAGCTATATTTTAATGTTACATTATGTCACGTCTGAAAACACTGAGCACAATTTAGACCTGGCCAGATTTCCAAGTTAGACTGGCACGAGAAATGGAGTAATTCTGATGCAAAATTGTACAACCCCAGTTCCAAAATAGTTGGGACGAAGTGTAAATTGTGAATAAAATCTAAATTCAATGACTTTCAGATCACATGAGCCAATATGTTATTTACAATAGAACATAGATAACATTTCAAATACTGAAACTGAGACGTTATACACTTTTATCCACAAAATGAGCTTATTTCAAATTTTCTGGTCGCAACAGGTCTCAAAAAAGTTGGGACACAGGCAAAGAAGACCTGAAAAAGCAATTAATATATAAGAAAATCAGCTGAAAGAACATTTAGCAAGTAATTAAGTTAACTGGCATCAGGTGTGTAACATGATTAGCCATAAAAGGGATGTCTTAGAGAGGCTGAGTCTCTCAAAAGTAAAGATGGCCAGAGGCTCTCCAACCTGTGAAGGCTTGCTTAAAAAAATTGTGAAATACTTTAAAAGCAATGTTCCTCAACATCAAATTGTTAAGGCTTTAAAGGTCTCATCATCGACAGTGCACAACTTCATCAAAAGATTCAGAGAAACTGGAAAAATCTCTGTGCGTGAGGGACAAGGTCGAAGACCTTTACTGGATGCCCGTGATCTTCGGGCCCTCAGATGCCACTGCATCACTCACCGGCATGATTCTGTCATTGACATTACTAAATTGGCCCAGGAATACTTCAAGAAACCACTGTCTGTAAACACAGTCCGCCGTGCCATCCATAGATGCCACCTAAAACTCTATCATGCAAAAAGGAAGCCATTGTTGAGCACGATCCAGAAGCGCCGCCATGTTCTGTGGGCCAAGGCTCATTTAAAATAGACTGTAGCAAAGTGTCCTGTGGTCAGACAAGTCCAAATTTGACATTCTTGTTGGAAATCATGGGCGTCGTGTCCTCCGGGCTAAAATGGAGAAAGACCACCCCTCCTGTTATCAGCATTCAGTTCAAAAGCCAGCATCTCTGATGGTATGGGGATGCATTAGTGCATATGGTGTGGGACACTTGCATGTTTTAAAAAGCACCATGAATGCTGAGAGGTATATAAAGGATTTAGAGCAACATATGCTCCCCTCCAGACAACATCTATTCCAGGGAAGGCCTTGTATATTTCAGCAGAACAATGCAAAACAACATACTGCAGCTATTACAACAGCATGGCTTCGCAGTAGAAAAGTCCGTGTGCTGAACTGGCCTGCCTGCAGTCCTGATCTTTCACCGATTGAGAACATTTTGCGCATAATTAAACGAGAAGTCCGTCAAAGGAGAACCAAAACTCTCCAGCAGCTGGAAGCCTGAATTAAACAAGAGTGGGATCAAATTCCAAAGGCTAAACTTAAGAACCTTGTCTCCTCAATGCCCGGACGCCTCCACTCTGTGTTAAAAAGGAGAGGGGATGCTACACCATGGTAAACAGACCCCTGTCAAAACTTCTTTGAGACCTGTAGCAGCCATCAAATTTGAAATGAGCTCATTTGTGGATAAAATTGTAAAGTTTCTCAGTTTTAACATTTGCTATGTTATCTCTGTTCTAATGTCAATATAATACTGGCTGGTGTGATTTGAAAGTCATTGCGTTTTGATTTTATTCACAATTTACACTTTGTCCCAACTATTTCGGAATTGGGGTTGTATTTCAATTCCTGTAATTCATTTATATAAGTCTTTTTTTTTGTAGTAATTAAACAATCAAAATGTTAGACTACATAGCAGGATGAGCTAAAAGCAAACACAGAATTCTTAAATAGCAGTATATCTTTTTTGGAAAGTGAATAAAGCATTTTTCTGTTATTGATTTTCAATTAAATCATCTTGACCTTGTTGTCACAACACTTGTGTGTGGATCTTCTCTCTGTCGAGTTATCGTCTGTTTCAGCCTCAATGTCTGCCTAAATTCAACCCAGCATAGAGGACAACAGAGGACGCTGAACAACTCCATCCATTTTACTCTTCTCTATTGGAACAGTTGGTTTCCAGAGAAAGAAACAGTCAATTATTGGTTGATAACCTTAAAGAAAAGAACATCAAATTATGTGAAGAGTCAATCCATGGATGGACCATGCAAAACCTGCAAAAAGTGATGAAGTGGAGGGCCTGCAGGGCCCTTTCAAATTTTTATCACAGGATGGTCTCGGGGCAGAATGATGACTGGTGAAGCTGTTCAACGATTGATCGTACCACTTGACAGTGAGGGGGTAAAATGTGTTCAAATACATTTTCCATTTAAAAAAGCAAGCGTTTTTTTTCTGGAAAATCACCAGATATGTTGATTTATTAAAGGTTACATGGGGGAAGTGAGTGACTGGTACTTAGAATGAAATGAAAATAGAATTGATCTAGAATATTTTCAAGTAAAATAATTGTTATAAATCTGCTTGTAATTATTGATTATTATATCCCTAAATGTTGTATCATCCCCCATTTATCAAATAAATAAATGTCCTCATTGAAGGCACATATCTCTCTCTACAGGCAGTTGTGTATTTTTTTTTTTTTTTTTCAACATAGTGAGGGAAAAGACCCCTTTCATTTACAACAATAAAATCTTTGTGTGCTGCTTTAGCAATGTTGGTAAAGAGCATGGATGAAGGCATGTTTTTTACACTTTGACTATTTCCTGCAAGAACTGTGGGCTTGGAAATGGAGGTCAAATATTTGTAATTCGGTGGTTCTGGACAGTTTCCGTGTGTCCATAACAGATCTACGTCCACCTCCGTTGGAGATCTAATTCCCATACTGGCTGGAAGCAAGTGCCCCTCTGCCTCTTCAAATTTGCATGCAAATCTGGTCACCACATCTAACAACAGCGATTTCAATGGCCGCCATTGAAGAGGAACGTGGTCAGAGCAGTGAGGAAAAAAAGGCCATGAAATGTGGATTTTCAGTGATAGAACATATTCAGTGTGGTTTGATGAAAAAATACATTAATGACAACGCTGTCAGGTTAAAACAATGCAATAAGGATGCAGAATCTCACTTGAGGTGCCTGAAAGTGAATACACCTGACATAAAAACGGAATGGGAACTGATTGCACCTCATGCTGGAATTTTTGACTTGGAGAGCAGTGCATTGGACAACAAAACAATCTGTCCTGCCCACAGATACAATCTAGGTTTATGCTGGAACCTGTCGCAAAAATGTCCCCACCTTCTGCATACCACTGTTTTCAAATGCAAACCAAGCACTGATCGAGCCATTCGAGGAAGTTTCTCCATGGAAATCTTTAAGCAGGCGTCACACTGTCCCGAAATTGACACCAGATGGACACACGATAAAGGAAATGTTCAAATTCGGATCGATTGTAAAAACATTGGGCCTTTCGTGAGGGCATCTTATACCATCGTATGACTGCCGGTTGAGTTTCTCAGGCTCCGGCAGCAACTTCATGAGCGGTGGAAAAATCTTTGGCATGCCAAAAAATTGCCGGAAGACCTTACAAAGGTTCATTTTCGTGTTGAATTTGTGTGTCCATTTTGCCCTTCGTAAGGCCATCGTGAGGGCATCTTGTCAAATCGTGTCATCTTCGTCTTTACTTCGTGTGATCATCGGTGCCATCAGGCATTTTTCGCTCCACGAAGACAATATGAAGGAAACAAGAAGCTGCCCGATTGTCTTAGGAAGGCAACGCAACTACGTGAAGCCCTCGTCGTGTAGCCATCGTATTATAGTACGATGACATCGAGATGGGACCACGGTGTCGGCGAAGACAGCCGAATTTGAGTCGCTCAAGCTTTTCACATGTGTTATGGTAACGTGGACATATCAAAGGCCAGCCTCAGAGCATCTTCCTCAGTCAGTCCTGAGCAACTCTACAGAGCAGGCACAACGTAGGCTATATTAGGCTATATATGTAAGGGATAATATACAACCCCAATTCCGAAATAGTTGGGACAAAGTGTAAATTGTGAATAAAATCAAAATGCAATGACTTTCAAATCACACCAGCCAGTATTTTATTCACAATAGAACAGAGATAACATAGTAAATGTTAAAACTGAGAAATTTTTCAATTGTATCCACAAAATGAGCTCATTTCAAATTTGATGGCTGCTACAGGTCTCAAAAAAGTTGGAACAGGGGCCTGTTCACCATGGTGTAGCATCCCCTCTTCTTTTTAACACAGTGGAGGCGTCTGAGCATTGAGGAGACAAGTTTCTTGAGTTTAGCCATTGGAATTTGATCTCACTCTTGTTTAATACAGGCTTCCAGCTGCTGGAGAGTTTTGGGTCTCCTTTGACGGACTTTTCGTTTAATTATGCGCCAAATGTTCTCAATCGGTGAAAGATCAGGACTTCAGGCACACCAATTCAGCACACAAACTCTTCTACTACGAAGCCATGCTGTTGTAATAGCTGCAGTATGTGGTTTTGCATTGTCCTGCTGAAATACACAAGGCCTTCCTTGGAATAGATGTCGTCTGGAGGGGAGCATATGTTGCTCTAAAACCTTTATATACCTTCCAGCATTCATGGTGCTTTTTAAAACATGCAAGTGTCCCACACCATATGCACTAATGCATCCCCATACCATCAGAGATGCTGGCTTTTGAACTGAACGCTGATAACAGGAGGGGTGGTCTTTCTCCCCTTTAGCCCGGAGGACACAACGCCCATGATTTCCAATAAGAATGTCAAATTTAGACTCTTCTGACCACAGGACACTTTGCCACTTTGCTACAGTCCATTTTAAATGAGCCTTGGCCCGCAGAACACGGTATTGTTTCTGGATCATGCTCAACAATGGCTTCCTTTTTGCATGATAGAGTTTTAGGTGGCATCTGTGGATGGCACGGCGGACTGTGTTTACAGACAGTGGTTTCTTGAAGTATTCCTGGGCCCATTTAGTAATGTCAATGGCAGAATCATGCCGGTGAGTGATGCAGTGGCGTCTGAGGGGCCGAAGATCACGGGCATCCAGTAAAGGTCTTGACCTTGTCCCTTACGCACAGAGATTTTTCCAGTTTCTCTGAATCTTTTGATGATGTTATGCACTGTCGATGATGAGACCTTCAAAGCCTTTGCAATTTGACGTTGAGGAACATTGTTTTTAAAGTATTCCACAATTTTTTTATGCAAGCCTTCACAGGTTGGAGAGCCTCTGACCATCTTTACTTCTGAGACACTCAGCCTCACTAAGACATCCCTTTATAGCCAATCATGTTACACACCTGATGACAGTTAACTTAATTACTTCCTAAATGTTCTTTCAGCTAATTCTCGTATATATTAATTGCTTTCTCAGCCCTTTTTGGCCTGTGTCCCAACTTTTTTGAGACCTGTTGCAGCCTGAAAATAAGCTAAATTTGTGGATTAAAATGTAAAATGTCTCAGTTTCAACATTTGAAATGTTATCTATGTTCTATTGTTAATAACATATTGGCTCGTGATCTGAAAGTCATTGCATTTTGATTTTATTCACAATTTACACTTCGTCCCAACTATTTCGGAATTGGGGTTGTAGCTATAGTGAGCCAGTGATTGTTGAAAAGTAACTCCCGATGGGGGAATAGAACCCCGACGCACAGCTCACTATACATTAACCCGCTTAGAATTTGGCAAAAACATTTAAAATATTAAAATAGCCTATTAATATTATTAGCAACGGACAGCAGCGCAGTGGTCGTACCTCTGGAAATAAACACAGCAGAATTTTGGCGATTGACCAATCAGAATCGAGTAGGTATTTAAGAGTGTCATGTTCTAAAAATATATAAATAAGGCACAACGTATTCATGAAACTGATAACTGATAATGAACTGGATGCTTTTAACGTCATACTTTTTTTTAATCTTAACATTTCTTGTTCATAACAAAACAATAGTTTACTTTAGAAACTACAGTAATCTGTCGTAAATTTACTGTATTACTCTGTCGTAAATATGCAAGCCATCATGTGGCCTTCGTGTTTCCTGAGGGTAAACTACTTAATAAAAATTCACGTTTTTGTTGCCTTCGTATGTGGTTCGGGTGCCATCGCGTGACCTTCTGTAGGCATCGTACTTGCTTCGGCTGTAGATTGGCTTTTGACCAAATTCGGGGCTATCGCGCGAAATTCAATATTCGTATGTCCATCTAGTGTCAATTTCGGGACAGTGTAACGCCTGCTTTAATGCCTGGAATGTGTTGCTGCTCATTGGATCCCGTCAGTAGGAGGCCTACTCAATACACCTAAAGATAAAATAAAAGGGTAGACAGCTAAGTAGGAAATAGGCTGTCTTGGATATTTTTGGTCCTGCTAGGTGGTTGTTGTGTGGCAAGCTGGCATACAGTTGAAAGACTATTGGCCTCAGCCTAGTTCTGATGTGATCCTATTAAAACTTAGCTGTCAGAAGTTGCTTGGTCTACAAGCTTTCAGCAAAATTCTAGCGCTGAGATCCACTTGTTCCACTTGTTCCTTGTTCCACAAGCTTTATTTCGTACATTTACTCCGTACACCACGTTCCACCAGCCTCGATACAAGTCTACCTCAGTGGCATCAACCTCTTCGTCAAACCGGCCACTGGATATCTGTGCTCATCAATTTCCCATTCTCACGTGCAAACACTACTGAAAGGTTTACATAAACAAGAACCTCCTGCTCCGACCAAACGTTTACCTCTGACAGCAGACCTCCTCTCTCGCTGCATACCGGCGCTGCACTCAGGGTACCATTCTCCTTCCACGGATTCCACTCTAGAAGCCACGTTCCTATTGGCCTTCTTTGGTTTCTTGAGATGTTTCGAGTTCACCCCGCTCTCCACTAATTACAATTCTTCTCATCACGCCAGCCTAAACGACATCTCATTCTACTCGTGTTCAAGATAAAGAGAAGTAAAATGGATCCGTTCGGCATTTCTCAGCCTATTTTCATATTTCACCTAGACTCTGCCCTCAGTCCGTTCGAGCCAATATCAAACTACGTCACCTCAAGATACAATAACCACGCTTCTACCCAAGACCCATTCACGACCGACCCGGGGGCCGTCGCCACTAGCCGCAGGTTCCCCTACCATCAACATTCTTTCAGCATCGGCGCCGCCGCCACAGCATCCAAGCAAGGAGTTCCGGACCACCTAATTAAAATCCTCGGCCGCTGGACATCAAACTCTTACACAAGCTATACTCGCAATAATATTGACGACGTACGTAGAGCCCATCTCTTGCTGATTCATTTACATTCTTTGGGGGCTTAGGAGCCTACACGGACTCTGATGAGAGACGCGAGCCCCACCTTGAGTCTCACCACCTGGGGGCGCCTGTGTTCGCACAATCACAGACCAAATCCATACAACATCACATTCACCCCGATCTCCTATTCGTCGTTCCACCGAATACTCTCCTCCACTTTGGGAGTGGTCCATAATTCATTAAAATACTCTTAAACCATAGCTGCCTGGGAATCAAGGTGCCTGTAGTAGCGGGCAACAAGAGTCTTGAGGTCAAGCCACTCTCGCCTAGCCACTTCCACTGATTCAAAGCTCTCACACATCTCCAGCACAGGATGGAAATGCTCCATAAAGACATTCGGCTCAGTGGTGCCAAATGTTGCCAGCTCGGTGGTGTCTTCTGGCCAGTTCAACAGGTCAAACAGTGTAGAGGTTGCTTTGAGCACACCAGTCTCGAGTCTTAAATCGCTGTGACACAAACTCACAGAAGCCATTGGTGAGAAGAAAGCTTGAGGGCGTTAAAATTGCTGTCATCTGCATCAGTCCCGCAGATCTGGACCCCCTTGCAGGTGCTTCCAGCCCCAACTTCATCAGTGAACTGCCGTAACCTTGGTCCTGAGTTTGTCTGCAGATAGAAGATACAAATGAACTAAAAAGTCATTTTTAAATGTTTTTTTTATCACACTAAAAAGTAAAATCATTTTGAGCTGTGACATTAAATGAAATAAAGTGATTAAGTAATTAAATTTGTATGTGTCAATTACAGATAAAATTTTCTGTTTGACATTTAACATATAATCACGGCAAATCTTTAACAATAACTTCTCACCTGCATGGCCATAAGAACCAGTGTTGCCTTTTACAGTCCATCTGAGACCATCTGCAGTGTGAGGCCTTCTGCTGGAATAAGAGGTTGAGGTGCTTCTTGTAACACATCCAGCATGAGGTGAATGAACAGCAGCATAACACCCAACACGTTTACTTTCTTTAAACATTCTTAACTTTATTTAATGTTTTCACACATGAAGTTGCAACTGGGTGCACACAGTTTGTTACTTTAGGTTGAATTGTTACTTACAGTATCTTTGTTTCTGAGTTTAAGTTACCGTGGCGTGAGAGACCGGGGTCTTGGCGTGTGTGGCTGCAGCAGCAAAAACTTCTTCGGCAAAAAGGGTACACAGAGGGATCTTGTCACAATAAGAGTCCTCCGGAAGTGCCCATCCAACTGGATACGTCATGGGGGGAAAGGGGAAGTTTTGATTAGTTTAAGGATTTAAGTTTATTATTTAAATAGATGATTCATGATTATTTTTATATTCGCAAATATTCTTTACTTACCTTTGTCTTTTTGGTGAACTGGCCTTGTCTTGTCTTTTGTTTTTGTAGTTAGTGGGCCTGAGCTGAGTGCAGGCCCACTACTCTTCCCAGTAGGGAGTGTAGTGGGCCCAGGCCACTTATATTATTCTGTGCCTATATTTTTATTATTATTATTATTTATTCTTCCGTAAAAATTTCGGTCCGCCACTGGTCTTACAGCTTTGAGAAAACCCATACAATATATATATCAAATCGTGCGGCTCGATCGGGAAAGGTGTGGTTTGTCTTTTCTAAGCGATCCGACTTACGGATTTCCCACAATTCCCGAAAAACATGGATTTTCATCCCTCCCTAGGAACCAGGCAGAACTCCATAGCAACCGCCCAGTTACGCACAAGCAATCACCCACACCACCATAGCAACTGCCAAGCAACACCTTAGCAACCAACAGGAATACCATAGCTACCGCCTGGCAACACCCTAGCAACCACGAGGTGCACCATAGCAACAGCCTAGCAACGCTCTAGCAAAAGCCCAGAACACCATGAAATATGTCTTGCAATACCTTGCCAACCACCAGGAACAACATAGCAACTGCCCAGCAACACCTTAGCAACCACCCAGAACACCATAGCAACTGCCAAGCAACGCGCTAGCAACCACCCAGAACACCATAGCAACTGCCTAGCAACCACTCGGAACACCATAGCAACCACCTAGCAACCACCTGGAACACCTTAGCAACCGCCTAGCAATGCCTTAGCAACCACCCAGAACACCATAGCAACCGCCTAGCAACGACCTACCAACCACCTGGAGCACCATAGCAACTGCCTACCAGCGCCCTAGCAACCACCCGGAACACCATAGCAACCAACTAGCACACCCTCCCAACCACCCGGAACACCTTAGCAACCACCTAGCAACCACCTGGAACACCATAGCAACCACCTAATAATGCCCTAGCAACCACCCAGAACACCATAGCAACCACTTTGCAATGCCCTAGCAACAACCCGGAACACCTTGGCAACCGCCTAGCAATGCCTTATCAACCACCTAGAACACCATAGCAACGACCTAGCAACCACTTGGAACACCATAGCAACTGCCTATCAGCGCCCTAGCAACCACTCCGAACACCATAGCAACTGCCGAGCAACGACCTAGCAACCACCCAGAACACCATAGCAACCGCCTAGCAATGCCTTAGCAACCACCCAGAACACCATAGCAACCACCTAGTAATGCCCTAGCAACCGCCCAGAACACCATAGCAACCACTTAGCAACGCCCTCGCACCAACCCGGAACACCATAGCAACCGCCTAGCAATGACCTAGCAACCACCTGGAACACCATAGCAACTGCCTGGCAGCGCCCTAGCAACCAACCAGAAAACCATAGCAACCACCTAGCAACCACCCGGAATACCATAGCAACCGCCTAGCAATGCCTTAGCAACCGCCCAGTACACCATAGCAACCACCTAGTAATGCCCTAGCAACCACCCAGAACACCATAACAACCACTTCCTGGCGCCCTAGCAACAACCGGAATACTCTAACACCACCTCTGACACCCCCCCAGCTTGACAACTAGCCACCTGTCAAGGACAAATTTTTGAACTGTAATGTAAACAGCTCTTTACTAAGTTAATGCACCTTCTTCCTCACCTCTGAACTGCTACTAAATACTGTTTTTTTTTTTTTTTTTATCGTTAGTTTTTTTTACATCTAAAAAATGCAGACAAAATATAGACAGAGACAAAATAGACAATTGAGTAGTCCCAGCAGCATCCCAGGGCACCCCTGTGTCCCGACCTGCAGAGGCAGGCCCACCCTTACAATTTCTCGGGGAATTGTCTAGTTGGTAATTAGTCTTGTCTCCCTTGGTGTGTTTTTTTTGGTTTAGCCAGCTGGTATAAATGCTCTCTGTTTGTCTCAATTCGGGAGGTCAGTCCTTGAGTTCGGTTCTCCTTTGATTTGAGCATTTTGTGTCTTTGTTGACCTCGAGGCCTAGAATTAGCGCATTTATATTCACTTAATTTTTCATTATAATAAAAACATAATTAACATAAAGTAAAAAAAAAAAAAAATTTCACTTTTTGGAACAAAACCACCAGCACCCTCATTACCTTTCTGCTCTGGTCCCTCACATTCATGAATGGTTATTGCGCAGAACCCTCAAACTTTGGTAGAGCACCTGAGCTTGACAAGATGCACACACAGGAAATGGAAAGAGAGACACACGGTGGGTGTGTAGAAGTAAATGTATCTATGTAAAAATATAAACCTGTGTGGCAATAAATATTAAACAATATTGCGGGGACCATATGTAGGCCAGCTTTGGTGGTAATCCAGTAAAACCAATGTTGGTTGACTAGCATCTTAAGACATCAGGGAGGGACCTTACTGGTAATTTGGTGACCAACTGACTGCGTGACAACTGGTTATTACAAACTGACCATCGGAGCACGTGACTTCAACATTGTTTTAAAGTATTGTGTGGCGGACGAACATTGGTCATAATATTACCTTCCCACAGCGTGCCTACAAAGTCACATTCAAATGAAGAGAGACCAACAACCTTTGGTCGTGATATTGCTTCCACACAATGTCAAGGCAGCTTTGTCAGCTAGTAAGTGACCAAAAAGGATGAACTAGCAATGTCACTGAAACGTCATGTGTTAGTGGGGAAATATAACAAACGAAGGGAAATATGACTTTCGTGAGCAAGGGAGAGAATCTCTTTAGTAAATGTTTTAAGTAATTACATCTGTAAGCTGGCCATGTTACCGTTATTCACTATGAATGTAATTATTCAGTAACTATTATGTTGTAATTGTGGATGTTTGCATAGTATTGTGCATTCCTAATAATGGTCAGTGTTAATTTTATGTATACTGCTTTGGCAGTACAGGTTTCTGATCTGTCAAGCCAATAAAGCTTATTTGAATTTGAGAGAGAGCGAAAGAGACTGAACATGATTTCCACTTTGTGAGTGTCACACTGTTTAAATTTGTTGAAAGCCATATTTAATTTGGCCAATATTTAATCAGGTAGTATGGTTCCTAATAGACTCCCTTAATGTGATGTAGCCTTGATGTCATACCGACGTCAGGAATCAGTCAGCCTTAACGTCGCTCCGCCGATCTCCCCCCTACGTTTATGCTACGTTCAAAAACAACAGCGACGTTCCAGCGACGATTCTCTGTAATGCCAACATCATAATGCTGACCCTGAAAAAGACTGAGTATCCCTACCTTAAATGAAAATAAATACAAATAGCAGATTAAAAATTCACTGAAAGACAGAGGGAGGAATGAATGGAATAGTAATAGATAATGCTGACTGGTCATTAGACGTTATTTTCAAGCCATCTCTTTATGGTATGTGTTTATTTGTGGCTGTGTTTATACAGTATTGGGAATATTTTATGGGCTGCAGTGCATGGCGTCAAGAATGTGAGTGAGTGAGTGAGTGAGAGAGAGAGAGAGAGAGATATTCTGGGCCCATTCCACATCTGTCCTTATGGGTTGAAATATGAGTATTTTACAGTTTCAAGCCCAAAGAAATGCAATGGTGCATCTTTGTAACATATTGGGGACCTTTTTAGGTTAAAACACTGACCTTTTGGGGACCGGTAGTCCTTACGGGGACCAAAGTCTGGTACTAATATGGCAAAATTCATTTCTGAGGTCATGATGGAGGTTAGCGGTCAGGTGTGAATAGAGCTTAGGTTCAGGATAGGGTTACGAATGATTTGGTTATGGTTAAGGTTAGGGTCGGGGTTAGGCTGTCCATAATGATTCAAAGTCAATGCAATGTAGTAATAAGGATAGCTGCACAAACTTGCCTGTTCACTCACCTACCCTTAGTCTAAATCCATCTGTCTCTTCATCTCTGTCATCTACAGCATTATATTCTGTCTGCTTCCAGCCTGCATTACTATCGTTCACTCTTTTCTCCTTCTGTTGCACACACACACACACACACACACACACACACACACACATATGCCTGTGCTCTCATGCTAAGAGATACAAACATCACTGCAAAACATGGTGCCTGTTTCTCCCTCATTAGTCGTGCTATCTACCTCTACAGTCACTAAACTGTATGAAAAAAGTGATGCTTCATATTAAATATTGAGTATTTTACATATAGAATATTAAGCCCATAAAACCTACAGACCCATGCATGGGTCCATGAAATGCAGCTGCTATATTTAAATCTGTGGAACTTAAATTCTAGAGGAGATCCCAAGGATTCCATCCAAATATGTCCTGCTGAATTACAGGGAATGTGTGTGAAATGGCGCACAAAATCTAGATTTTTTCTTTTGATGTAATGCTTTGGCCTTAAACACATGGCATCCTGGGTTTGAACATTTCTAAGTGTGAAGTAGCTTAGTGAAGCACTGCAACCAACAGACACTGAGCATCTACCGTATGTGACATTGTCCTACAATATGAGAAAAAAAAAAAAAAAAAAGCTTTTTCTGACTTAACTTGCTGAAGGGAAAGCCTAAGTGAATAGTTGGAGTTTAATTGGTTAACTATTGATGACATGCGGCTTGTATGGCTTCTCCTTTCCTACAGGTAGAGCCGGGCCCCATAGCCCACAACCTCTCGGAGATGAGTTTGAAGGGACTCGTGAGTGTTTCTGGCGGCCCCCGCAGGCCGGCTGAGGCATCGCAGTGGCGTGTGGAGGATCTGGAGGATGAGCTGGAGAGGAAGGTGGCAGAGCTGGAGAGGGAGAGGACGGTGCTGAGGAAACAGACGCAGAGCCACCATCAGGAGGAGGAGCAGGGCATCAGCACCCTGCAGCACCGCATAGCCCAGCTGAAGCAGAGTAAGTGCTGGAGGGAGGGGAAACATCAGCACAAAGAGGAAACATCGCAAACTGGGGGAAATAATCTGTATAAACAAATATAAATGGGGTCAGAAGTCAAGTACAAACACAAACAGGAGGAATCAGTGTGAAGCTGTCCCATACAAACAGATGGAAATACAGTCATTTCTTGTGCAAATTGGAGGAAACAATCTGAAATGGCCTGTACAGACAGGGTCACAATCACGTCTTGAACAAACAAGAGGAAATAATCTGATTTTTCCTGCTCAAAAAAGTATAAAAATATGTCCAGACATCCAGTACAAACAGCAGGAATGTAAAGTGGGAGACTGTCCCATACAAACAGGTGTAAAAACAAATGCATGTCTTGTGCAAACAGGAGAAAAATGTGAGGATTACGCCAGGAACCACAAGCGAGAACCAGTGAATACAAAAAAGGAGGCTTTATTTCTGGAGGGGGGGCAGGGCTAGCACCCCCAACAGAGCAGGCAACGGTACAAAGTCCACAATCCAATAATCAGAATCCAAGGGCAAAATCCAGAATCGTAACCAGGGCACCAATCACAAAATACAGAGTCGGGACAAAAAAGGATTCGATAAGCGATGGATGTGGCAAAGTACAGGGAATAGGCAAAAATCGAAAAGTCAAGGACGGTCCAGTCAGAAAGGTAATCACTATGAATACAAAGGCGAGAGAAGCGTGCAAAAAGGAGAACGTTCTGACGGGGAACTGCTGTGAGAAGACTGTTTAAATACACAGAAGGAAGTCACATGCTATGATTAGGAAAAGGTGAACTGGATAAAACTAATTACGAGGGAGCAAAACATGAGGAAGAACCTAATCACATAGAACTGGCAAAAGCCAAAAGCGCGGACAGGGAACACGAGACTGCCTATGACAAAACATACAGCTCGGTTAGGGAGTTCTAATGTGCACAGATAATGAGAAGCAGGACAGAGTGGAGCAGGTGCGGAGGATCCGCTGAATTGCAGCAAAAGACTAAGTGAAGGCAAGAGGCGGAGACTAGAACAGAGGCGAGTGCTGAGAGCTTATTCATCAATTAGTAAGTGCAGCTATACAATCCCTAGTGCTCGTTAGTAAGTTAGTATTATATACAATGTTAGTCAGGGTTAGTAACTTTAACAAAAACAACAAACTGTTAGTATTGGTTAGTAAAATAGAAAAGAGAGGCGAAGGAAGCAAACGAGAATGGAAGGAATGTTTGAAACCCAGAAACCATGAAATCACCTAAGCATGTGACCACGCGGGACTGGGAGAAGCTGTAACTAAACAAGAGACCAGACAGGGGAGACAAAGTGCAATGCAGGGCATGGCAAAACATGGACCGGACTATAACAGAAAAGTGGAAAGGAAAAGGCAAAAACGAAAACATGGCAAAATACAAAAAACTAAACAACATGGCAAAACCTAACAGACATGATCATAAACATAACAGGGACTAGGGAAAACTTAACGAGCATGGCAAAATCATAATAAACATGGCAGAAACAAGACAGACATGGCAGAATCATGGCAGACAGAACAGAATCATAACAAAAATAAGCTTGATGTGCCATTCTAATGGGTAGAAAATAGGGTGAGATGTTTTGTACAAACAGTTGGAAATAGCGTGAGATGCTCTGCAGAACTAGTGGAAAACAGGGTAAGATATCCTTCGTCGTAATCCTCTGTAATACAACGCCGGGTGCTGTATGGGTGTCTTGGCCAGGACTCCTTGAAACAGAGATTTTGTATCTCAATGTGATTTATTCCTGGTAAGATAAAGGTGAAATAAAAAGTAAATTTAAAAAAAATTTAATAAAATAAAAATTCA
Organism: Gymnothorax javanicus; assembly: GCA_029692085.1. Classification (NCBI taxonomy): domain Eukaryota; kingdom Metazoa; phylum Chordata; class Actinopteri; order Anguilliformes; family Muraenidae; genus Gymnothorax; species Gymnothorax javanicus. The sequence goes on from CM056200.1 coordinate 42,835,310, forward strand.
AGTCAATCCGTCATAAACGTACCTAATATTACATGCAGAAATGGACCAACTGTAACTGACTGCAAGTTTCTTTTCTGTGTGAAGATGAAAGAGAACTGTTTGAGCTCACTTTGATGAACATTGAGGTTTCTTGTGTAAGACCTTACACCAGGTTACACAGTCTCACTTGTGCTTCAGTAGGCCGACTGCATTGCATCACTTGTTTGTCTGGGATGCACTTCTTGGATTGCATCACTGACAAATAATATATTGTTAGAACAGAGATGGGGGGGGTACTTGTTTGTCCCCTCCTTTTAGCCCCTCCTCTGTTTTACTGCTTATCTATTTGTCACTACACAAAGCTACTCCCCTAACCCAACCCTACATACTAGACTTTTTGCACACTCACCCATCCTCAAATATAATCCTGGGGTGACAGGGTACTGTTCAGTCACCAAGTGCTATTGCTCCTTCATTTAATTTGTGATTGGCTGTAGTCTACACTGTTCATGTACCGCTCAGATTTATATATTTACATGAACTGGAACTAGACTGGATAAAAACATCACCCCCTGGACACAGGCTATCAGGATACAGTTGCCTGCTGGGCTGTCTGACCTTCAGGAGTGTATGTTGAGCCATTGCAGTGTCTCAGGTGAGTAAATAATTCTTTCTCACGATCTGATGAACCCATCTTTCATTTCTTTTGGAGTGTTTGATCCAGACATGTTAGAATGTTCTTCTTGAGTAAGGAACTTTTGCAGATTGTCATGTGATGGACCCGAAAGGTAAAAGCTTGTTTTCTGGGTACTGTCTCCAATCTTGGGAGGCTCCAGTGCAGTTTCAAAGGGCGAAGACTGGTTTCTCTGAAGAGGACAGTTTTCCCAGAGTGGAGCAGTCTTCCCAGAAAACAAATTATCCTTCAGTGCCACAATACTGCAAAATTTTGCAAGGCTCCTTAACAAGAATAATTTCTCAAATGATAGGGCTTGATTTTGTACACATTGGGCCTGCTTAACTGTTACCATTTCTATCATGCAGTAAATGTATTATGATTTACAATACAGCAGGTAAAAAAAATACTGTAAAACAAGCTTGAATCAGCATAAACATAAGAACATTATTGAGTCTCCCTGTTAGTTAAAGTGGTGAGGACCATTGTCCTGTACAGGTAGGCTGGACTGTGACATAAATTCACTTTCTTTTCTCCAGGAACATCAATCCTGAATCCTGCGACATTAAATAAAACCAAAATGAACACCTCTGTCATCAACTCTAGCCTTCAGTTCAACCACTCCTCTTCAGGATCCAGTCCCCACTCGGGAATGTGAATGAAGGATGCAAATACTCACTTGGTGATATCTCCTTTGACTTTATTGTCAGTGTTTTTCAACATGCTGGTGGGCTACCCTGCTAACGTCATGGTGATGTGGCTGGTGTACAGGAAAAAGAGTGACTCCTCCACCTCTGATATTTTCATCTTCAGCCTGGCAATCGCTGATGCCTTCTACTGCATGATGTCCCCCATCAGTGTTGTAGGCTACTATCTCTTGAAATCAAAATTTCTTCAAGTTTAATGCCTTTGCCCTACGGGATCAAAGACACCACCCCTCTTCCTCACCTGCATTTGCCTGGATCGTTACGTGGCCGTGGTCCACCCCATTGTATTCAGCAGCATCAGGGATAACAAGATCAGGGTGGCTATTTCCATCTTATTTGGGGGTTTTGCGTTACCCTTTGCTGTCAGTAGGTCATTAAAGTTGGTGGGCTCAATTAATATTTTTTTTGGGTTTGTCCTGGCGACCTTTGCCATCATGGTTTTTGCAACATTTCCATCACATGGAGTCTGAGAAAGTCAGTCTTTGGCAAGGAGAAGATGCACCCCATGAAAAAGAAAGCCCTCAGAACAGTGCTAATCGCCCTGGCCATCATAGTGTTTCATTACCTGCCAATAGTTACTATCTTACCCTTAACACTCCACTATTATTTCCCTGAATACTGTCAGACTGAATTGGCTGCCTTTGTCCTCATGGACCTCAGTTCCAGCACTGAGCCCCTAATCTACATCTCCAAGATGGAGCAGCTGCCATGCTTCAATAATTTTCCCTCCATCTGCTGCCAAAGCCCTTCCACTGAGCCAAATAATGTTAGCGCATGAGATGTATGCCTGCATTTACTTTCTATGCATGGCCTTGAAAATTTGTTCATGAAACAAAGCAAGAATGTTACCTTAGTGATAAGAAAACACTCCAGCTTTGATCTGACTGTCATTAGAATAGACCATTAACAAATCTGTAACTGCAGGGATTGATAAAAAAAGTGCAAATTATTTCAGTCTCCTAAATGCCTACAAAACCATGGTTCCATATTATGCAAATTAAACATTCAACATTTTGACTATTCAAAAATGAATATGCGCAATCTAGCAATTAAATAAAAAGAGACAAATTTTTTTTAATGGAGTGTGTAGAAGATAATTATTACCAACTTCCAGCTCTGTTTTATTATATCAGTTTAATTTCATTATGCCGGCATGGGATCTAGTTTTGCTTGAGAAAAGCCTCCTGTGCCGACAGACTTTTCTTGAAGCTGACCATTTACAAAAATACAAAAATGATTGGGTATTCCTGTGCTTGATGCTAACAACAATCAGTGAGCAAATATCATATTCGAAGTATTTAAATCTGTAAAAAATGAAAAAAAGGCATTCAACATGAAGCAAAAGTGAAATGTAACCAGTGTAAAACTGATTTTGAAAAAGACACAAAACAATTCAATTTAAATGTAAAGTAGTTTGAATCTCTTCCAGGTTCAAGGCCAATCAAGAGGAACAGAGTCCACCTCTCATCATATCACCTCTTTCTGTGAATTCAGAGGGAGGAAATGATTTGGTTTGAGTTCAGCTGTTAGTTTCAGCTCTGGGAACAAAGAGGAAGTACTGAGGTTAGTCATCAGAACAAGAGCCAGCTTTGTTTAGCTCATGATACACTGTTTTTGTTGAGACTGGTTCAGATATGAATTGACTCAATTCTTTGGTGATTTCTGGAGCTGTTATTTACTGATTATTAACAACAATCCAACAAAAGTGTTTTGGGCATTGCCTGAATTTCTGAGAATGATGACACATCTGGTCATTCTGTGTCATCCCAACAGTCTGGACACAGTCATTTAATGGACATTAATGCATCAGAATCTTTTCTTTGAGACTGGCCATCATTCAACATTCAAAATGTTTGATTCTTCGAGATTCATTTGCTTGTGACATTTGAAGTAGGAATGATGTGACATGTTTATTTTGTTTTTTTTTATTGGCCTGATCTTCAACTTTTCATGTGCAAAATGATTTCTCCCAATGTGATTCATGACCATGATCCAGGAACTGTGCTGCATTTAGATAATCATAATGAGGTGTTAAACCAAGAAAGGATTGAACCCAGACACTTGACATTTTGCAGTGCTTACCATACCTGATCGTCATCATGTCCATCAGCAAAAGGAAAATCTATCTGTTTTTCAAATTAGGCGATAAAAAACACTTTGCGTTTTTAATGCCTCTCAGTATAGTATCTCCTGAAAAATCATAAGTGGCTCTGTCATATACCCAGTATTACAATTAACTGATACATTGATAAATTTGCTTTAAAGATTTACAAAATAGGCTGATGGAAACTTTATTGGAAAATAATTTTAGAAATAGGCCTTGCGAATAATTGAAGTTAAATCCACACACTCCTCAATGCTGCAAAGACAATTTTAGTTTTAGTTTTGGTTTCTTTCAATAAAAATAATCTTAAATGTGCGCCAGTTTATAGATGCAGTCCATTGATACTTATTGATAATAGACACAGCTTTGCTAAAGTCATCTGAACTTTGCATATGTTCTGATCTGGCAGAAAAAATGTTACTACGCATAATGTATGGATACAGTGCATTGATATTAATTGAAAATATCATAGCGTAACTCAAGTTTATAAGCACTTTCTTAATTTTCTGGTCTCTCAAAGAGATACTGTTTTAAAAACATGTAAATGTTTTGTGTCATAATGCTACTTTCAAAATTGCTTTTCATTTCTTGGACCAGGTCCTGATTTCAATGTCAGAAATATAGCAGCTGGCAGCAATGAAGGGGCCAAGCACCACAGGGCCACCAGGCAAACAACTATTAGTGTTTTTCACTGCATTGTACTGGTGTAGGTCCCAGGTGTGCTTCCATATCTGTTAAAGGTCTTTTGTCTAGAGATGATGTAACATATTATGAAGCTCTGAACCAATGATATACTTAGCTCCAGTAAAAAGCATGAATTGAGGTATGTACTGTATTCTTGGCAAATTGAAGAATCAATTGATTTTTGTTGCTTTTCCAGTGAGGCCCGAGAGGAAATAAAAAGAAAAAGCGCGTGGTATTGTAATCCTGACCACGCTTGCGATGCCCCAGCATAAACACTTCAGTAATAACAAACATTGAGCGGTTTGTGATGTGTACAGTGACACTTGACTTGTTCTTTTTTGGTGTGGTCAATAGCCTACATAAAGCCAACAAAAAAAAAAGAAAAATGCTACCATCAAAAAAATACAACGGCTTGTGACACAGGAGAGAGAAAAAAGAGCCTTTGGCATGTTATGGGCAGATCTCAGCCGCCCGAGAGGTGGTCGTCATTGCACTGTCACCGTTCAACAATCAGTCGGCTGTCTATCCGAGAATGGAACACAGGCACTGTCACTGACCCGACCCCACTTAGGGCAGCCACAGTGGCGATGGCGGTTCAAGGCGCCACATCTGGTTACAACCTGTGCGTGACAGATTCAGACAGCAACCAAAACTGATCATGAGATGAGGGTCCGAGACTATTGAGGGTGGCCATAAGTATTGTTTGGCGCCCGTCTATGTGAGCAACATATCGTGCACCGCGGTCCCCTCTGGAAAACCCAGTTTTTGCCCATTTCGCATGGCTGCCCTACCATGGTCAGTCAGCGACAGTCCCCTGTTTTCCATTCTCGGGACAGAAACAGGGAAATAAAATAAAAAAAAAAAATGACACAGGGCAGGTGCCCACAGTCAAGTGAAAGTTCCTACTCCTGTTGATGGGCAAAAATGGGTTTCTGTGGGGCCGTGTGCATGCATGTTTTGCTCGTGAAACGGCGTCAACGACCTGCGCTCACCTCAACAAACTGACTGAATCTTATGACTTCGATGTAAACTGTGGCGTTTTTAGCTTTTAAATGGTTTGGAACCCAAACATTCGGTAAGCGAAAAAAGGTTCTGATTTTATTGATTTTGATGGGGCTAAATATGGTACTATTTCCACACTGTTGCTCCTAAACCAACTCCTGTCCCGAGAATAATGCATTATTTACATTATACGAAATCTGTGTTTACCGAAAACTGAGCAGTTAACCATAAAAAGGTTGCAAAATTTATAAATTTTACATACCAAGCCACTGCACCTGCAAATTGGCGTGAACTACACTTTATTGTAGTCAGTGATATCTGACCTATTATTGTATGAATCACTGCGCTGCGGTAAACTGACATGGCGGCTTAACCCATTCAGACAGAGGTGGCATTATCTCTACTCTTTTTAGCTGGTGCTGAAACACATCAGGAGGTGTTTTCGGGCCAGCTCACTGAAATACCCCTTTTCGACGCCTTGCACCATTCAAGCGAAAGTGGAGATTGCAGAAGCGTTTCAGAGCTGGCAAGTCGCTCTGTCTGAATAGGGCTCAATAAATCTGCCTTCCGCCTATTCACTTCCCTGTGACCCTATGGAAGCATCTTGGGGAAGTGACTAGGGACTTTGTTTAAGGAAAGCCCTTAGCTTCTCTGTTTCCTACTGTTGGGCGCTACGACCTGGGGCCCCTAATGTGCGAAAGAAAGCGGGATAAAGGGATTAGCCAGAATCGGCATGGGATTAGCCTGATCCCAAAGCCCATTTAAGGTTTGCACCAAAACGTGAGCTAAGCCATGGCACTATTCCCCGATGGGCAAAAGTCTGTGGAGCTGCAGCTCCAGAACAGGCTTCACGAACTAGCTAAGCTCCTGCCTTCAGCCACACACCTCACCTCATTCAGCAGTCACCCAAATTGAAAATCAATGTCATAACAGTCATTCTGAAATGTCCACTACATTGCTATCTAAATTATAGTAGGCCCAAGCGTAATTATCTTAGAAATTTGTGACCGTGATGTCAGTAAAAATAGCCAATTTTCGATCATTTAATCAATTATCCATATAAAACTGATCATCACAATTCAATCAGTCCCCCTTCCATGTCACATTTTAATCATATTTAGAATCCATCATTATCAGATTTGTCCTTATTTCCCAAGTTGAGACTTCCATCAGAGTAGAAAATGAGCAGTGCTGAATAAGTAGCTTACCGTGTTTCATGGCGGTCTTAAATAACTGCAAAACCCTACCTGCAGCACTGCTTCTATTTTTCTCCGTCTTTATTCAGACTCGAACAGGTAAGGTAAATTCGGTGTCTTAGTGCTGGACACGAGTGCAATAATACCAACGCTTGATACTGGAATCAAACATTTTCCAGGAGGCTTCTGGACTTAATTTTCTGACGTTAACATTCTACTTTTTTAATTTGGTATGCTGCCTCCATCAGTGGTGATTAAAAAGCAGAAAGTAAACTCCTTAATCTGAACCGTCTTCTAGATGGGACTATCAACTCAGTTTATATAGGACAAGAAAGGGGCTTGTAGCAAAATTGTGAAGCATAAATGGAACATAAGCATGCTTCTGAAACTTTGTAGAACATATACTTAAATTGCCTTCACGGATATCGTGCACATTTCACCTGCAGCTCAAATATAACTATTTTCTGCTTCGATGTTAGATCTGTCTGACAGCCACAGCTTATCTGGTTCACAGTAGCGCCAAAAAGTGCATCAGCTACACCTTTTGGCCGGCTGAAACACCTCTCGTTTTCTTTCGCTTGAGTTTAGCTCACTTTAATACTCTTCAATGTCTCACACCATTCAGACAGAAACTGAAGGAATAGCAAGCAGAGACAATTCAGAGATCCCCATCGTCCCTCTGTCTGAGCAGCGGTCTTTGAGTGTTGCTGGCGCGTCGTCTGCTGCCAGCTACTTAGTGTCCATGGTGATGATCGGCGATTCTGTGATTGATCTCAGGGTCTATTTGGGGTAGGCGATGTCGTGCACTCAGCAGGATCAGCGGCACCTGGCTTCCCTTAGCCAATCCTTCTCCACCGCTGTTGGCTTTGCAATCAATTAAGCCAGCGGCTGGCTGTTTGGGATATAGCAATCCTCGCTTTGGCGTTGATCCAGGATCTCAGGATCTGACTTTTGAACAATCGCCCCTGCATTTTACCTGAGCATTGGAACTGCATAAGCGCAGTTTTTGCCTGAATGGGACAATAACATTGCAAGCTACTTGGCGATTGTCTGGCCTTAAAAAAGGTGAGAAGTAAGTGGTTGAAACTATCACCATCAGTTATGTGTCATGGATTAAATAAAGCTTCATAAATCAGTTTGTCACGGAGCTCACTCAAAAAAAAAAAAACTAACTTTAATGAGGGCTATTCCCACATTAAATATAATTTTTTTTTTGAGTGAGTCCAAGAGTACATTTTCTTTACCTGGTGGAATAGAGCCTTGTACATGTCTCCATAAATAGAAATATGCACTGAGCTCCAGCAGACCATACATGCCTGCCACCTCACTCAAAGCCCGTGAACCGGTCGCCTATCCAAGCACTTTTAGACCCAATGAAATTTCAACTAAATATCCGCTCAATTACCACACTTCCACTGCACTAATACAGTCTATCAGGACATAGACACGCCTCCCAAAGAGAGGTGCCCAGACCATGGTGTGAAAACTTCAAAGGAAATGTTCCTGGAGGCTTTCCATTGTTTTAGCCATAATGCTAGCCAAAGTGAGAATGTGAGACGTAACTATGTGGAGCCTAAACTGAGTGCTTAAATGCTACTGGCCAATCACATTGACAGTTACAGTGTAGGGAATGCCTCTCGTAGATCATATATACTAAATGCCATTTCAAGAATTTAACAATTCTAAGTCTAAAACCTCTGGAAAGGGAATTTATATCGTATAACATTAAACTTTAATTAAATCAGTTAAGGCATTTGTTATTTTGTCACTCTGTGTTATGATTAACAGATTATTAAAAAAAAAAATGGACGAGCCTCCTGTTTTTTTTTTTTTTTAATGCTTTACAATAACTGAATTACCATATCGAAAGAGAAATAAAATACCGCACAGGGCATCACACTAAGAAGCGGTTCTCAAATAACTGTACTCCATAGAGGTAGTTAAAAATTCCTCAGGTACTGTATATCACTTAAAATTCAATGGAGTCACTTTTATGGGTTTATGTATTACTGCATGTAAATACCACTCATTAAGTATGCATCAAACCGCAGACCTGCTTTCAAGTCAATGCAGATCGTAATAGTTGCAACAGGTGAATAGATGGAAGGAATGTATACTGCACTTTGTTTGATAACAAAAAAATCAATAACTGTGCCATACCAATCAGAGTACATGTCCTTACCTCGGAACTTCTTGGGAGGGTTGCCGAGATCCCCAGCGTCAGGCTGTACCACACAGCGATCATCTACAAGACTAAAGGAAGTGAAGAAAAAGCTGACTATGAACAGTTCCTCACACAAAATTCAACATTATTTCTTTAATTTCAATGGAGACTGTCGCTCTCTACATGGAATGCATTAAATCAGGAGAAAACAACAGGATAAGCATAAACATATTTGCTGACATGTCATCATACAAAGTAACAAGCTATTATTCACTGGTCATTTCCCTTCCTGTGGAGAATGAAATACCTTTTGGATTAGCTCTATAATAACAAAGATTCATGCATATTTGCATGATACCAACACTTGTTTCAGCTGCATGAATCCCATTTCCTGCTCAGCTATTTAAAAAGACAAGAGTGAAAATACAACTAAGGAGTTAGTAATGATACACATTCAGGGGGTTATATTTTCATGCAAGTTGGTACACAGCAAGAATAAAAACTAGCTGAACTGACACTGACTGGAGGGTATACCTATTTGCATTGCTTTTCTAGTTGTGCATTTTAGTATTAATACATTTGTGTTTACCAAAGTTGCCTAAGGTTGTGAGGATGAGTATAGAAGATTTGCATTGGCATGCACTCTTTTGCTTGTAGTAATTTTTCTGTCACCCCTGAATAAGATTAAACTTTACTGCTCATAGAGGTAGAATATAAACAGAATTTAGAGGCCTAAGGTTCTAGGAGGTAGACTTCGGTGAAGATCCTTGAGTAAGGTACAGACTTAGCTTGGATCACATATATAATAACACACGGGGGGGAAATAAAAAATGTGGAGACATATTCGTAAAGTGCACCATCACAAGATTGATTTATTAAATATGTGCCCAGAGCTCATTCCATATCATACTAGATAAAAAAACATGGAATAGGACAAGAAAATAACAGTTTTTTATTGTATTCCAAATTATTCAATTCTCTTTCATTATGAACATTGAAAAACTGAAGCATTGACTTATGAATTTCTTGACATTATTAAGGAAAAAGGTGAACTTCAAAAATGTCTCAAGAAAATTAATTTGCCATGCCTGAGAACCGAAGGCTTAAAATTGGAGGGATGCATCACGCCAGAGACTACCATTAGCTTAACAAAAAATTCAACAAGAATAAATAAATTGACATTTGACTGAATGTTTATGGGCGCCTGGTTGTTTTCAGTGCAAATGTGTTTGCAATAGCTCAGTCAAAAGTTTTCATTACCGCTATCCATCTCTCCTTTTAACTGGAAGCATAGAAGCACAGATTCTTAACTGCATGTTACTCTGGAATATTCTATTTAGTGCCGCCATAGGTTTGATGTGGACTGAGGTTCTCTTCCTTCTTCCTGTGCAGACAGTATTAAGGGTTGACTCTGACCAACACCCCAGTACTGGAGGACTCGGCGGTACTTCCCACACCTGAATATTGCAATTTTCACTTTTTTACCGATCCCAACATACCCACAAATATTTACTCTACTTCACTGGCAACCTCTAAAAACCTTGATATTTGCCAACAATGAACTTGACAATAGCCTTAATGTCCCACCCAATTATGAAAGCAAAGCCTAATGAGAGTCTCATTTTCAGATGGAAACCAGTTATTCAACCAAATTCAGAAAGGAAGCCGGTGTGAAAGCTTATTCTGGAATCCAGCATTCTTTAAATTATTCCGACACCACTCTAATCAACCCAAAGAGCCTTTGCTAACGAGCTTGATTAGCAGTATCAGGTGTGTAAGTACTTGGTTGGAATGAAAGCCTGCACCCACATCGGCCCTTGCAGGATAATGTTGGATAGCCCTGATTTAAACAGACGTTTTCTTTTTCATTCGGCTGTAAGATAGAGTCAGTTGTTAACCAGAAAGATACGTTCTGTGACTGTGAACCATTTGATTTCACACAGCTTTAGATGAAGGGGCTTAAATGTGAGATAAACGCAAAAAAAGACAAGCATCACCTATACATATTGCTGCTGTCCTGTCCTGATCCAGTTCCTGCACCATCTCACATGCCACTTCCTGAGCCATGAAAGATTTCACTGTTTAATGGACTTTAATTGAACTTTATTACCATTTTATTTTATTATTACTTTATTTTATTATTAATTAGCTAGCCAGTGGAGGATGGGCTTCCCCACTATAGCCAGGTTCCTCCTGAGATTTCTTCCCACCGGGGAGTTTTTTCTCACCACTGTGAGGGCTTTCTTCTCCTATCTGGGAAATTTCTCACCTTATTTGCTACAGATTAGGTCACACTGCCCTCATTTATTTTAATCTCTCATTGTAATGTCATGAGTCAGTGACAGTCCATCTAGGAAAAAGCATACAAAATAAAATTGAATTGAATATATCAGTGACAGCAGTTATGATATAAATAATACAAAACAAATCCCTTTAATCCATTCTATACTTAAATAAAAATAAATTCTTAATCCTCCACTAAATGGCCATTAGTAAATCAATTTAATTATTCTCTTTTTATGAGATGCATTCTCTGGACCACAACTTAGTAGCAAATAGCAAATTGTAATACCACCACAAAAATGAATACTTCCCATATCCTTCCCAGATTGAAGAGACTAATAATCTGTCTTCATTAACAAACATTATTTCCATTTTTGGTAAGACATAAATCAGTAGCATAGTGAAAATCAGGAAGACCATAATAACCAGGCTCTAAAATAATCGCGAGACATGCTAGTATGAGATCTTTCAAGTTAATATAGGTAGGGAAGGAACAAAAATGTCTATTTTATTTGCTTTCCATTATGTTTGCTTTTTTTATTTCATTTTGCCACAAACAAATCAGAATTAAATCCAGAGCAGTTCAATAAAAAGTTTTGACTGAAATACAAACAGAAACAAAAAGCATTAGGGTCGCTTCAGGATCCCCAGCATGGCTGATTCAGGGCCTGAGAACAGGAAAGAGAGGGGACCAACTGACAGACAGTTAGGTATAGAGTGAGAAAGTATGAAAGGTATATCTGCATAATATGATGCATCTATACATTATTGAAAAAATGTTGAACCATTTAGGAAAAGATTCTGGCCCGGAAAAGCCGTGATAGACGTGGATTTGACGTTAGGATGGATATCAGGTATTATTCTGAGATTCTCATTTTGTGGCGGGATAATAATAAATGAATAAATTAAATGAATTTTTTCTGCACATTCTTCAATTGAGCTTTCGACATTACGCCCAATTCTAAGGTTTCTTAAACTCGGCCTATATAAAGAGGATTACAATCAAACATATACCATGAATTTTGTGTATACAATCTTCATAAAGCGTCTATGCACAGAGCTGGCAGCTCTCGGCTTTCAGAATTTGCCAACAGTAAAAAACAAGCATACCAGAGTGCATGTTAAAAGTAGCGTGCTAGAGGCCCCAAAAGTAAAACTATGTACAATCATTATCAATGGACAGGGGCACAATCCAAGTAAAAGGACAGTAAAAGTACATCAGGGTTTAAGAAAGCTATACCAACCTGACCAGGAATCGACCTGCAAATCATAGGCCAGATCTCATTATGTCACTTTCTGTGAAGAAATTGTTGATTGACAACTTCCTGTACAAAACAAATCTGAACTATTAGCAGGCATGGCCTGGGTGAAAAAGCATGTCCTCAGAAAAAATCTGATCAAAAAAAATGAGATCAAATAGGAGATTACCGTGAACAGAAAAGTGCATACGTTTAAGGGGACCCATTATGCTTTTCCATATTTTGTGTCTTTTATATGATACTAAAATAATGGATTTTCATAAAAAACATGACCAAAGTTTAAAAATAATGTCAAATAATGAGGGAAATTGATGAGGATCAATGCTCAGGGAGTTAAAAATCTCTGATTTCTGTTTGTTTTTAAAACACTCGGATACAGTAGATGTCATTTAATGAATTTTTACATTGTCATCAGCTCCCTAGCACATGATGAAGTCAGTAGTAAGACTTGTCTTATTTGTGCTCAGCCATTGACTGCGAGTGACCATATATTTAAATGCTCTGTATTTTTCACCAGTGCAGTAAGACAGGGATGCAATGCCTACATTTCCAGAAGAATCTGTAGCCAGCAAAGGATTTCGGAGATAATGCTTAAACTAAATCTCGGTTAATCTTGAATAGCTTGGTTGTCTATGCAGGCAAGTGCCACCCTAAAAATTTCTGTGCATGCATGCATTACATTTTATCATTGAAGGAGTTAGCAAGCAACAACTGGAATATGTATTTGTAGCCATTGCTAGTTTAGCTTTTGCACCAGACAGGTTGATGGGGAACAACAGAATGAGTGCGTGAATTCAGTAACTGGCGAATAGCGCATTACTCCTGCCAATAAATGGGTGTTGGCCAATGTCAAGTTACTATACAAAATGCTAGTAAAGACTTATTTTTACGTAAGCAAACAAATTTCAAGCAGAATTCAACCCTTTTGTACAGAGCATGTTGTGCTTGTTTGTGAATGTAACTACCAGCCTCATAGTTGCATAGCTTATAGTCGTTACCTTTCCATACTCACTGCGCAGACATTCACAATTAAATCAGTCATGCATTTTTTTGAGACCGTTGATCGTAGCTTGCGAGATCGCTATCCGATAGACTCAAGGTCAGGGTGGCTGTGTTCACGTACACTGGAGCAGAGTTTGCTTTATAGGGGACACCCATGCACTCAGAGCACCTTTGTTTTTCAGAGGTTAGGCTGACAGCAATCTAATAATCTTGAATCAAGGATGGCAAAAGTTTATGAACCTCCTTGCTTGACATATTTTATATTATAAGGGGGGAAAAAATGCATGATAGTCCCCTTTAAATGCCTGGCAGTAGTTTATTTTCGCTCCAGAGAAACTAGTTGAGCCAAAGGAAACTATTTCAAAATAGACTCCAAGTTCTGGGGTATTAACAATAGTATATTCCCCAGGCTAACATTCTTTCAAATACCTGACAAAGTACAGAAATCACCAATAGATAAAATTGTGAGACATGAACACTGAAGTATGGAGATGGCAGTTTTGGCTTATGCTGACAAAAAAAAAATGGGTTGCCCAGCCAACTACTATGTGAATGATCAATCAAAAAATATTTCTTCCAGTCAAACTTTCAGAACCAAAAAATCATCCATCCTCCTCCAGAGTGAAAAAGTAGTTTTAGAGAAAGCCATCAATATCATGTAAATCTGTTTATACATTTCATGACCGCCTAGCCATACAAAGTTAAACCCATTTCCTCCACCCGAATTGAAAAATAAATTCAGGCCAGCGAACTGCAGTCAGGATATTTACAATGACACTCTCCAGCCACCCAAATAGTTTTATTGTTTTTATTATCATTTTATTTTCTAGGTTCATGCTTCATTATTCAGTCCTCTTCTAGGACTCTGGAGTGGAAAGCACTAACAACCATTTCGGGCCCACTTCCCAAGCAAAGGAGGCCCAGATTTAATTTTAGTCAGTATAGCAGTTTGTTCTTGCCAGAACTCAGACCATCTTCAGGTACTTTTTGTTCATCATCAGTCAGTCAATTAATCTTCCATTTATTAAAGACGCCCTTACATACTGTCTGTGTTCTAAAGGTGGGCTCCCAGTTCCTAACACGCGACAGAAAGGACTACGAAACACGTATTCTTATGTGAAGCAAAGCCTGCCAATCTTCATTTACAAGATCCAACTGAGTAATTCTTTAGTAAACTAATGTGTGCTTATCCCAGAGGCAGTCAGAGAGAAGAAGTTTTTCTGGTTCCGCTGAAGTGGCCCACTCACCGCCAGCTTGCTCCTGCCCCAAAGGACGGTTCGATTTCTGGGTGAGGAAGTTGAGGAAGTGCTATGCATGAACGGATTTTAACACAACTTAAAAATTTGACAATTCCATTCTGTTTCAGGGTGCCACTAACAGCCTGTGGGACTTGATTTATATGTCGGGTACTGGTTAGATTTTTCATGAAAACTAAAGGAAGTCACGGCGCGCAAGTTCTCGAAAGTGCCTACTTCCTACCAGAAAGCTAGAAATCTTTGCTCATTTCTCTAGCAATTTCCTAGGCCTCAAATGGAGTCAGCTAATTTAATAAAACAACCGGCAAAAGAATTCTCGAAACACAGTCAACAATGAAAAAAAAAATAGTTTTATTGTGAGGACTTTTATTTGCGTATGCTGCTGACAGTTACAGTGAAAGTAAGCAATGTCGTTGAAATGATATATGAAATGATGCGCTTGCATCAATAAAAAGACACTGAGAAAATCATTTCAAGGAACAAGTATGAAATACTTGTGATCCCACACCCTGGCTTAGGCGCTTCTGGCCTGCAACGAACGAAGGATTAGGATGGACACAGATGAACAGGAGGATGAAGGAAGTATGAAAAAAGGCACATCAACGCTTATAAGACATATCCATACATTAGATTCATATTACATCTTGTGGAAAAATGTTGAAACTAGGGTTGGGCAATCGTCTCCATTTTCATACCGTCCAATCGTGGTCACTGGAGATCGCCGATAGGCGATCCAGTCGCCAGAGGGGGTGGGCAGAGTTACATCACAGCACGCACATCTGTATAGTTACTTGTCAGCATGGCTGACAGCAACTTTTGGTATCAAAAAAGAACGCTAAATTGGCTCTTTGGGCATATTATGGGTTTTACCTAGATATCAACGGTGAGCTTCAAAGACATAGTGCACAGCCTATCTGGCAGGTTATATAAAGATGTGCTAGTGAAGGACAGGCAGACCACTAATTTATTTGTACACCTGCGGGTTCACCACCTCCGAGGCTGTAAAACTGCCGCAAGCAGTTTTTTAAACATCTTATGACGGTAAATTAGTCAAAAATCGCCTTAACACTCATCCTGCCAGTCGACTCAGGTCGACTTCCATAACCTGCCAATGTTTAATTCGAGGGATATGATGGCTCAGCAAGTAGTCAATATTAAAAATAGGAGGACAGTACGCACTACTGTACATGCTTGCCTACATGAATACGGATTACTTTCGCTTTCAGGTAACGTGATCCCGCCGGTGAAAACCCGATTGAAGCCGCGCGATCTCATTTTGATATAAAGACTGTCAAGTAGACCCATGAGATGTGAGTTTATTGGTGTAAATGATGGGTTACATATTGGGGTTTCGAAATATAGAGTTCAAAAATTTATTTATAACATCATAGTGAAATTAATGAATTTATTGGACACTACGCTTATATTTTTACTGAGGAATGCCGGCAGTTCGCTTCGCAGCAAGACTTGTTTTTAATTCGGTTTTGGTTTACCTTCATGATAAACACCCGATAGTTTGGTTGTTACGGTTTAGGAACGTCTTTTCTACCATTGAAAATGAATGCAGACCGAAATATCAACGCACACCATCGTAAAGAAGGTAAAGCGCGGACTGTAGGGCTGCGCCATGAACCGAATCGGGATTATTTTAAGCGCAATAAAAGTAACTGCCACTATGAGGCCGACAGACGAGCTTGCTTATTACCTTTTCTATGACACTTACCTAATGCGGTCATTTGAAATGCTTCCGGGAAGAAAACTGATTTGAAGTCCGCTAATTACCAGCGAGGTTGGACAGCCTCCATCACCTTGGCATAATTAGCTTACCTTAAATCAATTCCCGCGTACTTTGCCTAACCTGCAATCAAGCCATTTATTCAGCCAAAATGTGGCCTATAATGATTAAGAAGAGATAATGAGATGCAGACAGACCCGACCAGGCTGCCGTGTTAGATTGAAAGAATGTCAACAATCTGAATAAACAGACCTCTGAATTCCACCTCTCATCGGGGAATTTCGAATGTGTTATTAAAAGTATTTCTTAAAAAATAGAATTATTTTAAGATGGCCCTGGTTTTAAGCGCTTAAAAATATAGGCTACGTGAAGTGGAGAACATTTTGTGAAGCATATCAAACGTTAATGCGAGAGAGAATATGTTTGCATTGCACGCAATAGTCAAATGCACCGAAGATTAGGCAAACACGTTCAGGCGAATCAGTCCCGCAAATTTGTGGCAGTTTTTATTAGATAATTGAACAAGATTAATTTAAAATAAATTAGCTCTTGATTTTAGTTACTTTTGAGCGTCTAAATAGCCAACAGTGAAGGTGGAAAACATTTTGTTTAAGCGTATGGAACGTGACAAGTACTAAATTAATGCATTCGCATGCAGCGCGGCAGAATGTAAAATTAGAAATACTCTAGCAAACACATTCAGGCAAATCTGTCGTGTTTCATGGCTATTTAAATTTCAAAATGTGAAAAACAAAAATGATATCTAAATAAATCAGACAATCTACCAATTTATATCGTTAGCCTAATTGAGCGAATCAACTTGCAAATTGAGCAAAGTAATTGGGAAGGGGGTGAGAGCAATTGTCAGGTAGAGGATGATGACTTTGCAGACCTTAACTTTGTGTTATTCAGCCAAATAATTTCACTCTCACTGTGTTTGGCAAGTTCGGCTAGAATTTATCAATCATGAAAGCAATGCGATAATCATTTCTCTCACTTCACGCTTGAAATGCTTCACAAAATGTTTTCCACTTCGCATATGGTTTGAAACGCTTAAAACCAGGACCATCTTAAAATGATTTTATTTTTAAGAAATCTTTTTAATGATATGTAAAAATCAACGAGAGGTGAAATTCAGAGGTCTGCTGTTAACGACACATATCTGCCTAACTCTGATGCAGCCTGGTTAGGTCTGTCTGCTTTCATTATTCTCTTCTAAACCGCTTAGAATACAGCATTTTCGCTCTTTTGATTTGTCAGTTGGCTGAATAAATGGCTTGATTGAAGGTTAGCAAAGTACACGGGAAATTGATTTAGGTAAGCTAATTATGCCAAGGCTTATGTGAGGCTGTCCAACCGCCAGGTACCTTGTTTTTGATTTCAATCAAAGTTTTCTTCCTGAAGCATTTCAAATGACCACATTAGGTAAGTGTCATAGAAAAGGTAATAAGCAAGCTCGCCTGTCTGCCTCATAGTGGCAGTTACTTTTATTGCGCTTAAAATATCCCGATTTGAAAGACTGCAGAGTCTCTTGCGCAGAGAGATACTGTTGAAAGAGTGTTTGCGGCAGTGTCAGGTTAAATATCACTTTTATGAAATTAACACATTGTCTTTATCAAAGCGAGCAAGTATCGAGTCAAGAATGCCTCATCTCTTAAAGTTGAACAGTTTTGATTTCAGCAGGTATGTTGTACGACATGCTGAAAGATGAAATGACTGGCTCACTAGCAGTGACGACAAAACACTGGTGGCACAGCCTGCAGTCCCTTCTGTCCTCCCAGAGCTCAGTCTTGACGCTCCCAGCAATCCCAACAAAAAATATTTTTTTGCAGGGATCTGTAAGATGAAAAGGTACTTTCAATTAGATCCATTGTTATTTTGTTGGGACAACCTGGAAGTTTGGAGGAAAAACGCTCAAAAGGGTCACGGACCAACAAGTCATTTTAAATAAAACTTTTTGTTAATAAATGAGAGCTGACAGATTCTGATATTGAATGAAATAGAAAACAGCTGGGACTTGTCTGATGCCAATAGGGGCCCTCAAGATCCCAGCTGTTTTGTTATTTCCTTTTAATATCTTGGTCTATGGCTCTCATTTTTGCTATAGAGTTTTTGACTACCTTTTTGAAGTTTTGAGAAAAAGGGTCCCAAAATTACCCCTTTTTTGGTCCGTGACCCTTTTTGGGCCCTTTTTTCTCCAGACCTCAAGGTTGTCCCAACAAAATAACAATGGTTAAATAAAGTACCTTTTCAACTTAAAGATCTCAAAAAATGTCTCCCAAATATCATTTAATTTCAAGACTATCCATGGATAAATTTTGGGAAAAAATGGCTCGAGCATTGAGCGCCTCATTGGCAAATCCTCATGATGGCCCAGGTGAATCACACAGAACTTCTACTTCCCCATAGACTCACTCTCACATACTTTTGGACCTGGGACACCTTTTGAAGCTTAGAACTAGGAGAGGCAGGAACTTCGTACCTTTGTTAAGCCGGCCAGTAAGGGCCTGTAAGCAATATCACTGGCCAGAAGGGGCCAATAGAGGAACGTCTTCTGATTTGAAGTTAAAGTACCATACCCATCTCAGAAATAAATATCAGCTAAACGCAGGGGTCAACACTAATGTAAAGCCTGATTTTGTCTGAACTTCTCGTACTAATTTCAAACAGCCCAAAAATGATTTTCAAATTTAGGAGTACCTCTAAATTTGGTCATTTTCTTTCCGTTTTAGTTAAGTGGGATCGTATGTTGTTGACAGGCCGTCTCCAGCTTGATCAATCCCATTTTTTAAACGGAGCGTAAAAGGACGTATCAGAGTTTCTGAATGGTACTTGCACCGACTACATGTTGTGTTAACCACCGCATTAATAAATTCATAATGAGGTTGGTGTATGAAATATTGCCTGGAGCTTGTAACTGAAAACATGGAACTCGTTATTTGATATATGCAGCTGCTGACTGTAACCATTCGGTCATGGATGTCGGTATGAGTGTTTGCACACCTTACTGACATTGCGTTGTCTGTTTATTTCAGCAGGGAAACTGCTCTCTCTGATTTAATGATTTTTTTTTTAACTGGTTTAATTCTGAATTTAGTTTTTATTTTCACTTTTTTTATATTGATTCTTCATCAGTCCTCATACCATTCAGAATTCCCGGGAGATCTACGTTCCAAATGAAGCAGTTCCATTTCATTAGGCATCTATTTACAGCACATTTTATACTGTTGGAATACTGCGTTCTCTGATGCACATTTCAGGCCAGCGTCATCTCCTTTTATTGTGCAGTCAGTCCAATAAAAATAATGCCTTACATGGCACCATCGGAAAACCTCAGACATTTCTCTGTCGGTCTGCTTTGCCTTGCACTGCCCTGGTTTGAGAGTGATATAAGATTCACCCTTTTGTGCCAACTAATGAAGCAGCTTGGATGAGCTGAGAACCACAGGGTCTTGTTTTCTTAATTAGCAGCCTGTAGTTTGTATTCATTCTGCACATGGTATCAGAAACTATTATATAAGAGTTAATTTTTGAGAGGTTCAGACAAAATCAGACACATTGGATTGTTGACCCCCCTGCATTTGGCTGATATTTTATTTCTGAGATGGGTATGGTACCCAAACTTCAAATCCAGAACCGTTCCTCTATTGACCCCTTCTGGCCCGAGCTACAGCGACCCCTTTTTGGGCCCTTATTGGCCGACTTAACAAAATTGCAAGTTTCCACCTCTCTAGTTCTAAACTTCAAAGGTGTCCCAGGTCAAAGTATATTGAGAGGAAAGCCCATGGGGAGAGAGCCTCCATAATGTAGCATTCACCTTGGGCCATCCTTGAAGTTTGCTGAAGTATCGAGCTGAGTTTCAGTTTGTCGCGGATAGTCTTGAGACTAATTTCCAGACATGCTTGCAGGGATCTTTTAGTTGGAAGGACATTTATTCAAATCCCTTGTTATTTTGGTGGGACAACCATGAAGTTTGGGGAAAAAGGCCCAAAAAAGGGTCACGGACCAGAAAAGGGGTCATTTTGGCACCCTTTTTTTCAAAACTTAAAAGAGGTAGTCAGTAACTCTATAGTTAAAATGAGAGTTAGGATCAAGATATTAAAATGAAATAACAAAACAGCTGGGATCTTGAGCGCCCTTATTGGCATCAGACAAGATCCCAGCTGTTTTCTTGTTTCATTTTAATATCTAGGTCTGTGGCTCTCATTTGTGCTTAAAAGTTTTTGGCCCAAAATGACCCCTTTGTTGGTCCGTGACCCTTTTTAGGCCGTTTTTTCCTCCAAACTTCAAGGTTGTCCCAACAAAATAACAATGGATCTAATTCGAGACCTTTTCATCTTACAGATCCCTGCAAAAAATGTCCTGGGATATCATTTAAGTTTCAAGACTATCCATGATAAATTTTGGGAAAAAATGGCTCGGAGCATTTTGAGCGCCCCCTATTGGCAAACTTCAAGGATGGCCCAGGTGAATAACTACATTATGGAACTCTACTCTCCCTATAGACTCACTCTCAATATACTTTGACCTGGGACACCTTTGAAGTTTAGAACTAGAGAGGTGGAAACTTGCAATTTTGTTAAGTCAGCCAATAAGGGCCCAAAAAAGGGGTCACTGTAGCTTAGGCCATAAGGGGCCAATAGAGGAACGGTTCTGGATTTGAAGTGTGAGTACTATACCCTTCTCAGAAATAAAATATCAGCCAAACTCAGGGGGGTCAACAATTCTGACTGTCTGAACTTCTCAAAAATTGGCTCTTAAGTTTTGCTTCAAAACGCATGCCTGCAACTTGCAGCTAATTCAGTATGGATCTCTTTGCATTTTATTTACAGTAAATTAGGTGATATCCTGGTAACTGTCACGTCTTATTGCTACAGCAGGCCACAGTGAAGTAGCATATCTCATGAAAATTCCTCTTGCTTTTGGGTCTGTCTGTTGTTGCAGTGACTTCAGCTGGAAGTACAGTATTTCGTCATGAGTAGGAAGGCCAAACTTATCGGATCTGCTGCCGAATTGGAAATGTAGTTTCCCTATATGCACCCCCTCCTCCATACAGTCATGTCTTTGTATGATATTTGTGTGTTATTCTTTTAATGTGGCAAACCTACTGAACTCTCTTAATTTGCCATGCAAAGTGTATTTCGAGTTAACATATCTGCCTGCTGTGGCCTCAGAGAAATGTATTTAGGTACTCAACTGCAGGTATGTTTGTTTTACTGCTCCAGTGATCTTGAACATGAAGATCAGATGTAGTGTTACCGCTTAAGTTATTCATATATGGGTAACTAATGAATGCATGCTCTTGCATAGTGATTACTTCTCTCAAATTTTAAATTCTGTATCGTCCTTTCACAGGAACAGCAGAATTGAGGAGAAATGTCGGACAAGATGTCCAGTTTTCTCCACATTGGGGACATTTGTTCTCTATATGCTGAAGGGTCTACGAATGGGTTTATCAGCACTTTAGGGTAAGTTTGGTTTTATATTTAAACTTACTCACGGCATGCTCTGCAGTGAGTGCACAAACTGTGTTAATGCCTTTGCATTGTGGAACACATTATTCATTTAAAAGCGTCAAAACTGAAAATGATCTCTATTGGCAGTGACAAATGCCTTCACTGTATTTTCCGATAAATCAGAGATCATATTGATATCAGTTTTTCTGAATTAGATTCCAGTTATTATCCATCCAAAACTGTTTATTCATGTTCTTCATGCCTCAGCACAGGCAGAAATTTGATCACTCTCGGTCAGACTACTTTATTGTCCTCAAGTACAGATATTCAAGGTAATGTCCATGTATCTGCATAAGAGCCAATATGCTTTGTAATTTGGCTCAGCAATGGATGGTAGGGAATCACAACTGCAGGTTTCCGAACATCTGTGGACCAGCGGTCAACAGCCCTGTTCCTGGAGAGCAACCATCCTGCTCGGTTCTCTCTCCAACCAAAGCAAACCACACCAGATTTCACAGAGATTTTGCTGAGTTACCAGTTCGCCGAATCAAGTCTGTCAAATTATGGTTGGAGTGAAAACCTACAGGATGGTAACTCGCGTGGAATAGGGTTGGAGACCACTTCACTGGAGCGTGCCTCTCTTGGAGGACCACCTGCTCTTCATCTGCAATGGCTGATGTGCTTGCTTAGACCTGTAATGCACATTCATAGATGGCTGGCAAGAGTATGAAGTGTTCTTTTTGCAGGAGCAGCCAATTTATCCATGGGGCGACTGGCTCCAAGAGATTGCCCAAGGTGTTTAAATGGAAGGTCACATGTGTTTTTTAAAGCGCACTTATTACCAAATAAGTGTGCCTTTAAGCAGACGAGATGGACTTGTTTGGACGGTTAGCTCATTTGTGCTTGACGGCATCACTGCTTTGCATCTTGAACGTTGGACACAAGATGTATACGATTGCTTATTAACTTCACTTCTTGCAAAACTCTCAACATCTCGACAGAAACTACCATTTCATTCCTAAATTTTAAGATGAAGAAGATTACTTGTTGATTAGGTTTATCTGGCTTTTTGTTTGAGGGTGTAGCACCAAGTATCTATGCAGCTAATATTACAGGAGTGATTGTTTACATTTTTCAAAATTACAGGTATTGCAGTTGTATAAAAAATGTGGAGGTTGGAATTGCTAAAAGCTGGTAAATGTGAGCAACTGATGATATCCTTGAGAACGTAGAGTCTCTTGTTAAGATTATGTACCCAAGTATGTCTTGCTCTTAAAGAAGGTTACATAATATTTTGGCAACAAACCTGCTTTCCAGAAGCTCCTATTTTTTGTTAAGAATGGATGGATTTCTGCAGCTTAAAACAGTTGCCCACTCATAGTTATGCGGGAGAAAGACCTTGTTCTCTTATGTTCTTCTTGGTTTTTTTTATACGACTCGCACTCCTAAAAAATAGCTCATGTAGCTAATTCAAAAGGAGATCGAAGGACTACTTGCTGAAAATACTGCAGTAGTCTTGTAAATGCACCCTGAATGTAACAATGTAGATATGGGAAGTGTGTGTTGTGTGTGGCGGTGTTATTGCAGTGCTAGGCCTAAAGCTATTAAAACTTAGCTGTCAGAATTTTGCTTGGTCTACAAGCTTTTCAGCAAGAATCTAGCGCTGAGATCCACTTGTTCCTTGTTCCTTGTTCACAAGCTTTATTTACGTGCATTTTACTCCGTACACCCACGTTCCACCAGCCTCGATACAAGTCTACCTCCAGTGGCATCAACCTCTTCCGTCAAACCGGCCACTGGATATCTGTGCTCATCAATTTCCCATTCTCACGTGCAAACACTACTGAAAGGTTTACATAAGCAGAACCTCCTGCTCCGACCAAACGTTTACCTCTGACAGCAGACCTCCTCTCGCTGCATACCGGCGCTGCGCAGGGTACCATTCTCCTTCCACGGATTCCCTCTAGAAGCCACGTTCTATTGGCCTTCTTTGGTTTCTTGAGATGTTTCGAAGAGTTCACCCCGCTCTCCACTAATTACAGTTCTTCTCATCACGCCAGCCTAAACGACATCTCATTCTACACGTGTTCAAGATAAAAGAGAAGTAAAACGGATCCGTTCGGCATTTCTCAGCCTATTTTCATATTTCACCTAGACTCTGCCCTCAGTCCGTTCGAGCCAATATCAAACTACGCCACCTCAAGATACAATAACCACGCTTCTACCCAAGACCCATTCGACCGACCGGGGCCGCCGCCACTAGCCGCAGGTTCCCTACCATCAACATTCTTTCAGCACGCGCGCCGCCACAGCATCCAAGCAAGGAGTTCGGACCACCTAATTAAAATCCTCGGCGCTGGACATCAAACTCTTACACAAGCTATACTACTTAATAATATTGACGACGTACGTACGAGAGCCCATCTCTTGCTGATTCATTTACATTCTTTGGGGGCTTAGGAGCCTACACGGACTCTGATGAGAGACGCGAGCCCCCACCTTGAGTCTCACCACCTGGGGGCGCCTGTGTTCGCACAATCACAGACCAAATCCATACAACATCACATTCACCCCGATCTCCTATTAAAAGCGTTCCCGAATACTCTCCTCCACTTTGGGAGTGGTCCATAATTCATTAAAATACTCTTAAACCATAGCTGCCTGGGAATCAAGGTGCCTGCCTGTAGTAGCGGGCAACAAGAGTCTTGAGGTCAAGCCACTCTCGCCTAGCCACTTCCACTGATTCAAAGCTCTCACACATCTCCAGCACAGGATGGAAATGCTCCATAAAGACATTCGGCCCAGTGGTGCCAAATGTTGCCAGCTCTCGGTGGTGTCTTCTGGCCAGTTCAACAGGTCAAACAGTGTAGAGGTTGCTTTGAGCACACCAGTCTCGAAGTCTTAAATCGCTGTGACACAAACTCACAGAAGCCATTGGTGAGAAGAAAGCTTGAGGGCGTTAAAATTGCTGTCATCTGCATCAGTCCCGCGAGATCTGGACCCCCTTGCAGGTGCTTCCAGCCCCAACTTCATCAGTGAACTGCCAGTAACCTTGGTCCTGAGTTTGTCTGCAGATAGAAGATACAAATGAACTAAAAAGTCATTTTTAAATGTTTTTTTTTATCACTAAAAAGTAAAAATCATTTTGAGCTGTGACATTAAATGAAATAAAGTGATTAAGTAATTAAATTTGTATGTGTCAATTACAGATAAAATTTTCTGTTTGACATTTAACATATAATCACGGCAAATCTTTAACAATAACTTCTCACCTGCATGGCCATAAGAACCAGTGTTGCCTTTTACAGTCCATCTGAGACCATCTGCAGTGTGAGGCCTTCTGCTGGAATAAGAGGTTGAGGTGCTTCTTGTAACACATCCAGCATGAGGTGAATGAACAGCAGCATAACACCCAACACGTTTACTTTCTTTAAACATTCTTAACTTTATTTAATGTTTTCACACATGAAGTTGCAACTGGGTGCACACAGTTTGTTACTTTAGGTTGAATTGTTACTTACAGTATCTTTGTTTCTGAGTTTAAGTTACCGTGGCGTGAGAGACCGGGCGGGTGCGCGTGTGTGGCTGCAGCAGCAAAAACTTCTTCCGGCAAAAGGGTACACAGAGGGATCTTGTCACAATAAGAGTCCTCCGGAAGTGCCCATCCAACTGGATACGTCATGGGGGGAAAGGGGAAGTTTTGATTAGTTTAAGGATTTAAGTTTATTATTTAAATAGATGATTCATGATTATTTTATATTCGCAAATATTCTTTTACGCATACCTTTGTCTTTTTTGGTGAACTGGCCTTGTCTTGTCTTTTTTGTTTTTGTAGTTAGTGGGCTGAGCTGAGTGCAGGCCCACTACTCTTCCCAGTAGTAGGAGTGTAGTAGGCCCAGGCCACTTATATTATTCTGTGCCTATATTTTTTTATTATTATTATTTATTCTTCGTAAAAATTTAGGTCCGCCACTGGTCTTACAGCTTTGAAAACCCATACAATATATATATCAAATAAATGCGGCTCGTCCCGGGAAAGGTGTGGTTTGTCTTTTCTAAGCGATCCGACTTACGGATTTCCACAATTCCCGAAAAACATGGATTTTCATCCCTCCCTAGGAACCAGGCAGAACTCCATAGCAACCGCCCAGTTACGCACAAGCAATCACCCACACCACCATAGCAACTGCCAAGCAACACCTTAGCAACCAACAGGAATACCATAGCTACCGCCTGGCATCACCCTAGCAACCACTTAGGTGCACCATAGCAACAACCCTAGCAACGCTCTAGCAAAAGCCCAGAACACCATGAAATATGTCTTGCAATACCTTGCCAACCACCAGGAACAACATAGCAACTGCCCAGCAACACCCTAGCAACCACCCAGAACACCATAGCAACTGCCAAGCAACGCGCTAGCAACCACCCAGAACACCATAGCAACTGCCTAGCAACCACTCGGAACACCATAGCAACCACCTGGAACACCTTAGCAACACGCCTAGCAATGCCTTAGCAACCACCCAGAACACCATAGCAACCGCCTAGCAACGACCTACCAACCACCTGGAGCACCATAGCAACTGCCTAGCAGCACCCTAGCAACCACCCGGAACACCATAGCAACCAACTAGCACACCCTCCCCAACCACCGGAACACCTTAGCAACCACCTAGCAACCACCTGGAAACACCATAGCAACCACCTAATAATGCCCTAGCAACCACCCAGAACACCATAGCAACCACTTTGCAATGCCCTAGCAACAACCCGGAACACCTTGGCAACCGCCTAGCAATGCCTTATCAACCACCTAGAACACCATAGCAACGACCTAGCAAACCACTTGGAACACCATAGCAACTGCCTATCAGCGCCCTAGCAACCACTCCGAACACCATAGCAACTGCCGAACAAAGCGACCAGCAACCACCCAGAACACCATAGCAACCGCCTAGCAATGCCTTAGCAACCACCCAGAACACCATAGCAACCACCTAGTAATGCCCTAGCAACCGCCCAGAACACCATAGCAACCACTTAGCAACGCCCTCGCACCAACCCGGAACACCATAGCAACCGCCTAGCAATGACCTAGCAACCACCTGGAACACCATAGCAACTGCCTGGCAGCGCCCTAGCAACCAACCAGAAAACCATAGCAACCACCTAGCAACCACCCGGAATACCATAGCAACCGCCTAGCAATGCCTTAGCAACCGCCCAGTACACCATAGCAACCACCTAGTAATGCCCTAGCAACCACCCAGAACACCATAACAACCACTTCACAACGCCCTAGCAACAACCCGGAATACTCTAACACCACCTCTGACACCCCCCCAGCTTGACAACTAGCCACCTGTCAAGGACAAATTTTGAACTGTAATGTAAACAGCTCTTTACTAAGTTAATGCACCTTCTTCCTCACCTCTGAACTGCTACTAAATACTGTTTTTATTTTTTTTATACGTTAGTGTTTTTTTACATCTAAAAAATGCAGACAAAATATAGACAGAGACAAAATAGACAATTGAGTACTCCCAGCAGCATCCCAGGGCACCCCTGTGTCCCGACCTGCAGAGGCCAGGCCCACCCTTACAATTTCTGCGGGAATTGTCTAGTTGGTAATTAGTCTTGTCTCCCTTGGTGTGTTTTTTTGGTTTAGCCAGCTGGTATAAATGCTCTCTGTTTGTCTCAATTCGGGAGGTCAGTCCTTGAGTTCGGTTCTCCTTTGATTTGAGCATTTTGTGTCTTTGTTGACCTCCGAGGCCTAGAATTAGCGCATTTATATTCACTTAATTTTCATTATAATAAAAACATAATTAACATAAAGTAAAAAAAAAAATAAATGTTTCACTTTTTGGAACAAAACCACCAGCACCCTCATTACCTTTCTGCTCTGGTCCCTCACATTCATGAATGGTTATTGCGCAGAACCCTCAAACTTTGGTAGAGCACCTGAGCTTGACAAGATGCACACACAGGAAATGGAAAGAGAGACACACGGTGGGTGTGTAGAAGTAAATGTATCTATGTAAAAATATAAACCTGTGTGGCAATAAATATTAAACAATATTGCGGGGACCATATGTAGGCCAGCTTTGGTGGTAATCCAGTAAAACCAATGTTGGTTGACTAGCATCTTAAGACATCAGGGAGGGACCTTACTGGTAATTTGGTGACCAACTGACTCGTGACAACTGGTTATTTACAAACTGACCATCGGACACGTGACTTCAACATTGTTTTAAAGTATTGTGTGGCGGACGAACATTGGTCATAATATTACCTTCCCACAGCGTGCCTACAAAGTCACATTCAAATGAAGAGAGACCAACAACCTTTGGTCGTGATATTGCTTCCACACAATGTCAAGGCAGCTTTGTCAGCTAGTAAGTGAGTGAAAAAAGGATGAACTAGCAATGTCACTGAAACGTCATGTGTTAGTGGGGAAATATAACAAACGAAGGAAATATGACTTTTTCGTGAGAAAGGGAGAGAATCTCTTTAGTAAATGTTTTAAGTAATTACATCTGTAAGCTGGCCATGTTACCGTTATTCACTATGAATGTAATTATTCAGTAACTATTATGTTGTAATTGTGGATGTTTGCATAGTATTGTGCATTCCTAATAATGGTCAGTGTTAATTTTATGTATACTGCTTTGGCAGTACAGGTTTCTGATCTGTCAAGCCAATAAAGCTTATTTGAATTTGAGAGAGAGCGAAAGAGACTGAACATGATTTCCACTTTGTGAGTGTCACACTGTTTAAATTTGTTGAAAGCCATATTTAATTTGGCCAATATTTGATCAGGTAGTATGGTTCCTAATAGACTCCCTTAATGTGATGTAGCCTTGATGTCATACCGACGTCAGGAATCAGTCAGCCTTAACGTCGCTCCGCCGATCTCCCCCCTACGTTTATGCTACGTTCAAAAACAACAGCGACGTTCCAGCGACGATTCTCTGTAATGCCAACATCATAATGCTGACCCTGGAAAAGAGTGAGTATCCCTACCTTAAATGAAAATAAATACAAATAGCAGATTAAAAATTCACTGAAAGACAGAGGGAGGAATGAATGGAATAGTAATAGATAATGCTGAATGGTCATTAGACGTTATTTTCAAGCCATCTCTTTATGGTATGTGTTTATTTGTGGCTGTGTTTATACAGTATTGGGAATATTTTATGGGCTGCAGTGCATGGCGTCAAGAATGTGAGTGAGTGAGTGAGTGAGAGAGAGAGAGAGAGAGATATTCTGGGCCCATTCCACATCTGTCCTTATGGGTTGAAATATGAGTATTTTACAGTTTCAAGCCCAAAGAAATGCAATGGTGCATCTTTGTAACATATTGGGGACCTTTTTAGGTTAAAACACTGACCTTTTGGGGGACGGTAGTCCTTACGGGGACCAAAGTCTGGTACTAATATGGCAAAATTCATTTCTGAGGTCATGATGGAGGTTAGCGGTCAGGTGTGAATAGAGCTTAGGTTCAGGATAGGGTTCTGAATGATTTGGTTATGGTTAAGGTTAGGTCGGGGTTAGGCTGTCCATAATGATTCAAAGTCAATGCAATGTAGTAATAAGGATAGCTGCACAAACTTGCCTGTTCACTCACCTACCCTTAGTCTAAATCCATCTGTCTCTTCATCTCTGTCAACTACAGCATTATATTCTGTCTACTTCCAGCCTGCATTGCTATCGTTCACCCTTTTCTCCTTCTGTTGCACACACACACACACACACACACACACACACACACTACACACACACACACGCCTGTGCTCTCATGCTAAGAGATACAAACATCACTGCAAAACATCGTGCCTGTTTCTCCCTCATCAGTCGTGCTATCTACCTCTACAGTCACTAAACTGTATGAAAAAAGTGATGCTTCGTATTAAATATTGAGTATTTTACACATAGAATATTAAGCCCATAAAACCTACAGACCCATGCATGGGTCCATGAAATGCAGCTGCTATATTTAAAGCTGTGGAACTTAAATTCTAGAGGAGATCCCAAGGATTCCATCCAAATATGTCCTGCTGAATTACAGGAATGTGTGTGAAATAGGCACAAAATCTAGATTTTTTCTTTTGATGTAATGCTTTGGCCTTAAACACATGGCATCCTGGGTTTGAACATTTCTAAGTGTGAAGTAGCTTAGTGAAGCACTGCAACCAACAGACACTGAGCATCTACCGTATATGACATTGTCCTACAATATGAGAAAAAAAAAAAAAAAAGCTTTTTTTCTGACTTAACTTGCTGAAGGGAAAGCCTAAGTGAATAGTTGGAGTTTAATTGGTTAACTATTGATGACATGCGGCTTGTATGGCTTCTCCTTTCCTACAGGTAGAGCCGGGACCCATAGCCCACAACCTCTAGGAGATGAGTTTGAAGGGACTCGTGAGTGTTTCTGGCGGCCCCGCAGTCGGCTGAGGCATCGCAGTGGCGTGTGGAGGATCTGGAGGATGAGCTGGAGAGGAAGGTGGCAGAGCTGGAGAGGGAGAGGACGGTGCTGAGAAACAGACGCAGAGCCACCATCAGGAGGAGGAGCAGGGCATCAGCACCCTGCAGCACCGATAGCCCAGCTGAAGCAGAGTAAGTGCTGGAGGGAGGGGAAACATCAGCACAAAGAGGAAACATCGCAAACTGGGGAAATAATCTGTATAAACAAATATAAATGGGGTCAGAAGTCAAGTACAAACACAAACAGGAGGAATCAGTGTGAAGCTGTCCCATACAAACAGATGGAAATACAGTCATTTCTTGTGCAAATTGAGGAAACAATCTGAAATGGCCTGTACAGACAGGGTCACAATCACGTCTTGAACAAACAAGAGGAAATAATCTGATTTTTCCT
The DNA here is from genome assembly GCA_029692085.1 of Gymnothorax javanicus. Lineage (NCBI taxonomy): Eukaryota > Metazoa > Chordata > Actinopteri > Anguilliformes > Muraenidae > Gymnothorax > Gymnothorax javanicus. Next base: position 42,865,691 of record CM056200.1, read on the forward strand.
GCTCAAAAAGTATAAAAATATGTCCAGACATCCAGTACAAACAGCAGGAATGTAAAGTGGGAGACTGTCCCATACAAACAGGTGTAAAACAAATGCATGTCTTGTGCAAACAGGAGAAAAATGTGAGGATTACGCCAGGAACCTGGCGAGAACCAGTGAATACAAAAAGGAGGCTTTATTTCTGGGGGGGGGGGGGGCAGGGGTAGCACCCCCAACAGAGCAGGCAACGGTACAAAGTCCACAATCCAATAATCAGAATCCAAAGGGCAAAATCCAGAATCGTAACCAGGGCACCAATCACAAAATACAGAGTCGGACAAAAAAGGATTCGCAACGATGGATGTGGCAAAGTACAGGGAATAGGCAAAAATCGAAAGTCAAGGACGGTCCAGTCAGAAAGGTAATCACTATGAATACAAGGCGAGAGAAGCGTGGCAAAAGGAGAACGTTCTGACGGGGAACTACTGTGAGAAGACTGTTTAAATACACAGAAGGGAAGTCACATGCTATGATTAGGAAAAGGTGAACTGGATAAAACTAATTACGTGGGAGCAAAACATGAGGAAGAACCTAATCACATAGAACTGGCAAAAGCCAAAACGCGGACAGGGAACACGAGACTGCCTATGACAAAACATACAGCTCCGGTTAGGGAGTTCTAATGTGCACAGATAATGAGAAGCAGGACAGAGTGGAGCAGGTGCGGAGGATCCGCTGAATTGCAGCAAAGACTAAGTGAAGGCAAGAGGCGGAGACTAGAACAGGGCGAGTGCTGAGAGCTTATTCATCAATTAGTAAGTGCAGCTATACAATCCCTAGTGCTCGTTAGTAAGTTAGTATTATATACAATGTTAGTCAGGGTTAGTAACTTTAACAAAAACAACAAACTGTTAGTATTGGTTAGTAAAATAGAAAAGAGAGGCGAAGGAAGCAAACGAGAATGGAAGGAATGTTTGAAACCCAGAAACCATGAAATCACCTAAGCATGTGACACGCGGGACTGGGGAGAAGCTGTAACTAAACAAGAGACCAGACAGGGGAGACAAAGTGCAATGCAGGGCATGGCAAAACATGGACCGGACTATAACAGAAAAGTGGAAAGGAAAAGGCAAAAACGAAAACATGGCAAAATACAAAAACTAAACAACATGGCAAAACCTAACAGACATGATCATAAACATAACAGGGACTAGGGAAAACTTAACGAGCATGGCAAAATCATAATAAACATGGCAGAAACAAGACAGACATGGCAGAATCATGGCAGACAGAACAGAATCATAACAAAAATAGCTTGATGTGCCATTCTAATGGGTAGAAATAGGGTGAGATGTTTTGTACAAACAGTTGGAAATAGCGTGAGATGCTCTGCAGAACTAGTGGAAAACAGGGTAAGATATCCTTACGTCGTAATCCTCTGTAATGCAACGCCGGGTGCTGTATGGGTGTCTTGGCCAGGACTCCCTTGAAACAGAGATTTTGTATCTCAATGTGATTTATTCCTGGTAAGATAAAGGTGAAATAAAAAGTAAATTTAAAAAAAATTTAATAAAATAAAAATTCAAGTCAATCCGTCATAAACGTACCTAATATTACATGCAGAAATGGACCAACTGTAACTGACTGCAAGTTTCTTTTCTGTGTGAAGATGAAAGAGAACTGTTTGAGCTCACTTTGATGAACATTAAGGTTTCTTGTGTAAGACCTTACACCTGCTTACACAGTCTCACTTGTGCTTCAGTAGGCCGACTGCATTGCATCACTTGTTTGTCTGCGATGCACTTCTTGATTGCATCACTGACAAATAATATATTGTTAGAACAGGGATGGGGGGGGTACTTGTCTGTCCCCTCCTTTTAGCCCCTCCTCTGTTTTACTGCATATCTATTTGTCACAACACAAACCTACTCCCCTAACCCAACCGTACATACTAGACTTTTTGCACACTCACCCATCCTTAAATATAATCCTGGGAGGACAGGGTACTGTTCAGTCACCAAGTACTATTGCTCCTTCATTTAATTTGTGATTGGCTGTAGTCTACACTGTTCATGTACCACTCAGATTTATATATTTACATGAACTGGAACTAGACTGGATAAAAACATCACCCCCTGGACACAGGCTATCAGGATACAGTTGCCTGCTGGGCTGTCTGACCTTAAGGAGTGCAAGCTGAGCCTTTGCAGTGTTTCAGGTGAGTAAATAATTCTTACGATCTTCTTACGATCTGATGAACCCATCTTTCATTTCTTTTGGAGTGTTTGATCCAGACATGTTAGAATGTTCTTCTTGAGTAAGGAACTTTTGCAGATTGTCATGTGATGGACCCCGAAGGCAAAGCTTGTTTTCTGGGTACTGTCTCCAATCTTGGGAGGCTCCAGTGCAGTTTCAAAGGGCGAAGACTGGTTTCTCTGAAGAGGGACAGTTTTCCCAGAGTGGAGGCAGTCTTCCCAGAAAACAAAATTATCCTTCAGTGCCACAATACTGCAAAATTTTGCAAGGCTCCCTTAACAAGAATAATTTCTCAAATGATAGGGCTTGATGTTGCGCACATTGGGCCTGCTTAACTGTTACCATTTCTATCATGCAGTAAATGTATTATGATTTACAATACAGCAGGTAAAAAATACTGTAAAAACAAGCTTGAATCAGCATAAACATAAGAACATTATTGAGTCTCCCTGTTAGTTAAAGTGGTGAGGACCATTGTCCTGTACAGGTAGGCTGGACTGTGACATAAATTCACTTTCTTTTCTAAGGAACATCAATCCTGAATCCTGCGACATTAAATAAAACCAAAATGAACACCTCTGTCATCAACTCTAGCCTTCAGTTCAACCACTCCTCTTCAGGATCCAGTCCCCCACTCGGGAATGTGAATGAAGGATGCAAATACTCACTTGGTGAGGTATCGTTCGACTTTATTGTCAGTGTTTTCAACATGCTGGTGGGCTACCCTGCTAACGTCATGGTGATGTGGCTGGTGTACAGAAAGAAGAGTGACTCCTCCACCTCTGATATTTTCATCTTCAGCCTGGCAATCGCTGATGCCTTCTACTGCACGATGTCCCCCATCAGTGTTGTAGGCTACTATCTCTTCGAAATCAGAGATTTCTTCAAGTTTAATGCCTTTGCCTACGGGATCAAAGACACCACCCCACTCTTCCTCACCTGCATTTGCCTGGATCGTTACGTGGCCGTGGTCCACCCCATTGTATTCAGCAGCATCAGGGATAACAAGATCAGGGTGGCTATTTCCATGCTTATTTGGGGGTTTGCGTTACCCTTTGCTGTCAGTAGGTCATTAAAGTTGGTGGGCGCAATTAATATTTTTTCTGCGTTTGTCCTGACGACCTTTGCCATCATGGTTTTTTGCAACATTTCCATCACATGGAGTCTGAGAAAGTCGGTCTTTGGCAAGGAGAAGATGCACCCCATGAAAAAGAAAGCCCTCAGAACAGTGCTAATCGCCCTCGCCATCATAGTGTTTCACTACCTGCCTATAGTTGCTATCTTACCCTTAACACTTTACTATTATTTCCCTGAACACTGTCAGATTGAACGGGCTGCCTTTGTCCTCATGGACATCAGTTCCAGCACTGAGCCCCTAATCTACATCTCCAAGATGGAGCAGCTGCCATGCTTCAATAATTTGCCCTGCATCTGCTGCCTAAGCCCTTCCACTGAGCCAAATAATGTTAGTGCATGAGATGTATGCCTGCATTTACTTTCATTGTACGGGCTTGAAAATTAGTTCTTGAAACAAAGCAAGAATGTTAAGTTTTTGCTAAGAAAACGCTCTAGCTTTGATATGACTGTCATTAGGAAAGAAATGACCATTAACAATAGTAACTGCAGGCATTGATGAAAGAAGTTTAAATTATTTGAGTCTCTTAAATGCTTACAAAACCATGGTTCCATATTATGCAAGTTAAACATTCAAAATTTTGACTATTCAAAAATGAATATGCGCAATGTAGCAATTCGATATAGAGAGAACATTTTTTTTTTTAATGGAATGTGTAGATGATAATTATTACCAACTTCCAGCTCTGTTTTATTTGATCAATTTAATTTCATTATGCCAGCATGGGATATATTTTTGCTTGAGAAAAGCCTCCTGTGCCTGCAGACTTTTCTAGAAGCTGACCCTTTACAAAAATACAAAATGATTGGGTATTCCTGTGCTTGATGCTAACAATCAGTGAGCAAATATCATATTCGAAGTATTTAAATCTGTAAAATGAAAAAAGGCATTCAACATGAAGCAAAGTGAAATGTAACCAGTGTAAAACTGATTTTGAAAAGACACAAAACAATTCAATTTAAATGTAAAGTAGTTTGAATCTCTTCCAGGTTCAAGGCCAATCAAGAGGAACAGAGTCCACCTCTCATCATATCACCTCTTTCTGTGAATTCAGAGGGAGGAAATGATTTGGTTTGAGTTCAGCTGTTAGTTTCAGCTCTGGGGAACAAAGAGAAGTACTGAGGTTAGTAATCAGAACAGAGCCAGCTTTGTTTAGCTCATGATACACTGTTTTTGTTGAGACTGGTTCAGATATGAATTGACTCAATTCTTTGGTGATTTCTGGAGCTGTTATTTACTGATTATTAACAACAATCCAACAAAAGTGTTTTGGGCATTGCCTGAATTTCTGAGAATGATGACACATCTGGTCATTCTGTGTCATCCCAGCAGTCTGGACACAGTCATTTAATGGACATTAATGCATCCAGAATCTTTTCTTTGAGACTGGCCATCATTCAACATTCAAAATGTTTGATTCTTCCGAGATTCATTTGCTTGTGACATTTGAAGTGGGAATGATGTGACATGTTTATTTGTTTTTTTTTTTATTGGCCCTGATCTTCAACTTTTCATGTGCAAAATGATTTCTCCCAATGTGATTCATGACCATGATCCAGGGAACTGTGCTGCATTTAGATAATCATAATGAGGTGTTAAACCAAGAAAGGATTCGAACCCAGACACTTGACATTTTGCAGTGCTTACCATACCTGATCGTCATCATGTCCATCAGCAAAAGGAAAATCTATCTGTTTTCAAATTAGACGATAAAAAACACTTTGCGTTTTTAATGCCTCTCAGTATAGTATCTCCTGAAAAATCATAAGTGGCTCTGTCATATACCCAGTATTACAATTAACTGATACATTGATAAATTTGCTTTAAAGATTTACAAATAGGCTGATGGAAACTTTATTGGAAAATAATTTTAGAAATAGGCCTTGCGAATAATTGAAGTTAAATCCACACACTCCTCAATGCTGCAAAGACAATTTTAGTTTTAGTTTTGGTTTCTTTCAATAAAAATAATCTTAAATGTGCGCAGTTTATAGATGCAGTCCATTGATACTTATTGATAATAGACACAGCTTTGCTAAAGTCATCTGAACTTTGCATATGTTCTGATCTGGCAGAAAAAATGTTGCACACGCATAATGTATGGATACAGTGCATTGATATTAATTGAAAATATACGCAGCGTAACTCAAGTTTATAAGCACTTTCTTAATTTTCTGGTCTCTCAAAGAGATACTGTTTTAAAAAACATGTAAATGTTTTGTGTCACGCAATGCTACTTTCAAAATTGCTTTTCATTTCTTGGACCAGGTCCTGATTTCAATGTCAGAAATATAGCAGCTGGCAGCAATGAAGGGGCCAAGCACCACAGGGCCACCAGGCAAACAACTATTAGTGTTTTTTCACTGCATTGTACTGGTGTCGGTCCCAGGTGTGCTTCCATATCTGTTCGGGGTCTTTTGTCTAGAGATGATGTAACATATTATGAAGCTCTGAACCAATGATATACTTAGCTCCAGTAAAAACGCACGGGTGAGGTATGTACTGTATTTGCGGCAAATTGAAGAATCAATTGATTTTTGTTGCTTTTCCAGTGAGGCACGAGAGGAAATAAAGAAAAGCGCGTGGTATTGTAATCCTGACACGCACCACGTGCACGCGCCAAGCACTTCAGTAATAACAAACATTGAGCGGTTTGTGATGTGTACAGTGACACTTGACTTGTTCTTTTTGGTGTGGTCAATAGCCTACATAAAGCCAACAAAAAAAAAGAAAAATGCTACTGCATCAAGAAAATGCAACGGCTTGTGACACAGGAGAGAGAAAAAGAGCCTTTGGCATGTTATGGGCAGATCTCAGCCGCCGAGAGGTGGTGCGTCATTTGCACTGTCACCGTTCAACAATCAGTCAGCTGTCTATCCCAGAATGGAACACAGGCACTGTCACTGACCGACCCCACTTAGGGCAGCCACGAGTGACGATGGCGGTTCAAGAGCGCCACATCTGGTTACAGCCTGTACGTGACAGATTCCAGACAGCAACCAAAACTGATCATGAGATGAGGGGTCCGAGACTATTGAGGGTGAGCGCAAGTATTGTTTGACGCCGTCTATGTGAGCAACACATGCGTGCACACGGTCCCTACGGAAAACCCAGTTTTTGCCCATTTACGCATGGCTGCCCTACCATGGTCAGTCAGCGACAGTCCCTGTTTTCCATTCTCAGACAGAAACAGGGAAATAAAATGCCAAAAAATGACACAGAGGCAGGTGCCCACAGTCAGAAGTGAAGAGTTCCTACTCCTGTTGATGGGCAAAAAATGGGTTTTCTGTGGGGGCCGTGTGCATGCATGTTTTGCTCACGTAGACGGCGTCAAACGGTACTTGCGCTCACCCTCAATCGTCTCGGACTGGATCCTTTCTTGACTCGATGTAAGCTTGACGTTTTTTCGCACCCAAATGGTTTGGAACCCAAACATTACGGTAAGCCGAAAAGGTTCTGATTTTATTCGATTTTGATGGAGGCTAAATATGGTACTATTTCCAACACTGTTGCTCCTAAACCAACTCCACAATCGGCGAGAATAATGCATTATTTACATTAGCACGAAATCTGTGTTTACACGAAAACTGAGCAGTTAACCATAAAAAAGGTGGCAAAATTTATTAAATTTTACATACCAAGAAGCCACTGCACCTGCAAAATTGGCGTGAACTACACTTTCGGCGCGAAGTCAGTGATATCTGACCTATTGTGTATGAATCACTGCGCTGCGAGTAGTAACAGCCGTAGCGGCGGCTTAACCCATTCAGACAGAAGGTGACGCGTATCTGCTCTTTTTTTCGCTGGTGCTGAAACACATCAGGAGGTGTTTCAGGGCCAGCTCACTTTAGTACCCCTTTTCGACGCCTTGCACCATTCAAGCAGAAAGTGGAGGAATTGCAGAGGCGTTTCAGAGCTGGCAAAGTCGCTCTGTCTGAATAGGGCTCAATAAATCTGCCTTCCGCCTATTCACTTCCACGCGAAGCGCCTATGGAAAATGCTAGGGGAAGTGACTAGGGGAGCTTGTTTAGGAAAGCCCTTAGCCTACTCTGTTTCCTACTGTTGAGGCGCACACGACCTGGGGCCTAATGCACGAAGGCGGGATAAGGGATTAGCCCAGAATCTGCATGGGATTAGCCTGATCCCAAGCCCCATTTCGGTTGCACAGAGCAAGTGAGCTAAGCCATGGCACTATTTACGATGGAAACAAAGTCTGTGGAGCTAGCCAGCTCCAGAACAGGCTTACGAACTAGCTAAGCTCCTGCCTTCAGCCAATTACACCTCACCTCATTCAGCAGTCACCCAAATTGAAAATCAATGTCCTTAACAGTCATTCTGAAATGTCCACTACACATTGCTATCTAAATTATAGTAGGCCCAGCGTAATTATCTTAGAAATTTGTGACCATTGATGTCAGTAAAATAGCCAATTTTCGATCATTATAATCAATTATCCATATGAAACTGATCATCACAATTCAATCAGTCCCCCTTCCATGTCACATTTTAATCATATTTAGAATCCATCATTATCAGATTTGTCCTTATTTCCCAAGTTGAGACTTCCATCAGAGTAGAAAATGAGCAGTGCTGAATGAAGTAGCTTACCGTGTTTCAGCGCGGTCTTAAATAGCTGCAGAAACCCCCTACCTACAGCACTGCTTCTATTTTTCTCCGTCTTTATTCAGACTGCGACAGGTAAGGTAGAGTCGTTGTCTTAGTGCTGGACACGAGTGCAATGTCGCTCGCTTCGCGATACTGGAATCAAACATTTTCAGGAGGCTTCTGGACTTAATTTTCTGACGTTAACATTCTACTTTTTAATTTGAGTATGCCTCCATCAGAGGTGATTAAAAGCAGAAAGTAAACTCAACTAATCTGAACACGTCTTCTAGATCGGACTATCAACTCAGTTTATATAGGACAAGAAAGGGCTTGTAGCAAAATTGTGAAGCATAAATGGAACATAAACATGCTTCTGAAACTTTGTCGAACATATAGCCTAATTGCCTTCACGGATATCGCGCACATTTCACACACGCTCAAATATAACTGGCCTCGCTCGATATTAGATCTGTCTGACAGCCACAGCTTATCTCGTTCACGGTAACGCCAAAGTGCATCAGCTACACCTTTTTGACGGCGCTGAAACACCTCTCGAGTTTTCTTTCACTTGAGTTTAGCTCACTTTAATACTCTTCTCAAATGTCTCACACCATTCAGACAGAAACTGAAGGAATAGCAAGCAGAGACAATTCAGAGATCCCATCGTCCCTCTGTCTGAACGCGGTCTTTGAGTGTTGCTGGCGCATGCGTCTGCTGCAGCTACTTAGTGTCCATGGTGATGATCAGCGATTCTGTGATTGATCTCAGGGTCTATTTGAGGTAGCCGTGTGCGTGCACTCAGCAGGATCAGCGGCACCTGGCTTCACTTAGCCAATCCTTCTCCACCCGCTGTTGGCTTTGTGCAATCAATTAAGCCAGCGACGCGCTGTTTGGGATATGGCAATCCTCGCTTTGGCGTTGATCCAGGATCTCAGGATCTGACTTTTGAGCAATACGCCCCTGCATTTTACCCTGAGCATTGGAGACTGCACGCAAACGCAGTTTTGCCTGAGTGGGACAATACTTGTGTAAGCTACTTGACGGTGTCTGACGCAAGAAAAGGTGAGGAATTAAGTAGTTGAAACTATCACCATCAGTTATGTGTCATGGATTAAATAAAGCTTCATAAATCAGTTTGTCACGTTTGAAGCCTATATGTCCCATTCAATTAGGCTAGGCTACCAATAATGATCTGAAAGAAATAAGCGGGGATTTGGCATAGCAACCTTGTTATCTGTCCAAGTTGATTTCCACTGCTGTGAGGACTATGAAACCCGTTTCCTTGGAGTGAAAAGCCTGAGCGATCACCGACAGACTGCCCAGCAATGTGAGCAGGAGAATACTCATTCCTCTGGTACATGTTGGAATACTTCTCTCACTTTGAACCCATGAACAAAGGACCAGGACCATTTATCTCATTCGCTTTTAGCAGTCTATTTCCCCGCTATTTCCGTGGAATTTTGCAGTGGTACTATATCATTTATTGAGCTTCATTTTTATTACTTTTGACTTGGAGAAATCTCTTTCCTTCCCTCGAATCGCTGGTCTTTGAAATTAAAGATGAATTTAGTAGCTTTACTCAACTGAACGATCCCATGTGCCGTGTTTGATCTTTAATTCTGTCAGATAATTTAAGTTGAATTTACACTTGAATGCATCTCCAATGTATTAACGCGATTTTGCTTTTCGTGTTTTTCATAGGTCAATAGCGTGTTTTATTAAGTTTTTATTGTCGTTGTTCAACTGGTAATTCTTGGAGCGAGGAATCCGACTGTGAAGACTTGTGTGAATTATGTGAATTATTATATGAATAAGTGCATAAATTTGTCCAATGTAACTTATTTGATATTTGGACCAAAAACCCATGGAAAAGATATCTCACTCCTCCCTACAGGATTGTGCAGGTATTTGTGCTTGATTTTTGTTTCCAGTCAACAGAGCCTGGATTGACACTATTTTCTACTCTGGGATAGAGTGCTGAATTCTTGTACTTTAAGTTTTTCAATTGCCAAATTGCTGTAATTAAGACAGGTAATAAAGACAGGTTCTGTGTTAAAGGTGCACTATGCAAGTTTGTTTGACATCACTTCTATTGACATTCAAAGTCAAACAAAACAGAGGTAGCTCGCCCCTCCCTCCCATAGTTCCCTCCCTCCCATGCTTCGTAACTGTCATGAACGTGTATCGAAAGTGGGCCTGTGCTACGGGCCTTGTCAGTGATTGGCCAGAACGTGGTTTGTTATGTTATGGGGCACAGCCTGTGCCCCTTGTGTTTGTTTGCAGTTTGTGACGCCTGTGCGGTCTCCAGAGCCCAGGTTTTATTTACAGTGAATTTTCGGGGCAGGCAGCTAGCAGATCGTGGGGAGATGTCGACGAATTGAGACAAAAATATAATTGCGCAGAAAACAAGCAAACTTGCATCCTGCACCTTTAAGACATGTTTTTTGTAAGTTTTTCTCGGGGCCGGGGTGGTGGGGATTTGGTTCTGGGGGGGAGGGGGTGGGGGTAGGCGGTGGGAGGAGGGGTGCCCCTTCTTCAGGTCGGAGCAACTGCCCCTCAAAAATCCTGAGCACGTCCCTGATTCGCGGAAACTGAAACTGGCGCGGTTTCATTTACATACTTTAGTTTTGAGACTTCTACATTGATCCCAGTTGGGCCAACACGCAATATCATCCTGTTATCCATCATGTTAGGGCAAAGACGGACTAAATGATGACAACAAGTGGCTATGAACACTTCAGAATTAAGTTGTTCCGATCTTAATACACAAAGCATACATATATATATAAATATATATATAATATATATATACAAAATATATATATATATATATATACATATATACATATATGCATCTCACGACTAGTTTCTTCCAGGTATAGACCTGAGTCAGACTCGCAGGCACAGCTGGATGTGAACGATTTTTCTTTGACCGAAACGAAAATGTAGGTAACTAAGCGATTATATAAAGGGTAAGGCAATCGTAGAGCTTATGCTTTAGCTTTGCCAAATAATAGAGCATACATATTGATTAACAATTCCTTATTCGTGTACTTTTTTAAGTACGAAAAGAAAAAAAGAACACGGAAAACAAGTCCCCCACCCAAAAAAATAATTTTCGACACCCATGTTTACTGTTTACATGCGTCTCATTGGACTTTTATACATACATAAGATGGCAGAGCTATTCTGCCGTGTAACAAGTCCCCCACCCAAAAAAATAATTGTCGACGCCCATGTTTACTGTTTACATGCGTCTCATTGGACTTTTATACATACATAAGCTGGCAGAGCTATTCTGCCGTGTGCGCTTAGGTCCAGCCAATGACGTTGTCCACTTAAGTTTTTTTTTTATATCTCTGTGCCAAAAAAAACCGTCTGCTATTTTTTTTCCCCCACATCTTTATTGACATCAGATATACATACAAAGACAAACCGAAGCTTGTTTTAACATCTGTATTACCGCAACATGGGGTAACACAAACGTTATATTACAATATTGCAAATAATCGCCCGAGCGTTTAATTGAACCCCGGGCGTTTAATTGAACCGGCATTTAATACGCAAAATGAGGTCGGACCCCCGGCGGCTTTTTGCACACAGGCGCCTATTTGCACGCAGGCGATTATTTGGTCATAGACGGTATCTAAATATGCCACTCATGACACCTATTGATTTTGGTTGCCATGGCGACATTATTGGCCAAATAATATGCAAATTAGCAGCTAAACACAGATATATCCTTGTGGACGTTGTACAGGCTGCAATTTTTGTTCGGTTTCTTTGATATTTGGTATGGAAATGTTATACTTATGACTCCAATACCAACCATACCATAGCGACAGTAATGGCCGAATAATTCGCAAAGAAGGAGTGAAGCGGGTTTTTGAGGGCTACACCCATACGGTTGCGGCCGACCGGACTGTTTAGTTTTGAAGCAGACTGTATGTTAAAAGGAGCACTGTGTGTGGCAGACAAATTGCTTATTGTGTTATTCTGAACCCTTGTGAACCCTACTCAGCCAGTATCATTTTCAGCAGTACGCTAATAAATGAGTAATTGTAGTCCAAATTGCCCCAGGCGCCTAATTTTCACGCTTGTGTAAGCCACCATAACTGCCACAAGCACCAACGAGAACGCGCGAGATTCCCCGCGAGGAAGCAGGTTCATACGGTCCTGCCCACCGGGGCTGCATATGTTGCTACTTCCGTGGCTTTCTTGACACAGAAAACTGCTCGCAATCTGGTCAAGTTTAATGGACTAAAAGCAAGTTTTATACAGTAGTTCTTCGAAATGTTCGTCATCTTGCAGGAAAGTAGTTAACTAGCTAATTAACATCGGGTTAGTCTAAAGATCTGACTGTTCATGAACAACGCATCAATTGGCCGAAACATATCACTGTGTCGACATCTGGCTATGGCCAGCGACAACATAAAATTACAAGCAACTTTACGGTATGATAACAGAAATCATAGATCTATGGATTTCGTAAGTCTTTCTTCTACAGCAGCAGGCGGCAAGCGAACAGGATGAACCTGTCTCTTTCTTAGCTCAGTCCTCCTCTGTGATTCATCCACAGATTCGCATATCGAGAACTGGAGGTCGACGTGTTACACGGCTACCATTGTATGACATCACTCTCCTGCGCCGCTTGGGATTTTCAATTCAATTTGAATTATGGAACATTTTTTGCAGGGCGAACATGAAAACAAAAAAACAATGTCCTCTTTGTTTTCTCTTTAGTTGTGTCATGAAATGTGCAACTTAAAGAAGAAATTGAAAATGCAGTTTAGATCATTTATTATTAATTTTATTCAATTAACATTCACCACGCTATAAAATAATAATGTATAATTACGAGACAGAGTTATTTTCAAGGCAAATGCATACAATGGAACTACATTCCAGACATACCGGCGCCCAGCTGCTCAGGAATTCAAAACAATACTTTGTTCTGATTAAGAAAGTAGTTCCACATATTTGCTTCAAGTGTCGAAATGTTACATAATTATACATTATTATTTCATAGCGTGGTGAATGTGCAGGTCACAACTTGTCCACGAGAGCGTTTTGGTGCTGTTGGATTGTGCGTTTGATGAGTTTTGAAGGAGAGAGACCTGTACTGTTCACTTTCGTTATGTTCGCTGAGCAGCTTGCGTCTCTCCCCCCCGCCCCCACCCGAATCTCAAAACAACAGGCACGGATTACTAAAGGTAATGTACCTGCTCATATGACTATAGGGATTATGGCAATAGGCTAATTTGCCAAAATGTTGAAATATACCTTCAATGGCATACAAGCCAGAGTGTGAGAAGTGGCCCCTAGTGCAACATTTTTGCATTGCTATGCTCATCACCTGAAACTCTTTCTTAGCCAGGGCTTGAAGCCTATTTCCGAGGTCAAGGTGGTTTTTTTTTTTTTTTTTTGCTACAGAAGGTGGATTCACGTCTGTTTTATTATTCCCACAAAGTGAAAATCAAACAGATTTTTGAAGGACTTTTGAATTATGTACATGCTGCTGTTTTAAATTAGATAAAATAACCCATGTCCAGCACCTGTGCTGATCCCTGTAGCCTTCTGCTGGAGTTGAAACAGCCTCTCAACTGCCCCAACAAGGTTGTAAAAGCTTGATACGGTCTATCATGCAGCACTTCATTTTATTACTGAAGATCATTTTCAAATGCATCACAGCAAATTTGACAGTATATATTATATTCTATAGGAGTTTATTTAACACCGTGTTCAGGGTGTATTTGTGACTGCATTCACAGTGTTGTCCTAACACTGGACACTAGAGTTAAAAAAATAGCACTCCAATAGAGTAAATTTACCAACACCAGAAGTGTTCAAATGTACTCCATAAAAGGACATTATTTAACACTACTTAAGAGTAACCACAACACCTAAGTTAAAATACAACCCCAATTCCGAAATAGTTCGGACAAAGTGTAAATTGTGAATAAAATCAAAAAACAATGACTTGCAAATCACACCAGCCGGTATTTTATTCACAGTAGAACAGAGATAACATAGCAAATGTTTGAAATGAGAAATTTTACCATTTTATCCACAGAATGAGCTCATTTCAAATTTGATGGCTGCTACAGGTCTCAAAAAAGTTGGGACAGGGGCCTGTTTACCATGGTTCAGCATCCCCTCTTCTTTTTAACACAGAGGGCTCTAAATTTGTTGAGCAGGCGCAGGTGCGGCGCAGGCTCGGCAAATGGGGGGAGCGCCACGCCAACGGGGTGTATCCATGCGTATTTTGCAATTTCGTGCCGGGCGCAAGTGCTCATCTGTCCCGCCACTGTCTCTCCTGCCGGCGCAAGTGGCAAAGAGGGAGGAGAGAAGGCATGAGTGGGTTTCATACAGCCGAGTCAAATCTTCACCAATCAAATGAGCTCCTCTACCTCACCTTTAAAATTGGAATATAGAAGCCTCTGTCCTATATCTGCATGATGCGTTAATGTTGCATTTTACTTTGCTGCTTCAGGCATGTTTTCTGCACTGCTTACATCTATATTAGGCATTACAAATATGAGTTGGCTGGCTAGCTAGGGCATTCGCGAATTATTACCATTAGCGAACTTGAATGAAAAAATTCAAATCGAAACTACGTCAGATCATTCAAACTTATGAAGTTGGAATGAAATACGATGTTTGCTCATTTATTTCTTCTGCCTGCATCATTGGGAAGAGAAACGATGGACAGCGTGTTCCTATTATTACACCCCGTTGCTGCTTAAAATTTTGGGATTAACATGAATGGACAACAATGCAAGATGCGTTACACATTTATTTTCAATAGGCTATGTGATCTTAACTCAGTACGAGATCATAGCAATCAGGCTATATTCCTTTCCCCCACTTAAAACAATAAAACCTAAGTGACAATAATAGTATTAAGCCTATAAGAGAAAATATTCGGCGCTCATGGGATAAAAAAGTATATTAACGAATGTAAAGCTGGTGCTCTTGGAAGTGTGGGATGGGAGAGTAAACCAAAAATGTAAGAATTCCAGGCACTCAGGAAATAATTGGATCAAAAAGAAGCAAAAAAAGGATAAAACCATGGCTAAACAGTTAAAAAAGCCGACATGTTTCGACCTATGCGGTCTTCGTCAGGGCGTAAAAAGTGCCATAGGCCAAGGCAAACGTATATAGACATAACCACCAATAGGGAAGGTGAGACATGTCACCCGATGACCTACAATAGGTACAGAGGGATATATGGTTTAAGAAAATAATTGGACAATAAATGCACAAAAAAGTAAAGACAAAAAGGAAATGTATATGTATATACATATGAACATATAAAGATATGGAAAAACAAGATGTGCGGACATAATAAACGAGAGATCACAAAATAGAAAGAGAATTATAAAAAAGACAAAAAAATCAATATCTTCATTTAACCCTGGAAAATTAAGGGCATCAAATGTATGTATCCAAAAGGCTTCACTTCGACAAAGCCTTTTAAATCTATTGCCGCCTCTGATAGGCGCTCTAATATGCTCAATGCCCTCGATTTTGAGAAGGGAATCATTGTAGTAGTATTAAGCCGCTTGCACACTGGGACTTGAAACAAATTTTTTCAAGACAACAGAATGCATTCAACGTTTGAATGTAATCAGTCGTGCAAAAATTCGTTTTAAGGCCCACTGTGCACGTTTACTGAGCATATAAACGCAAGCATTTTTATATATATATATATATATATATATATATATATATATATATATATACGCACTACTTGATGCCAAGGCAGTTGGTGGTTGGCTGAGAAAGATGTGAAGTCTTTAGTTTGCATCACAGATTCAGCTGCGTAGATTAAGCCAGGTCGAGTTTCCATTACGCGTGCCAACCGCCTATGATCTGACGTAACGACAATCAATATAGATACTATAATTTATGTCCTGATTCAGATAGTTACATTAAATAGTGGTTGCTGTAATTATTTATTGCATTGAAATGTGCCTGACATTCTGGAAACCTGCCTGTGAGGTTTTGACGTGGCGTGTGTGCACTGCGCCGGTCAGCCAAATTACCACTGCACAGACAGTAAACCAGGTTGGAGCTGGCGAGCTCTCTACGCACTTTTGGCGGAGCCTTTTGCCACGAAATTGTCACTGCATCATGATGAATATGTGACACCTCCCCCTACTACGCCACCACACCCATTTCGGCGCACGTCCGTCAACCTAATTGCCAAAGTGGCTGTGCACGGTGTTGCACCGCACAAAATTACCACTGCGCGGGCTGCACCAGACAAAATTACCACTGTGTGGGCTGCGCCATGCTGCGCCAAGAAATTAGAGCCCAGAGTGGAGTCGTCTGGGCATTGAGGAGACAAGTTTTTTGAGTTTAGCCATTGGAATTTGATCCCACTCTTGTTTAATACAGGCTTCCAGCTGCTGGAGAGTTTTGGGTCTCCTTTGACGGACTTTTTATTTATTTATGCACCAAATGTTCTCAGTCGGTGAAAGATCAGGAATGCAGGAAGGCCAGTTCAGCACACGGACTCTTCTACTACGAAGCCATGCTGTTGTAATAGCTGCAGTATGTGGTTTTGCATTGTCCTGCTGAAATACACAAGGCCCTCCCTGGAATAGATGTTGTCTGGAGGGGAGTATATGTTGCTTTAAAACCTTTATGTACCTTTCAGCATTCATGGTGCTTTTTAAAACATGCAAGTGTCCCACACCATATGCACTAATGCATCCCCATACCATCAGAGATGCTGGCTTTTGAACTGAACGCTGATACCTGAGGGGGGAACGCTGAGGGGGGGTCTTTCTCCTCTATAGCCCAGAGGACACAATGCCCATGATTTCCAACAAGAATGTCAAATTTGGACTCATCTGACCACAGGACACTTTGCCACTTTGTTACAGTCCATTTTATATGAGCCTTGGCCTACAGAACATGGTGGCACTTCTGGATCATGCTGAACAATAGCTTCCTTTTTACATGATATGTGGCATCTGTAGATGGCACGGAGGACTGTTTACAGACAGTGGTTCCTTGAAGTATTCCTGGGCCCATTTAGTAATGTTAATGACAGAATCATGCCAGTGAGTGATGCAGTGGCGTCTGAGGGCCCAAAGGTCACGGGCATCCAGTAAAGGTCTTCGCCCTTGTCCCTTAGCAACTGAGATTTTTCCAGTTTCTCTGAATCTTAGTAGTAGAAGTAGTAGACTTTATTGTCCCCTAAGGGAAATTTTTGTCGGTGAGAATAGCATTTCAAGGCATGACATTGTACCCACACCAACAAACACACTCATCTTTGTCCTCGCAGGACCAAACGCTGACAAGACAAACTTATACCACACAACAGTGGCAACCCGTCGCCAAGGCATCTATGTGCATAGTGACCAGTAATGCACAAGACCATAAAAATTACAATTAATACATGGTCATAAAAAGAAGCATTTATACAAGCTAATAGGTTATCTCTGTGCAGACCAGCTGAAACAAGAGATTAAAATATGACCTTGCCTTTCATGTGTTTATTGACTAAGCTAATTGCTTGTGGGATGAATGATTGTTTTGACCTATTTTTGTAAACAGCTGGATAACGGAACCTGCCACTTGATGGCAGCAGTTCAAAGGCAGAAGAAAGTGGGTGTCTGTGATCAGCTAAAATGCTGTTTGCTTTACTGAGCATTCTTTCTTCGTAAATGTGTTCCAGACTATTTAAATTAATACCAAGCAGCTTGCTGGCAGTATTTACTATTTTTCTAAGTGAACTCTTCTGTGCTGCTGTTGTATTCCCAAACCTGCAGGTTATGCAAAAGGTTAGCACACTCTCAACAAAGGCACTATAGAACATTTTAAGTAGTTTGCATTCCACATCCAAAGAGACCAACTTCCTTTGTTGCCCTTTCTTCTGAATATATTCAGTACATTGATTCCACTTCAGCCTGTTATCTAAAACCACACCCAAATGCTTGTATTCTGTGACAGACTGAATGGCCTGCCCTCTGCTAGTTGTCAGGTGGGGTGCTTTAACTCTTCTAAAATCAATAGACATTTCCTTTGTCTTTGACGTGTTGAGCAAGAGATGGGATTCTTCGCACCAGTCAAGAAACTCATCTAAGACTGGGCCATGTTCCTGCTCATCACCCTGGAGGAGGCTGACTAGTGCTGTATCTTCAGCAAGCTTAACTAAGTGCCTGCCAGGGTAAGAGCTGGAACAGTTATTTGTGTATAGTATATAAAGTAAGGGTGACAGTACACACCCCTGTGGGGAGCCGATATTGGTGGTAATTTTGTCAGAGAATAAGGGACCCACCTTCACCTGTTGAATTCTCTGACTTAAAAAATCAAGGAGCCAGAGGATTAGGCCTCCATCCATGGTGAAGTCCTTGTGCAACCTCTGAGTGAAAGGAACGGGCATAGACTCCAAATGCAGTTCAGCATCGGCAGGGCGTTTATTGGGATTCACAAAGCTCATGGTCAAGACAGAAATGGATCAATAGCCAGGCAAACAGAGATATGCAGGATGGGCAGAATCGAAGTCAGGGGACAAGCAAAAAGATCCAGTAACCAGAATAATCAATCCGCACAAAGACAGTAACAAAGAGGGTTGAAACTAAGGGAATGGAAGGGGAAGGAAAAAGGGAGTTGGATGGGACAAGGGAGAACACAGGAGAAACTAAACAGATGGATACAAAATGGGAATTAGGGAGAACGAAGTACTAATCACTCAAATAGCAATCTCACAACGCAATACAAACAATCAAATACAAAACTTACGGGAGAATCACAAGAAACGAGCTTTCAACAATCGAAACGAGCAGAATAGCGAGAAACGAGACTGACCAAGAACGAGCTGTGGTAGAAACGAGTCGACAAGAAACTACGGGAAAGTGGGTCTTTTAAACACAAACAAATTAAGTGGAGGCCCAGCTAAACTCAGAACAGGTGAGAGGAGAGGCGGATCTAGAAAAGCAAGGACGGTGATAGGAGAGAGAGAGGAAGTAGGTGGGATCCTAACTTTGAACTAACTAATCACCCATGCCTAACTGAACTGCTCTAAGTGTGGATAGTCCAATCAGAACAGCAAGAGAGAAGGAAGAGGAATTACCAAACCGAAATTACAGGGAAGAGAGTGTGATGAAAAAGACAAGATGCCATGAGACAGAAACGGAGGAAAACACTGAAGACCAGAGACAGAGCAATCATCCAGAAACACACATGCTCTAATGAATAAATATAATAAATAAATAAATAAATAATAGCAATACTAAAAACTAGAAACTAAAAACAAGCATACAAATCACTGATTTCTAACAGAACCCCCCTCTATGACCGCCACCTGGCGGTCTAAGCTTCGCTTGAAAGTCCTTTTGTGAAAGTCCTTTATGAGCGATTTGTCGAGGATGTGACGAGCAGGAACCCATGAGCGTTCCTCCGGGCCGTATCCTTCCCAGTCCACCAAGTACTGTAGGCCCCTTCTCGCCGATTTAACGTCCAGCAACTTGTGCACTGTGTATGTTTCTCCTCCATCGATGAGCCTTGGGGGAGGAGGATTGGTCGGGGCAGGGGTGTGGACGGAAAACAGTACAGGTTTAATGCACGACACATGAAAGACTGGGTGGATACGGCTCATAGAGGCTGGTAGCTTGAGTTTAACAGAGACAGGGTTAATAATTTTCTCAATCACAAAAGGACCAATGAAACGGGGGGCTAGCTTGCGACTTTCAGTCCTCAGTGCAATGTCCTTGGAAGAAAGCCAAACTTTTTGTCCTACTTGATATTGCGGCGGGACCGAGCGACGACGGTTGGCCTGGCGACTCATCTCGTCAGCAGCTTTCAGGAGAGCGGAACGAAGTTTCCTCCCACGTCCTTCGGCACCTCTGTAGAAATTCCTGGATGTTGGGAACATCAACTTCGACCTCCTGTGAGGGGAACAGAGGTGGTTGGTAACCGAGACAAGCTTGGAAGGGGGACACACCTGAGGCAGCCGTGGGAAGGCTGTTGATGGAATATTCGACCCAGGGTAGTTGTTCGCTCCAGTCCCCTGATCTCGGGAAGTGAGGCACGAAGGACACTCTCCATCTGCTGATTGGCCCTCTCTGTCTGCCCATTGCTCTGCGGGTGAAATCCAGAAGTTAGACTGACCGTTATCCCCAGGGCTTGACAAAAGGCTTTCCAGACTTGTGAGATGAATTGAGGGCCACGGTCGGAAACAATGTCAGAAGGATGCCGTGTATTCTGATTACGTGTTGGACGAGTAAGTCAGCTGTTTCTCTGGCAGAGGGAAGCTTGGGAAGCGGGACGAGATGTACTGCCTTGGAGAAGCGATCAACAATGGTCAGGATGACGGTGTTACCTCTGGAGGGCGGAAGGCCGGTGACAAAATCCAACGCGATATTGGCCCATGGTCTGGAAGGTACCGAAGCGGTTGCAGGAGACCAGCTGCTGCAGTGTGGGTGGCCTTGTTCTGGGCGCAGACCGAGCAAGCAGTCGTAAAGTTCTTCACATCTCTCCGGACCGTTGGCCACCAAAACCTGCGAAAGTTAGCATGGCCAAGGTCCGGTTAGCACCAGGATGGCAGGCGAGACGGGAAGAATGGGCCCACTGGAGAATTTCGGCTCGGAGGCAGTCTGGAACAAAGAGGCAGTCCTTGGGACAGTTAGTAGGTGGCCCCCCAGAAGGTTGTGACCTTCTGACTCGATCCTCCAATTCCCAAGCTAATACTCCCACCACAACACGACTGGGTAAGATGGTCTGAGGCTCCTTGGGGGGGGCGTCTGGTGAAAATTTACGTGACAGGGCATCAGGTTTCTTGTTCTGGGAGCCTGGGCGATAAGCTAAGGTGAAGTTAAATCTGTCGAAGAACAGTGACCAACGAGATTGGCGGAATTTAACCTCTTAGCTGTACGGAGGTACTCCAGATTCTTGTGGTCGGTCCAGACCTGGAATGGAACCTTAGCCCCTCTAACCAATGACGCCACTCCTCTAGTGCCATCTTCACCGCCAGTAACTCCCGATTTCGATGTCGTAATTACGCTCGGCTGGGCTAAGTCTGCGGGAGAAGAAGGCGCAAGGGTGTACCTTGTTATCCTTGCCATTACGCTGCGACAGGACAGCCCCCACGCCGGTGTTAGAGGCGTCTACCTCAACGATGAACTGCTTCTCAGGATCTGGCTGTTGGAGAACAGGAGCAGTGGTAAACCTTTTGCTTTAGTTCTAGAAAAGCCTTCTCCGCCAGGGGGTCCACACAAAATGAACTTTGGGGGAAGTCAGAGAGGTCAGTGGAGCAGCAACGGTACTGTAATTGCGAATGAATCGACGGTAAAAGTTGGCAAACCCTAGGAAGCACTGTAGTTCCTTATGTGTAGTAGGGGTAGCCCAGTCCTTTACCGCCTTCACCTTCTCCTGGTCCATTAGGATGCCTCCTGGAGTGACCACAAACCGAGGAAAGGGACTGTGTCCAAGTGGAATGCACACTTCTCTGCCTTGGCGAGAGTTGGTTCTCCAGGAGGCGCTGCAGGACTGCACGAACATGACGTAATGTGTTCTTCCTTGGAACGAGAGAATATTAATATATCATCAAGGTATACAAAAACAAATTGATTAATCATGTCATGCAGGATGTCGTTAACCAGGTTCTGGAAGACAGCGGGGCGTTAGCTAGCCCAAACGGCATGACCAGGTACTCAGTAGTGCCCCTAGCGGTGTTGAAAGCTGTCTTCCATTCATCCCCTTCCTTAATCCTGACGAGGTGGTAAGCGCTATGAGGTCAAGTTTGGTGAAGATAGTAGCCCCTTGCAACAGCTCAAAAGCAGAATTCATTAGAGGAAGGGGATATCGGTTCTTAATAGTGATGTTATTGAGTCCCCTGTAGTCAATACATGGCCTGAGAGATCCGTCCTTCTTGCTAACGAAGAAGAAGCCAGCGCCCAGCAGGAGAGGAAGAGGGACGGATGATGCCAGCAGCCAGTGACTCCTCCACATATTTCTCCATGGCCTCTTGCTCTGGACGAGACAGAGAATAGAGACCCCCCTTAGGGGCGCTGTGCCAGGTTGGAGATCAATGGCGCAGTCGAGGGTCTGTGAGGGGGGCAGAGACAGGGCACGAGACTTTGAGAAGACTTGGCTAGATCATGGTACTCACTGGGGACCTTGGACAAACCGGGAGTGACTGGAGGCTCACTGGATCCTCCCTCATCCTGCTTGGCGGAGCCTTGGCGGAGGCAGGAACGCAGGCAATGAGTACTCCACTCAGCCACCTGTCCAGTCCTCCAGTTGATGGTGGGGTTGTGTTGTTTCAACCAAGGGAGGCCCAGGACGATGGGAGCAGAGGAGGAGGTGATGACATGGAGCCGGATCAGCTCCTGATGGTTGCCGGAGACAATGAGCGTGAGTGGGGGCGCGAACCTGGGTCACCTGACCTAGCGGTTGCCCACAAAGACCAAGTGCTTGGAACGGCGTAGGTAGCTTCTGGGGCTGGAGCTGGAGCTGGTTGCACAGGTTGGCGTCGATCAGGTTGATGTCTGATCCTGAATCAAACAAAACATCAGTAGTCAACGATCGCTTGCCGAAAAGTAGAGTGACAGGAACCAGCTTGCGTGGGTCATTGTTATCTTGAACCAGCTGTCCGATCCTCCCACTCACCCCCTCCTTTTTGAGTAGGGGACAGCACTGGATACGATGACCCGCCAGCCCACAGTACAGACACGCCCCCGTGCGCAGTCTCCTAGCTCGCTCTTGTGGCGATAACCGGCAACGGTCGACCTGCATGGGTTCTCCCGACCCCCGGGGCTCGCCGGTCTCCTGGATAGGAGAGTCGCCCCGGGGAGATCGAAGTTGCCACGCTGGTCTGACCGTCGGGACTCTGAATGGCTCTGGCGCTCCCTCTTACGCTGCTGGATCCGAGAGTCAATCTGGATGGCCACTCTGATGAGCCCCTGCAGATCAGATGGAAGTCATGGGACGCCAACTCATCCTTGATGTTCTCTGCCAACCCCGGTAGAACACATCAAACTGGGCGTCTTCGCTCCAGTGTGTAGAGGCGGCCAATGAACGGAATTGGATGGCGAATCAGAGACACTGCAGCCGGCTTGCCAGAACTCAGTAGTGCACTTCCTGCCTCTCGCCCTTGGTAGGACCGGGTCAAACACCTCCCTCATCTCCGCCATGAAATCTTCAATGGTGCGGGTGCAGGGGTGGCCAGCGCCCCACATTGAGGTTCCCCAGTCCCTTGCTCTGCCAGTCAAAAGTGTGATGACGTAGGCCACTCTGGAACGTGAGGTAGGAAAGGTTAGGGGCTGTAACTCGAATATGATCGAGCACTGGGACAGGAATGCTTTGCAGGTGGTGGGGTCTCCGCCATACTCCCGTGGGGGAGTAAGACGGGTTCCCGAATGGGAGCTGCCTCTGCCGGTGCGACTGCAGGACTGGGAAAGGTGGGACCCCGAGTGAGATGCTGAAGAGTAGCTCTCATCTCCTGCAAGTCGCGACGCTGCTGCTGAATGACGACCTCTTGTTGTTGAAAAAGTCGCTGAAGTTCAGCAGTATCCGCTGGAGTCTGTACTGTTCGACTCGCACTGAAAGGAACGGGCATAGACTCCAAATGCAGTTCAGCATCGGCAGGGCGTTTTATTGGGATTCACAAAGCTCATGGTCAAGACAGAAATGGATCAATAGCCAGGCAAACAGAGATATGCAGGATGGGCAGAATCGAAGTCAGGGGACAAGCAAAAAGATCCAGTAACCAGAATAATCAATCCGCACAAAGACAGTAACAAAGAGGTTTGAAACTAAGGGAATGAAAGGGGAAGGAAAAAGGAGTTGGATGGGACAAGGGAGAACACAGGAGAAACTAAACAGATGGATACAAAATGGGAATTAGGGAGAACGAAGTACTAATCACTCAAATAGCAATCTCACAACGCAATACAAACAATCAAATACAAAACTTACGGAGAATCACAAGAAACGAAGCTTTCAACAATCAAACGAGCAGAATAGCGCAGAAACGAGACTGACCAAGAACGAGCTGTGGTAGAAACGAGTCGACAAGAAACTACGGGAAAGTGGGTCTTTTAAACACAAACAAATTAAGTGGAGGCCCAGCTAAACTCAGAACAGGTGAGAGGAGAGGCGGATCTAGAAAAGCAAGGACGGTGATAGGAGAGAGAGAGAGGAAGTAGGTGGGATCCTAACTTTGAACTAACTAATCACCCATGCCTAACTGAACTGCTCTAAGTGTGGATAGTCCAATCAGAACAGCAAGAGAGAGAAGGAAGAGGAATTACCAAACCGAAATTACAGGGAAGAGAGTGTGATGAAAAAGACAAGATGCCATGAGACAGAAACGGAGGAAAACACTGAAGACCAGAGACAGAGCAATCATCCAGAAACACACATGCTCTAATGAATAAATATAATAAATAAATAAATAAAAAATAGCAATACTAAAAACTAGAAACTAAAAACAAGCATACAAATCACTGATTTCTAACACTGAGCCAGAATGGTAGGATGAATCAAATTAAAAGCAGATGAAAAGTCGAAGAATTGAATTTTAATGTGCGTTTTTGGTAACTCTAGATGTGTTTAGACAAGATGTAGCAAGGTTAAAATGGCATCATCGACCCCCCTGCTGGGCTGATAAGCAAATTGCAGGGGTTCCAGTGTCTTTTGAGTATGTCTAACAATGTGCTTTTTAATTATCCTTTCAAAGCATTTCATTACGAGTGAAGTTAATGCTATAGGTACGGTAATGGTTATACTCAGTTGGTAAGGGGATCTTAGGGATGGGGATAATAGTAGACATTTTCCATAGCAATGGAACAACACACTGATCCAGAGAAGACGGAAACGCATCTGTACAGACAGTAGACAGTTGTTCAGCACAGTGTTTCAGTACATTACCACAGATTTTATCAGGGCCAGGAGCCTTACGATATTGACTCTCTTAAATAGCTTAATGAACCTCTGTCTGTGTGATAGCAGTGTTATGGGTTGCTGTCAACTCAGGCTGGGTTTGATCAGTGTTTGTGCCATTGCCATTGTCAAACCGGGAGAAAGAAAATATTTAACTGGTTTGCCATTTCCTGCCCCCTCCCACTTCCCAGGTCCATCTGTGTTTTCCCTTTACCTTTATGAGGGACGCTAGTCATGGTTTTGATGGCCTGCCATGCTTGCCTGGAGTCACCCAAAGTCATGTTTTGTTCTACCTTTTGTTTGTAAATATTTTTATCTATTTTTATCTGTCATTTGATTTTTCTCTGTATGTCTCTCCTTAAAATTTTTTTTTTTTTTTTTTGGTGAAGGGCTTGTTTCTTTTTATTTAAGAGGGATTTAAGATTTCTTGATGCCCAAGGCTTATTGTTAGGATACATTTTTATCATTTTAGTGGGAACTACTAAGTCTTCACAGAAGTTAATGTAATCTGATAGCACTTCAACATATTCATTTAGGTCCGGGCATTTAAAAACCTCCCAGGAGGTACAATCAAAGCACCCCTGAAGTGCCATAATGCTGTCTTCATTCCAGATTTTGACAGTACTTGTCTGGGGCTTCTCTGGGCTTCTTCCGCTGGTATGCAGGCCTGACATACACCACATTGTGGTCTGATGCCCCCAAAGGAGGCAGGATAGAGGCAGAATAGGCACCTTTGACACTGCCATAGCAGAAGTCCAGAGTCCTGTTTTTCCTAGTAGGGCACTTCACGTACTGATAATAAGTCCTTCAGGTGTTTCTCAATGAACAGTTATTAAAATCACCCCAGAAAAATTTTGGGGCATCAGGAGAAAGAGATTCAAGTTTTTGTGAAAGATGAAATATTATTTCTGATGCCTTATCAGTGTTTGCCTGAGGGTGAATGTAAACCACTGTGAAAAACAACTGTGGAAATTCACGTGGGAGATAATAAGGGCGAAGTGACACGCAAAGCACTTCAATGTCAGGCGTGCAGAGACTCTCCCGCACTGTAACCGCTCCACTCTGGCACCAGTCTTCCCGAATGAAAAGGCTCACTCCACCCCCGTGGGATTTGCCTGTGATGCCTGGTTCACGGTCCATTTTGTAGGCAGTGAAGCCATCCGGCTCCACCTCGCTGGACGGAATATTCTTGTCCAGCCATGTCTCCGTGATCGCTAAAATGCAAGCACCCCGATATTCCTGCAAATACCTGACATTTGCGGTCAATTCATCCATCTTCCTCTTTCGGGACTGGGCATTGATTAACAAACAGGTAGGCGGGGGGGTCGTGTTTTCATTCGTTTAAGTCTCTGTCTTAGCCCCCCTTTCTTTCCACGCTTTGCGTTTTAAATTGTGTATGGTGAGAACGAGCACTTGGACTCGGTATGAAGTTTGTATTAAAGTTCAGTGGCTTTG